>CM043698.1:107305000-108055000 GCA_023935145.1 Bretschneidera sinensis
TTAAGAAGGGATCGTTCTTGGCCATCGAGTGTCATCTAAAGAAATTGAGGTTGATTGAGCTAAAATTGCAACCATAGAAAAACTACCACCTCTAAAGAATGTGAAGGGAATTAGAAGCTTTCTGGGACATACGGGATTTTATATAAGATTTATCAAGGATTTTTCTATACTCTCTAAACTTTATGTAATCTTCTTGAAAAAAAATTTGCATTCGACTTTGATAATGCTTGTTTATTGGCCTTTGATGCAATCAAGGAGAAACCAGTTTCAGCACCAGTTATGACTGTACCTGATTGGAGTCAACCTCAAGTGACTTTGCAGTAGGAGCAATATTAGGACAAAAGTGAGACAAACTGTTCAGGGCCATCTATTACGCAAGCCAGACCTTGAATGATGCTCAACTAAATTATACAACAACTGAGAATGAGATGCTTGCTGTTGTGTTTGCTTGTGACAAATTTTGGTCTTACTTCATTGGTACAAAAGTGATGGTGTTCACTAATCATGCAACAATTCGTTATTTGTTTGGCAAGAAGGATGCTAAGCTTAGGCTGATTCGTTGGATCCTGCTTCTTCAAGAATTTAATTTGGAGATTTGAGATAAGAAGGGAAGTGAAAATTCAGTTGCTGATCATCTCTTTCGGTTAGAGCAATAGAAAGTGAGACCAAATTTAGAGATCCAAGAAACATTCCCTGATGAACAGTTGTTTGCATGTGAGATCAAGCTTCCTTGGTATGCTGATATTGTAAACTACCTAGCTTGTAAAGTACTGCCACCAGATCTCACTTACTACCAATGCAAGAAGTTTCTACATGATGTGAAATATTATTTTTGGGATGACCCTTTGCTGTTCAAAAAATGCACTGATCAAATCATCTAAAGATGTGTACTAGAAGAAAAGATGCAAGCCATTCTCCATCATTTCCATTCATCATCATATGGAGGTCATTTTTGAGCAACATGAACTGTATCTGAGGTATTTCAAAGTGGTTTCTTTTGGCCATCTATCTTTCGTGATAGTTGTACTTTTGTGAAGACTTGTGATCGATGCCAACGTATGGGAAATATTTCAAGGAGTCAGGAACTACCATTGAAAAATATTTTAGAGGTTAAGTTATTTAATGTTTGGGGAAATGATTTTATGGATCCTTTTCCTCCTTCTTTTGGCTTTGTCTATATCTTGTTAGCAGTGGATTATGTGTCAAAATGGGTGGAAGCAATTGCTACAACAACAAACAATGCAAAAATTGTGCTCAAATTTCTGCATAAGAATATATTCACAAGATTTGGAACTTCACGAGCTATTATTAGTGACAAGGGGACCCACTTTTGCAATAAGTTGTTTGTCAACCTTCTTTCTAAATATGGTGTGAAACACAAGATAGCCCTTGGTTACCATCCTCAAACTAATGGACAAGCTGAAATTTCAAATCGAGAAATCAAGAACATCCTCGAGAAGACAGTCAACACCAATAAGAAGGATTGGGCAAAGAAGCTTGATAATGCTTTGTAGGCATACCGAACAACTTTCAAAACACCTGTCGGGATGTCTCCTTACCAATTAGTGTTTGGAAAAGTGTGCCACGTTCTTGTTGAGTTGGAGCATAGAGCTTATTGGGTTGTAAAGAAGTTTAATTTTGATTTAAAAGCAGCAGGTGAAAAACGACGCTTACAATTGAATGAGATGGATGAGTTCTCGAACGATGCTTATGAAAATGTGAAGATCTATAAAGAACAGACGAAAAAATGGCATGGCAAATAGATTCTTAGGCGTGAGTTTGCCCCAGGACAACAAGTTTTACTCTTTAATTCACGATCAAACTCTTCCCGGGCAAGTTAAAATCAGTGTTTCCTCTTTTGGAGCAATAGACTTGAAAGATATGACAGGGAATATATTCAGAGTTAACGGTTAGAGATTGAAGCACTATTATGGGGAACAAGTTGAGAGGAACTGTGCACTTATTCCTCTTGGAGACCCTAATTGAGAAAAATTGAAAAGTTTGGCTGTAGACTTAAAAACAAGTGTTTCTGAGAGGTAGCTGTAACAACCATGTTCTTAAAGTATGGGTAAAGAAGTAATTTGATAAATATGATATGAAATTAAAATGAAATAATATATACGTGAAAGGTTTATTATTTGAATACAATAATTTTTTTGAAAAAAAATGGACGCGTGATGGTGTGGATACAAAGAAAAAGAAAAGAAAAAAAAAGTGTCCAGGACGTGGAGGGATAAGAAGGAAAAAAAAGAGAAAAAAATAAAAGGAAAATAAAAAAAATAAAAAAAACCAACACCTGTGTAACATACAAATGCATGTTAGACAGCACATGAATTTCGTGGCAGCCAAATGGGGTGGGGGTGCTGAGACTTTAACTTATATATATAGTTTATATTATTTATTACTTTCCAAATCCTGTTTGATTTTCTTCCTTTTACAATTCAAACTACTCTAGTTCTCTAAACACTTGGGGACCAAAAGAAAGGTTGAAAGAGTAAAATTTTGAGGGGGTTTATGAGAGAATTTTATAGAGAGACACGGGAAACTCTAAGAAAAACATAAGGTAATAACATGAATTTATTTTTGAAATTTAGCATACATGAAATTTCGCAGAATTCAAAGGTGTGAATTATGAAGAATTGAAGAATAAATTAGAAATTTAATATAAATATTATGTCAACTGTTGACAATCAGCAACCGGGGCAAATTGTTGAGAGGAGCGGGAAAGGCAAGGAGGTGTTCCACAGAGTTAGATTTACTTTAAATAATCAAGATAAATATGAAATACCTAGTGATAATATTAGAATAAATTATTAACTTATGCTTTGGTGATAGATGAAAGTTGGTTGATAGGAATAGTGGATGTGTAGAGAATAATTTTATGAGAAATAATATTATTGGAATAATGAGTCGATTTAATAATAAAGGCAATAAATGAAATTCTTGATGAGCTATGGTTGATGATTTGATATGATTTATGTGGAGAGGAAATTTAGTTGATCTTGACGAGCTATGGTTGATGATTTGATATGATTTATGAGGAGAAGAATTTAGTGGAATTTTTCAAATAATAATTTGAGAATAATCACGATAGCTAATTTAAATATTTGAATTCATGTTTGTTTTTATATTATTGTTCATATGTATATTTTATATCATTGTCCATATGCATATGTATAAAATAAAAGAACCGGGAGGGGGTCGGTCTAAATGAAAAACGGTGACAGCCGGTATATGCTGGAAATAAATGAAAACCATGACAGTCGGTATATGCTGGAAATAAAAGAACCAGGAGGGGGCCGGTCTAATTGAAATAAAAGAACTGGGAAGACAGCCAGTCTAAGATAAAAAACATGTCGACATGTGGGAAGACATTCCCTAATAATAATTCATGCATTGCATCTGTTTTAAATATTGATTGTATTACTGAAATGGTGAAATATTGTTTGTTATTGTAAATTTATTTATAGATGAATGAGTCTCACAAAGAGACAGTTATGGTGAGAAATAAACATGTAAGAACTATCTAAATGGTAGACTATATGCTGTGAACCTCATAACGAGGTAATTATGAGATAACTGATGGTCTTAAGGTGAACAAATATATTAGAAGAAGAGATTGATAGAGAATGAGACTTATGATATGTGTAGTGATAGTAGAATGCTATTATCAAGTTATATGAGATATAAATGATTAAATATTAAAAGAGTATTTATACAAATTGAATACTTCTAGTAAATTTAATTCATTGAGCTTGTGAAGCTCATCCCTCATTGTACAATGATTTCAGGTAACAGGCAGGACAAATAGTTTGGTGAGTTGAGGTTCAGACGAAATCATTATATGTAAGCCACGTACGTGTCCACATCCTCAGACTAATGAGAAAATAAAATAAAAATTTATTTGTAAATATTCATGCATTTTACGTTATATATAATGCTTAAGTCAAGATCAGAATGATGTATCTCCCCTCTTGAGGGTTGAGGAGTGATGTAAAAATTTTTGTTGGCATTATTTTTCTTGTTGCAGATATATGTCGTGCTGGGATTTTCATAATGTGACAACACCATCTCGGGGGTTGCCAACCCGGGATGGGTCGTTACAGCAGCCTATAGAACTTTCTTTTATTATTTTATTTTGAATAATTTTAATTTTGATACAAGTTTATTAGCAAGAATAAAGAGCTGAAAATTGCAAACTACGGCGGATTCACCATAAAACTAGGGAAGTTCCTTTCATTTCTTCAATCTTTCTCTCCTTTGAATCACAATGAGGACATTGTTGAGTTTAAGTGTGGGGTTGTAAACTCCTATGGTCATTTTTTTCCTCTTGATTGCTAGTTATTTTACTTTACTTGTGACTTTATAAGTCTTTAGTTTTTTTAATTTTCTTACCAAGCATGCATTTGAGTATGATTGAATTCTCTATGAATCCGAAATTTATGATTGAGGATAGGACTGGGAAAATTTTTGAAAATTTCTTTCACGTCACGCTGAGTTTTATGGATACTTTAATTTGAATCTTTGTCCTTCAACATAATTGAGCACATAGTCGTTTTTTTTTTCTTTATTTCCATTTTGCTGGCAAAGAGAATGGGTAGAATCAACTGGGTCACGGGAGTTCAATCTTTCTTTACTCTAGAATCCGTTAATGGATGCTTGAGGCGAATTCCTAGTTGATACCAAATATTTGAGAAATGATCTAGACATTTTTTATCATAATCAAAAAGCTTTCCCAACCGTCCTAGTTATCATACCATCATTGCATGGTGTTCTTCCATAGTCAACCCCCTTGAGCCTTACTTTATTTAAGCTTTTATTTATTCTTTTAACTACATTAACCATTCTCGTTCTAAGCCTGAAAAACCATGAATTTACCTTTTAAAGCTTGAGAAAATACTTTGGTGGGAATCTACATTTAAAAAGAAATTTAGTTCAAAGGAAATTATGTTCTGTTTGATCCAAGTGTGTAAAAAAAGAACAAAAAAAGAAGTATTTTTGCTGGGAGTGATGGAGGGACGGAATGGTGGTGATGGAGGTTGTGAATGAGAGGTGATTGTGAAGTGGAGAGTGTGAGTGAGAACGGCTGAGTGTGAGGGTGTGAGTGTGAGGGAGTGAGTGAACAGTGAGATAGGGAGTGAGTGTGAATGAAAGTGTTTAGACTTTATATCTAAACCTTCTACCATGAGTGTGCTCGATCGCACACGGGTTGCGCTCGATCGCACTTGTGCGCTCGAGCACATTGACTGGCGCACTCGATTGCACTCTTGCGCTCGATCGCATGGAATGCTGTGATCGATCGCAATCAGTGTGCATGCACAAAAAGAAAAACTTACCTTAGCTAAAAAATGATAAATTTGGAACAGTACAACCTTACCATTGGTTAGTGGTCTCAGTACCACTAACCTCAGTAGAGGCGCTTGAGCTGTATGAGTAATCAAATATGTGCTGCTCAAGCGCTCTCGTGCCATAGTACTAGTTGGTTGGGAGGAAGCACTTAGAGTCCACATTAGGTGGTTCAAGTGCTTTTGATGGTTGCTTCATCTCCCATTTTGATGCCTGCTCAATAAAATAAGGAAAGGTAGTATCAGTAAGTGCATAAGGTTCAATTTAAGTAACATACTTACTCGAAGGCTTTGGTGTGTTTGTGAAAAGGAGCACAGCTCTACTGATGTCTTTAATCACATTGTCCTCCTCCGGCCTAATGTCCATTCTTGTGTCCTTATGAGTGGGGATGGTCTCCGATTGAACAGTGTGATGGACCTGAGAAACTGCCTTAACAACATCTTATATGAAGCTCACATTAGAATATTCATTATCCTCATTGATTGATTTTGATGTATTAAATACTTTAAATTCTATCTCCTCATTATTTACTTTCATAGTGACTACACCCCTTTTTACACTAATATTAGTGTCAGCAGTTATCATAAAGGGGCATCCTAGGATGATGGGGAGAGGTGATGGTAAAGTACATTCTTCCATATCTAATACTACAAAATCAGCAGGTATAACAAATTTACCTACTCTTACCAACACATCCTCAAGGATACCTCTCGGTCGTTTGATGCTTCTGTCCGCTAATTGTAAAGTGATGGAGGTTGGTTGAAGCTCCCCCAAACCTAGTGTCTCGTATACACTGTATGGCAGCAGGTTGACACTCGCTCCTAGATCCAATAGTGCATGCTCGAACAGTTGGTCACCTAGCCTGCAAGGAATAGTAAAACTACCCAGATCTTTCAGTTTAGGTGGTAATTTTCTTAGAAGCACAGCACTTACCTCTTCGGTTAAGGCAACCGTCTCATGTTCCTGAAACTTCCTTTTGTTAATGCAATAATCTTTCAAAAATTTAGCATATGTAGGAATTTGTTTAATGGCATCTAACAAAGGAATATTAATCTCTACTTTCCGCAAGGTTTCAAAAATATCAATTAATTTGTTGTCTTTCTTTTGTTTTACTAACCTTTGCGGGAAGGGTGGAGCATTCACCTTCTCCGTTTCACTTACCCTTGACGTCAATGGTTTTTCTTTGGATGCTGTAGCAGATTTATCGGACCCTATTACCTTGCCATTTCTCAGGGTTGTCACAGCGTTTAATTGTTGATGTCCCCCAAGGTTAGGTAGTGTTTGAGCAGGGAGCTCTCCTTGCTTTCTGCCACTGAGCTCCTTAGCTAGTTGTCCCATTTGTACCTCTAGTCTTTGAATTGCTTGCTCATGTGCTGCAGTGGTCTATTTCTACTGAGTCATGAATTGTTCTTGTGATATCATAAATTGTTGCTGCTGAGTGGCCAATTGTCTCACAAGACTTTCGAGGTCGTTCTTCTTTGGTTCGGGAACAGTTTGGGCTGCTGGTTGGAAGTTTATGTGCTGCCCTTAACTGTTTTGATTGTTGCTCCACGAGAAATTTGGGTGGTTTCGCCATCCAGGGTTGTAAGTGTTGGCATATGGGTTGTTCTTCGGTGGATAGTTGTTAGGCCCCACATAATTGGCTTGTTCCGGATCTACAGATGATTACAAAGGACACGTATCAGTATTATGGTTGTATTGGGAACATATTTCATATACTTGGAGTGGGGTGGATGGTAGGCTGGATGAGGCATTTTGAGTAGTCATGGCTTTTACAATCATATCTAGCCTCGTATCTAGCTTCCTCTCCAAAGCAGCTATTTGGGCAGAGGGTCCACTATTCAGAGTAACCTCATACATACCTTTGCTCTTAACTCCTTGTCTACCTCTAGAGGAGAACTGCTGAGTGTGTTCACTGAGGGTTTCGAAGAGTTCCATCGCTTCTTCGCTGCTTTTCTCCGTCAACACTCCTCCACAACCTAAATCAACAATTCTTTTGTTAGTGTCATTCAAACCTTCATAAAAGGCTTGTACCAATTCATCTTGAGGCAGGTTGTGGTGTGGGCATTTGAGTAGCAGCTCGTTGAAGTGTCCCCATGCTTCGAAGAAGAGGTCTCCATCTTTTTGTTGGAAGGACTGGATCTCCTTCCTCATTTGCCTCGTCTTTTGGGCTGGGAAAAATTTCCTCAGGAACTTGCTTGCCAACTCGTCCCAAGTATGGATGGAAACTGCAGGCAAAGAATTATACCATAGTTTAGCATTATCTTTCAAGGAAAAAGGGAACAGAATTAACCTTATTCCTTCTTGGTCTAGGCCTTGTATGTGCTGGAACTTGCAAAGATCGAAAAATTCTCGAAGGTGCAAGTGTGGATCTTCATTAGGAGTACCCCTAAAGTGAGTCAAAGCATTCAATATTTGCGGAGATATGTAATAGTTTCCCACCGCCTCAGGTTGATATGCAATGCATGATGGTTGATCAATGTTCCGTGGGATGAAGGAGTGCTTCATCGGTATTCATGCAGGTGGTTGCTGGTTTTCGAGCTGTTCCGCCATTGGTCTTTCGTTCTCGACTTCTTCTTTGTTCTCCTCGAAGTTGTTCCTAAGCCTTTGTCGGATGGTCCATTCAAGCTCGGGATCAAGGGGAAAGAATGTTGGATGTCGGGATCGAAGTCCGTGCATAAATCAGGTAAAACCGACTTTAGTGCAGCGATTCACTCAGCTGCTCGAGTAACTCTCTGTCCTATTTACGCTCGATCGCACAGAAGGCTGCGATCGATCGTAAGTATCACAGAAAGTGTGATTTAGGGTTTGATGAAAAATAAAAATAAAGATGGTAAATAGAAAATAAAATAATAATAATAATGATTAAACGAAAGTGTAGGTCCAAAATATACTATGGCAATACCCAAGAGGGGGGTGAATTGGGTATTAAAAAAAATTAAATACTTTTTGCAATCTCAAATAACAAAATATATGCGGAATTAAATCTTTCTAAATTACTAGCACAAAGATGAGAGAGTTTATTGTTTAATATAGAAATGATAATTGAATTATAAAATAATTAAGCAATCAATCTCATTTACTTGAATAATAAATAATTATAAGCAAGTAATTATGACAGTAATTAAGGAGATAGAGTTAGAGAGATGCAAACTCGATTTATAGTGGTTCGGCAATATCGGAATCCTTCCAACCCTACGTCCACTCTCTTCAAGGATCCTCCTTGAAGTCTTTCACTAAACCAAGCAACTTACGGGTGTTTCTCAAACCGAAACACAAGCAACTTACGGGTGTTGCTCAAACCGTACAATCCCCTTCCTCTCGGAAGTAATCCCCTTCCTCTCGGAAGTATCCCCTTCCTCTCAGAAGTAATCCCTTTACAATAAAAGCTGTAAAGTAAATGGTAGAGAGACAACAAATGAAAGCTTATACAACTGAATAATGTCTCTCTTTCAAAGAAAAGCTTGAAGAATAGCTCAACATGAGTATTTCAAAGCTTTTTTGAGTTTCAAAGAATGAATGACTTGATTGTGTGTGTTCTTCTCTTTTTGAATGTCTTCTCCTCCTTGTTGAATGCTGAATTGAGTGGGTTTATATAGCAATCAATTAATATGGCCGTTTAGGACTTTAATTTGAAAAAGATTTACTTTAAAACGTTCAGATTTGGAGTCCAACGGTCATATTTTTGAACTACCAGTCGACTGGGTCGTGATACCAGTCGACTGGGTCCTCTCAAAAATTCACATTTTTGCTGCTATAGTGTTACCAGTCGACTGGTAAGTACCAGTCGACTGGGAACCTTCTGCCACTTTTACCAGTCGACTGCACTATTCACCCAGTCGACTGGGTCACTGTTGGAGCGCTGCTACAGTGATTTCTGGATGAACAGTGTTTTCAGCATAATTTTCTTCATCTCTTTATTCTTTTTGGATTTTTGAGTTCCAAAAAATCTCCTAATTTAATCAAACTTTCTTGCACATTAAACACACAAGTTAAACACTTCAAAGGTGTTTTGTTATCATCAAAATTAATCTAATCAATTTCTTGATTGAGGCATTTTTGATGATGACAAAACATATTACAAATTTAAGCATAATGTGTGTGCTAGATATATGAAGAATGATATATTACAAATGCTCAAGTAATTTTCTATGCCAACAAAAATTCTTCTTAAATTCAATTAGAGAATGTTAAGTATTGAGCCCAAAGAATTTATTTGCATTTAATAAAATCACTTGGAGATTTTATATCTTCAATTAATTAAGACTATATAATAAAATGCAATGCAAATATAATTAGCTCATAACAATTGAAATGCTTACAAAGTGTATCTTAGGATTCAAATCTATAATTTATCCCTATTGACTTTGAAGATGCATTTAAATTATTCTCCTTGAATTTGATCTTTCGGAGAACTTATTGATTTTTGAGATCATCAACATTGATTCACCAATTTCTACAATCTTGATCTCTTTTTATGTATAAGCACTATTAACAATCTATATTACTTAAGTAATACTCATTAGTGCTTTATTAAGATTTTTGTTACTATCAAAATCATTCAGGGTCAACAGAAAGTAATTCTAAAAGAAACTTTAGCGCAATCCCCGACAACGGCGCCAAAAACTTGTTGTGCGATTATATACCTAAATAATTAAGCAGATAATCGTACTAGTTTTACTTGCAAGTGCACAAGGTCGACAGTGTAGTGTAGTGTGCGAAAGCAAGATCATCTCCACAGGGATTGGTAAAGTTCAATTTTTAGAATTAGTTTCTTTAAAGTAAAAAGAAATAAAATAAATGTTGAATGTGAGTGATAATAATAAAGACATAGGGCATTGATATCCACCACTAGTCATACTTTCCCAATTGTATAATGTCTCAATGCACTAGCCTTATCATGTATACCTACTGGTTGCCAACCTAAGGGCATAATATCTACTCTTTAAGCTATTGATCTCCCTACGCAACGAGTTAGGCATGGTATCTACTCTAAGTCTTTTCTTCCTTAAGGGATTCAGCATGGTATCTGCTTGAGTTGTTCCTTAAGAAAGCATAAGTACTATGGAAATCGACAACCACATGAGACCTAGGGCATGGTATCTACTCCCGGTTTCCCATGTTGATTAATCCAAGAATCTGGTGTGGATATCTTTTGTTACTAATATTAGACCTAGGACTCGGTCATCCAAATTGATCTAACTAACAGGTGCATACCACATGCATACGCTGGCCATACATATATATATGAGGAATTTAAATAGGCACAGGTATTAATCAAGTTAAGCAACATAATAAAGGCTATTGGCAAAGATTATCAATGAATAAATATATAGAAAAGCATAACTAGGGCTTCAATCGAGCCCTATAAGAAAGTTAGTTACACATGCTGTCTAAAATAAACATCATATATAAACTAAGCATGAAATATAAAACCCGAAGAATACTAGGGAGACGGGTTGTCAATCCTCTCCAAAGCCTAAAACTCCGAGCTTAAGCAAAAGATAAAAGTATCTCTAAGAGGTCGTGATTTGTGTGTGCTTTATAGGTGTATTTATAGGGCTTTAGTAGTCCTAGAAGGTGCAGGAAACCCTAGACTTCCTAAACCGTAAAAACTCTCTTATTTCCAAAATAGGGTTCTACAGTTTATTGTTCACGCCTGTACATGTACGCTCGATCGCACACGTCTTGCGCTCGATCGCAGTGTGCGCTTGACCTTTCTTGTGTGTGCACGATCGCAATGTGCGCTTGATCGCATTGCATGGTGCAATCGATCGCAGCTTGACCAGAGACTGCTCCAAGATTTTCAGGCTTCTTCCTTTAAGTGCCAAAACTGCTTCTTTTCTTCCAAGACCTATAAAACACATGTGAAACACACAAATGAAGTAAAATGAACTAAATTAACATAACTAAGGACCTAATAAATGTAAATAAGGGGGCTTAAATATGAATATTTAAGCACCTATCAGCCTTTTAGAATCCCAAAAGTGAGAAATCATTCTCAAGAAGTCTTTGTCAACACATACATGGAATAGAGAGAATATGGCATCAAGGTTGGAAATTTTGAAATTAAAGCAAGGATTATCTTGCATGTTTTGGAACCAAAGCTTGAATTTGGAATTCAAGAGAGCTTCCAAGGTGATTAGGAGAGCTCAGTATGGTTTGTGGAGTCTTAGGATATTTATAGGAGTTTAGAGAAGTCCTAAACTAAGAAAGGTAAGACAAAAATGCAACAAAAAAAAAGAGCAAAAGTTGCCATCAGATTGGTGGTGTTATTTCGAGCTTCAGATTGGGCATAACACTAGTATGAACTGGCACCTTATAGGCATAGCACCACTCTGAAATGTCGCCCTAGGCAAATTATTTGAAAAAATTGGTTTTGGCTTGTTTTCATGCATACATTCATCACTTGCATTCTTGAGTGAGTTTTGAGGATATTGTCATGTATCAGGAGTATATCATTTTTTACCATACATGTCATTTACATCATTTATAGATTAATAGAAATTATCCATAAGTAGCATATGCTAAAATAAGTTCATGCGAGTTAAAGAAAACAAAAGAAAAATGATAGTTCGGTTTACATGCATCTATATGCACCATACATGTTCATACCATGAATGCATCATGCATCAAAATATCATCTATGAAATGTTAAGCAGGTGAATGAAAGGTAAAGACATGGCTATCAAGGATTAATGATCACTTTTTGTTCTTAGAAATCCTCTAGGACTTGCTAGATTTTTTCACTCCTTCCATTAAAAATGTATGTTCACTGCTTGCTACATCGCGAGTAGACTCAAGAGGGTATGTGAAGAAGAATCTCCTCTAGCCTTATGCTTAAGATATTTTTCTCATCTCAATCTATCATTTAAGAACAGCCTGGACAAAGAAAGTGTATAGATAAAACTTAAAATGGTATTGATCATGAATGGACAAGGAAGTGGAATTTATGGATGATTATTATTTTTATATTCTGTTGTTGTTGGGCACGACTATGAGAAAGTTTCTTTCTAGCTTTCATCATCACTAGTGGAAAGCTTCTATAGACCATCGATCAGGGTCAGCAACTCGTTAACATTTTATTAAGGTACCTAGCTTAATCAATTTTTCATATTTTAGTACATAATACAAGGAAAGAAGAAGTTTATGGGAATAGACATAGAACAATGTGCAAGAAGAAAACTCATCGAGTCATGGTCATAAATGGGATAGCGAAGTGTAATTGTGTCAGGTTCAATTTTTAATATATGAATCTTGTCTGAGTCTAGTTCAGGGTAATAGATGTTCCATTGAGTTTGAACCTCAAATCTAGGTGAGACTTGTCGAGACTGAGAATGAGACATAGTCGAGGTGTGACTAGGGGCACCTTGGTTTGGAATAGAGGATGACTCACCTTGTGGGAGAAATGGAAGAGATAAAAACTACAAGTTGATATGGAAAAGATGAGCATTCAATAGAAAATGAACATACCCTGTCAAAAAGAGACATAGGACAAGTTTGGTACCCTAATTTAAGTCAAGTTTTACTTAAATTCAAGCTTGAGTTAACTCTTACTTGAGTAGTGGACACTAATTCCAAGGTAAGATGCCACCAATTCGAAGGCAAGAAGTTAAACTCGGCTTAAATCAGGGTACCAAACTTGGCCATAAGGTGTTGAATGATGAACTCCGGATAAGTAAAGGTGGACTCATCGAAGAAGTAATAAGCCAACCCTCCCTCAAGACCCTCATTGACTTCTTTTTGAATGAAGCCATAATCTGCAATCATCTTACGAGGTATTGAATATGGAACTCAAGGTTTATCGATATTATAGCTTTATACTGATAATTGCTCACCTAAGTATGAAGACTTGACACTAAGAGTGTCAAAGAGGATATGCATCTGGTTTATATTGATGCTAGCATGTATGTAAGCTGGCAAAACCGATCTAGGACCCTAAGGATTCCGTAGCATCTAAGGAGGGTGCAAAGGACAATGTGTGATTGACAAAATAAGAGGAAAAGTAAACATGACAAGTCAAAAGGAGGAATAGTATACCATGTCAGTAGAGATAACCGCAACTTGATGACTCCGTGTTAAGAGGTCTCAAGTCTTTCTATCATCATACCATCGCAAAAGTCGAGAAAACACAAGTTCTTTGATAGGAAGGGTCCTAAAGTGAGGAAAGTATTTGAATGCCCAAATATACAAGAAAAAAAGATGAGGAGTGGCAGAGATAAGTAAAGGCAAGATATGCATTGGAAGTATGAAAAAAAAAGGTAAAAAAAAAAGAATAATACCTCCAAATCTGTGGCAAACTCTTAGAGACTTTCTACACCACACATGACTACATTCGCACCTTGGAAAAGGAAGCCTCGTGCTGCTCCACTCTAGTTGTAATACTTTATCATTGACAAATATTTTAAGGATGGAAGGACACAGATGTACACTTTGTTCTTGGCATTAGCAAAAGCAGTGGAACCAAGCAAGTACAAGATGAAGACTTGGGCATTTTGCTCACATTCCAATTAGGTATCCCCGGTATTTGGCTTATACCATTCTTTGAGGTCAGTACAATTCACCAAGATAAAGTTTTGAGAAGTTAGGGTTTCTTCTACCAATAATTGCATCTTTTCTATATTGTTATGGATATTCACATCATAGTCTAGAGAATGGTCGTAGATCAAGACGCTTGTGATTTCAAAGAAGTCTATAGTGGTCATGGTAGCTTCTCTATCGTTGAATTAGAAGATATGGATGGTTTCTCACCATTTTTCAAACAAGGATCTCAGTAATTGCTTGCTCCCATAGTACTTGCCCAAAGAAAGGATGAATTTCTTGAAGCTGGTTGCATCAACAATTTTTTTTGATTTTCTAAGGTAACACTTTATATCGTTATTTTGCTTCATGTGAATTTCAAAAAGACCTAATTGATTTCTTTGAAAATGCATTAGAACATGTTAGGATTGCATTAGAATAGTCAAAGAAATGAAAAAAAAAAAAAGAGAGGAAAATTTGGCATGTTTATTGTCTAGACGCTATTTCGGGCCCAAAAAATGGGTATGGCTTCACTCTCAAATGGAGCCCACACCATGTAGTACCACTCTAAAATGGTGCCTAGTCCGAAAAATTTTGGACTTTGTTTGCTTTAATTCATTTAATTTCATGGTTTGTTGCATGTTTGTTTGTGTTTATGACATGTTTGTAAGATAAATTAAGACTTGAAAACAACTTGAAATGCATGAAAATCAATGGAACAATGATTGATAAGTCTCTTAGGAATTTTTACAAACACTTTGCATCCATAATTTAGGACATTAGATTTCATGTGATAGATGCATGAATAATGAAAAAAAATGAAAGAGTGTAGATTAGAATAATGTACCGTCACATCTTTTGTAGAAAGATTCTTATGAGGTTCCACCAAAAGATGGCCAAAGTTGTCTCTCTTTTTGTGGGGTTTATGTTTCTTGATGCCTCTCTCTAGGATGTTAGATGAAGGGAAATTAGGGAGTTCATCTTCTCTTGATGAATTGGAGTGGGATCCTTCCTCCATTATTAGAAGATAGAAAGAAATTTGGATGAATTTTGTGAAGAATTAGTGTTGGAGTAGTGATAGGAAAAATAATGGGAAAGGGAAATTGTGCTTTGAAAGACAAAGGAAAAATGACCAAGTGTGGTCTTCTTATTATTCTTTGGGTCATGTGCTTGGCACATGCCCATTTAAGTGGTGGTTTAGTTTTATTAACATTTTGACATTAAATAGGAAATTTGAAGATATAAGAGGGAAAATTCAAAATTAGACCATGAAATTGCATAAGGATTAGGATTAGGTCTAGAACTAGGACTAAGATTAGGAAAATTAATTATTTGATTTGGGATAATTTTGAAAAAAAAATAAAAAATAAAAAAATAGGAAAAATAAAATAAACGAAATGTCATATTATTTCCATCTTGCTTTGATATTGTTTTCCTTGAAAATTATGTTGATTGAAATTGTTTGAACATGGATATTACTTTGATTATGGAAATTGTGGAAGTATATTGGAATGGATATTGTTTTGCATGGGAAATAGAATTGCTCTATTGTGGAAACTATATGATATTGGAAATTGTTTTGGACCCAATTTCTTGACATGCTAAATGCATTGTTAGAATTTTTTTTGGGCCACCAAATCAAATGTAGGAATGGTTTGGGAGGACTATAGACTATCATATCAAATAAATGTATGGTTGGAAAGGACTATAAACCGCTATATCAAATGAAGATATAGTTCGGGATAACCAAATTTCTTGACATGCTAAATGCATCGACAAAATTTTTTATTCCCACATAGGGTGGCACCAGTCTAGAATGGCATCCTCCACCAGATCATTTCCATATATGTTTGTTTATTTCGTTTTTGATTTAGTTACTTTATGTTACATGTTTGCTTGACTTTAACTTATTTAAATCACTCCTATAACATCTAGAAACCCTAGGTTAACATGAACCAAAGTCTATTACATGAAATCAAAGTATGAGAATTTAATATAAATAGGGCTTAAAAGAACATGCTTTGATGGTATTTGATAGCTTTGATGCATGATTGTTCGATCTTGGATGTTTCTAGGTTAAGTATGAGGATTTAGGTTAGTTTAGTTTTTGATTTAATGCATGATCATATGTTTGGGTAATTAGGATAAGATTTTGCACAATAAACCTTAGGATCCATGGCTTGTATGATGTTCTATTTAATTAATATGATTCATAGTTATTCATCCTTGATCACAACCTGAATTTGACATGAAATAGTTACTATTTTAATTGAATAATGCATGATAAACTTTATAATCTATCATTGTTTTCACATATCTAGCCTCTTTATGCTTGGATCTTGATTGATAACATGCCTATACTTATGTATTGAAGTTATATGTAATTGTTCTTAGCAATTTATCGCTTTCCTAGATTGGAAGTAATTTTAGAACGGATACGCCTCTATTTCCCTTGTAATAGTTCTTTACTCTATGCACTTTACTTTTCTCGCTCTTTAACTGCCATGAATGGACGATATTTTACTTGCGTGATTTATGTTAGAGTTAGTGCATACTTTATGGGTCCAGATCTGTAGAACCCCCGATGACCACGGGGTCCCACTCACCAGTGAGTGGGCGGTGGTTAGGGGGCAGCTCCCTCTAAAATTTTAGGCTCTGTACACGTTTTGGGTCTGGTTTTTTTCTTGACGATTTGAGCTAAAGCCCATGAATAGTCGTGGTTTTGTAGCAGGGTGGAAACCCTAATTAGAGCATCTTAAGTTGCTTATAAATACTCTTTATGTACTGAGCGCACATTATAACGAGAGATGATTAAGGTTGATTATAGTGAAACTTCTAGTAGGACGTAGCCCTATTTTGAGGTGAACTTGGGTATATTGTATCTTAATTTTTTTTTTCTGTTTATAATTTGTGTGATTGATAGGTCTCGAATCATTCAATTGGTATCAGAGCCACATTCTCGAGGATTAACAATCAGAGATGTTGATTGGATCACGGATTGAAATCGAAAAGTTCGAAGGGAAGATCTTTGAGTTGTGGAAACTAAAGATGAAAGATCTACTCGTGGACAGGGATCTATGGATGGTGATAATCGATGAGATGTCAAAAAGTACAGTGAGCATGACAACAACATCCACGGCAGAGGTGGCATCGCCAATGGTGATTTCGGCATCATCTTCAACGGTCATCACGGAGTGGGAGAAGCTCGATCGGAAGACATGAAGTCTAATTCAACTATGCCTGGTCGATTCAATCCTGATAAACATTTCTGGTGAGAAGACTACGAAAGAACTCTAGAAGAAGCTAGAAAGCCTTTATCAGAGTAAATCTATGGTAAACAAACTGTTTCTGCTGAAGAAGTGTACAACCTTCGGATGGCTATTGTGAGTTTTAAATTACTCGCAAGCGCACGAGTCGTTTGCAGTATAGCGTTGTGCAAGTGCGAGGTCGAATCCACAGGGAATTGCGTTGTGAAAGTATATTTTCAATCTAAATTAACTCTATCTTAACCTAGTTCCAAATTTTGAATGATAATTTGCAAAATAAATTAAAACTAAATTAAATTGATTTTAAAACTAATAATAAAAAGCACTAAGGTTTCCAAATCCACCCCACCGAAGTTAAGCATACATGTTCTAAAAATATAGCCTATCAAAACATTCAATGAATCCAACTATAAGACAAAAAAAAAAGAATATCCCAACTAAACCAAAAGCACCCAATGTATCCGCTCTTAACAAATCACAAAGGGAATCCAATTTAATCGAAAAGCATTCAATGTATCCATCAGATGAAACACAAAGAAAATCAAACAGACAATTTAAACTCAATCAATTATAAGATTAACTCAAATAATTGACAGAACATTTATACTAAAAATTGTCAGATTTGTACAAGCAAATTTGAACTACTACGCCAAACAACGGCGGGGCTTCATCTTCAACCTTAGCTGTAGAGTCTAGCCACTCATAATTATAAAACTATAATAAAAAGTGCTAAACATTTAAACTAAAACAACTGAATATAAAGAAATAAATAAACAAATTTACATGGGAGAAATTCCACTCGCTGACGGGTGGCGCTTCCCCTCGTGGTAGCAATGCCTTCGGGATCCACCAAAATGCTGGTGGAAGTCCACCAGTAAACACCAAAGTGGCTTAGGAATTGTACACTGAATGATGAGGTCAGATGGTGTTTATATAGGGGGAGTCTCGGAGCACAATGGGTTTCAAAATCGATGTGGGATACTGCCTGAGTGCGATCGATCGCACTCTGGTGCACTCGAGCGCACATTGGCGCACTACAGAACATTTTTAACCGATGTGGGATGTGCGAGTGCGTATTTGCGATCGATCGCAAGTCTGGTGCGATCGAGCGCACTAGACATCTTCAGCTTGACCCTTGTTTACTAAAATGGCCATAACTTTCTCTAGAAAAATCATTTTTGCAAGCCGTAAAATCCCTCAGAAAATAGACTTCCGGATCTTTCCAAGCATATATGGCTCAACTCCTGGTTCTTCCGGAATCAATACAGTAAAATCCACAAAAATGACTGATCTGTAAGGCGATTTTGGCAATTTTAGTGAAACTCCTTTCCCAGTGCTTGTAAACCTGAAAAACAACGAAAACAACTCAAAGTAACAAATTCCTAAGCTAACAAATGTAAATTAAAGGGTCAAAATATGCAATATTTGGCACTCATCAAATACCCCCAAACTTACAATTTGCTAGTCCCTTAGCAAAACAAAATAAAAGACTCAATGAAAAACAAAGAACATAAAGATAAAGTCATCACTCATGGTATCCAAAAATTTAAGGAGCACACATCACCATGATATTCATTCATAAGCAAGCTTAAAAAGGTAAACCCATCTTCGCAATGAATAGAAATGTTAAAATCTAATTACTTACAAAAGGCAGGATAAGGCATCACAAGCTTGAATCAGTGTAAGGTGAATTAGCATATAAAAATGAAGCTTCCAAGTAACTCTAATGTGTAAGGTCTCCATGTCTCAAGATTCACCGAATTTCTCATCAAAAATGAACGACAAAGGCATAGTATTTTTTTTTTAATAAGGCACGGCTATGTTTAGTTCCCTTAAGCTTTCTAATTGACCTATGTAGCGAGTGTTAAGTCAATGACTCCCAAACCAGGTGGTTTTAGGGCATTAGGTGTAAAAACACCCCTAAGGACTTACTAACTCGAGTAAAAAAGGCTACGAAATTAAACCAACCTTAATATTACCAAGCAAAATTCCACCTTTTGACGTGAACACTCACTGCTTACTGAGGCAAGAGGTCCAGTTACTCAGCGAAAAGTTTATTGATATTTTTTTTTTCATATTTTTCTATGCCTAAGAGTTCATCCAACAAGTCATCCAGTTTCAGTTAAGATAAAGAAAAATACACATTAAAATCACATGTCATACCTCATATAATTTGTGCTAATGTGCTCGTGTTAGATTAGATCAAACATGTGAATTCTCAAAATGCCTAAAGTAAGTAACTAAATTTTAAAAATTTATCACCAGATCATGTGTTCAAAATGTTAAGCTCACTAATGACATCACATCACAGAAAATGTTTAGATCAACTAAAATTTCACGATAACATGAGCATGCATTTATCTCTATAACGAAAAGACAACAAATTAGGACAAAGTGTGTGATGTGTCTCCCATACCCCCAAACTTAAATTACACATTGACTCCAATGTGTGACTAATATGGAAAGAGCTGACCTGAGATATGGAGAACTATCTGGACTGGTATGGCTCATAGCATACCCCTAAACTTGAACTGAAGTACGCTTTGTCCCTGAAAAATAAAAACTGGAAAACAAAAAATACTAGAAACAAACATTAATCATAAAAATGCGAAATAATAAATAAACAAAAGAAAAGATAAGCTGTGGGGTGCCTCCCATGAGCGCTAAGTTTAACGTCTTCAGCCAGACCCAACATTAGTAAACAGGTCCAACGAAATGCTCCGCCATCTGATCAATAAATGGGAATGAAAAATGATCAGGCCTAGTGGCAGCATTCAATTTACGGTAGCTGATACACACTCTCCAAATTGACCGAACACGAGTTGGAACCAACTCGTTGTCCTTATGCTGCACTACCGTTAATTCAGCACGTTTGGGCATAACATGAATCTGGCTCACCCACTTGCTATCAGAGATGGGATAAATGATCCCTGCCTCTAACAGCTTAATATCTTCTGCCCTCATAACCTCTTGCATAGCAGGGTTGAGCCTTCTTTGTGGCTCCCTCGATGGCTTGACATCCTCCTCCAAATGTATCCTGTACGTCACCACCGAGAGGCTGATCCCCTGGATGTCCTCAATGGTCCAGCCTATAGCTTCCTTATGCTCTCTTAAGACATCCAATAATTTCTCCTCTAGAGCATCACCCAGATCTGAAGGTATAATCACAGGCAAACTATCGACTGAACCTAGGAACTTATACTTAAGATTATCTGGTAAAGGTTTAAGTTCCTTCTTGGGGGTTTCAGGTGCGGCGGTCTCCTCCATCTTATTGCTCTTCCAAGGAGGAGACTCTAAAATTGCATTCGCTTGCTCAAGTAATTTATCTAAATCCATATCCTCTCCAAATTGAGCAAAGCATGCCTCTAGGGGGTCCTCAGTGCGGGAGTCATCCACAATCTCCTCCGTCCTATTGCTCTCCCGAGGAGGAGACTCCAAAATGGCATTTGCTTGCTCAAGTAATTTATCTAAATCCAAATCCTCTCCAAATTGAGCAAAGCATGCCTCTAGGGGGTCCTCAGTGCTTGATTCATTCACAGTCTCCTCAAGAATCTCCTCTATCAAGCATACATTTCTCACTTCATCATATTCATGTGGTTGCCTAGTGATATCAAAAATATTCAACTCCACTGTCATATTTCCGAAGGAGATCTTCATCACCCTGTCCTACAATTTATCAGGACGTTAGCCGTGGCTAAGAATGGTCGCCCTAGAATCACCAGTATTTGAATCCCTACATTCTGAACCGGCTCTGTGTCAAGCATAATAAAATCCATGGGGAAATAGAATTTATCCACTTTTATCAACACGTCCTCAACTATTCCCCGTGGTCTTTTCACTGAGCTGTCAGCCAATTGAAGTGTCGTGGATGTGGGCTTCAATTCTCCTAACCCCAACTGTAAATAGACTGAGTAGGGTAGAAGATTCACACTCGCCCCTAGATCCAAGAGAGCCCTCTCAATGTGGCTGACTCCTATCGTGCATGAGATGGTAGGACACTCCGGGTCCTTATACTTGATGGGTAGCTTGCACTGAAGGATTGAGCTGACCTGTTCGGTCAAAAATGCTTTTTTTGGGACATTCGTCCTCCTTTTGATAGTGACCAAGTCCTTTAGAAACTTGGCATATGATGGCATTTGATGGATGGCATCCAAAAATGGGATATTGATTTGGACTTGCTTGAATACCTCCAAAATTTCCTCATACTTCCCTCCTTTCTTGGGCGCCTGTAATCTCTCGGAGTAGGGCGCTCTAGGTACAAACGACCTAGGAGGGTCTTTCTCAGTAGGTGTGGCTGTAGATGGCTCAGCATCTCTCTTCTCCGTGTTGCCACTTCCTTGCCCTTGCTGCATAGCAGGGCTCTCTTCCACTCGATTGTCCACCTGTCTCCCAGACCTCAGTGTGACAATCGACTGGACTTGTTCCGCCCCGTGCATAGGATTTGATGAACTCTCAACCATATATTGTCCTTTCGGGTTGGGCACGGGCTGACTGGGGAACTTCCCCTTCTCTCTCTCACCCAAGTGACTTGCAATTTGCCCTATTTGACTCTCCAGCTTGGCAATTTCTTGGGTGTTTACCACTGTTGCACTCCTCACATCACTCATATTTTGGCTAGTCGCCTTCATGAACTCCTTAAGGGTGTCCTCTAGCGACTGTGAAACTGGCACTGGTGTTTGAGTGGGTGCGTGGTAAGCAGGTGAAGGTGCTGGATGGGCAAAACGACCATGATTAGGAATTTGTGGGGCAAATCAGGGAGGATATTGATTTTGAGCATGATGAGGGGCTCCTCCCTGATTCATTGGTTGGTTCTGCCTCCATGAAAAATTTGGGTGGTTCCACCACCCTGGATTGTACGTCTCGGAGTACAATCCATTTGATTGCCTTCGAAAGTCATTGAAAGTATTTACTTGTTCCATAGGATACTCGGCACAAGCAGGCATTGAAGGGCAATTCTGTGCTAGATGCATGGGACTAGCACAGATGGAACAGCTTTCAACATTGAATGTGTTGGCAGCATTGATGGATTGGCTCACAGTGAGAGCGTCAATCTTCTTAGTGAGGGCATCTAACTTTATCCTCAAATCAGCGTCCTCTCGGACCTCATAGATGCCTCCCCTCTTAGGAGCACGAATGGACTTATCTCGACAGCTTGAAAAATACCACTGCTGTGAGTTGTCGGACAACTTATCCAACGCCATATATGCTTCGTCTCCTGTCAGACTCAAGAATGCCCCCCCATTCATAGACTCGATCATGCTACGGTTGGGTTGAGTCAACCCTTGGTAGAAGAATTGAACGAGTCTCCACTTCTCATATCCATGTGGAGGGCATCTGATCAGTAGCTCTTTGAAGCGCTCCCAACCCTCAGAAAATTTTTCATCCTCATCCTGAGTGAAAGAGCTGATCTCCTTTCGGAACTCATTCACTCTAGACATTGGGAAAAACTTATGATAAAATTTGCTAAGCAGGTTTTCCCAAGATGTAATAGACCCGGGCGTGTTGGAATCCAACCACGCCCTAGCTCTATCATGAAGAGAAAAAGGGAAGAGTCGAAGATGGACTGACTCTTCAGAGAAGTTCTGGAATTTGAATGTGGCACAAATGTCTTTGAACTTCTTCACACGGCTATAAGGATTTTCAAGATCTAAGCCATAGAATGAGGGTAAGAGTTGGATGACATGTGGCTTCAAGTCAAAGTGGGTGGCATTGGTCGGTGGTAACACTATGCAAGAGGATGAGTTAGTCGCAACGGGTGCGAACAAGTCCCTAAGGGATGTAGTGGAGTCCACGTTCCAAGCTCTAGGTTGCTCTACATGTTCAGGATGATTTGCATTCCTATAATTCTCTGCCATCTCAACAGTCTCTCTCTTAACTAACGCTCTTTTCTGTCTCATAAGAGTTCTTTCTAAGTCAGGATCTAAATGTATCAAATCTAAGTCCAAGGATCTCCGACCAAGCATACACCAACTGAAAAAAAAAAAAAAAAAAAAAAAAAAACCAAAGTAAACTAACCAGCAGAAACTTGCAGAATAAAACAAACACACAACTTAAATTTTCTTTTTTTTAAAAAATTAAATTAACTAGTAGAAAAATAAAATCATTTTAGACCAAAAATTTTCACAAATCAAAACAATTCCCCGGCAACGGCGCCAAAAACTTGTTGTGAGTTTTAAATTACTCGCAAGCGCACGAGTCGTTTGCAGTATAGCGTTGTGCAAGTGCGAGGTCGAATCCACAGGGAATTGCGTTGTGAAAGTATATTTTCAATCTGAATTAACTCTATTTTAACCTAGTTCCGAATTTTGAATGATAATTTGCAAAATAAATTAAAACTAAATTAAATTGATTTTAAAACTAATAATAAAAAGCACTAAGGTTTCCGAATCCACCCCACCGAAGTTAAACATACATGTTCTAAAAATATAGCCTATCAAAACATTCAATGAATCCAACTATAAGACAAAAAACAAAGAATATCCCAACTAAACCAAAAGCACCCAATGTATCCGCTCTTAACAAATCACAAAGGGAATCCAATTTAATCGAAAAACATTCAATGTATCCATCAGATGAAACACAAAGAAAATCCAACAGACAATTTAAACTCAATCAATTATAAGATTGACTCAAATAATTGACAGAACATTTATACTAAAAATTGTCAGATTTGTACAAGCAAATTTGAACTACTACGCCAAACAACGGCGGGGCTTCATCTTCAACCTTAGCTGTAGAGTCTAGCCACTCATAATTATAAAACTATAATAAAAAGTGCTAAACATTTAAACTAAAACAACTGAATATAAAGAAATAAATAAACAACTTTACATGGGAGAAATTCCACTCGCTGACGGGCGGCACTTCTCCTCGTGGTAGCAATGCCTTCGGGATCCACAAAAATGCTGGCGGAAGTCCACCGGTAAACACCAAAGTGGCTTAGGAATTGTACACTGAATGATGAGGTCAGATGGTGTTTATATAGGGGGATTCTCGGAGCACAATGGGTTTCAAAATCGATGTGGGATACTGCCCGAGTGCGATCGATCGCACTCTGGTGCGCTCGAGCGCACATTGGCGCACTATAGAGCATTTTTAACCGATATGGGATGTGCGAGTGCGCATTTGCGATCGATCGCAAGTCTGGTGCGATCGAGCGCACTAGACATCTTCAGCTTGACCATTGTTTACTAAAATGGCCATAATTTTCTCTAGAAAAATCATTTTTGCAAGCCGTAAAATCCTTCAAAAAATAGACTTCCGGATCTTTCCAAGAATATATGGCTCATCTCCTGGTTCTTCCGGAATCAATACAGTAAAATCCACAAAAATAACTGATCTGTAAGGCGATTTTGGCAATTTTAGTGAAACTCCTTTCCCAGTGCTTGTAAACCTGAAAAACAACGAAAACAACTCAAAGTAACAAATTCCTAAGCTAATAAATGTAAATTAAAGGGCCAAAATATGCAATATTTGGCACTCATCAATGGCTGACATCGATTCTTTCTCTGTTCATTTACATGAGTTCAACACTTTGATAGGTCAGTTATTGTCTATCAGTGTTTATGTGACGGATGATGATAAGGATATTACACTGCTCTATTCACTGCCTGATTCATGGGATAACTTGATAGTTGTGATTGGTAGTGGTACGACTGATCTGTTCTTTAAGAATGTTGTGGCAGCCTTATTGTCTAAGGAGATGAGGTGGCAGGGTATAGAGAACTTGTCAAATGAGGCCTTATTTATGGGCGAGCAAACCCATAGTGATGAGTTTGGGCCAGTTTCGGTCCAATCTCTTGGAAAATCAAGGTATTATTTCTCTTTTATTGATGACTTTTCAAGGTATGCATGGATTTACTTCATTAAGAGTAAAGCTGAAGCATTTGATAAGTTCCGTGAGTTTAAAGCATTGGTAGAAAATCATATGGAAAGAAAGATAAAGGAACTGAGAACAAATAATGGAAGGGAATTTTGCTCAGACAAGTTTGAGCAATTTTGTGTGGTAAGCGACATTGCAAGATAGAAAATAACTCCATATACACCTCAACAGAATGAGGTGGCTGAGAGACTCAATTTGTCATTCATGGAGAAATCGATGAGTATTTTGAGTTGTGCAGGCTTAGAGCTTGAGTTCTAGGCAGAGACGGTGGTTACGACATGTTATCTGAAGAACAGGTCTCCCACATCAGCTTTGCAGGATCATACACCGTTTGAGGGACTATTCAGGAAGAAATCAAGTTTGGCTCATGTTAGGGTGTTTGGGTGTGATGCTTATATACATGTGACAAAAGAAAATAGGAACAAATTTGACAACAAATTAGTGAAGTTCATTTTCATTGGTAATAAGGATGGGGTCAAAGGGTGCAAATTATAGAATCCAGAAAACATGAGTACAGTTTTCAACAGAGATGTTGTGTTCAGAGAAACACAAAGGGATGTGACGATTGTCTAAGATGTACTAGAACAGCCAAAGCATATTCAGATTAATCTTAGCCCGAGATATAAAGAGTGGGAGACTACCCCACAGACTGCATCGGATACTTCAGATTCTGAGTCAGTTGGGTCTGAGCATGATATTCATGTTTCTGATGTAGATGATGAGGATTCAGATGCTAGCTCAAGGGTGATAACCACACCTGTCATGAGGAGATCCACAAAGGTTAGGAGGCCACCCATCAAGTATTCCCCTAGTGCTTGCAGTGCATTATATGCTTTAAATATTACTGATGATGATCCTAGCACAGTGAAAGAGGCGAGGACCTAGGAGGATGCAAATTTGTGGGAGGATGTTATGAAAGAGGAGATGCAGGAACTAGACAGGAATGAAATATGGAGCCTTGTGAAATTGCCTAGAGATAGGAAGGCAATTGGGTGTAAATGTGTTTTCAAGAAGAAAACAAATGTAGATGGAATGGTAGAAAAGAACAAGGCACGTCTGGTTGCAAAGGGGTACTCGCAAATAGAGGGAATTAACTATGGTGAGATATTTTCCCTGGTAGCAAAGTTGATATCTATCATATTTGTCTTATTCATGGTAGTGTGCTTATGATATAGAGGTCGAGCAACTAGATGTAAAGACAGCTTTCCTTCACGGGGACTTAGATGAGGAAATTTACATGAAATGGCCTAAAAGCTTTGTGAGCAAAGGCAAGGAAGAGCTGGTTTGTAAATTAAAGAAGTCTTTGTATGGACTAAAGTAATCACCACAGATGTGGTACTAGAAATTTGACACACATGGCATTCAATTTAGGTTCACTCGCAGCTATGATGATCATTGCGTCTATGTAAAAATGTTAAGGGTTGATTTTGTCATTTTAACCTTGTACGTTGATGACATGTTGTTGATAAGAAATAACAGGAAGATGATTAGCACTATGAAGGCATCATTGGCAAGGCAGTTTGACATTAAAGACCTAGGGCCAGCAAACTTTATCTTGGACATGCAGATAAAGAGGGATCGTGAAAATCCAAAACTGTGGCTAAGTTAGAATAAGTATATTGAAGAAGTGTTGAAGAAATTTAACATGTCTGACAGCAAGCCGGTAGGGACTCCTGTGCCGTTGGGAAGCAAGTTATCTGTGAAACAATGTCCGAAGACAGAGGAAGAAGTTGAAGAGATGACACATGTACTTTATTCTAGTGCGGTTGGAAGCTTGATGTACGCCATGGTGTGTACAAGACCAGATATTGCCTAAGCAGTGGGAGTATTGAGATATATGTCTAATCCTAGGAAAGAGCATTGGATTGCAATAAAGAGAGTTCTTAGATATCTTCTTTGAACTTCAGAGTTTGCATTGTATTATGGAGGTATAGGAGGTAAGAAGAATCTTGATATTGTAGGATCGGTTGATGTTGATTAGGGAGGAGACATTGATAGCAGGAGGTCTACAAGCGGATTTGTGTTCAATCTGTTTGGTAGCGCGGTGAGTTGGATAAGAAAGAGGCAAAGTGTTGTTGCTCTTTCATCCACAGAAACAAGTATATGGCAATAACTCATGCTGAAAAGGAAGTGGTTTGGCTTCAAAGGTTGTGTGCTGAGCTTGGGTTTAAACAAGGAGTAGTGAAGGTGAAATGTGACAATCAAGGTGTTATCTTCTTAGCAAAGAATCCTACATTTCATTCACGGATGAAACATATTGATATCCAATATCACTTCATCCAAAATAAGATTGAAGAAAATGTGATAATCTTGGAGAAAGTTGATACAATAGTGAATAACACAGATTTCTTGACTAAGGCAGTTAGTCTAGTGAAGTTTGAGTGGTGTGCTACTGAGATGAGCTTGAAGAAATAGAGTTCTGGGAAGTTTTCTATGTGTGTGAAGTATTTACCAAGTGGGAGATTGTTAGAGTTGGTGCATACTTCATGGGTCCAGATATGTAGACCCCCCGACGACCACGGTTTTTTTGCTTGATAGTTTTTTACTGTACATGTTTTGGGTATGGTTTTTTGCTTGATGATTTGGGCTTGGGCCCATGAATAGCCGTGGTTTTGCAGCAAGGTGAAAACCCTAATTAGGGTGTTTTAAGTTGCTTATAAATACTCTCTATGTACTGAGCGAACATTGTAACAAGAGATTTGTAAGGTTGATTATAGTGAAACTTCTAGCAGGATATAACCCTATTCTGGGGTGAACCTGAGTATATTGTTTCTTACTTTCTTTGTGTTTATAATTTGTGTAATTGACAGGTCTCGAATCGTTCAATTTATTGCTTTCTTTAATTGCCATGATATTTGTTTGACTCAATTTGTCATTACATTATGTGCTTGAATGATCATTGATAAATAAGAATCCATCAATCAAGTAATTTAATTAAAGAAAAATCTATTAACTTGCAAGAGTATAGGCTAGATCCATCGAGGTGTAGGCGCACATGGGTCACTCATCCATGAATATCCCATTGCGTACCCAATCTCCGAATCCGAATCTCTATATTGTAAATGACCAGTGGCTATGCAACTTTTGGTAATGGTGACTTCTCATGGATTATTCGGCGATGACTTTGTGTCATTGGCATGTCCCTAAAAAATTTACCTTGAATAATCCTTTGAGGAGATGATATGTCCCTTTCAGTTTGTCCCCTTGGAATTAACCCTCGGAAAATGATAGAAGGATTGGACCTCGAAGTGGATATGCAACCAATGAAGCAATCCGTAGTATCCACAATTACGATTTTCCGCCACCCCTAGTTTAGTTAAGATTTTGTAGCTTGACATTACTAGAACGTGGATGAATTTTTACCGATTACGATTTTTCTGCCAACCCTAGTTAAATTAAGGTCTTGTAGTATGATATAACTCGAACATGGATGAATTGAAGTTGATTACAATTTTCCACAACAACTTAGTTAAATTTACGGTTTTGTTGCTTGATATATCTAGAGCATGGATGAAATGAAGTCGATCACGATTTTTCGTTACATCCTAGTTAAATTAAGGTTTTGTGGCATGATAAAACTAGAACGTGGATTAATTTAAGTCGATTACAGTTGTAAACCACACCTTAGTTAAATTAGGGTATTGTAGCATGACCCAACTAGAAACACGGATTAATCTAAGTCGATTGCGATTTTCCATGACAGTTTGGCTTCTTAGGATACCATGGCATGACCTAACAAGAACATAGATGAATTTTAGTGGATTTCTATTTTTTGCCACGCTGTAGTTAAATTTAGATTTTGTAGCTTGAATTTACTAGAACATGGATGCGTTCATTTAGATTACGATTTTTCCGCTACACCCTAGTTAAATTAAGGTTTTATAGCATGACATAATTAAAACGTGGATTAAGTTAAGTCGATTACGATTTTTTCGTCTCACTCTAGCTAAATAAATTAGGTTATTGTAACATGACCTAAATATAATGTGGATGAATTTAAATTTATTACGATTTTCTGACACAACCTAATTAAATTAGGTTTTTGTATCATGACAAAACTAAAATTTGGATTAATTATATTGGTTACGATTTTCTGTTACACTCTAGCTAAATTACAAAATTGTAGCATAACCTAACTTGAACGTAGAAGAATGTTAGTTGATTACGATTTTTCGCACCACCCAAGTTAAATTAAGATATCGTTGCATGACCTAACAAGAACGTGGTTGATTGTAAATGGTGATGTCTGTTCTGCTAGTGTTCAATCGAAGGTGTCTAGCATTTCTAAATTATAGATTATAGATAGATTTTAAACTTTCATTTTATTGATATTATTTATACACATTTTTTTATTTACATAAAAATATGTAATAATATTTATTTATATATTTTATTATATTGAAATAATTAATATATAAACTTAAAAATTATAAATTTTTTGAATTGTGACTTAAAAAGTAGTTATATCATATTCAAACATTTATATAATATTTTATATGAAACAAGAAATGGAATTTTTTATTTAATATTATTAATTTACTTATAATATTAAAATCATTACTGTAATTTTATTTATTCATGCGATTTAAGTACTTAACTACTGTGTTTATCCGATAAAAAAATATTTAACTACTGCTACTACTTGACCATTACCGATCCAATGATCTGACCCCGGAGCGGGTCCTGGGTCGTTGTGTTGTTATGTGACGCGAAAATAAAATCATAAGAAAATATAAAGATAAAAATCAAGTTCATTTTTTGGTTATATCGGGGTTAATTGTATTTTATTTTTTAAAAATTTATTAAAAACTTCAAATATCATTTTCAGTTTCAACTTCAATCCGGCTTTTCTCGCCGTCTCCTTTTCTTTTCCTCACAAGTCCTTTTGGGGTTGTTGAAACTTTCTCACACTTACAACCTTGGTCTATGATCACATTTTTTTCCATATTGAGAAGAATATTGCATTTGTGTTGAAAATCTGTTTAGTTTGCTTAATTGAGCTAAATATGGATACTTTGAAGTAGCTGTGGAGTTGGGATCTGCCTTGCATGCAAAACTTGACAGGAATTTTGGTAAGTTTTACCTAAATACCTATATTTTTTTTAAAATTATTTTAGAGATTGGTCTTCTCTTGTTTGTGTTAAAAAAGTCGTATGAATTTTTGGTCAGTTTCAAATTTATGAAGCGTATCCTGATCTCTATTTAGGCTTTGGATTGGGTTTGTCTTTGAAAATTATATAGATTTTGGTTAACTTGAGGGAAGGAAAGGCATCCGGAATTATATATGATCAATATGTATAAATTGGTTGGTTTGATCTGACGAAGAGTCTATATTTTGCTTGTGAGTGAAAAAAAAAGTGTAAAATTTTAGTTCTTTGAGCGCAGGTTGCATATTTGATTTATATGTCAGCTTGGATAGGGTTAATATCTGCAAAATGTATAACTTATGGTTAATTTGAGCTAGTTATAGGTTTATTTTTGGGGAATTTTCATTGGGTTTGTGTGAGAAATCATGAGTTGGATAGTTTGAACTATGCATTCTGATCTATATGCAGAGTTTGGATGGTTTGTGTGAGTTCACAATATTTTAAATTTGGTCAATTTGAGCTAGTGCTTCGCATGAAACCTTATATAAATCCGTTAATTTGAGCTAAATATGTACTTTGGTTGCCTTTTTGGTGAAGAAGAGTGATGTGCTGAGTCATGACACTTAGAGTCCCAGCTCAAAGGGCAGCTGAGATTGCGATCGGGTCAATTGGGTGTGGATACAATATAGCAATAGATCTCACGTTGAATTCCTGTAAAGGAGATTCGTGTGGTTCACGCTTGATTGAAATTGATGAAGATGATGTTCAGGAGATTGTTCTGCCCGGGGGGATTTCTATTCCGAATGTGCCCAAGTCAATTAAATGTGATAAAGGGGAGAGAATGCGCCTCATGTGAGATGTTCTCTCCTTTGGACAGGTAATTGTTGATTGTTTCTCAGATTGACCTCATGTTTTGATGGCAATTTGTCATGTAAATTACAAAACCTTGTTTCATCCATCCCTCTTTATCTTCTTCCTTTGCCTAGTTGACAGGGTCATACCATTTTAAATGCATTATTGCATACTCTGGCTATTTATTGTAAAGGCTGAAAATATGCTTCTTTTTCTTTATAACTTGGTTGCAATTTTCATCGCAATGCTAGTTAATTCTGTTAGACTACCAAATACTTTTATTTTGGTTTGAAATTTGACTGCCTTGTTTGGTTTGCTGTTAATTTCTGCTCTCTGTCTCTCTCTGTGTGTGTCTGTGTGTTTGTGTGCCTGTGCGTGTCTGCTTGTGTGTGCATGCGTATGTGTGCCCGCACATGTGCATATGATCAGAGGATTAGAATTGGACAATATGTTAACAGAAACTCCATAGCCAATATAATCTGCATTATTTTCACTTGATACTTATGAATATATTCTATATACTTCTTGTATGGTACTGCTACATTATCTTATACTACCTGTAATAGAAGTTACCGTGAAAGATCAAATATCTCAAATTCTCAAGTATTTAGCTGACAAGTATTTAGGATGGGTTGGATTTGGGACTTGATTCTTACTCTTGGTGGAAAAACTTAAAATACTTAGGATTAATATATTGCACACTGCTTGCCAATCTTCATCTTTCTAGCAGGAAGTCTGACCCTATATGGGGGTATGAACTAATTTTCCTTTTTCTATTTTCTTTTGGCGGTTTTTTAACATCTCTTCCTCTCCTCTTCATTTCCTGCAGATGTCAGAGCAGTTCAATCAAGACATGTCTTTGACTGGACGCATTCCTTCAGGTCTCTTAAATGACATGTTTGAATTCTCTGGTTGTTGGACTAAAGATCAAGCCAACACAAAAACACTTGCCTTTGATGGGGTGTTCATTACACTTTACACAGTGGGACTGGAGAATTCTCATATTGGACTCTGTGATCATGTTAAGAAAGCTGTCCCAACATCATGGGAACCTGCTGCACTTTCAAGGTGGAATCTAAAGTCTTTATAAATGTGTTCTTAACATTTTGGTCGATCTGCGTAAAAAGTTGGTAACTTTGCGTGTGTCAGGAACCTCATTGAACTTGCTAGATGTTTTCCTGTGTGACAATTTATTGGGCTTTTAGAGGCATGGGTTAGTATTTAAATGCTTATTTTTGTTGTTGACCCAAAAAGAAAAAGAAGTTACTTTTCTTGTTTGGCGCTGCCAGAATTTCATTCTAGATATTAGAGCCACATATTGTCTCTCTCTGATACACAGATGCATGTATGCACAATAAAACAAGCAGGTTTTGAAACACTCAAAATTTTTTTCGATATGTTTTGTTATCATAATGTTTGGGAGGAGAATTTGTTCAACCTCATGCCTATCTTGAGCTGGTAGTTTCATTGTAACAGGGAGATTGCTCATTTTGGCTAGTCTCAGCTATCTACTCTCAGAAACATGTAAGGCTTAGAGACTTTTTCTCTGTGAATTAGTTAGAAAACCTTATTATGTTTGTAATGTAAGTAAGATGCCAGATTCTTTTGCGTCCATAGTACCAAGTGCAGGTCTACTCTATGTGCAGGTCTTCGAATTTTGGAGGGAAAACCTACATCTGGTCCTACCTTTCAGCATTTTCCTTGAAGTGGTTACTTTTAAGAGTCAAACTAGTATACTTGGTAGCACGAGACTTTTCCCATTTTAACAATTCTCCTTTTTTTAGCTTATGGGATTTTAATGATCAGCAATTTTTCCATGAGATTGCGAAAGACGTCTGTTATCTTGAAATAATTTCTTAGTTGAGAGGAAGCCATTTAGTGCTGGAAAAACTTTATCTGGCATGCTCTTCCAGTGTTTCTTCTTTATCGTCCTTGTTTCTTTTTCACACCCTTAAAGTGTCAATGGAAAGTGAGAGAGTTGTCTTATTGAAAACCAGCTTCTGCAGGTGGGAAGAAAATCTTTCCAGTTACATGCCATTTTTTTGCCTCATTAAACTATGCTTGCCAATTTCTAAAGGAATATCCTGTGATATTCAATTTTATTCCCCAAACCTTGGATTGAAGCCAAACCTGTTTGAACCAAGATTCTCTTGTTTAATACTTGGGGCATAGTTTTTGTCTGCAACTAAAAATTGTTATCTCTCTGCATCACTCTTCTGAATTAACTTTTGCTGTCTTGAAGGGAGCAAGTTGACATATTAGTTATTATTCTTGAAATTATTTTTCTCATTTGACAAGCAGGAGAGATAAAAATAAGTACTAACTTACAGTTTTTATCGTAACATGGGAGGTTCTGAGTCTAGTGAATAGAACTTAGCAGTTTCTCAAATCTACCAAATAGTAGTATTACTTTTATGGATGGTTAAACATTAATGGATTAAATAAAAAGTGGAATTTTTATATGTATTGAACTTTAGGTGAGTAATTTTTTAGTATTGATTATTTTCTTTTCGGTGTTTCCCTTGTATATTTCTTTCTACTTGGGTTGCTTCTCCTTTTTCTGACAGCTTTTAATCTTATTACTATCAAACAAATTACGGAATGTGAAGAGCTATTGAGTAATAACTAGACAGCTAACTGTTATTAAAAGAATGATGAAAGTTAACATTCATAAGATTGCTGACGGGGTAATATGATTTAAGTTTTCTAAAATAAGGGTTGTATTATTTTATGGCTTTTATATTTTGTAATTGCCATGCTTCGGCCATTAAACTGAGTATTGAACCTGTTCTTGCATATTTGTATTCAAGATGTGAATATATTTTGTAAATTTTAATATCACCAGATTTAATGGATTTGTCTTTAAGTTTGACACTTGTATGTGTTACCTGAAATGCGGTATTACTATGTTGTTCTCTTGTTGAAAGATCCAGGTCTTTGGTTGTCTTCTGTGTTGGTTGAATGCATGCATCCTGCATGGCATGAGTAAAAGGTGCAGTTTATATTGGTTCAAGTCAGTTGAGTATTTGAGTCTGATATGATATATGATCTTAGTGCCTGGCATGCAGGGTAGTACTAGCTCGTGACATGAACATGGGCCAAAGCGTAGGTTGGATGTTTTGCTTATAGTAAAAATGTAATATGCATGTACTGTAATAAAGAGCTGTAATGAGGTTGTGATTATAGGTTTGACATTACAGGTTTATTGAGACATTTGGCACTCATATTATTGTTTGCGTGAAGATGGGTGGGAAAGATGTAATATATGTGAAACAACAGCATTCATCTACCTGTCAACCTATTTATGTAGAGAAAAAATTGAATGAGATAGCGGATGAGAGGTTTTTAGATGCCAATGGACAACTTAGCAAAGCTTCTGGAGATGTTTACCAGATAGACAAGGTTTGTAATCAATTTGTTTTTTCTGGCCTTTTGAATTTACCTTTCAGGATATGACCTAATTATTGTTCAAATCATTATAGAATGTTTTTGCTTTAGTTGCACACAATCTGATTCCTTGTCGTAGTGTTCGTTTTGAGAGTGTTGTATGATAATCCTATACAGATGTTTTATATGTCTTATGACATCTTGGCAGTGCTGGTCAGACGATAAAACTGTGATTGTTGGTGTAGTAGGTGGCTCTACCTAAAAGTTTCGTATCAACAACACCAATTGGGAGCCAACCCATTTACACAGGAAGTTATCTTTAAGTAAAAATGATGCACGACAGATATCGAAAGAAAGGATTTGTTGAGAAAGAAGAGATGAAAGGAGAGAATAATAGAAGAGCAGATTGAATAGGTAAAAAAGAAGATAGAAAAGAGGGAGAAAAGAAAGAGATAATTAAGTCTTAAAATTTCACAATCCCATCTCAGTAAAACTCAACATAATAAGGTGCTTATATGACGCAGGAGGATCCAAGTCAGATGATGCGGAGTTGGCAGATCAGCGCAGATGGACTACCTAGAACGGGCCACGGGCTCAGATCAGGCCCGAAAGACCCTAGTCTGATTGAAAACGGGCCAACGAACAAAACTTGATTCTCTGCAATCAGCCTGGCAAGATTTTAGCCAAAAAACGACGTTTAGGCCTCCAAATTGGCAGTTTACACTTTTTAGGAAACTTTTTATTTTAGTTATTTTAATTTCAGCCTTAATTTAATTTTCCTATTTTGTTTCGACCTTATAAATAGGGTCTTAGGGTTTCGTAAACATTATTATTGAATTTGCATAGTTTTAAATAAACATCAGAGCTGTTTCTCTGCATTGTTTTTTAGGGTTTTTCTTGTGTTACTCCTTGTGAACGATCTGTTCGATTAGCCTGCAGAATAATCGCTATTCTGCCCGGCGTCAGTTGGTATCAGAGCTTCAGCGTTTTCCTAGGGCAAGATTTCATCAGTTCCATGGCTGGTGGTCGTGGTTGTCGCGGGCAGGTTCCGAACGAAGAAGCCCCACATCGTGATCGTAATGTTCAGGATGCGATGATTGAGGATTTACAGAGGCAAGTTGCCGAGTTAACACAGCGTCTAGTGGCGCAAAATTTCGGAGATCGTGAGATTGAAGATCACGATTCCGATTCCAGTTCCAGTTCCAGTTCCGAAAAACCACATCACAATCCTGCTCGATTCTGGGAGCACCGTGGTCAGGAAGAACATTATGGAGACCTCGGATTCAGAGTAGATCTGCCCGAGTTTTCTGGTACGTTACAGGCCGAGGGATTCGTTGATTGGTTGAATGAAGTGGAGCGTATTTTCGAGTACAAGGAAGTCCCAGATCGTGTGAAGGTGAAACAGGTCGCCATCAAACTGAAGGGCAGATCATCTGCGTGGTGGGAGCAGTTGAAGCGTTCGCGTGATCGGCAGGGCAAAGCCAAGATTACAGATTGGGAGAAGATGAAGAAGAAGATGAAGGGTCACTTCCTCCCTTTCGGTTACACTCAGACCTTGTTTCAGCGTCTTTATTCGTTGAGGCAGGGCACGAGATCGGTGGATGATTACACGGAGGAATTCTATCAGTTGATTGGCCGGAATGACTTATCTGAAACAGAAGAGCAGATGGTGGCGTGATATTTGGGGGGATTACGGCAGCCCCTACAGGATGTCCTCAGCTTTCACTCGCTGTGGACAGTTTCAGAGGCATATCAGCGTGCACTTGCGGTGGAGAAACAGCAGAACAAGAGGCCATTGAACAGAGGCGATCAAAACAATCGGCCAGTTTGCCCTCAGGAATCCCGTCCTGTCCAGCAACCACCTCAAGGTAACCCTAACCCAAATATTAGATGTTTCAGATGTGGTGAACATGGGCATAAATCACCTGAGTGCAGGAAGCCTGCTAGTAATAAAGGTAAAAATCTCCTGATTGAGGACGATGGAGTAGACGAAACTGAGGAGATTGGGGAGCCTATGTATGACGATGATGAGTATGGAGATGTATTATATGGGGATGGCCATGAGACCTTGGTTGTTCGTAAGAGCCTACTGACCCCTAAGGATGATTCAGGGGACGATTGGTTGAGGACCAATATTTTCCAAACGACTTGTACAGTTGCCGATAAAGTCTGCAAGATGATCATAGATAGTGGCAGTTGTGAGAATGTGGTGTCTGAAGAGGCTGTCAAGAAACTGCAGTTGAAAACAGATCGTCATCCTAAGCCGTACAAATTGTCTTGGCTGAATAAAAGCAGTGAGGTAACGGTAGATAGGCGTTGCCTAGTTTCTTTTTCGATTGGTAAGAGATATTTCGATAATGCTTGGTGTGATGTTGTATGTATGGATGCTTGTCATGTATTGTTAGGCAGGCCTTGACAGTATGACCGTAATGTTATTCATGATGGGCGAAAAAACACCTACTCCCTTAACATCAAAGGGAAGAAGATTGTGTTGGCACCTCGTCGGGAAGGAATCACTCCTACCCCGATTTTCAATAATACTAATCTGCTTTCGATGTCCAGGTTTTTAGCAGAGGTTGAGCATGTAGACGTGGTTTATGCTCTGCTGCCTTGTGGGAATAGTGCAGCAGATTTGAATCCAGAATTATCAGCCGAAGTGCAGCAGCTGATGGCAGAGTTTTTTGACCTTATGCCAGAGGATCTTCCTCCTGGGTTACCACCTATGAGGGACATTCAGCATCAGATCGACCTTGTTCCAGGGTCCAGTTTGCCTAATCGATCGGTTCCTGCCCTACTAGTGCCGAAGAAGGATGGTTCTTGGCGTATGTGTGTTGATAGCAGAGCCATCAACAGGATCACAGTGAAATACCGGTTCCCAATTCCCCGCCTGGATGATATGTTAGACCAGCTATCCGGTTCTAGGGTCTTCTCCAAAATTGACCTTAGGAGTGGATAACCACCAGATCAGAATAAAGTCTGGAGATGAGTGGAAAACAGCGTTTAAGACGCAACATGGGTTGTATGAGTGGATGGTCATGCCTTTTGGGCTGTCCAATGTGCCCAGCACATTTATGAGGTTCATGCATCAGGTTTTACAACCTTTCATGGGGAAGTTTGTTGTAGTTTACTTCGATGACATCCTCATTTATAGTCCGATGTGGGAGTCACATTTTGAGCACCTCTGTGCTGTTTTTAATTTGTTGAGGACAGAATGCCTATACGTCAATCAGAAGAAGTGTTCTTTCTTCACTACTTCTGTTACTTTTCTGGGGTTTGTCGTATCTACTGATGGTGTTCAAGCAGATCAGTCGAAGGTAGATGCGGTCTTGGAATGGCCCACACCGAGGACCTTGCACGATGTAAGAAGTTTCCATGGATTGGCTTCCTTCTACCGCCGGTTCATTAGAAATTTCAGCACTTTGATTGCTCCTATCACAGAGTGCCTTAAAGGGCGTGATTTTCAGTGGTCCGAAGAGGCAGAAACCAGCTTTCAACTGGTCAAACAGAAGATGACAGAGGCACCAGTTTTAGCACTTCCTGATTTCGAAAAGGTGTTTGAGGTAAATTGTGATGCATCTGGAGTGGGTATTGGTGGTGTTCTAAGTCAAGAAGGGCGACCAGTAGCTTTTTTCAGTGAGAAGTTATCAAGATCAAAAAAGAATTACTCCACCTACTATGCCATAGTTCAGTCCCTAAAACATTGGCGTCACTACCTAGTGCAGAGGGAATTTATTCTTATCACTGATCATGAGGCCCTGAAGTACATCAATGGCCAACACAAGCTGAGTAGGCGGCATGCCAAGTGGCTGGCGTACTTGTAGGAATTCACGTTTGCACTGAGGCACCAAGCAGGAAGTTTGAACCGTGTCGCAGATGCATTGAGCCATCGTACATTACTTCTCACCACCATGAGCACCAGAATTGTGGGATTTGAGGTCTTCTCAGATATGTATGCTGCAGATCCTTCCTTTGAGAGGATAATTCAGGAGGTAACTACTGGTCAACGACATGATTTTATTTTGCATAATGGTTATCTATTTCGTGGATTGCAGTTGTGCGTTCCGGATTGTTCACTAAGGCAGCAGATTATTAGTGAACTTCATAATGAAGGTCACTTTGGGCGAGACAAGACATTGGCCCTGATTTCCTTTAACTATTATTGGCCCAAATTGATCGGTGACGTGGCTCATCATGTGGAGCGTTGTTATGTGTGCCAACGGTCCAAGGGAGTTCTCACTAATGCGGGTCTGTACACACCTTTACCTGTACCTGAAGCCCCTTGGTTTGATGTTAGTATGGATTTTGTGTTGGGCTTACCCCGTACCCAACGAGGCTTGGATTCTATTTTGGTTGTGGTTGACAGATTTTCCAAGATGGCCCATTTCATACCTTGTAGGAAGACAATGGATGCTACCAGGATCGCTCATCTTTACTTCAAGGAGATTGTGCGTTTGCATGGTGTTCCCTGATCCATCACTTCAGATCGTGACACCAAGTTCATGAGTCAGTTCTGGAAGAGTTTATGGGAGAAGCTAGGGACGAAGTTAAATTTTAGCAGCGCCTATCATCCTCAAACAGATGGTCAGACCGAGGTGGTGAACCGGGGTTTGGGAAACCTTTTGAGGAGCTTAGCAGGAACTAAACCGAAGCAGTGGGATCTCGCATTACCTCAAGCAGAATTTGCCTATAACAGGTCGAAAAACAAAACCACAGGAATGAGCCCATTTGAGATTGTGTATGGTCAGAATCCATCCTGAGTGCTTGACTTAGCCCCTATTCCACGAGTGGGTTGTTTGAATCCCAAGGCAGATGAGATGGGCAGAACATCTTCGGGATATCCATGAGCAGGTGAAGCTAGCCATTCACGACAGTAATGCCAAGTACAAGGCTCAGAGCGACAGTCACCGTCGTCAGGTACTTTTTGATGTTGGTGATTTTGTTTGGGCAGTATTAACTCGTGATCGTTTTCCCGTGGGAGAGTATAATAAGCTTAAGGAGCGAAAGATTGGACCCTGTGAGATCTTGCAGAAAATCAATGGTAACGCCTACAGACCACGCCTACCCAGTCATCTGAAGACTTCTGATGTATTTAATGTGAAACATCTGAGTCTTTGTTTTGAGGATTCCGATGAAGCTATTGTGAACTCGAAGACGAGTTCTTTCCAACTCGAGGCGATTGACGCAGGAGGATCCAAGTCAGATGATGCAGAGTTGGCAGATCAGCGCGGATGGACTACCTAGAACGGGCCACGGGCTCAGATCAGGCCCGAAAGACCCTAGTTTGATTGGAAACGGGGCAACGAACAAAACCTGATTCTCTGCAATCAGCCTGGCAAGATTTTAGCCAAAAAACGACGTTTAGTTCTCCAAATTGGCAGTTTACACTTTTTAGGAAACTTTTTATTTTAGTTATTTTAATTTCAGCCTTAATTTAATTTTCCTATTTTGTTTCGACCTTATAAATAGGGTCTTAGGGTTTCGTAAACATTATTATTGAATTTGCATAATTTTAAATAAACATCAGAGCTGTTTCTCTGCATTGTTTTTTAGGGTTTTTCTTGTGTTACTCCTTGTGAACGATCTGTTCGACTAGCCTACAGAATAATCGCAATTTTGCCCGGCTTCATTAAATAGGCACTAGTTCTAAGCACACTAGGAAACCTTATTAATTAATAAAATCCCAAGCATAATAGAAAGTAAATCAAAGCCAGTAAAATCCCAAATATAATAGAAAATAAAGCAAAACCCAAATAACATAATAATTCCCAAATCAAAATCCTTAGACTATGGTTCTCCATCATTCTCCTGCGGTTGAAAAGAACTCGACTTAGACGAGTTAGATCAAAGGAACCACTCCAACATAGGATCAAGCTCATGAAACAACTCTTCAGTAACCCAAGTACTTTATGATTTTGGACAACCTTTCCACTGAACAAGGTAGCAGTGGAGGGCCGCACGGGACGAATGGTTCCAATCACATGAGTAGGACCTGCACGAATATGAGAAAGCACAACAAGTGGCTCCGAGGTACCTCGGTAAGGTGATAAAATTTTCAGAGTGAAAACAAGACTAATATTTAAATATTAAGGTAATTAAAGAAAATAAGTATGAGGTCCAACTTCACAAAGAATGTAAAAAGGTCCAATGGTTCGATCAGGTGGTTCCTTTATAGCGGGATCAAAACAATGTGCAGAAAGAACAAAATCACTGACAAAATCACCTTTATTAATTTATTTAGCATTATGAGGTACCTCAGTAGCAAGTTTACCATTCTCATTAGGTAATGCAATTTCGTGTTGAATCTCGGCATGCGAATGCAAAAAGGGCGATGAAGAAGATTCAGTAGGAACAGCAGAACGAAAAATGAAGTCAATAGTGAAGGTCTTGAACAATGTCACAAGGAGTTGAATCTAAGAGTGTCTTTGTAGGTCCAATCATCAAGTTGAACAGTCGTCAAAAGGCATCCCACAAGGTTGACATGATGAATATTACCCTCTTTATTCCCAAAGTATTCTATGGGATTGACAACCACTACTTCACGCTTGATGGGGTCACTAGGTTCAAAATCTAAAACTAAGGCACGTTGAGGACTTCTAGCAGCAATGTGCCCCTTCTCATGACAACGATGAGACTATATGGAAGACCACCAGAACGAGACTCACCCAAGGACGCACTAGGACAAGGATTGGAGGAAAGAGAGGAACTAAACTCGTTACTTTGCTTATCTCCGGAGGTTGATTGAGACTTGCCGGCCTGAAAAGGTATACGACGAAAAGACGACAACTTGAGGTACTTCTTTATCTCTAGGGTTTTATGATAGGCATCTTCAACGGAAGTAGGGGAATACAAAACAACCTCTCTTAATATCGGCCCTAAGACCATTCAGAAACTTACTAATGGTAATGAAAGACTCTTCCTCAAGACCACACCTAAGCATAAGCTCGTCAAACCTAGTCATGTAATCAGTCACATTAGAAGTTTGTTTATGATTGAGAAGTTGATCAAAGAATTGGTACTGATAATCAGTAGAAAAATATTTCTCCTACAAAGTCTGTTTCATAACTGCCCATTGAGTGAATGGTGGTTCATTTAAGTGCTCTAAGTGATGTTGGACAGCTTGCCAATATGTCCTAGAGGGTCCTATTAGTTTCATCTTAACAAAACGGACTCGCTCTATATTAGACATGCCATACCAATCAAAATAATCTTCCATGCCAAGTATCCAATCTAAGAATATAGCGTAATCTAATTTCCCATCATAAGTAGGAGAATCAACTTTAATCTGTTTAGTGTTATCAACAAAATCCTCATAACCATAACCCTGTCCATGGGGTTGAGGCGAATGCCTATTGTTTTGGTCACGAGCTCTACACTGGCGAACTACTTGCCTAGGATCCTCTCTTACATAGTGGTCATACATAACTTGCCTATGTGCTTATTGAGGCAGATACTTATGGTTTGATCATCATCAAAGAAGTGATCATGAGGATCAGAGGGGGAGATCTAATGGCTGGGAGGTGAGCATGACTCGCTGTATTTGGAGCCTCGGGGAGGTTTAGGGTGGGAAGAATTTATGGTGCGGACCCTATGGAATAAGGAGAATGATACGGTTGCCTAACAGATGACTTTAGAAGTTCTCCTACATGTTGTTTACCATTATCTTTCAAAATTTTAGCCATTTCTTATCTAATGATTTCCAATTTGAATCATTCAATCTGAAACATGGTGAACTTGCATGCCAGAACAGTAAATCTGGCAATCTAAAAAAATTCTTTTTGAACTATAGTGTTATTCTTTCTGAAGTTAAATGTAATTTGATATATTGCATAAGAATGTAGGTGTCCGAAGAGAAACATTGGTAATGAGGCTGGTGGAAAAACATCAATGAAAACTTTGAATCTTATTTGTAAAAATATTCAAATAAATGTGAAATTTCACACCTAAGTGTATGAAAAAAATCCTTTAAAATTATAAACTATCCTTATTACAGCTCTAGCTTCAAGCTTCTTTGGAACATATGCCAAAAGAGAATATATAATACTATACATTAAGCATGAGGACTGCAACGGTATAGTGGTTAACTTTACTGCCATATCTTAAAAAAAAACAGTTTACTGCCACATCTTCCCACTAGCCTTCAAATTGCATTTACTTCTTCCTATGTGCCCCCACCCTTCTTTTCTTTCCTATGATGTGCTAAATAAGAGATAGGGACAGAGGTACTGGAACCTGCATTTCAATTAAATGGTAGGCCTTGTACATAGCTTGGTTGTCTGCTTCTAGTCTTTAAATGAGGAACCTACTACCTTTCTTCGCCTATATCTGGTTGGTTTTTCACTAATGTTACACCTGGCAATTTGCAGCCATCAACAATATAAATCATCAGTACTCACATTTATGATTGTAAACTTGTGATTATTAACCTAAACATTATGAGTCAGAATTATAGTTATGGAAAATTAGAGATTGCTCCTTTTAGTCATTAATCATCTTCACGTTTTTCGATGGGTAAAATTGCTGTCATATATATAAGGATTATTTGGGGTGTGGGGATTTGAATCTGAGACCTCTTGGGTATGCCTTAGCCACATTGCTATCATATTTGACATTGCAGAATTTGGTTTGTCAGTTTGATTTGGTAATGAGGCTTTTTTATTTATCAACAAGGTATCTATGATCCATTAAAGGGGAAACAGGAAAGTAATCATGTGCAACGGATATGCCTTTTCCGGTATTTACATAATAATTTTTGTTTCCATCTGAATTCAGGGAACTCTGAGTGATATAACCTACTTAAAGTCCTCTGCTAGGGTAATTTTTTTTTCTTTCTAATTTTCTTTTGAAGTGTACAAAATTTTTGCTGTTCACGTAATTACTTTTATTGCAGGGTATTCTAAGCATTTCTAAGCGAAGAGGTGGAAGCCATGATAGAAACTTGTCTCATAATGATTGGTCAGACACCGTCAAATTGGAGCCTGACGTGATCTCAATGTCCTTTATCCCAATTACCCATCTGATGGGTGGAGTCTTTGGAAGTGGATTCTTGAGCCATGCCATAAATCTCTATTTAAGATGTGAGCAAGTTCTGTTCTGCTGTTTAAAAGTCTGTTGCGTTTTATTCTGCATTACTGCTGATAGGAACTTGAATTATATTATTGCATATCATTTCTTCAGATATTCAAGCATCTAACATTTTCTTTAAAAAATACATTTTTGGTTATTCTCCATTTATTAAATATGTATGTTTCCATGACAATTCACTTTTCAGACACGATTTTACTTTTTCAGAAGTTCTCATTGAATGACATGTTCTTCTTGGAAATAGTTGGATAGGGGTTTCCTTTAATGTGAGCTCAAATACCAGTCAATGTGTGCTGGCCCCGTGTATCACTTCCATTATAGCATCGCACTGCATGACAAATACACATGTTGGTGTGGATCATATCAGTGTCATATGTTGTGGTGATCACATATTGGTTGGTCTTATAGTCATATGATTGATGTCAAAAGATTGTCCTATCTAATTCTTCTTGAGATCTGTATGTAGTATGCCACTGATGCATTACATGTATATGCCATTTACTTCAACGATCATATGCCAATCCGGAATTTCTAACTATCTTGTTATCTCCTTAGAGGAACCATTGGTTAGCTTTCCTAGAGACTGAATTATGGAGGAAATAATAGATTCCTTGTTGCTTACCCTTATTGGATATAATGGTTAGAGATTATAAATTTACAAGATTATTCATAAACTAATGACTGAGTGTAGGGACCATTGCAGTATTTTCGTGAAAGAATAAAACCCTCAGTTTCATTTTAGATTAGTTCTGATGGAGAATTAAAATATAGGAGTAAGAGAGATGCTGTTATGCCAACTTTTTTAGTAAGCGTCATAAATTATTAAATAAAGAAACAGAACTTTATTAAGGGAAACTATTAAACTATAGGCCAGGACCAAGTACTTTTAGGAGGAAAAGTTTCAAGAAAGAATCAATGCAATCAAGAGTTGGGTAAACCCATACTCTAGAGCTCCTTGAAGGGGGAGAAGATTGCATTTTAGCTGCTGTAAGGTTGGCTGAAGGAGCCACCTCTACCTCATGCAAAGAGAAATAGAGATAAAAAAAAGGTATTGATGGAAATACCAAGATCTAAACAGCAAGAACTTGCCTAACCAAATTTTCTGATATTCGGCAATAGGGCACAAAAAACAAAGGTATGCCTACCTGTCCTCTTCACTCGGCCCACAAAAGTGATTCCCTACTAAAGAGAATTCTCTGTGGAAGGTACACGGTTGATGCTGACCTAAGCAAACAGACTCTAATATTAAAGTATGCAATGCATGAACGAATTATTATTTTCTATCATAGTTCGAAGTTTCTCCAATTGTCCTGTAAATAATTCAAACTTGTCCTTTTCGCTGGGGCTATCCAATGTACGCCTTCTTATACTTGGGGTTTAGTTCAGGTAATAAAGGAGTGCAGTGGGTTGACATGGGTTTTCACTCACAAACCAAAAGTGGGGTGAGGAAGTGTTTTCAGTTCTTTCCTTTTGGTGGAAATCACCGTTCATATGCGTTTTAGTATTTTTTTTTATTTTTTGCGTCTATGCTGCCCATGCCATGTATGATTGGAATCTGACATTATTTTGCTTAGATTAAAAACAGTGATACATGTTAAGCAAAACATATGAATACACTCAATATGTAAAACCACTCCTAAATTGAAGCCTGCCTTCCAAATACTTTATTTGCTCTACTATGGAAACTGTCCATTTGGATTTTGATTTGTGAAGATATAGATAAGGGTCCATGCTATAGGTGTTATCCACATAACCTTTAATTTCTACATGCAATTCATGCAATTACATAGGAACGCTGGTTTAAGTTTTTGTGTCTTGATAAGTTGACACACAGTAAGGCAGTGAGAGAATTCTGACTTGGCATACACATGAATGTGTTTATTGTTGACTGCTTTCTTCTTTTCATTTTCATATTGCTTCAAAATTTCTCTAGATTGTTTGCGAATCAATAAGGCTTGAAATATTTCATTCAATTGCTTATAATCTTGTAGATAAACCCCCAATTGAAGATCTTAGGCACTTCTTGGAATTTCAGCTGCCGAGGCAATGGGCTCCAGTGTTCAATGAACTGCCCCTTCGCCCACTACAGAATAAACAAAGGGTTGTATCTTTACAATTCAAGTTTCTGGGGCCCAAACTTTATGTGAACACCACTCAGGTTAGACTTCTTTACCCTTGGGCATCAGCTGTGTCAGTCGGGTAGTGTGGGGTTAAGATAGGTCTGTTTCTTCTCTTATTTATTTAATCATTCATTTGCTGTACCTAAGTGTTTGATCATAAAGAGTTCATAGAAATCCATTGGCTCTAAGGTTCCAGCTATGGAACTATATACCTTATGGGTTACATTTCTATGGGAAAATTACCAGTAAGGCAGCATGAGGAATTGTTAGGTCGAATAAGGAGGAGCAGAAAACATTTACTATATTAATTCTTTACCCAGCTACTACCAGTGTAGTGATGTTCTTCTGATTTCTAGAGCACTATTAATAATCAATTTTACCCTTGATTGAAGATCAAAAGAATGGAACCACATAAATCCAACTATAAACCAACAAAAAAATACCTACTATGAACCTAAGTTCAATGCATTCCCTTTTTAGTTTTACTTTGTTCTTTGCCATGCAGCTTTCTTGGTGGCTCTGGATGAAGGATGTCATGTGCATAATAATGTTCTTGGCTATATAAACTGTTACATTGAGTTTACAAGTTTTGGGGATGAGAATTATATTTTGCAAAATTTTGATGAGTTAATTTTGTTAGTAGATTCTCATATTTCTTTTTGCTACGTGAAAATGCCTTTTGAATTTGGAATTTGTTTTGGTTAGTATTACAAAGGTTTTAGTGATTTTGTTTTCTGCTAAAACCTTAATTTGTTGTTACCAATTCCATTACAGGTTGATGTGGGTAAGAGGCCTGTTACTGGTCTTCGACTTTATCTTGAAGGTAATAGAAGCAATCGCTTAGCCATCTACATGCAGCACTTTTCCTCTCTTCCTAAGATCTTCCAACTCAGAGATGATCCGAATGGAAACTTTCGTCAAGAGTCCTATGATCAAAAGTACTGTGAGAAAGTTCAATGGAAGTGCTTCTCTCATGTTTGCACTGCTCCTGTAGAGTCCAGTGAGCATCACTCCATAGTAACCGGAGCCCAATTACAGGTAGAGAATTATGGGTTAAAAAGTACTCTCTTCTTAAGACTCAGCTTCTCAACTGTTTTGGGCGCCACAGTTGCAAGATCTCCCGAGTGGGATGGATCGTCAGAGATGGTGACATTAATAAGTTCTCAATCAACTACAGAACGAAAATCGAAGGCAGATGTTAATATGGGCTCTTCTGTTTATCCTGGGGGCCCTCCATTGCCTAACCGTGCCCCTAAGCTTCTTAAATTAGTTGATACAAAAGAGATCACGAGAGGGCCAGATGCATTTCCTGGATGTTGGGTTGTCTCTGGAGCAAAACTTGTGGTGGAGGGGCAAGATTGCTGTTCAGGTTAAGTATTCCTTGCTGAGTATTCCTTTAGCTGATGAAATACCATAGGAGCAGTAGCAGACTTGGTCTTGCTTTATCTTGAAAAGAAGAAAATTTGGTTGTTAATTTTTCCGTTCTTTTTAGTTTTTGGGGGAAGAGAGAAATGGATAACTTTTTTTTAAGCAAGCTCGCACCTTACTGTAATGGGTGGACAGGTCTTAGTGAAGTATATATATGAATGTCTTCCTCCATATCCGTGTATGTGCTTGTACTGGAAATAACGTTTGATTGTATAAAATGAATGGCATTTTTTCATTTATTATCTTTTTCTAATAGTTTGACAAATGAAAAAGTTTTGGAGGTGATGAACCAAGTTTAACAAATGCAATTGAAGGTAAGTAATGCCATTTGCATAGGTAAGTCACCCACCTCGTTTACATATGAACTAAAATGTGATTATTGTTCACTTTTTAGTAACGGCGATTGACATGTTTACTTCTTCCACCACATGCCATAGGTCCTATTAGTTAGTACTGTCTATATGCTTTTTCAAAAAAAGTGGTTAGCTTCGTACAGAATTATTCGTATTTGGGATGAGTTCTTCCATAGCATAGAAATCTTTTTCATGTTTATATATATTTTTACATCGGATTTACTGAAAATTGCTTTGTTTTTTTCTAGCGGTGAACCTGTGCAAAATATTTTGTTCATAATAATAAAATGATAAAAAAGTTTAAATACTGATAAATACATAATTTCTTGTCATGATAAATAAAAAAATTACATCATAATAATTAAAGATTTAAACTTAAAATAAAAATTTTGTTTTCAAAGAGAAAGAGGCATCTTTACCTTTCAACTATATGGTTCCTCATTTTTTTTCTTTTTGATTATCTATGCAAAAAGGTTCTTGATGCAAATATAGAGTACATGTTTATGTGGCATTAATTATATTAATCCAATAAAATAGAGAGCAAGTTTGATAGAATTGATTTCGTATTGGCTCTCCTAGACTCCTCTACTAACGTCATTCTTGTTAACACTTGTTAGAGTACGTACTTATCAACATGATCGATGATGTAAGATATATCATCCATGACGTTAACAATTTTATTTTAAGACGCATATCTATTTAGTTTTGATTAAAATAATTTTTATTTAGTTTTTATTTTGCTAATATCTCAAAATAAAACTTAGATAAGTTTTAATATTCAGATATTTAAAATTTAAGCAAGTTTATTTGGATATTTTTTTAGATAATATTAAAATTTAAATGATAAATTTTTTAAAAAGATTTTTAATAGATAATTACAAAAATTGAACTAGGGGGAGAGCTTTTCATATAAAGTTTCTGGCCTTCGAACAATATTAAATTTGGTTGTTGCTTGCAGGATATCTTTGCATGCGCGGGGCGTGGGGGAGCAACTTCTACACCGTTAATTTTTGCATATGCATGGCATGCGAACCTATATGAAATACCCAAAAATGTCCTCATTAACTTGAAAACTGTGATCCATAAGTAGGAAAAGTAGAAAGAAAAAGAGAGAGGAAGTAGAAGTGAGTAGATGATAGTTTTAAGAAAGAAAATTGGCAGATAGGTGTTTCAATGTACGTGCTCAAATGAATCCTCCTAATTTGAAAAGATTAAAGAAAGAAAGCTAAAATAAATTAACTCCTTTACTTCTTTTTTTTTCATCATTTTTATTAAATGTATGATAGAAAGATTAATATTTTTTTTTCTTACATTTCTTTGTTACCAATCATAACTTATAATACGTACACTAAATGATGTTAAATCTTTCTATATTTACTTCACTCCATTAATTTTTTTTATACGAATTATGGATAAACCTTTTATTATATTTATGGTTATTGGTTCCATCTTTTTTTACCTCAAGATCTAGTATCAGTGGCTCAGATATGAGGTCTCTACAAGTTAAAGGAACTTTTTGGCCATTATCTTGTAGGAATTTAATAGAACAATCTCATACTTAAGATCTCCATAAATAAGATGAAGAACACCTAATAATAGAGATAGAAAGAAGATACGTACTTTAGTTCTTGCTTTAGTGTTGACTTGGGAAGTGAAATCCATAGCAACAAGAGCCATCTCCTTAATCTTATACACTTGCAAGATCTGAAACAGTGCACTAAGATCTTCCTCTCCTTCTCCAATATACTGCCTCTTAATGGGTGAGAAGCTATAAACTTTAGAGTGTAGAGAATAAGGATCTCTACGGTTGAGAATAGGATATGACACCTAGCCATTCTTTATATAGCAATCGAATAGCCTCCCGATTAAAGATCCAATGGTCTGCTAAGCCTCCACTACCCGGTACACATTTAACACAATAGGAGTTTAGACCCGCCTCAAATAAATTACTCTATTGGAATTTCTTTAAATATCACTTAAAGACCATTATTTAGCTTGTTTTGTAACAAAACCAAAAACCCCACAAGTAGTGTAAGTCCATTGAATGAAAAATTTCCAATATTCTCTTGCTTGGGCGACATTACTTATTATCAGTTTTGAAAACAAATTTATCATTTTAAAATCGACTCTCAGCCTAAGACAACTATAAAATTGTATAAGCGATTATTTTAAAACAATGACCTTGAAAGTACTCCAAGTATCAATCCAGTCAAAAAGAGTTATCAACACTGAATCATGGCGATAACTACATCATTAACTTGCATAGGATCTTCCGTGGTCACGCGAGACAATGAACTCCATCGACATATATAAAATCGGTAGTGTAGCAAAACAACATCCATAAAGTGGTCTTTATATGTTGCTTTTATCATGTCAGTAACTTTATCTTTCCCTTCTTTAAGAAACATAAGTATGTTGGAGAAATTACTAACTTCATTTTTCTCCTTTTTAAGCGACATAGACGAGTAAGAGAAAATTCTATATGGCTTCAACAAAAGCCTATATGTCTCATTTACAAACTTAATATCTCAAGATATACCTTATGTGTCATGAGACATACCAACAAGGCTATAAACAAATACCCTAGGCCTCTTTTTAAGATTGACACACTTCTTAAGTATTTTTACATATATATGTTATGTCATAATATACGTTAAGCATCCACATACATAATATCACAATAATATCATAAAGCTATAGAGATATCAATCTGCGTATAACTGAATAGCATGCAATGACCATTATTATCATAATAATCCATATACATCACCACACGATGCATATAACCGAAGTACATCAACAAAAGATTAAAACATATGAAAACTTAATGAACCGATAGAGCCAATGCAATGCCTTCCACTAATTAAAGATACTACTAAGCCCATACCTTAAGCATGTTTCTTTAAATGCATTAGGACGAAGTCCCTTGGTCAGAGCATTAGCAACCATATAATCTATTCCATTATGCTCTACTTTAATCTCACATTTCTTTATTAATTCCTTAACTGTTAAGAATTTTACCACTATATGCTTATACGTTGTCATATTCTCCATTATTCTTAGAGAACAATTGTTATCATAGTACAACTAAATGCGTGTAGTAATATAGTCAACCATGAGCAACTTAACAATAAGATTCTTTAATCAACCAGCTTGTGTGGTTTTCCATAGCATTCCACAACCTTAGCTTACATGATAGTAGAAACAAAAAGCATCTTGTTGGAAATCACCTTGACAAGATTCCCAGGTGGTGATCTTCCAAACACCCAAGTCTAGAATGACTTGTAGAAAGAATTTCAGCAATTGAACACAAGAATAGAAAACCAAAGAAAGAAAGAAGACAAGCAATTTGTTATCGAGGTTCGGCAATGTGCCTATGTCCCCGTGAGTTCCTCCGAACTCTCTGCATGGTTCTTTACAATTCAGTAACCCTCTCCAAGAAACCTCAAGGTCTTGAAGGAACCAAGAAGAGAACGAGAAAGTGATAGACCTATTACAATGCTTCCTATCAATTCTCCACTACCCTCTCTTCTTTACAACTAGCCTCTCTACAATGAGTCCCTCTTGTGTTTTGTGTTTTTGCACTCTCACACAATTCTCTCATTCACACACATGTCTCACAAGTTACATCATCACATTCTTGTGTCTTCTTTTTTGTTTTTGTTGTTGTTGAGATTGAACCTAGGTGACCCTTTATATAGTGCACTAACTTCTTGTCCAATCTTGTGTGTCATTCTCCACCCTTAGATCTTGATGACCACTTAACCATGGCCCTCCATCAATCCTAAGTGGTGCTGTGCATTTTAACCTTGCATTCACGCACCTAAGAGAAGGCTAAAGCATGCTGTCCATGTGTGCCGGCCAAAGCTGCAACGCCGCGCTACAGCTTTAAGTTTCTATCCCTTGTGCCATTCTTGCCAGGTTCCAGCGCTGCGGCGCCGTGCTGCAGCTTGGAGTTTCTGTCCCCTTCACACAACACCCTTCTGCTTGTGTGCAGAAGTGCGCACACTAGTGCGCATGGCCTTCCCTTGCTCCAAAATGAAGCACACACATGTGTGCAGCCTTCTAACTTGCTGAACTTTGATCCTCCACCTTTGGTTTAGACTTTAACCATCTTTGAACCATACTTGGACCTGTTCAAACCTTAACCGTGTTTGAACCATGTTTAAACCTTAGACAAATACCAACAATCTCTACCTTTGTCTAAGTGTTTAAACCCGAACCATTGTGCAGAGACCTTCGGGATCCAAAATCATCTTGAGTCATTAATCAACCGATTCCAATCCTAAGAAGTCCAAGGCAATGATTGGACCTTCTTAGAGGTAGAACCTTGGTGCCTAAATCTGCAGGACTTTCCTCCGTGGTCTTCTTGTCAACATGAATGCATCATTTCGTACCATTTTTCGGAATGCAATGATACCGAACATCCATATACTTCGCCCTCTCATGGAATGCCGGATTCCTCCATAAGTGCCCTGCACTTTGGCTATCCGAAGACACCACAACCTGCTCTTTTAGGACCTCCCACTCGTCCAACAACCCTTTGCACCCCATAGCTTCCTTTATGGCTTCCATAGCCGCTATATATTCTGCCTCGGTTGTTATGAGTGCTACCATTGGCTGCCACTGAGCCTTCAAATACCTCGGCAACCACTTCATCCCAAGCCAATGCTTCTTTCCGGGATTACTCACAAATTTGCTGAGAACACCCATAGCCCAAGAAACCCTCAACTGGTTTCTCTCCTTTTCTTGGATTATACACATCCTAAGGATCTTTTGTGTAAGGCTGAGATCCTTCCTCTCGAACTCCTCACTGAGTTTAGATGTAAACCTTTCCATCCTCTTCCTGCTGTTCCAAACCAACAGCCCATTAGTGACATAGGTGAGGATACTCACCATCTTCTCCACCTTGTGTCCCAGTGAGAAAGTTTCTGTGAAACTTATGTCTTCTCTTCTTGTGAACCCATTCGCCACCAGCCTAGCCTTGTTCCGGACTTCATCTCCTAGAGGGTACCTTTCTTTGACCTTGTAAGTACACTTACAATCCACAACTCTCTGATTTCCCGGAATGTGCACCAATTCCCAGAAGTTGTTCTTCCTCAAAGAATCCATTTCTTCCTCCATAGCTAGCTTCGATCTTGGCGAATCCTTACATCCCATGTAAGTCTCTTGTTCACTCATCCCTCCTTTTGTCCAAGAAGTTGCTGCATCCGTAGCATCCGCAAACCCATATCTTGAAGGTGGTCTGACCAGCTTTCCTTCCCGGTCTTTTGTGAGCTGATAGTCCTTCCGACTTGCTGCATCAACCTCTTCTAGTTCAGCCTCCTCTTGAGTGCCCTGAGCATGGCCTTCATCCAAGGGCTCTACCTAGTCCAAACCCTCTTGCTTTCCTTGTTATACCTGAACTGAATCTTCCTTGATGCTATGCTCCACAAGAACCAAACTGGTTTGCTCACTAGCCCCTGCAGGGTTAGTTTTCTCCAAATAGGGAAATAACAATTCATTAAAATGAACATCCCTACTTATAATGAGTTTCAATCCTTCTAAGGACCACAACCTATACCCCTTAGCCCCTTCCCCATATCCTAGAAACACACATTTTCTAGATCCTGGGCTAAGCTTATCTTCCTTTTGTTGTGCATACGCAGCACACCCAAAAGTCCTAAGGTTTTCCAACTCAGGGGGTTTTACATTCCACATCTTCATGGGAGTCTTTTGATACACAATCCTAGAGGGTGATCTATTCACCAAGTATGCAGTAGTAGACATAGGTTCCCCCCAAAAACATTTGGGTAATCCGGATCCATTTAACATGCACCTAACCTTTTCCATAAGGGTCTTATTCATCCACTCAGCAACTCCACTTTGCTGAGGGGTTTCCACAACTGTCCTATGTCTTAGAATCCCATTTAACCTACAGAATTGATCAAGTTCTTGGTTAAAAATTTCTAAGCCATTATCGGTTCTTATCCCCTTAACTGCTCTACTTATTTGAGTCTCAACCAGCCCTTTCCACACCACTAATTTATTCAAGGCATCCGATTTATTTCTAACCAAATAAACCCACACTCTTCTTGAATAATCATCAATTAAAGACAGAAAGTAAATGTTACCTCCCTGTGTTGGTGTCCTTGCTGGTCCCCAAAGGTCCGCATGAATGTAGTCAAGAATGCCCTTAGACTTGTGCACTCCAGTGTTGAAGCTCACCCGGTGTTGCTTCTCAAGAACACAACACTCGTAGAAATCAAGTTCCTCTACTTTGTCTCCACCAAGTAGGCCATCCTTGCTGAGAACTTGCAGGCCCTCTTCGCTCATATGTCCCAAGCGAGTGTGCCAAAGGGCTGCCCTATCCATCTCAGCCATCAAGCTTGCTGCTTGATCATTGATTTCTATCTCTCCGATCATCTCATAGAGTCCATCGTTTCTTGCTGCCTTGATCACTACCAAAGATCCCTTGGCTACCTTGATCTTTCCTCCCTCTATCTTGCATGTGTACCCCATGGAATCCAGCTGCCCCAATGAGATCAAATTCCTCATCAAATCTGGAATATACCTCACATTTTTTAGCAGCCTTGTCATTCCATCAAACATCCTCACCTAGATGTCTCCTATGCCTCTCACTTGGTAAGAAATTCCATTCCCAAAGAAAACCCTTTCATCATTGGTTTCTTTGAAATTCTTGAACCAACTCTGGTGAGGGCACATGTGATGAGTGCACCCGGTGTCCAAGATCCATTTCCTGCTGCCTTCTTGCCCCTTGCTCACACCCGAGCACACAACAAGAACATCATCATCTTGCTGTTCTGTTTTGGCAACCGAAGCCTATCCATTCTTGGTATGACTTCCTCCTCTATCCCTTGTCATCTTCTTGCAATCTTTCTTGACATGACCCTTCTTATGGCAGTAGTAGCAGCTCTTCCCTTCAAATCTCAGTTTGGAATGCATTCTCCTATGGCTTTCTCCTCTACCTCTGTCCCGGTAGTAGCCATGCATGCTGCTATGCACTCTCCCATGGCTCTCTCCTCTACCTCTATCCCGGTAGTAGCCATGGTTGCTGCCATATCGAGTTGCTGGCCTTCTTTTAAAGAACAGCCCTTTACCACTTGATGCACTCCTTATCTTGGCATCAAGATTATCTTGCAACTCTTTCTTAGGATCAAATTTAAAAGCAAAGATTCATTTACGAAGATACCTCTTATCCGGGAGAGTCTTGGCAAGAAACAACTCATCTAGTTTCTTCCATATTGCAGCTGGATCTTCCGAGTCTTCGCACTCCCTTTTGACATTATCCGACATGTGCAAGAAAATGGTGTTGTAAGCCATCTTCTTCATCTTATTCCGCTGGTCCTCTGTGGTACTTGCTGGAAAAGCATCATCTTTTCCAACAGCCAAGTCCACTTTCTGTTGCACTAGAACCTCCTTGATCTTCCGCTTCCAAAGGGAAAAGTCTCCCTTTCCATCAAACTTCTCAATACCGAAATTTGAAGCCATCTTTTGTGGACAAGATCCCTGATTTATGCACTACCCACAAATGCTTTCTTCAACCTCAAGAACACAGACCGAAGATGGATCTTAACACCGTTCTTGAATCAACCTTCAAGAACACGATCAGATCTTGATATTTACACCATTCTTGAATCACTCAAGAAGTTTAATCTTTGATTCTTGGAGTCTTGGCTCCGTACCTTCTATTTCTTGCTTTGATAACCAGCTGTGCAGCTCTGATTCTACTGACCAAAGCTCTGATACTACTGTCTAAAGCTCTGATACCACTATTGGAAATCACCTTGACAAGATGCCCAGGTGGTGATCTTCCAAACACCCAAGTCTAGAATGACTTGTAGAAAGAATTTCAGCAATCAAACACAAGAACAAAAAATCAAAGAAAGAAAGAAGACAAGCAATTTGTTATCGAGGTTCGGCAATGTGCCTACGTCCCCGTGAGTTCCTCCAAACTCTCAGCACTAAATCAATGGTTCTTCACAATTCAGCAACCCTCTCCAAGAAACCTCAAGTTCTTGAAGGAACCAAGAAGAGAACGAGAAAGTGATAGACCTATTACAATGCTTCCTATCAATTCTCTACTATCCTCTCTTCTTTACAACCAGCCTCTCTACAATGAGTCCCTCTTGTGTTTTGTGTCTTTGCACTCTCACACAATTCTCTCATTCACACACGTCTCACAAGTTACATCATCACATTCTTGTGTCTTCTTTTTGTTTTTGTTGTTGTTGAGATTGAACCTAGGTGACCCTTTATATAGTGCACCAACTTCTTGTCCAATCTTGTGTGTCATTCTCCACCCTTAGATCTTGATGACCACTTAACCATGGCCCTCCATCAATCCTAGGTGGTGCTGTGCATTTTAACCTTGCATTCATGCACCTAAGAGAAGGCTAAAGCATGCTCTCCATGTGTGCCGGTCAAAGCTGCAGCGCCGCGCTGCAGCTTTGAGTTTCTGTCCCTTGTGCCATTCTTGCCAGGTTCCAGCGCTGCAGTGCCACACTGCAGCTTGGAGTTTCTGTCCCTTGTGCCATTCTTGCCAGGTTCCAGCGCTGCAGTGCCACACTGCAGCTTGGAGTTTCTGTCCCCTTCACACAACACCCTTCTACTTGTGTGCAGAAGTGCGCACACTAGTGCGCATGGCCTTCCCTTGCTCCAAAATGAAGCACACATATGTGTGTAGCCTTCTAACTTGATGAAGTTTGATCCTCCACCTTTGGTTTAGACTTTAACCATCTTTGAACCATACTTGGACCTGTTCAAACCTTAACCATGTTTGAACCATGTTTAAACCTTAGACAAATACCAACACATCTGCTTGCTACTTTTCGAAAGAACAACACCTATTGCTATCATAAACATATAATTTGTTGAAGACTTCTTATTATCCTAACAACTGACAAAGTCTAAATTCGTATACGCCACCATCTCAAGATTTTGAACCCTTATGCAAACCAACTTGAAATTGTAGGATCTCTATAAGTTCTTCACGACTTTCTTAGCAGTCGTTCAGCGATTTGGAGCTAAGTTAAACTAATATCTTCCAAGAAAACCCACTACCAAAAAAAATGCATGGATGCAAACTTCAAGCTCCGAACTGCCTCAAAACATGGCACCTTCCTCATTGATTCCCTCTCAGTCTCACTTCTAAGATATTGTGTAAGGCTCAATTTGTCACATTTGAAAATTGGAATGTTCTCAGGTTTGCAATCATGCATACAAAATATATCTAGAACACAACCAATATATGATCTTTAAGATAGTCTCAACATGTAACAAGATCCGTCAATATTGATTTCAGTTCCAAGAAAAAAAAACGTCTTTTTGAGATCCTTTATGTTAGAATGCTAGACATCAGTTGCTTAACCTTATGCAACAGTCCTAGGACATCAACAACAAGCACGATTTCGTTTTCATACAAGATAAGGAAGATAACATTACTCCCACTAACCTTGAAATATATTCACTGATTTACATTTGTTCTCAACGAACCCAAAAGAGGTCACTATATCATCAAATTTCAAATACTATTGTCTAGAAGCTTGCTTTGAACCCATATATAGACTTTTTGAGTCTACATATAAGATGATTTTCACCATCTTCCTTAAACTCGGGTTGCACCATATAGAACTCATCATAATGTCATTATTCAGGGAAAATAGTTTTCACATCCACTTGATGTAGCTCTAAAACATGATGAGCCACATAGCGCCACGAACACTATAAAAGCATCATTATAGGAAGCTAAAGAGAAAGTTTCATTGTAAACAATTCTTTATTTTCGAGTGAATCATTTAGCTACCAATATAGACTTGAACCTTTCAATATTTCCTTTAGAGTCCTTCTAAGTCTTGAAAAATCCACTTGCAATAAATAGGATTGCAACAATCAAGAACATTTACAAGCACCCAACCATCATTTAGTTTCATAAAATGCAACTTATCTCTCATCCCATGTCATCATAGATTTAACTGAGAACCAGAAGAAACAACTTCTGGAAAATCATTGGATGATACATCACATAGCCAATATTATAGTCACTCTCATCTAAATAGACCATATAGTTCGAAATATTGGAAGATCTTTCCTTTCTGGTGGATCACAACTGCACCCTATGGTTTAGAATTCTTAAGAGGAACTAGTTGAGCAACAAGCTTATGCTCCTCTATAAGTCACACCATAGGTGTAGGAACCATTATATTCATCTATATAGGTAGATAAAAATAAATTTTCCAAAAATCCTCGCTATCCTTCATGATTTGAGAACAACCACCCTTTTTTAGCCACACTAATAAAGAACTTAGCTATCTTCCATAATTCTCGGTAGGAAAATAAAACTTATTCCCTTAAAATGATATTAGTACCTTATGAAATATAAATGAATAGATCATTAATCCGACTTACTTTCATTTGGAATGTAAAGGTGTATTTCTGCTGAACATCCTTAAATACGAAGATTATCAATGTAAGATTTTCATTTAGTCCATAAGTCAAATATAGCTTCAGATACAACTTTAGTAGGTCCTTTATTGAGGACTTAAAAAATCATAGAAATGGACTCACCCTAAAGATAATTCAATCTTGACATGCCCTTTATTACTTTAAATGTGCAATTTCTTCTTCCGGTCACACTTATATGTTTAAGATTACCTGACATTGTGTACTGGGACACTATTCCCAAATCCTTTACTATCTAGCAAAGAGACTTTTGGGCTATCTTGAATCACCATGTTTGCCAAAATACTCACCTTATTTATCAAGCACAACATTCTTAATGACTTTTCCCAACTATTTCTCAACTTCAGTCCCAAAGATCTTTAACTTTGTCAAGAGTGTTAGACTTTTCTTTAATTAAGAACAATTATCCATAATAGATTAATCATGAATGAAGGTTACAAAGTATTTACACTTACACAATGCAGTTGTGTGGGGTTTAATATAATCAATGTGGATAACTTCCAAACTATTAGAACTACAAAACGCATTCTTTTTCCTTTATCCCCCTACAATAGACAATACATTTCTCTGGGTTATTGTAGTCAAGAGTAAACAAAATGCTTTCCTTTATCAACATTGTACTCTTTCCCTAGAAATGTGGCCAAAACATTTATGCCACACCGTGGAAGACTTTTCTTTAGTTAGGGATTTTTTTGAAACAACTTGGTTAACTTTATACGAGGCAACATAAAACTTCATTTGGAGCTACATGCAATCTATACAAATAGGACAAGATGCATTGACTAATTGCTTTCGAATCAAAAAAGGATATAAATGTATAATCTTTAGCATCAAAAGTATAACCAATCTTGCCCAAAACTGAAATGGAAACTAAATTTCACCTTGGGATCATATATTAGATGTGTTCCTTATAAGCAATTTAAATCTGGAATATAAATTTAAGCTAGCTACTCCTATGAACTCTTTGTCTGTCTCATCATTGTTACCAACCATGAACTTAAACTTTTCTTTGTCTAGAATCATTGTAAATGCAACACAATTAATTTCACCACTTTCTAGCCACTATACTGAATGAGGTTACATTGGATTCACTTAAAACAAGATTCATAGAGTTACCCTCACATTAATGTTTCTTTATCCAAGTTTTACATTCATTGTAACGACTCGCACCCAAGGAGATACCCTCAAAGGAGTATGAAGTGTTCAAAAAAGATTTAAAATCATGCCTTTACAATTTTCTCAAATATATAGAAATAAAATTTCAAGAATAAAATTTTGAGAAAATGTCTCTCTTCCATAAACAGCAATGCAAAATCAAGTTAGAAACTCAGATAAAATTCTTATAATATTATTTTGTAGATAACTTGTTCATGGATTCATCCATACTTTAAATCCATCATTTACATACCACTTTAAAAAGTAAATACCTAATAAATAAACATACGCCAAAAACACTTAGAACTTCTTGCTCAAATAAAAACAAACCCCAACACTTGCTTTTTTAAACTAACTCAAAACTCTCAAGGACAACATCACATTAAAATGAAAACTAATAGAATCCATAAAAGAGAAGCCAACCAAAAAAAAAAGTAATTAAATTTAAATCCAAAGTCTATAAAGAATGCCTAAGCTCCAAGCACCACCTAACATCGCAGCTTATGAGCTAACCTGATAAATCAACTCGCAACCTACAATAACTTGAATATTAAAGGGGGGTAAGCTTGACAGCTTAGTAATTCAATTTGTCTATACGCATCATATAGTCACATAAAAAGTAAGGATGGGGATATATATACTAGCAGAATACACTTACTCTCCACAACAACAGTTTGTTTAAACAATAAACATACTTGGTTAAAACATGTTCTTGCTAGGATTATCTTTATTTCAACAAATTAAAAAAATTCTTCTTTTGACAATAAAAGGAATCACAAGCATAAAAGAATTATACAAAACTGAAGTAAAACAACTATATAAACCAATCCAATGAAAACACAACCCTTAGCGGGCTCACAGTACTTAATCACAATGCCCTTCAGCGGGAATTCTCATACCAATCATTAAGCCTCTATAAAGAAACACGCCCCTCTACGGGCTTACATTACTTCATTACAATGCTTCTTAGTGGGCAAACAAGTATCTCATCACAATGCCCCTCAGTGAGAAATCAATTATCTGTCATTCTTACATTACCTTATTTCAATTTCAATTCACGCCCTCAGGGGGCAATCACAATCCTCTCATTGGATGAATCATTAAATGGAGACACCTCGTCCAACCACAATAATCGCACTCTCTTGGGTAAACCAATCAAGGTATGGCGACACCTCTCAGTGGGCCAACCACAATATCAATACATTCCTTTTGTAAGTTTACCAGCATACAAATGTTGCGAAAATTTAAAAAAATTATACCGATAAACTTATTACAAGGAAGTCTCTATGAATATATTAGAACAAGGTGATTAATCTCCATACATGGATAGAGATTTATACCTTTGATTAATGAATATTTTGGTTGGAGCTTTGGAGATGAGTTCACGAGTTGTTCAAATGTTTGGCTTCTAAGGGTATCAACATGAACAACCAAGAGAAAGGATCTCCTTTTTCTTTGAACACCACAAAAAGGAGGAACTAGAAAGTGGCCAAATTCTATGAGTTCTAGCTCTTAGAATTTGGCTATGGCTTAGAGAGAGTTTTTGATTTGATCTTAAAACTCAAATTATGACCATTAGAGTTTCCATCAAATATAATCTATTTATATAAATACTTTAGTCCTAAAAGATTTAGGATTTTTAGAATTATAATTAAACCCTTGGTTTAATTTAACTCCTATAAATCTCTCTATTGACTTTTTAGTTTTCTAATTCTTGCAATTGCCCTATTGTGTATGACTATTTGTCAATATTGCACTGGCAATAGGTTGTAACTATTGCATGTCAATTGGATCCTATCCAATTAATTAAAACTTTTTCAAATTAGTTCGAATTAAAACCCTTTTTTTAATTCTTCTTTTAATGAGAATTAATTAATTACAATTAATTATCGAGGCTTCTACAAATCATGAGTGACGCCTAGCATTACATCATGATTACCAGACAATATGAATTTGTGTGAACCTTTCTATTTTTAGTTACCATGCAATTTAATCATTCCATCATACAATGCCTCTGATTAAGCTTACGGTATAAAATTACTATCAAACCTTAATTATTTAATCACACGTATCTCGATCTCAAGTCCATAACATAAATGGTGAAATTAAAAGCTCTTTTCTTATTTCCACCCCACCTTGGCAAAGGAATTTCAAAGCTATGACGTAATCATATCACATAAGGCATTCTCTCTCTTTTACTAAGAGTGATGGACCCTCTATTGTACGCTCATATACCTCCATTCATAAGTGGTCATACCTAATTACTACCCTTATGTGACCCATGATTAGAATCACATTTAAGTAGCATCAAAGAATGATGACCTACACACAAGACATCCATGGTGCCTCAAGTCTAAGGATCACTTATACAACTGCAATATAAGAACTCCTATTGATAGCCAGTAAAATGTCCATTGGGAATTGCTTAAGTCGAGTCAGTTCGATGTACCAGTTCTCTAACAATCACCTATATAACTTGTTTTAGTGTCTCATACACTAGTGACCATGAGATCAATCACCTTCAACTCCTTGAGGAAACATAGTGTGTACTAATCTATCCAGATTGACTAATGCTCTTATTAGTGATCTTATGATAAGGAACATGTAAGAATAAATATTAATAAAATACATCTCATAAGCATGATCTCACCATGGTGCTTATTTGATTGGTTTTATTCTATGGGCTTTATCATGTAAACACATTTAATGATTGTAATTAAAACATAATATTATTATTCTCATAATTAATCATATTATCAATAAATGAATAAGATTAATTACAAGTAATATGCATATACATCGAATTCTATTGACTTGTAAGGGCACACCATTATCACCTTTGTGGGCCAATCAAAGTATGGTGACACCCCTCAGTAGGCCAACCATCTCAAACATGTCCCTTAATGGACATTATTTTCATCACAATTGCAATTAGACCCATGTTTATTAAATTTGTAACTTTAAAAAGAAAACACAATTTTTCATAATTTTCCACAAATTTGTTCTACCATCATAACATAGTAAACCTTTATTTTGGATAAGAGTAGTAAAAAATTAATAACATTTCAAGATTTGCTTAAAATCTTGAATTTCCTATACCACATAACCATTGCTTTTTCAAATAATCTATTGTCAGCAAATATTTATTATACCTTAAAATCTCAAAACAAAGGTAAAGGATAGTGTAGACACCCAATTTCGTTCTAAATTTTATGAAAAGGCCGCGCGCGGGTTCCAATGATGAAACTTTGATCCAATGCGTTCAGACCTTGTAAATTTAGAGGTTGGAATTTAGTTGTGGAGTAAAGCCAATTTTAAGCCCTTTCCATTCAATCAACTAAATCCACCTTAAGCTCCAATCAATTGGGCTATATTTTATTCCACCAAATTCAAGATCAAAGCCTTCAATTCATTTTGGCCTAACCCAAAACCCACTAAAGCCCATTTGATTTTTTCTAAGCCCAAAACACTTTGGCCCAAAATCCAAGCCCATGAAGACCATCCAATTTAGTAGGTGAATTTCTAATTTGACCCCTACCACTTGGAACCTTGTGATTGGCTCTATTTTCAAGAAAAGCTCTCTCTTTTAAATCAAAATCTTGTCTCTTTCGTCTCCCTTTTTGGCCAGCCATATGGCGTGAACAAAGAGAAAGTGTTCCTCTTCATTTTTGCCTTGTTAAACCCACATTTCCCTCATAGGTTCCCACACTTTCCTATGTGCCAAAAATTACCTTTTTCTACTTAAAAAATAGTACATTTTCTATTAAAAAAAAATAGCAGATCATCACATGAAAAAACAACAGTATTACTTCTTTCATTGGCCAACCATGTGTGCCAAAAAAGAAGTTTTCTTTTATTGTTTTCCTTAGTTGATTAGACATTTCCTTTTTGAGCTTCTACTATTTCCTATATGTAAAAAAGTCTACTTCACCACCTCAAAATTCCCTCTTTCTTTTCCCCATGGCTGTCCATAAAGAGGAGAAACCTTCCTTATCTTTTTGCTTTATTGAAACCACCATAACACCTAAAGCTTCCACCTTTTTCAATAGCCACCAAGAGAGGAAGTCTTCCTTTCACTTTTTTTTTTGTTTACCACATTTTACCCTTCCTAGCTTTCACCTTTTCGATCTCAAAATTCCCCCATTCTCATCCCCATGACCAGCCACCAAGAGAGGAAGTCTTCTTCTCACTTTTTTTGCTTTGTTTACCATACCTTACCCTTCCTAGCTTTCATTTTTTTAACCTCAAAAGTTACAACCTTCTCTCCTTATTTCCCCATGGCAGGTTACCTATTTGTTTCCCTTTATTCTTTTTATCCACTTGGATAATTCACTCTCCTATTGTAAATACCGCATTGTTAGCACAAAAGACACAACATAACACATAAAGAGAGGGAATGAATTGAAGAATATAGAGATAAAAGAGAGAAGAATAGAGAGAAAAGAGAGAAGTATAACAAAAGAGATAAGAGCATACAAAAAAGAGAGAAAAGAATAAAGAGTAAAAACAAAGAGCAAAAAGAGAAACAAAAAAGGAAGAACGAGAGAGAGATCCTATCATCAGTTTAGCTATACTCTTGTATTGGTCTTGTAATCCACAATTAAATCAATCTTTCTAATTCATCAAGTCCATAAGAGTGCACAAAATCTCGAGGATTATCCCTACATATAGAAAATTTTCTTAGCCAAGAAGGTTGGTTAAACTTCTTTTGATTATAAAATAAATTGTTAACATGCTTTATGTGTATAAACCACCTTGAAAATAGATTAGATAATCTAACTTGCTTTTTATTTGATGAACTCCATTGTAGTTTCAATGTTTATATCTTTATCCTAGTTCCTTCATAATTATCATTTCATTTCTTTTAAGTTATATGCTTTCTTCAATTTGGTATAAATCACATGCTCTTTTTTTTTTAAAAAAAAAATGTTAGGATCATCTTTGGTCCCTTTCACTTAAAATATGCATTCACTTGGCACGCACTTAGTGCTAATCCACACACACAAGAACATACATGCACACACCCATACACACGTGCACGCACCTGCACGCGTCTGCACACACCTACACACACTTGGAACTCACCCGTACACACTTGCACATACTTACACACACCTGCACATACATGGACACACACGTGCACACACTTTAAGTCTACATGCATAGAATATGTAGCGAAAAATAAAAAATTTATGCCTATAGACTTAAATCCCAAGATATATCTCTATGAATATATTAGAATGATGAATGATGATCTAAATAATATTTCTATACATGGTTAGAGATTTTTTACCTTTGATGGAGATTCTTGTTGATTTTTGAAATCGATTCACCAGTTGTTCAAGTGTTTGACCTCTAAGCGTATCCACACGAGCAACCAAGAATTTAGATCTTCTTCTCTGGGATGTTGAACACCACACGATGAAGAACACTAGGGTGGTAGAAAATTCCCTGAGTGCTAGCTCTGAAAAATCGACCCTTCTAGGGAGAGAAAGTGTCAGAAACTAGTTTTTGCAATAATGATATTATTCATGTTCTATCAAATAGAACCTTTATATAAAGCCCTTACTCCTAAAAGCTCCAGGATTTTTAGAATTATAATTAAGCCCCTACTTTAATTAATTTCCTATAATTCTCTCTTTTAGCCATTTAGTTTTCCTTATTCTTTCAATTGCCCAAATGTGTGTGACCTCTTAGGCTCAATATTATGCTGGCAGTAGGTCGTAATAATTATGTAACAGTTGAATCCCATCCAATTAATTAAAACTCTTTTAAATTTTAATTCGAATTAAAACTCCTTTTAATTCTCTCTTTAATTAAGAATCAATTAAAAATAATTCTTAAGGACATCTATAAGTCATAATTGAAACCTAGTAGTATGTCCATAAGTACCCAGAAAATATGAATTAATGTGAACTTTTCCCTTGACAGTTACTGTACAATTCAATCTTTCCATCATGCAATGTTCCTGATTAAACCTAAAGCATGAATTTACTATGAACCCTTAATTATTTAATCATATGTATGTAGATCTCAAGTCCTTAACTTAAATGGTGAAATTATAAACTCCTTTATCATTTTCACCTCACATTGGCTATGACTTAATAAGATAACATAGGACATTATCTCTCTTTTATTGAGAGTGATGAATCCTCTATTGTACACTCACATACCTCCATGCATATGTGATTATACCAAATTACTACCCTTTTGTGACCCATGATTTGAATTACAATTAGGTAGCATCAAAGCATGATGACCTATACACAAGATCTCCATGGTGCCTTAAGTCCAATGAGTGATTGTAAGACTGCAACATAAGAATTCCTATTGATAGCCAGTAAAATATCTATTAGGAATTTCTTAGTCAAGTTTGATGTACCTTCTTTCTAACAAACATCTACATAACTTACATTAGTGTCTCATACATTAGTGACCGTGAGATCAATCACTATCAACTCCTTGAGGAAACATAATATGTACTAATCTATCCGAATTCACTAATGCCATTCTTAGTGATCTTATGATTAGGAATATTTAAGAATAGAGATTAAGGAAATACATCTCACTAGTATGATCTCAATATGGTGCTTATTTCAATTGCTCTTATTCTATGGACTTTGTCATGTAATGCACATAGAGTGATTTGTAATGAACATGATAAATAAGATAAATGTCATTCATTAATATTTATTGTCAATAAATGAGTAAGATTTATTACTCCGCACACACTTAGTACTAATCTGCACACACCTAGTTCTAATCTGCGCACATCCGTACACATGCTAGGTTTAATCCATTTGTTTAAAGTAGTTTTGGCTCATGCATTAAATTGTCACATGTCTAGTTTACTTATTTAAATTCTTATTCTTTAATTCACTTTCTCTTTTTTTATCCACACGTTACAATTGATTTTGATCATTTCTTTGTTTCATGGTTAAAGTACATTTTCTTTTATGTATTTACTTTTACCACACCACTTTTAATGCAATATTTGGTGTCATATTGTTTGATTATATATTGTGAATGTGTACTTACTTTTGCTTTATTAGTGTATGGTTAGTGGCTTATGAAACGAGTTTGGGATTTGATTGTTGACAACTCCTTTTGAGTTCCTAAAAATTGTTCCATGTCTATTCATTTTCTTTTGTTTCAATCTTGCATTGAGTCTAAATTTTGATTCTTGAAAATTTTATTTTATTTTACAATGAGTCGTTTCAATTTCTTGTGTGTCTTTTCTATGAGCCAAGTCCTTCATTTGTTGTAAAGTAGTTCAAGTTTCACTTCGAGTCCATGAATGGACTTACCCTATTCTTTCTTAGTAAAAGTTGTTTGATCTTGGTATTTTCATTGTGTTTCTTCTTGCATATGATGCTGATTTATTGATAAAAAATTGATGACATGGCCTAATTCATTCGAAACAAGCAATATTAGTTTTATACTAAAGATAATTCTTGAAAGAGTTAATTTATAGTTCTGATCCTACTTAAGAAAACATGCTCGATTGAATAAATCTTTTGAATTGTTCCAATGATGATGTTCGCATTGTCCCAATGTTTCAAGCTATGAGGAATTGAAAAAAGACTAGATTTTAAGATGCTCCATTTGAATAAGTTCGAGAATTTTTGTATACTTAAGCTTGTGATTTGGAAAGACAAAATAATTGAAATTGAAATGAAAAAAGGAATTTTTTTTCTTGATATTCTTTTCATTATTTTACAAAAATTTCCCTTGTTAACCCTTTGAACTTATTGAATAAATTTCTTTCTATACTCTTCATACCAAGGATTAATTTTTTCATTTGTATGGTATATTGTGGTTATTAAAATTATAAGACAGTTTACCCCATCTTAGTCACAAGGGGTAATATATTTTATTCTCATTGCTGCATAATGGATAGATTTGTCTCTTCCTTACACAAGGGGCAATGAAATTTTCTTGTCTAATCTTTACATGAAGGATGAATCATGAAGAATATTGTGGGAAAAATGTATAAAAAATTAAAATAAAAGAATATAAAAAATGAATGAATTGAAAGAAAGCAAAGATGAGATTGGAGTTGGAAAGAAGAAACTATGAGTTAAAATAAAACAATGGAAAACAATCCTTAGTAGTTAGGAACCTCAAGAAAGTTTTTATTTGAGCCGTTAAATATCCTTTCTTTCTTAGTCTTAGAAGCCTTGGCCTCAATACAACCTAAAATAAAGTTCTCTTAGATCGATGAATATTGTTAAGTCCTACAAAGCACTTTTTTTGGATATTGATAGAGTGATATGAAACAAAAAAGAAAAGAAAAATTCTCTCTAGGTTGAAACCCCGAAAGGGAGACCTGGGAAAAAGTTAGAGCTAGTTATAATATATATATATATATATATATATATATATATATATATATATATATATATATATATTGTAGAGTCTGGTTTTAAGATTGTGCTATCTTGACTCATGTTTGTGTACATATTGGAACAAAGCGTCCGTATTATAGTGTATTAGACTTATTATCGAAAGAAATTGCTTAGACTTTAAATTAGAGGGTTGTTTTAGTATGAATTAAATTAAATTATAGAGTTTTGATTGAAAATAGAACTAATGGGTTTTGCTTGTATTATTAATGAAATGAGAGGAAGGGACTTGCAAAATCTTAAAATAAATGAATAAGGATACAAGAGTGATTGCTCAAGATTAAGAAGGAGTACATAAGAGAAAGAAAACCCTAGAAACTCACTTCATCTTCTCCATTTTCGAGCAATGAGAGAGAAGCAAGAAAGAGCAGATTTTTTTTTTCTTCTTTTAAACTCATTTTTCTTAATCTTGGTTTAAGCCAAAACCATACCAAAAGAAGTTGTTTTGCCCCCAAAACTCCAAGAACCTTTCCTGCCACCTCCAGCTTCAGTCCGGCTAGGGAGGTGGACATCCATAAGCTGGCCTAGGATGCGTTGTGGCTTACACGCGCCAGATAGGGTCTCTAGACCCTTTTGCTTGTTTTCGCTGTTTCCTCCATTGTTTAGGTATTTTAGAAATTCTATATTTCCTAAGTTAATTTATAATTCTTGAAGTTTATGTTAGAGCTTTGATTGAGATCATTTGGGTCCAATTTCATTGAATTTGAGTTATGGAAAGTTGGTGTTTATGTGTTGATAATGGAGGTTTTAAGAGTTTTAGTTAAAAACTCTAACTTTGGAGTTGAAGTAAAGAAATTTTATGTGGGTTTGGTAAAGTTAATAAGTCTTGATGTTAGATTGGCGTTAATAGTGATGGAATTGTTCATGGTGAGAATTTTAAGTTGATTATATAGAATTTTGTTGGTTGGAATTATAAAATGTGTTATGGAATTGCTTAATATTGTGTTAGGTGTATTTTGAAATTAAATTATTGGGGTTTGAGGTATAAACTTCATGGAATTAAAAGAATCTCTTTGATTAAGAAACTTCCTTTTTGAATTCAAAGGTTTTGAGAAAATACTTTTAAAAGCAATTGGAAATTGTTAAGTAATTATAATAAGTTGGAAATTTGAGTTTGATAACTATATAAATAGGAAATTTTATATTATATGAAATTACAAACTTATAGAATTATAGAACTTGCTAAAAGTTTAATGTTTGTTAGTATTAAAAATGGAAGTCTATAAACTTGAAGGTGTATTGATAATGTAAACTTAGAAGGAGTACTCGATTGAAAAGTATGGCTCTTAAATTTAATTAAGTGGTGGGAATGATTTATTTTATGAAATATAAAATGTAAAGGCTATTAGGTTGGTATAGTTTCTTTTATGGCAAAGACATTAAATTGAAGGTAGAAGTTTGTAAAATAGAGAAGTTGGAAGGAAGCAAGATTTAGAGAATCGAAGTAAAGTAAGTACCTAAGCCTTAACTCTTGAGGAGTTTAAGCTTTCATATGACTTACCTTGAACTTTGGTTGGGAAAAAGTGAGAGTCTTTTGGTTAGAAGTTGTTAGTTATAGTTTGTTATGAAAGGATAAAGAAAAGGGTAAGTAACGGTAAACTAAGGAGAACAATGATTCTTGTTTGACTATATTTGCTGTTACATGTAAATATGAATTTCTTATATTTCTTGAATTAACATACTAAGTGATATATACTTTAGGTGTGGTGATAGAGCTTAATAAAGGCAAGGAGAAATCCCAAGAATAGCTCTCGGTGCTATTAAGGTGAGTTTCACCTTACTCTTAGTAAGTGTAAAACAATAATTAATCATGTAAATACATGGATAAAATTTTATTGGTCTATGAATCTATAAAGGAATTATAATAATAATATCTTGATATGATTGAAATTGTTATGGATGGATTGATTGTGATGTGTTGCTTGTGGATTTGGTATTGAAGCTAGTTTTAGAAATAATGCATTTTATGAATATGGTTAAAATAATAAATTTGGAAAAGAATAATGTTGAAAAGGATCTGAGTATGATGTAAACCTCGCCTAGTGTAGGTTGTTGCGTAGGTGATGGGAATGGATGAACCTCGCCTAGTATAGGTTTTTTACCTAGGTGATGAGGATGGATGTACCTCACCTAGAGTAGGTTGTTGCCTATGTGGAGGAAATGGTAGAATTCCGCTTAGAGTAGGTTGTTGCCTAGGTGGAGAAAATGGTAGGATCCCACCTAGAGTGGATTGTTACCTTGGTAGGGGGGATCCGATATTTGGAAGAATGTGAAATGTACCAGTGCATGGGGAAACATCCCCGTCGTATTATAATTAACTCGAGAAATCATAAGAATTTTAAAATGAGAAATGATTGACCATTCTTGACCTTTGCATTTCATGACATTTTAGAATGCCATTGTCGATTTATGATTAAGATTACCCAATGAAGGGTGCATAATATATAATTATATTGTGAAGATGTATCTTGTATGTTTTTTTTATATAAAATGAAGATTAATCACTATGTTTGTTTATATGTCATTTTATTTATTGCAAAGTTTGAAAATATTCAATTATATTGTGGTTTAATATAATGGTTACTCCAAGTAATGTGATTACTCACTAAGCTTTTTAGCTCATTCTTTTCTTTAAACTTATAGGAAAGTTTGTTTTGAGACATTGAAGTTCTCAAGTGAAGGAGTGATAAAAGAATAATTTTGATTAGGTAGGTTATAAGTAAGAGTCTACTATCCTTTTGTTTTGATTGGATAGGCTATGTATATGCTTCCAATTTTTGGGAAAGTGTATAACTTAGTTTATCTTAGATGTAGTAAATAGAAAAGTTGTATTTTTTGTAGATCCCTGGTTTTAACCAAGATGCGTTGTACAAAGTGTAAAGAAATCTGGTAGTGTACATCTTATAAAGTAGTCTTGGAACATGATAGTAAGATCTGGATCGTAGGTTATATCAGTTTTAGGTGCTTGATGTTCAAAGGTAATGATGCCATTTTGAATGGACCCATGCGGTTCTTTCGGGATAGGTCGTTACTTTTTTGGCATTAGAGCTATAGGTTTAAGATTCTGTAGACTATATATGAGATGAATATTATCGTTTCTAAATGAGTTTGTTTGTGTAGGGTTAAGGATGGCTCGTGGTGGTCGTAATAGAGGTAGATCCAGAGGTTGGGGATATGCCTGAGGCATGGGCAATGCTCCAATCAGGGGCCATTGTCGACGCCCTTTGTGTATATGCAGTGTTGAAGAAATTGATGTTGAACTTGAAATATTTTAGAAGGAACAGGTTGGTAGGGCATCAGGTTCTACCAGAGAGACTGTTAGAAATACTACTGTTGAAAAGGATGAATTATAGGAATCCCTTAATCAAGCTTTGGGCAGAATTGACGAGTTACACTGTCAGTTGGGAGAAAGAGATAGATAAGCTCCTGATTTATCTGAAGGACAAGCTAGAGTTCTAAGGAATAGGCTGTACAAAGAAGGGAAGCTGGATTAGTACATGAGAGGGAAGGAGATTTATTTATTAAATTCATGAAGTTTCATCCACTAACTTTTAAAAGTGCGAAGAATCCCTTTGAAGTAGAAGTGTTTATTAATGAATTGGAACATTTCTTTGAAGTAATATCAGTCACAGATCGACAGAAAGTTTCCTTTGCATCATTTCAATTGGTTGGTGAAGCAAGAAGATGGTGGGAAGATGTTGTTACTAGATTGAATGAAGACGTTGATCAACTGTTGACTTGGATGAAGTTCAAAGATCTATTCTATGCTAAGTATTTTCTTAAGACCATCATATCTCAACAAGTATGAGATTTCATATACTTAATGCAAGGAAATATGTCAGTATCCCAATATGATGGAAGATTTGTTGCTTTATCTCAGTTTGTTCTAGAACTGGTGAACATAAAAGAAAGAAAATGTAAATGGTTCTTTGAGGTATTAAATATTGAAATCCATTCTCGACTTTCTATCTTGAGCATTGACAATTATGAAAGGTTGGTGGATAAGGCATTACAAATAGAGAAGGATATGATAGAATTCAAGGGGCAACTTGAACAACAAAAAGGGAGTAGATCGAAAGGTGTTAGGGAAAGTAGTTACAAATTTGGGACAAAGGGTGGTCATCCATTTGAGAGGAGTAGATCAGCTATTGAGGGAGGACAGAGTATGGAAAGTAAGTCATTTGCTATGAGTTAGAGCCAGTAGTATCAGTGGTACAAAGTTTAGTAGGAGGAACTCAGAAGCCTAAAGGACAATCTTCATTTGTGAGAGTATAGAGCAAAGGGATAGGTATTATAGGCATAGGAGGTGGTATTGTATGAGGAATGGATTCAAGAGCATGCTTTAAGTGTAGACAAGTGGTCCACCTCTCCCAAGATTTTACTTCTCAGGTATGTTATCATTGTGGTTTGGCCGAACACATCCAAAGAGACTGTCCCACTTTGCAGGGTTCTATGTTCTTTTTTTGTTGACAAACTGGTCACCTAGGTTCCGAATGTTCATTGAGCTTTAGATCAATTGGTAGTGCGAATATTACGGGAGGTTCAGGGAGGGGATAGTTAGGTCGAGGTTGTAAGTTTGGAAATAACAGAGGTGGAAATCAGGGCCGGGGTTTAGTGATAGAGAAGGAGAATGCTAGTCAGAGTCAGCATGGTCAGGGTCGTGTTTATGCTTTTACACTGTAGGATGCTCAGGCCACACCCGATGTTGTCATTGGTATGGCTTCTATATTTGGTATAACTGCTAGAATATTAATTGATCTTGGAATTACCAAATATAGCAGTTTTAATCCCATCAGGTCAGGGTGCGCCTTGGACCAAGGGGTGCCGCGCCCTGAGGTGTGAGGTGTGCCCTGGATTAATTTAGGCTGCGTTCTGAAGGGCTGAGGTGCACCCTGGATGGAGCTGCGCCTCACCTTCCAGCAAGTTCACAAAGCTGGCACACCGCGCCCTAAGGTGTGAGGTGTGCCCTGGATTAATCTAGGGTGCGCCCTGAAGGGCTGAGGTGCACCCTGGATGGAGCTGCGCCTCACCTTCCAGCAAGTTCACAAAGCTGGCCTAAAACTAAGCCTAGGCGCGCACACGAACTTCGTTCTCCGAGTTATGATGTAATTAGGTCTTTAATGATTGTTTAGAACCCTAAAACACCCTTAGACCATTGTATTATAAATAGATCACTTAGGGTTTGATATTAGACATTGATTAAGCATGGGAAACTCAAGGAAGCAGCCGATTCTCCTCCATTAAAGTGTTCAACAATGAGCCCCATGGCCAACTAATCTCTAAGCAAGGCCAAGGGATAAATCTCTAGGTGTAGTTGTTCTTACTTTCTAGTCTTGATTTGGTGGTAAAGATTTAATGTTAAAACATTGTTTATGATTTATTCTTTGATCAAACAAGAAGAATTAGGGTTCATGTGACAGCTGCACTTTTTATTCTTCTTGTCTTAGATTTTCTTAATCCGGTGATTGCATGCTTCTTCTCCATATAAGTCTAGTCTTGCTCTTCTTATGTCAAGTTGTTCAGGTGTGACTTAGTCCGGTAGATTTTTCTTTTAGGGTTGTCCATTACTGCGATATTGTCATGGTGATATATTGTCGTTTCTTGATAACTCTATAGGATAGGTCATGTGTGCTTGAATTGAAATCAATGAATATTTCATAAGCAATTACTTTAGGGTTTATATTTGTGCTTAATCGAATATTTGTCGATTGCCTGTTTGGGATGTGAAACTTGCAATCGAGATAAAAATAACTGAATCTTGATTAGGATAAGGCAACGAACTTAGGGAGGATTCCCGGACCCTTGTTGCTTCTCCATAATATATTCACATGACTATTTACACAATTACTATCAAAACTCAAATTCTTTCATTTAATCTTTACCGTTCGTGTTTAGGTTTACCTTCTCTTGTAGTTAACTTGTTTCCCTATGGAATCGACACCCCAAAGTTGTGCTACAACTACCGCTTTAATCTTTGGGTGTAATCAAATTTTAGCGCCGTTGCTGGGGAAACGCACTTAAGTATAAAGAAGATTGTAAACTCTAAGACGAAATGGTAATATCGTTCCTTTATTTAAGTTTTTGATTTTCTTATTATATTTGTTATGTTTTATTTATTTTATTTTTAACTCATTTATTTTCTTTAAGTTTTGATTTCTTGATTTCATTTATTATTTATTTATTCTGTTTATTCTATTAACATGGCTGAAAACCGTAATGAGAATGTTGCTAGGACACTTAAAGATTATTTACATCCTAGCCGAACAGCCACCTCATCTTGTATCATGTTCCCCCCTAATGTTCAACAACCTGATTTCAAACTGGGTATAATCCAATTGCTACCAACCTTCTATGGGTTTGAAAACCCCTATATCCACATTAGAGAATTTGAGGAAGTAGTAGCAACCTTTCAAGGTAGGGCTGATATGGTAGACACCGTCAAACTTCGGTTTTTCCCTTTTTCACTCAAGGAAAAAGCCAAAGCTTGGCTGTACTCGTTAAGACCTAGGTCCATAGGTAGTTGGGATGAGATGACACGAGTTTTCTTCCAAAAACACTTCCCAACCCATAAGACCAATAACCTCAAGAGACAAATCTCAAACTTTGCACAAAAAGAGAGCGAAACCTTATATCAAGTTTGGGAACGTTTTAAGGACCTATTGAATTCTTATCCACACCATGGGTATAAGAGTTAGCGGGTAGTTAGCTATTTCTATAATGGACTCCTAAGTAGGGAAAGGCAGTTCATAGAAATGATGTGGAATGGGGATTTTCTTCAAAAAGATCCTGACCAAGCCATAGATTTCCTAGATGACCTATCAGAAAAATCCTACACTTGGACAGGACCAAATGCCATGGAAAGCACTAGGAGAAATCAACCCGTTAGGATTTATCAACTTAAGGAAGAGGATAACCTTAAAGCTTGTTTAGAGGCCCTAACTAAGGAAATTGAAGCCTTAAAAACCAGAAATACTAGAGCCCCTGAACCGGTTGTTAGGTCAGAATCCCACGAGCCTTATTTCATGTGTAATGGGGAAGATCATTTACCTAAGGATTGTCCAGTTTATTTTGAGATGAAGGAAGAGTGTAATGTTGTAGGTATACCCTTTGGGAAACCACACTCACCCTACTCTAACACCTACAATCCCGGTTGGAAGAATCACCCTAATTTCAGTTGGAAATCTGTTCTTCCACCTTGAGCTTCATGGCCAACTAATCATCAAATAAGGGAAAGAGATTAATCCTTAGGGATTTGTTGTTCTTTTTTTCCTGTTCTTGATTCGATTATACGGATTTATTGTTCAATATTTGTTGTGATTCAATCTTTGATTAAGTAAGAAGGATTTGAGTTCATGTGATAGCTGCACTTTTTATTCTTCTTCTTTTAGATTTTCTTAACCTGGTGATTACATGCACCTCCCCCATATAAGTCTAGTCATGCTCTTCTTATGTGATGTTGTTTGAATGTGATTGATTTCGATAGATTTATCTTATTTATTGTCCATGACTGCAATATTATCATTGAGATATATTGTCGTTTCTTGATAATCTTTAAGATTGGTCATATGTGCTTAAATCGAAATCAATGAGTGATTTATAGCAATTACGTTAGATTATAAATGTGCTTGATTGAATATATTCCGATTGCTTGTTTGGGATTTGAATCTTGCAATCGAGATAAAAACAATTGAATCAAGAGTAGAACAAGGTAACTAGCCTAAGGAGGATTCCCGAAACCTTGTTATTTCTCATTTGTATTTCATTATATTTACGCAATTTCTCTCGCAATACATCATTATCAAAACCTCTAATATAATTGCTACAAATTAATCATTGATTTCGGTTCATGCAAACATGATTGATCTTAAAGATTATCAAGAAACGACAATATATCTTCAATGACAATATCGCAGTAATGGACAATCAATAAGATAAATCTACCGGAATCAATCACATCCAAACAACCTCAATGGAGGAGAAGGATGCAATCACCATGTTAAGAAAATCTAAAAGAAGAAGAATAAAAGTGCAGCTATCACATGAACTCAAATCCTTCTTACTTAATCAAAGAATGAATCACAACAAATATTGAACAATAAATCTGTATAACCGAATCAAGAACAAGAAAAAAAGAACAACAAATCCCTAAGGATTCATCCCTTTCCCTTATTTGATGATTAGTTGGCCATGAAGCTCAAGGTGGAAGAACAATATGGATGTTCTCCCCTTGATTTCATGGCCATGGAGCTCAAGGAGGAAGAACAAAATGGATGCTCTCCCCTTGAGTTCCAGCCCTCAAAATACTTGGAAATATTCTGGATTTGGATCCCTTGGATCCCCTTCAAGCTTAATGATGCTGGCTGCACACTCCTTAAAGATGTATTTATAGAGCACAAGTAGTTAGGGGCATTTTGGTTCAGAAAATGTCATTGTGCAGCCCTAATTTGGTCTTGGAACGAGTGGGCGCTAGAAAGTGAGGGGTGCAGTGCTGGAAAGTGAGGGGCGCGGCGCTAGGTGGATGCTGATCTGGAGGCCTGACTTGTGTCTACTAAAACTGCCATAACTTTCTCTAGAAAATTCCTTTTTGTGAACCGTAAAATTCTCTAGAAAATAGACTTCTGGATCTTTCTAAGAATATATGGCTCATCTCCTGGTTCTTCCTGTATCAATACAGTTTAATCTGCAAAGATGGTTGATCTGCATGGGAAATTCTGGCAATTTAGTGAAACTCCTTTCCAAGTGGTGTGCCTACCCTTACCTTGCTCCAAAGTGATGCACACACTTGTGTGCAGTCTTTTAACTTACTTTATTTTATTACTCCAACCTTGGTTTAGACTTTAACCATCTTTGAACCATGTTTAGACATGTTTAAACCTTGGACAAATACGAACACCGACATGCGAGATCTTTTGGCGCTTTAAACATGGATCGCTTTATCATCTCTTTTGGATGCAAAGCACCTGAAAATGCATCAAATTAAGTCAACGATTTATGAATATCACTTTACAGTTATTAACATGTAAAAGTGCGATTACAACCGAGGTCAACCCTAAAATGCTAACAATTAAGTATTGTTTAGATGCATTTTATGACTCTCATCAAAATCCAACATGTAACCCCCTGCCCACTCTAGTACCTAATGGCAACCGGAAACAACCTCATTTAATGTACCTCAACAATCTTTCCCTTTGGAAGATATGTTTAAGTCATTTATACAGGTACATGCCAAGAGTGTGGAAGAGCAAGGCAAGATAAATCAACAGTTGTTAGAGGAGCAACAAGCGATCAAGGAGGAACAAAAGGTAATAAAGAGTCAACTCACCAAGTTGACTAGTTTCTTAACGATTCAAGAACAAGATCGGTTTTCTTCACAGCCACAACCTAATCCAATGGGACAACATATGGCATAAACCTCCAATCTTAAAAATCAAAACATTAGAGAGGTTAATGCCATAATTACCCGCAATGGTAAGAAAATTGATGGACCCACTCTACCTTCAAACCTGATTCCTAACACTGTGTGCAAAAAGGATAAAGCCCCCAAGGAATAAGAGGCCCATGATAATTATTCTCCACTGGTGCCTTTCCCTCAAGCACTCCTTAAACCTAAAAAGATAAATACAGCACTAAAAGGTGAGATTCTTGAATAACTTCAGCATGTTAAAATTAACTTCCCTTTTCTTCATGTTATAAAACAGATTCCCAACTATGCTAAAGTCATCAAGGATCTATGCACACTCAAGAAGAGGCACAATGTGAAGAAGATGGCATTCTTAACAGAGCAAGCAAGTGCAGTAATTGACAGCAAGACACCACCCAAATATAAAGATCCGGGCTGTCCAGCGGTAGCTTGCTAAATTGGGAACAAATCTTGTGGCCAAGTATTACTAGATTTGGGTGCTAGTGTGAACCTCATGCCATACTCCATGTACTTGCAGCTCGGTCTAGGTGAGATCAAACCAACCTCCGTGGTACTTCAATTAGCAGATAGATCGGTAAGAAAACTAAGAGGTATTGTAGAAGATGTTTTGTTGCAAATTGATAATTTCTACTATCCTGTTGATTTTTTGGTTTTAGATACTGTTTCTATTGTAAACACGGAGTCAAAAATTCCTTTGATACTTGGAAGACCATTCCTTGCCACCGCCAATGCCCTCATTAATTATAGGAATGGCCTAATGACATTATCATTTGGAAATAGGACTCTAGAGGTAAATATTTTTCGAGTCTCATGGCAACCACATGAAGAGGATGAGTACATCAAAGATAATTCTAACTCTTCGAAATTCATTCCTAATAATTTTGAGTTCAATAATTCTTCAATTTATTCCTATGTCGTTAATGTTATAGATGTTTTTGGTAAGCCACAGGAATTTATTAAGAAATTTTGGCAACCATGGTTTGAGGAGTTACTTGAGAGAAGTCACATGGATGCAGGAATCAAATACCCTACTGCTGATAGTAAATGGGCAACACCAAAAACACTTGAGCCACATGTGGTAGATTTTAAGTATTCCTTGCCAAAAGACTAGCACTGAGGCCGCTAAGTATAGAGCCTCATCTTCAGCACCACAATGAGGCCAGCAGTGAGAGTGATGCAGCATCTGGCTGAAGATGTAAAACTTAGCGCTAATGGGAGGCAACCCATAACATATCCTTTTATTTTTTTGTTTTTCATATTTATTTTTCTTGTTTATTATTATTATTTTGTTGTTTTCCAGTTTTACTTTCGTATTTCTTTTTTAGGAACAAATATACGAAGCAGTTCAAATGGTGGTGTACAATTTTCAACTTCAGTGCACTTTTGGCTACAAAGGGAGTTTCCTTAACTTTTGCTTTCACATTGAGGACAATGCTTATTTTAGTTGGGGATGTTGAAAAGGAGGAAACATATTCCTGTTTTTCATATTTTTCTTTGAACTGCTTGGTGTCATTTTCCTTTTTGTTTGTTTTTAGCATACTTTGTGTTAGCCTTAGAGTTAATTCACATGTCAATGATATGAGCCTAATTGAGATAGCATATAGCTTTTAGAAGAGGTTAAATCTTGCTTCAGTTTGAAATTAATTTAAGCATCAATCTTCATTTGATTAGAGACTCTAGTTTGTGGTAAGATTGTATGATTAGTCTTAAACATTTAGAGAAGCTTTATGTGTTCTTATTTTGTGAATATTTTTGGGGTCTCCATAAGCTCTAGAACATACTTGATAACCACTTGAGGCAAATTCCTAGAGTGCACATTACTTAGGATATGATATAGGCCATTTTTTGACCGTTTGAGCCTGTTAAACCTACCATTGCTATATTTGCCACTAGTCACCTATTTGAGCCATTTTCTTGAAAAAAAAAGAACTTGAGCCTTGTTTCTTTCAATAGCCCATTTACTCACCTTAATGAGCCTAAAAATATTTTATCCTTACCTTTAAAGAACTTAGCTATACACATTTGTTGAGAAGCACTTAAAAGGAGTAAAGATGGGAATATGAGAAAATATCACTACCATAACTCAAGTACATTAAAGGAGATAAGTTGGGGGTTATGGAAAAGAAAAAAAATGAAAATGAGGTGAATGGTCTTATGCCAAAATACAAAAGAAAAGAAAAAAAAAGAAAAGAGAAGTGAATTATGGCAAAGAAAGAAGAAAAGAAAAGAAAAATGGTGATTTGAGAAAAATGCTCAAAAAATGGTTGAAATAGTTGGGTGTTGAAGAAAGGTTATCTAATGCTTAAAAGCGGTTGTGTTTAAAGCTAAGAGATTGAGTTCTTTTACTTATGAATCCTTCCCATTCCTTCTTAGCCTTTACCTTAGCCTAACGTTACAAGCTTATTAAAGACCTATTGATCCGATGTAATGTGATTTTTCTACAATAGTGGAGAGTGGTTTGAAATGTAAGCCTATGGAGCCTGTTTTTGTGATTGATGTCACACAGTTTATCATGTTTTAGAGGCTAAGACTTGTATTCACGAATGTTATGCATAAAATCATTCGGATGATCGGATTAATGGATTGTGGTAAGATGGATGTTAAGAGTCAATAACGATTTTAAGATTGATGTTTGGATTACTTTTTGGACTTGGGTGGAATTTAATTATTCTATATGCTATATGTTAAGTGCAATTTTTGAGAAAAAAAGTGATTCACTCTTGGTTAACACTAGTATTGCTTTACTTTACTTTGATTACCACTATAGAATTCATCTCTTGTTTTCGCTTGCTAGGGACTAGCAATAAGTTAGTTGGGGGTTGTGATGAGAGCTATAAAATGCATCTTAATAGTACTTAATTGTTAGCATTTTAGAGTTGATCTAGGTTTTTATTGCACTTTTATATGTTAACAACTCTAAAGTGTCATCTTTGGATCACTAATTTGTTTTGATGCATTTTCAGGTATTCTGAGTCTTAAAGAGATGGAAAAGCTATTGTTGAATGAAGCACAAAGATTTCATGTATACCAGAGCAAATGAGTGCTTTCAGAAAGGCTAAACAAAGAGATCCAAGCATGTGCACCGTGCCCTGGAACCAGCTGGGCCGCACCCTCTAGAACAGAGGCCAAAGCAAGCAAAGAAGGCCATCAGGTCAGGGTGTGCGTTGGACCAAGGGGCGCCGCGCCCTGAGGTGTGCCCTGGATTAATCTAGGGTATGCCCTGAAGGGCTGAGGTGCACCCTGGATGGAGCTGCGCCGCACCTTCCAACAAGTTCACAAAGCTGGCCTAAAACCAAGCTTAGGCGCGAGAAAATCCAAGCCTAGGCACGCACACGAACTTTATTCTTTGAGTTATGATGTAATTAGGTCTTTAATGATTGTTTAAAACCTTAAAACACCCTTGGACCCTTGTATGATAAATAGATCACTTAGGGTTTGATATTAGACACTAATTAAGCCCGGGAAACTCAAGGAAGCAGTCGATTCTCCTCCATCAAAGTGTTCAACCATGAGCCCCATGGCCAACTAATCTCCAAGCAAGGCGAAGGGATGAATCCCCAGGTGTAGTCGTTCTTACTTTCTAGTCTTGATTCGGTTGTAAAGATTTAATGTCAAAACATTGTTTATGATTTATTCTTTGATCAAACAAGAAGAATTAGGGTTCATGTGACAGCTGCACTTTTTATTCTTCTTATCTTAGATTTTCTTAATCCGGTGATTGCATGCTTCTTCTCAATATAAGTCTAGTATTGCTCTTCTTATGTCAAATTGTTCGGGTGTGATTGAGTCCAGTAGATTTCTCTTTTAGGGTTGTCCATTACTGTGATATTGTCATGGTGATATATTGTCGTTTCTTGATAACTCTATAGGATAGGTCATGTGTGCTTGAATAGAAATCAATGAGTATTTCATAAGCAATTACTTTAGGGTTTATATTTGTGCTTAATTGAATATTTGCCGATTGCCTGTTTGGGATGTGAAACTTCCAATCGAGATGAAAACAACTGAATCTTGATTAGGATAAGGCAACGAACTTAGGGAGGATTCCCGAACTCTTGTTGCTTCTCCATAATATATTCACACGACTATTTACATAATTACTATCAAAACTCAAATTCTTTCATTTAATCTTTACCGTTCGTGTTTAGGTTTACCTTCTCTTGTAGTTAACTTGTTTCCCTGTGGAATCGACACCCCAAAGCTGTGCTACAACTACCGCGTCACTCTTTGGGAATAATCAAGTAGCATGATTAGTGGTGGATATCAAGTCCCTACGCCTTTATCATTATTATCTAAATCCAATAAATATTTCTATCTATTTTTACTTTGTGAAATTAATTCTAAATCGAAATTCACCAATCCCTATGGAAATGATCTCGCACTTGCACACTATGTTACTATTGACTTGTGCACTTGCAAGTGAAACTGTACGATTATTTGCATATTTATTTAGGTAGATAATCATCCCAACAAGTTTTTGGGACCTCTTGCCTCAGTAAGCAGTGAGTGTTCACGTCAAAAGGTGGGAATGATGCATATAATGATCATTAAATAATGTTTCCATTGAGTAATTAGACCTCTTGCCTCAGTAAGCAGTTAGTGTTCACGTCAAAAGGTAGGGATTTTTCTTGGAAGCATTGAGACCAGTTAGTTTCGTAGCCTTTTTGACTCGAGTTAGTAAGTTCTTAGAGGTGTCTTTACACTTAAAGCCTTAAAACCATCTGGTTTGGGAGACATTGACTAAACACTCGCTACATGGGTCAATTAGAAAGCTTAATGGAACTCAACATGGCAAAAAGCTAATGATAAAAGAAAAGAAATAAAACTATGCCATTATTGTTCATTCTGATAGGGAATTCGATGAATGTTAAGACACCGACACACTACACATTGGAATCATTTGGAAGCTTCATCTTTTATGTGCTAGTTCACCATACACTGATTTAGACTTTTGATGCCTTAGCTTGCCTTTTGTAAGCAATTAAAATTTAAAACTCCTATTCATTGCGAAGATGGGTTTGTACTTTAAGCTTGCTCATGAATAAATAACATGGTTTGTGTATCACTTAAATTTTCAGATACCATGAATGATGGATTTATCTTTGTGTCTTTGTTTTTTATTTAGTTTTTAATTTTGAATTGCCAAGGGACTAGCAATATGTAAGTTTGGGGGTGTGATAGGAGCTTAAATATTCATATTTAAGCCCCTTAATTTACATTTGTTAAACCCTTTATTTACATATTTTATTATGTTTTACTTCATTTTTGTGTTTTCTGTGTTTTTTTATAGGCTTGTGAAGAAAAGAAAGCATTTTGAAGCTTTAAAGGAAGAAAACTGAAGATTTGGAAAGAGCTAGTGCGATCGAGCGCAAAAGCAATCGTGCGCGCCTATAGAAGGCTCGAGCGAACCCATGCACTCGAGTGCAGAAGCAAGCGATCAAGTGCACACGCATAGAGAGGCGGCAGAGCCAGTTTTGGAAAGAAGCCTTCGGATCCTATTTTGGAAATTAGGGTTTCGAGGCACCCTTAGATCCCTATAAATAGACTTTTAAAACACAGAAACAGTATCTCCCTTTTTAGGAGCTCACCTCTTTTTTAGTTTTAGTTTTAGGTCAGGAGGCCGGAGGCCAGAGGGGATTGTACAGAAGAATTGATGACTCTTCAATGGAGCTCTCTCGGGTTTCTTCTTTCCTTTATTTTATTATGTGTAACTAAACTTATAGTAAGGGCTTGGTTGAAGCCCTAATGTTTAACAAATAATTCAATATTGGCGCCTTTGCAATATTTATGCTGTGATTCTTAATTTGATTAATACCTGTTTTTTTATTTAAATTCCTCATATGTGTGTGTCTGATCAACGTATGTATGTGATATGGATTAGTTAGTTGAATCAATTTGGATGATCGAGTCCTGGGTTCAGCAATAGTAACAAAAGATATCCACACCGGATTCTTGGTTTCATCAACATGAGAAACCGGGAGTGGACCAAGCCCTAGGTCCCGTATAGTTGTCGATTTCCACAGATCCTATGCTCTTTTAAGGAGCAACTCAGTATACACCATGTTGAATCCCTTAAGAGATAAAAGAGTTAGAGTATACACCATGCCTAACTCGGTGCTTAGGGAAATCAATAGCCTAAGGAGTGGACCAAGCCCTTAGGTTGATAACCATTAGGTATTCATAGCATGAATAGAGCATTAGCATACTGTTTTGTTGGGGTAGCATGATTAGTGGTGGATATCAAGTCCCTACACCTTTATCATTATTATCTAAATCCAATAAATATTTCTATCTATTTTTACTTTGTGAAATTAATTATAAATCAAAATTGATCAATCCCTATGGAAATGATCTCGCACTTGCACACTATGCTACTATTGACCTTGTGCACTTGCAAGTAAAATTGTATGATTATTTGCATATTTATTTAGGTAGATAATCATCCCAATAACTATCCACTATCATATTGGGAAAGCTAATGTAGTAGTTGATGCCTTGAGTAGGAAATCTACCAGTAAGTTAACTATTTTGAATATTTATATCTTGGGATTGATTGAAGAATTGAGGAATATTGAGGTGAAACTTGATATGAGTATTAATAGAGTATTATTAGCGAATATGGTGGTAAAATCATATGTAATAGATCGTCTTTTAAAAGCTCAAAGTAGAGATGAAACTCTGATGGCAATGAAGAAGGAAGTGATGGATGGTAAGCGAACGAAATTTCTAGTATGAGAAGATGGCTTATTGATGTTAGGGAATCAGATCTATACACCGCAGGATATTGAGTTGAGGAAAGAGATCCTATAGGAAGCTCATAATACTATCCATTCCATGCATCTAGGAAATAACAAGATATACAGGGAACTTAAGCAAAATTGCTGGTGGTTAGGTTTAAAGAAAGATGTGGCTGATTATATATCTCATTGCTTGGTATACCAACAGGTGAAGACTGAATATAAGCATCCAACGAGTTCTTTGCAACCTCTTCCTATATCAGAATGGCCTTGGGAAAGACTGACCATGGATTTCATTATGAGACTTCCTCGTACTCAGAGGGGCTTTGATGCTATTTGGGTTATAGTAGACCAATTGTCGAAGTCTGCACATTTTCTCCCCATTAAGATCACTTGGTCTCCCGAGAGACTAGGAAAGTTGTATGTGGTAGAGATAGTGAAATTATGGGTGTATCATTGAGTATTATATCAAATTGTGATGTTTGGTTTACTTCTTAATTTTGTAAAGGATTTTAGAGAGCCACGGGTACCTAGTTAAACTTTAGTACTACTTTTCACACTCAGACATATGGTCAGTCAGAGCATACTATTCAGAAATTGGAGGATATATTGCGAGCCTGTGTTATGAGTTTTTCTGGCAGTTGAGATACATATTTACCTCTCATGGAATTTATTTATAATAATAATTTCCAAACTAGTATTGGAATTGCAACTTGTGAGGCATTATATAGGCGACGGTGTAAAACTCTAGTGTGTTGGGAGGAAGTGGGGGAAAGGAAGATCTTGGGTCTCGAATTAGTAGAGCTGACTATAAAAAGGATCAAGATGATATGAGAACATTTGAAGACAGCTCAGAGTAGACAGAAAAGTTTTGTTGATAAGAGGCGAAGGCTACTTGAGTTTCAGGTGGGTGACTGGGTACATCTTAAAGTTTCCCCATGGAAAGGCGTATTGAGATTTGGACAGAAATGGAAGTTGAGTTCTTGTTATATAGGGCCTTATGAAATTGTTGAGAGGGTTTGATTGGTAGCTTATTGGCTAGCTTTATCGGTAGAGTTAGCACAGTTACATGATGTGTTCTATGTTTTAGCCCTATGAAAGTATATACATGATGAGTCACATGTTATTTCATCACAGTCAATGGAAGTTCAAGAGGATCTTTCTTATGTAGAGTACCAGTCAAAATCTTGGATAGTAAAGAACAATTGTTATGGAACAAAAGCATTCCTTTGGTTAAAATCTTATAGAGGAATAAAGATGTTAAAGAAGCTACTTGGCAAAGTGAAGCATCTATGAAGAAACATTATCCTTATCACTTCGTGGTCTCAAGTCAGTTAAATTTCACGGACAAAATTTTATTAGGTGGGAAGAATTGTGAGTCCAGTTTTAAATTTATTCTATCTTGACTCAAGTTTGTGTAAATATTGAAACTAAGCATCCGTATTATAGCATATTAGACCAAATATCAGAAAAAAAAATTGCTTAGATTTTAAATTAGAGGGGTGTTTTTAGTATGAATTAAATTAAATTATAGAGTTTTGATTGAAAATAGAACTAATGGGTTTTTCTTGTATTATTAATGAAATTAGAGGAAAGGACTTACAAAATATTAAAAGAAATGAATAAGGATACAAGAGTAATTGATCAAGGTTAAGAAGGAGTAAATAAGAGAAAGAAAACCCTAGAAACTCACTTCATTTTCTCCATTTTCGGGCAATGAGAGAGAGGCAACAAAGGGCATAATTTTTCTTCTTCTTTTAAACCCATTTTTCTCAATCTTGATTTAAGCCAAAACCATACGAAAAGAAATCGTTTTGCCCCCAAAACTCCAAGAACCCTTCCTGCCACCTCCAGTTTCAGTCCAGCTAGGGAGGTGGACATCTATAAGCGGGTTTAGGAGGTGCGTGGCTTGAACTTACCAGATAGGGTCTTTAGATCCTTTCGCTTGCTTCAGCAGTTTTCTCAATTTTTTGAGGTGTTTTGGAAATTCAATCTTTCCTAAGTTAATTTAGACTTCTTGAAGTTTATATTGGAGCTTCGATTGAGATCATTTGGGTCCAATTTCATTGAATTTGAGTTATGGAAAGTTGGTGTTTATGTGTTGATAATGGAGGTTTTAAGAGTTTAAGTTAAAAACTCTAACTTTGGAGTGAAAATAAAGAAAGTTTATGTGGGTTTTGTAAAGTTAATAAGTCTTGATGTTAGATTGTGTTAATAGTGATGGAATTGTACATCATGAGAATTTTTTTGGTTGGAATTATAAAGTGTGCTATGGAATTGCTTAATATTGTGTTGGGTGTATTTTGAAATGAAATTATTGGGGTTTGAGGTATAAACTTCATGGAACTAAAGGAACCCATTTGATTAAGAAACTTCCTTGTTGAATTCAAAGGTTTCGAGAAAATACTTTTAATAACTATTGGAAATTGTTAAGTAATTACACTAAGTTGGAAATTTGAGTTTGATAACTATGTATATGGTAAGTTTGCTATTATATAAAATTATAAACTTATAGAATTATAGAACTTGCTAAAAGTTTAATGTTTGTTAGTATTAAAAAGGGAAGTCTATAAACTAGAAGGTCTATTGATAAAGTAAACTTGGAAGGAGTACTAGATGGAAAAGTATGGCTTTAAATTTAATTAAGTGGTGGGAATGATTTATTTTATGAAATATGAGATGTAAAGACTACTAGGTTGGTATAGTTTCTTTGATGGCGGAGATATTAAATTGAACGTAGAAGTTTGTTAAATAAAGAAGTTGAAAAGAAGCAAGATTTAGAGAAGCGAAGTAAAGTAAGTACCTAAGCATTAACTCTTGAAGAGTTTAAGCTTTTGTATGACTTACCTTGAACTTTAGTTGGGAAAAAGTGAGAGCCTCATGGTTAGAAGTTGTTAGTTAGAGTTTGTTATGAAAGGAGAAAGAAAAGGGTAAGTAAAGGTAAATTAAGGAGAATAATGGTTCTTGTTCGACTATATTTGTTGTTACATGTAAATATGAATTTCTTATATTTCTTGAATTGTCATACTAAGTGATATATACTTTAGGTGTGGTGGAAGAACATAGGAAAGGCAAGGAGAAAGCCCAAGAATAGCCCTCGGTGCTATTAAGGTGAGTTTCACCTTACTTTTAGTAAGTGTAAAATAATAATTAATTATGTAAATGGGTGGATAAAATTTCATTGGTCTATGAAGTATAAAGGAATGATGTTAGTAATATCTTGATATGTTTGAAATTGTTATGGTTGGATTGATTGTGATATATTGCTTGTGGATTTGGTATTGAAGCTAGTTATATAAATCATGAATTTTATGAATATAGTTAAAAATAATAAATGTGGAAAAGAATAATATTGAAAAGGATCCAAATATGATGTAAACCTCACCTAGTGTAGGTTGTTACTTAGGTGATGAGGAAGGATATACCTCACTTAGAGTAGGTTGTTACCTAGGTGGAGGAAATGGTAGGATCCCACCTAAAGTAAGTTGTTACCTAGGTAGAAGGGATTCGATATTTGGAAGAATGTGAAATGTGTCGGTACATGACGTGTAACGACCCATCCCGGGTTGGCCACCCCCGAGACAGTGTTCTCACATTTTGAAAATCCCAGCATGACACATATATGCAACAAGAAAAATAGCACCAGCAAATTTTTTACATCAATCCTCCACCCTCAACAGGAGAGATACATCATTATGATATTGACTTAAACATTTTATACAACGTAATATGCATAAATATTTACAAATAAATTTTTATTTTATATTCTCATTAGTCTGAGGATGTGGACACGTACATGGCTTACAGATAATGATTTCATCTAAATCTCAACTCACCAAACTATCTGTCCTACCTGCTACCTGAAATCATTGTGCAATGAAGGATGAGTTTTACAAGCTCAGTGAATTAAATTTACTAGAAGTATTCAATTTGTATAAATAGTCGTTTAATATTTAATCATTTATATCTCATATAACTTGATAATAGCATTCTACTATCACTACACATATCATAAGTTCCATTCTCTATCAATATCTTATTTTAATATATTTGTTCACCTTAAGACCATCAATTATATCATAATTACCTCGTTATGAGGTTCACAACATATAGTCTACCATTTAGATAGTTTTTATCATATCATACTTCCATGTTTCACCATAACTGTCTCTCTGTGTGATTCATTCATCTATAAATAAATTTACAATAACCAACAACACTTCAACATTTCAGTAATATAATCAATATTTAAAACAGATGCAATGCATGAATTATTATTAGGGAGCGTCTTCCCACATGTCGACATGCTTTTATCTTAGACTGACTACCTTCCCGGTTATTTTATTTCATTTAGACCGGCCCCCTCCCTGTTCTTTTATTTCCAGTATATACCGGTTGTCACGGTTTTCATTTATTTCCAGCATATACCAGCTGTCATGGTTTTTCATTTAGACCGGCCCCCTCCCGGTTCTTTTATTTCATGCACATGCATATGAATAATGATATGAAATATTGATATGAACAATGATATAAAATATGCATATAAACAATAATATAAAAATAAGCATGTAGTCAGACATTTAATTTCACTATCCTACATTTTCTCAAATTACTGTTTGATCAATTTCACTAATTTCTTCTCCTCATATATCACATAAATTTATCAACCATAGCTCGTCAAGACCTACTAATTTTGCTCTCCTCATAAATCATTTCAAATCATTAACCATAGCTCATCAAGAATTTCCCTTATCACCTTTATTATTAAATCGAATCATTATTCCAATAATATTATTTCTCATAAAATAATTCTTTACACATCCACTATTCCTATCATACCTATCAACCAACTTTCATCTATCACCAATCATAAGTTAATGATTTATTCTAATATTATCACTATATATTTCATATTTATCTTGATTACTGAAAGTAAATCTAACTCATCACGTAACACTTAGAGCTACCTATGGATCATCGCCTTGGCCTTCCTGCTCCTCTCAGCAATTTCCTCTGGTTGATGATTATCAACACCCGAAATAATATTTATATTAAAATTTCTAATTTATTCTTCAATTCCTTCATAATTCACACCACTTGAAAATTCCCACATTGAATTTCGGGAAATTTCATGTATGCTAAATTTTAAAAAAAATTCATGTTATTACCTTCTGTTTTTCTTAAAGCTTCCTATGAGTCTCTATAAAATTCTCTCGTAAACCCCTTCAAAATTATACTCTTTCAACATTTCTTTCGGTCTCCAAGTGTTTAGAGAAATACAGTAGTTTGAATCGAAAAAAGAAGAACACCAAATAGGATTTGGTAAGTAATAAATAATATAAACTTAAATTATATATATATATATGTAAAAGTTTAAGTCTCAGCACCCCCCACCCCATTGTTTTGCACGAATTGACAGGTATCTTACATGCAGGTAAACCTTTCTTTTGGCAACAGGTGGCAAAAAAGAAAACATTTTTTTTTTCTTTTTCTTTTTCCTTTTCTCCAAGCTGGAAATGTCCATTTTTTTTATAGAATTATTTTATTCAATACTAAATCCTTCACATGTGTGTGTGTGTGTATATATATATATTATTTTAATTTCATATCATATTTATCAAATTACTTCTTTATCCATACTTTAAGAACACAGGTATTACAATTCTACCCACCTTATAAAAATTTCGTCCTTGAAATTTCTTTACCTAATCAAGAAAGCAATTGTGAATAATATTTCTTCATAGTTGGCTCACGCTTTCATGTAATCCCTTCAACATCCTTATTCCGCCACAGAACTTGAATTAATAAAATTATTTTATTGTACAAGACTAGTTCTTCTCTATTTAAAATTCTCACTAGTACTTGTATAAAAGTCGAATCTTTCTGAATTTCTACAGCTTGGCTCGAAAGATTATGAGAATTATCAAGTAAGCGCTTTCGTAAAAGTGAAACATGGAATACATTATGTCACAACTTCAACTCTGGAGGCAAATCCAAGCTATTCACAACTAGCCCAACTTTCTCAATAACCTCATAGGGTCCCACTTACCTTAGACTCAACTTTCCTTTCTTTTTGATCCTCAACACACCTTTTCATGGAGATATTTTAATTACACCCAATCACCTACTTGAAATTCAATAGGTCTTCTTCTATTATCAGCATAGCTATTTGGTCTACTCTATGTCACTTTACGGTTCTCTCTAATAAGTTTGATCCTCTCAGTTGTTAACTCAATAATTGATGGACCAATTATATTTCTCTCTCCCATTTCTTCCCATCATATAGGAGTTCTACATCTCCTACCATACAATGTCTCAATCGGTGCCATTCCATTACTAAATTGATGTTGATTATTATAAGCAGATTTCATCAATGCCAATTAAGCATCCCAACTTACTGAGAAACTCATCACATTTTCCATTAACATATCTTCTAGTAATCTAATAATTCTTTTTGTTTGTTCAACTGTTTTAGGATGAAAAGTTGAAATAAACTGCAACTGTGTATATATGGCTTTCTAAAAGCCTCTCCAAAACCAAGATGTAAATCTAGCATCTTTAAATGATACTATGCTCAGAAGTACTCCATACCACCTCATAATCTCAGCTACATACAGTTCAGCCAACTTTTTAGGATTTCAATTAGTTTTCATTAGAAGAAATTGAAATGACTTAGAAGGTTTATCTACTATCACTTACACTGTATCGTGACCTTTCTGGGTATGGGAAAATGCAGAAACAAAATCCATACTCACATTTTTTTTATGGCCATTCAAGCAAAGAAAGAGGCTGTAGTAAGCCTCCCAGATGTTTATTCTCTAACTTCACTTACTAACCAACCAAACGTCTAGAAATATATTAAGCTATATCCTTCTTTAATCCGACTACTAGTAATTCTGTCTCAATCCTCTATACATCTTATTGTTACTTGGTTGCATCGAATATACATCACCATGTGCCTCTCTTAATATCTCCTTTCTCAACTGAGTATTAATTGGGAATATAATTTCTATGTTCAAATACCAAAATACCCTCATTTCTAATTTTTGAAGTCATATTACTTTCTATTAAGCACTTCCTGCTTAATCTTTTCTATCTCTTCATTTCTACCTTGCATTTCTAATAAGCATTCTTCATGGGTAGGGTAATTTCTCTCATGATTCCTCAATTGCCTAGAAGTACACACCATTAACTTCTCAAGTTACATCAACACACATCCCAACTCTTGATGGGATGCATCACCATACACCATAAATCCTTCATCACCAGAAGGAAGCACCAATACTAGAGCTGTATTCAATTTCTCTTTTAGAAATTGGAAACTTTTCTCACACTCCCAGACCATACAAATCTCACCTCTTTCCTAATCAGTCTAGTCAACAGTACTACAATAACAGAAAAAATTCTGAAAGAGTCTTTTATAATAACCAGCTAACCCCAAGAAGATTCTAATCTCAGTTAGATTAGTTGGTCTCTCCCAACTTAACATTGCTTCTACCTTTTGTGGATCAACTATTATGCCATTTCCAGATATTATATGCCCCAAGAAAGTTATCCCATTCAGCCAAAATTCACATTCAGAAAATTATAGCATACAATCTCTCTTTCATCAAAATTTCTAACACAATTTCTAAATGTTTTACATGCTCTTTCTTAGTCTTAGAATACACCAAGATGTTATCAATGAACACAACCACAAGATTATCAAGAAATGGTTTAAACATTTTATTCATCAAGTCCATGAATGTTTCTAGAACATTAATCAATTCAAATAACATCACAAGAAGGTTATGATCATAATGTGTTCTAAAAGCAGTCTTAGGCACGTCTCCCTTCTCAATCCTCAATTGATGATAACTTGATCTCAGGTCTATTTTTGTAAATACCCTTGCTCCATACAACTTCTCAAATAAATCATCTTTCTTGGGTAAAGGATATTTGTTCTTAATAGTTATCTTATTCAATTATTTGTAGTCTATACACAATCTCATCATTCCATATTTCTTTCTCACAAACACTGCGTGGGATCCTCATAGCGACACACTAAATCGAATAAATTGTTTATCTAATAACTCTTGAACTTTCAACTCACTTAACCCAGTGGGTGTGACTCTATAGGGTGCTATTAGATATATGTGATGAACCTGGTATCACATCAATAGAAAATTTAATCTCCCTACTGGGAGGCAACCTAGACAACTCATCAAGAAAAACATCAGAAAAAATCTGTTACTACTAAGATTGCTTCTAACTTCCTATTTTCCTTTTTAAAATCCACTATGTAAACCAAATACTCCTTACAACCCTTTTTCAACCATCCACTAGTAGTTAGAGCAAAAAAATAAGACAATTTGCAAGTATATTGAGTTTTTCCCTGAAAGTTAAACTCCTCCTGTCTAGGTATCCTGAACAGTACCTTTTCCTTAAAACAATAAACCATATTCAAAGAAAACAAATCAACTTCAAACTCTTTATCACTGATACGAATCAATCCCACCTTGTAAACATTTATGATTTTCACTCTATCTCTAGTGGGGACTTCAACAATAACATTATACATCAAAGTACTAATACATACTTCAGAAGACTTCATATGAATATTGGATGTAAAAGAATGAGTTGCACTAAGATCAACCAATATTGATATGTCCACATTTTCTACATACAAAGCACTTCAAATTAGGACAATTCAGGAATAAATATCTTATCTAAATACATTTATAACAAACTTATGTCTCTCGATCATACATCATAATACAATTTCCCCTTGGTGGCATACTTACTTCATCTGCCATGACTCTCAGTTCCCATAACCTGTCTCCCTGATTATGCCCAAAACATAATGCGGTAGTTATAGCACAGTTTTGGGATCTCGATTCCATGGGGAAACAAGTTAACTACAAGAGAAGGCGTGAACCTTAACACAAACGATAAAGATTAAGTGAGAGAATAAAGTGTTGTGTGAAAATTGTGTAGATAGATTATATTGGAGAACAAGATTCCGAGAATCCTCCCTAGGTTCGTTGCCTTATTCCAATCTTGATTCAATTTTTTATTATCTCGATTGCAAGTTTTTCATCCCAAATAGGCAATCGGCAAATATTCAATTAAGCACAAGTAAACCCTAATGTAATTGTTATGAAATCCTCTTTACTTTCAAGCACACATGACCTAACTTATAGATTATCAATAATCGACAATATATCATAGTGACAATACTGCAGTAATGGACAAATCTATAAGAGAAATCTACCGGACTCAATCACACCTTAACAACATCACATAAGAAAAGCATGACTAGACTTATATGGGGGAGAAAGTTGTAATCACCAGATTAAGGGGAAATCTTCTAATTAGATTAAAAAGTAAATCATAACAATGTTTAATGATGATAAATCCAAACTAAAACTGAATCAAGAAAAGAAATAAAGAACAATTACACCTAGGGATTCATCACTTTGCCTTGCTTGGAGATTAGACGGCCATAGGGCTCCTCCTTGAGTCTTTGAACCCTTTTCCAACCTCTAATTGATTCCTTTCTCTTAAACCCTAAGTGATCTATTTATAGTACAAAGGTTCAAGGGTGTTTTACGGGTTTAATCTATTATTTAAAACCATAATTAAGTTTTAACTCGGAGATATTACTACCTTTATGGTAGTAATATTTTTTTTCTCATACTTTCATCCTTACTCCTCTTGAGTGCTTCTCAACAAATGTGTATAACTAAGTTCTTTTAAAAGGAAGGTAAGGATAAAAAATTTTAGGCTCATAAAGGTGAGTAAACGGGCTATTGAAAGAAACAAGGCTCAAATTCTTTTTCAAGAAAAAGGCTCAAATGGGTAACTAGTGATAAATATAGCAATGGTAAGTTTGGAAGGCCCAAACAGTTCAAAATTGGCCTATATCATATCCTAAGTAGTGTGCATTCTAGAAATTCGCCTCAAGTGATTATCAAATAAGTTCTAGAGCTTGTCGAGATCGCAAAAGTATTCACAAAACAATCACACATAAAACTTCTCTAAATGTTTTAGACTAATCATACACTCTTACTGCAAACTAGAGTCTCAAACCAAGTGAAGATTGATACTTAAATTAATTTTGAAGCAAGATTTAACTTCTTTTAAATGCTATATTATCTCAATTTAGGCTCATATCATTGACATGTGAATAAACTCTAAGGCTTAACACAGCATGCTAAAAACAAACAAAAAGGGAAAATGACACCAAACAGTTCAATGAAAAACATGAAAAACAGGAATATGTTTCCTCCACCCCCAACTTAAAGTAGGCATTGTCCTCAATGTGAAAGCAAAAGATAAGGAAACTCCCTTTGTAGCCAAAAGTGCACAGAAGCTGAAAATTATGCACCACCATTTGAAGTGCTTTATATATTTGTCCCTAAAAAAGAAATACGAAAGTAAAACTGTAAAACAACAAAATAATAAATAAGAAAAAGAAATATGAAAAACAGTAAAAATAAAAGGATATGTTGTGGGTTGCCTCCCATGAGCACTAAGTTTTATGTCTTCAGCCAAACACTCTTATTCCCTCTTAGACAAATATAGGTTGAATGCACCAGCCATTACTTCATTGCCAAATTCGGTGCTTGTATGCTTTGGAGAGGCCTCAAGGATGTCATCAGTAACATTTGCAAATTCTGGCTTGACATATGCTCTTGTGAAGCCATGGGTGAGGGTGGACTCTAATAGATTAAGGTGTTGGACCTTTTCCATGAATGAGTCAATCATGTATGTTTGGTGGGTTTCGTCCACATCCTCTGATTTTTTCGTTGTTGGGATGTGTAATAACTTACCACTTAGTGTCTCAATGGCATTCACCTCCTTTATATTCTGTTGCGCTAGGTGTTGACCATGGGGTATGGACTGAGCTTGATAAGGGAACTTACCTCGCTCAGTCACACTCAAGTAGCTCATCAACTTGGACACTTGGCTCTTTATCTCTTTATTTTCTTCAACAGCCTGCGTAATTAAAAATTCAAGTCTTTCATTAGTCTTACCCTGTGCCTCAATAAAAGCATGTAAAGTTTCTTCTAAAAAACTCCTAGAAGATACAGGTGCACGGTATGATTTAAGATATGGTGCAGGGGGTTGTGCAAGCTGCTGGTTTTCAGACTTTCAGCTGAAATTGGGGTGATTCTGCCATCCCGGATTATAAGTATCAGAGAAGGGTGCCAAAGGCTTCTTGTACATGCCTGAGGTATTACATTGTTCCTTATACATCCCTCTCATCTCAGCAAATGTGGGGCACTCTTGGGCGAGATGATCTAGACCGCCACACACAAAACATGGTTTAAAAGATTTTGCATGATTAGCTACGTGTGTTGGCTTTAAACTCTTAGTCTTTAACACCTCTAGTTCCCTAGTGAGCATCTCGACCTTGGCCTTAAGGTTATACTCTTCCCTAAGATGGTAAATTCCACCACCATTTAGGTTCCCTACAGGTCGTGACCTATTTGTGCTTTCAGTAGCACTAGGTCCAGTCCAAGTGTGAGCTTTTTCAGCAAGCTCATTGAGGTACCCTATGGCCTCAGGACCTTTCTCCAAGAACTCACAAATTACACATCATCTCTACAAATTGGCGCTCTCTATATATAAGTCCCTCATAAAAATAGCTCACTAAGTGCCAACTCTCACACCCATGGTGAGGGAACATACTCAACAACTCCTTAAATCTCTCCCAAGACTGATACAAAGTCTCGCTGTCCTTTTGTGCAAAGGTGGAGATTTGCCTTTTTAAAGCATTGGTCTTATGTTGGGGAAAGTATTTATTAAAGAAAATTCGAGTCATCTCAGTCCATGACCCAATGGATCGTGGTTTTAGTGAGTATAGCCAACTCTTAGCTCTATCCTTCAAAGCGAAAGGAAAGAACTTAAGCCTCACAATGTCATCGGTTTAATCTTGACTATGAAAAGTCACGACTACTTCCTTAAATTCTCTAATGTACACATATGGGTTTTCATTGTCCAAGCCATGAAATGTAGGCAGTAATTGTATCATCCCTGTTTTAAAATCTAGATGGCGAGCATTGGCTGGAAACATGATGCGTGATGGTGTGGCTGTGCGTGTAGGGTGGGGATAATCCTGAAGTGTCCTAGCAACATTCTCATTAGGGTTATCGACCATGTTAAAAATCCTCTAAATTCTCTTGTGGGGGTGCACTATGGTTTGATCTAGGTGAGGTTTCACTAATGGACGTGGAAGGAGAGGGTAATTCTATTTCGGGTCCTCTAATGAATCTACCTAGCGAATCTCTCGGTCTATGCATACACCAAATAAGTCAGAGGGAAATAAATAAACGGAAAAAAAATAAAAGAAAATCAAAAAATCAAATCAAAGAGAAAAGAACAATAGTAAATAAAAATACTATAAAAAGAAAGAGGAAATTTTTTTTGCGGCAAGCTAAAAGACGGAATGAAGTTACTGCCTTTACAAACTGCTGAAAGAAAAACTATCTACAAATCTTCTACCGTCTTGCCTTAGAGTTGACAATCTTCTTTGTACTTAAACGCGTTTCCCTGGCAACGGAACCAAAATTTGATTACACCCAAAATATAACGCGGTTGTTATAGCACAACTTTGGGGTGTCAATTCCACAGGGAAACAAGTTAACTACAAGAGAAGGCGTGAACCTTAACACAAACGATAAAGATTAAGTGAGAGAATATAGTGTTGTGTGAAAATTGTGTAGATAGATTATGTTGGAGAACAAGGTTCCGGGAATCCTTCCTAGGTTCGTTGCCTTATTCCAATCTTGATTCCATTGTTTTTATCTCGATTGCAAGTTTCTCATCCCAAACAGGTAATCGGCAAATATTCAATTAATATAAGTAAACCCTAATGTAATTGTTATGAAATCCTCTTTACTTTCAAGCACACATGACCTAACTTATAGATTATCAAGAAACGACAATATATCATAATGGCAATACTGTAGTAATGGAAAAATCTATAAGATAAATCTACCGGACTCAATCACACCTTAACAACATCACATAAGAAGAGCATGACTAGACTTATATGGGGGAGAAAGATGTAATCATCGGATTAAGGGGAAATCTTCTAATTAGATTAAAAAGTAAATCATAATAATGTTTAATGATGATAAATCCAAACTATAACTGAATCAAGAAAAGAAATAAAGAACAATTACACCTAGGGATTCATCCTTTTGCCTTGCTTGGAGATTAGACGGCCATGGGGCTCCTCCTTGAGTCTTTAAACCCTTGTCCAGCCTCCAATTAAGTCCTTTCTCTTAAACCCTAAGTGATCTATTTATAGTACAAAGGTTCAAGGGTGTTTTTGGGTTTAATCTATTGTTTAAAACCCTAATTAAGTTTTAACTCGGAGATATAACATCACGTGCGCGCTGCGGTGCTCCTTTATGGGCGCTGCGGTGTTGGCTTCAGCTTTGGTTGGGTGTGCTTCTGGGTACTGCAGTGCTGGCTGAGGGGCACCGCGGTGCACACTGATGACTTGATTTTTTCTTCATGTCTGCTTCTCCGCAACCGCTCCTACACTCTGTTATGCATGGAATCTTGGCACTTTAAGCAACGATCGCTTTTTCTTCTCTTTTGGACTCAAAGTTCCTGAAAATGCACTGAAATAAGTCAGTGATCCAATAATATCACTTTAGAGTTATTAACATATAAAAGTGCAATAAAGACCAAGATTAATCCTAAAATGCTAACAATAAAGCACTGTTGAGATGCATTTTATGGCTCTCATCACTCCCAAATCTAAGGGTCCCACTGATAGTATTCTAAGCTACAGGAGTAACAGATCTTGTTTGCCTTCGACTCTATACTACAGTTCCTTGTAATAAGGAACACCCCATCTGGGGTGGTCTCTCACCCTGTATACTCATACTACCCCTACCTCTAGAACCTTCATGTCTAAGCCTCTTTAAGTCTCTCACCCTGTATACTCATACTACACCTACCTCTAGAACCTTCATGTCTAAGCCTTTTTAATCACTCTTTCTCTTTCCCTTAAACTCTTTCACATCTTTCCTAATCTAAAATGATATATCCACCAACATGATATAATTCATATGCCTCATGTAAGATAGTTTTGATCAAATCTTTAAACATAGTTCATCTATGAACCTCTTACACTTCTTCTCCTCTAGGTATACCATTTTCGGTACAAACCTCGACAAAGCCACTAATCTGCTATCATACTAAGTCATAGTCAATAAATTTGTCTCAAATAAATAAAATCTCTTTCTTGTTGGGCTCTAAAAGTATAAGGAAAGTATTTATCAAGTAAAACCTCCTTAAACCTATTCCAGGTTAAAAGGTCTATCAACATATGCACTTACCTTGGGAAGAGTACCCTCTCATCATTCTAAAGCTTCTCCTTCTAACTCAAATGAAGCAAAGGTGACCCTCTGCTTGCCAATCACTGGTAAAGTACTAAATAATTTCTCTACATGTTTCACCCAAACTCAGGCTTAAAAGGATTCATAGATCCTTTAAACAACAAGGCATTCAACTTAATATATCTAACAAAACAATCTCTCTGCATCTCGTGCATAAACTCACTTTTCCCCATTTTAATATTTACCATTAGTGGATTTATAACAACCTTAGGCACTGCCCTAGCTTGTTCATCAAGTCTATGCTATAGGCTATCAACTCTATCATCTGTTACATTCATTTTCTCAAGAGCATGTGCAAGAGCTTATCTTAGCTCATCTCTTTCAACTTCAGATTCTCTCACACCTCTACTAATATCAATTACACTATCAACATGTCCCTTCTAGGAACCACAGATTCTGACTCAACCTCTGCTTATCAAAATATTGGACGCCTACCATGCCCTCTCAAATCAACAACGCTAACTCTAGCTCTAGCACTTCCACGTGTCATCCTCAGACTATTTATTAAAATATAATTTATTTTAATCTTCCACTTTCTTTTTTTTATGCAGTCTATAGAATCATAAAACCTAATGCTCTGATACCAAAATTGTAACGATCCATCCCGAGTTGGCCAACCCCGAGATGGTGTTGTCACATTTTGAAAATCCCAGCACGACACATATAAGCAACAAGAAAAATAGCACCAACAGAAAATTTTACATCAATCTTCAACCCTCATTAAGAGAGATACATCATTATGATATTGACTAAAATATTTTATACAACGAAATATGGATGAATATTTAAAAATAATTTTTTATTTTATTTTATCATTAGTCTGAGGATGTCGACATGTACATGTCTTACAGATAATGATTTTGTCTGAATCTCAACTCACCAAACTATCTATCTTGCCTGCTACCTGAAATCATTGTACAATGAGGGATGAGCTTCACAAGCTCAGTGAATTAAATTTACTAGAAGCGTTTTTAAAAATAATCTATTAATATTTAATCATTTATATCTCATATAACTTGATAATAGCATTCTACTATCACTACACATATCATAAGTCCTATTCTATATCAATCTCTTCTTCTTATATATTTGTTCACCTTAAGACCATCGATTATCTCATAATTACCTCGTTATGAGGTTCACAGCATATAGTCTACCATTTAGATAGTTCTTATCATATCATACTTCCATGTTTCACCATAACTATCTCTCTATGAGACTCATTCATCTATAAATAAATTTACAATAACAAACAATGCTTCAGCATTTTAGTAATACAATCAATATTTAAAACAAATGCAATGCATGAATTATTATTAGGGAATGTCTTCCCACATGTTGACCAGTTTTTATCTTAGACCGGCTGCCTTCCCAGTTCTTTTATTTCATTTAGACTGGCCTCCTCCTGGTTATTTTATTTCTAGCATATACCGGCTGTCACAGTTTTCATTTATTTCTAGCATGTACTGACTGTCATGGTTTTTCATTTAGACCGGCCCCCTCTCAGTTCTTTGTTTTCATGCATATGCATATAAACGATGATATGAACTATGCATATGAACAATGATATGAAATACGCATATAAACAATAATATAAAAACAAGCATGTATTCAGACATTTAATTTAGCTATCCTGCCTTTTCTCAAATTACTATTTGATCAATTTCACTAATTTCTTCTCGTCATATATCACATCAATTTATCAACCATAACTCGTCAAAACCCACTAATTTGGTCTCCTCATAAATCATATCAAATCATCAACCATAGCTCATCCAGAATTTCCCTTATTGCCTTTATTATTAAATCGACTCATTATTCCAATAATATTATTTCTCATTAAATAATTCTCTACACATCCACTATTCCTATCATACCTATCAAACAACTTTCATCTATCACCAAATCATAAGTTAATGATTTATTCTATTATAATCACTATATATTTCATATTTATCTGGATTACTTAAAGTAAATCTAACTCACCACATAACACTTAGAGCTACCCGTGGATAAGCTCCTTGCCTTTCTTGATCCTCTCAGCAATTTCCCCCGGTTGATGATCGTTAACACCTAACGTAATATTTATATTAAAATTTCTAATTTATTCTTCAATTCCTTCATAATTCACACCATTTGAAAATTCCTACATTGAATTCCAGGAAATTTCATGTACATTAAATTTAAAAAAATAAAATAAAATTCATGTTATTACCTTTTGTTTTTCTTAGAGCTTCCTTTGATTCTCTATAAAATTCTCTCATAAACCCCTTCAAAATTTTATTCTTTCAACCTTTCTTTCGGTCCCCAAGTGTTTAGAGAAATAGAGTAGTTTGAATTGAAAAAGGAAGAAAACCAAACAGGATTTGGTAAGTAATAAATAATATAAACTTAAAATATATATATATATATATATATATATATAAAAGTTTAAGTCTCAGCACCCCCCACCCCATTGGTTTGCCACGAATTGAAATGTGTCTTATATGCAGGTAAGTCTTTCTTTTGGAACACGTTGTTCCACTTGTTGCCACGTTTTTTTTTTAAAAAAAATATTTTATTTGATACTAAATCCTTCACGTGTGTGTGTGTGTGTATATATATATATTATTTTAATTTCATGTCATATTTATCAAATTACTTCTTTACCCATACTTTAAGAACACGGGTATTACATGGGGATACGTCCCCGTTGTGTTATAATTAACTCTAGAAGTTGTAAGAATTTTAAAATGAGAAATGATTGACCATTCTTGACCTTTGAATTGCACGACATTTAATTAGATTGCCATTGTCGATTTATGATTGGGATTACCCAATGAAGGGTATATAATATGTAATTATGTGGTGAAGATATATCTTATATGATTATAATAATCTTCTATATGTTTTTTTTATAAAATGAAGAATAATTACTATGTTCATTTATATGTTATTTTATTTATTGCAAAGGTTGAAAATATTCAATTATACTGTGGTTTAATATAATAGTTACTCCGAGTAATGTGATTACTCATTGAGTTTTTAGCTCATTCTTTTCTTTAATCTTATAAGAAAGTTTGTCTTGAGGCACTGAAATTCGTAAGTGAAGGAGTGATAAAAGAAGAATTTTGATTGGGTGGGTTACAAGTAGGAGTCTACTTCATATATTTTTGTTTTAATTGGATAAACTATGTTTATGCCTCCAATTTTTGTAAAAGTGTATGATTTAGTTTATCTTAGATGTAGTAAATGGAAAAGTTGTATTTTTTGTTGATCCTTGATTGTAACCAAGATACTTTGTACAAAGTGTAAAGAAATCTGGAAGTGTACATCTTATGAAGTAGTCTTAGAATATGATAGTAAGATCTAGATCGCAAGTTATATCAGTTTCAGGTGCTCGATGTTCAAAGGTAATGATGCCATTTCGAATAGACCCATGCGGTTCTTTCGAGATAGGTCGTTATATATATATATATAAAGTGTCAATCATTTGGTGTTCGATAAAATGAACTACGAATGAGTTGATTCCCTCTGAGATATGTATGCAGCCAACTTGGTACAGTCACATCAATGGAACAATGAAGGTCTTGGTACGGACAAGCACGGAGTATGAATATCAAACACCTTGAAAGCACTACAATCAAGAGATCAATGTCTCTCTTAACCACGTGAGGAAAGGTGTATGTTGACACGAAGAGCATAAATAGATTCAAAGATTTTCCATGAGAGTATGTTATGTTTGAGAAAAAAATAAGAATGAATTAACAAAGCACCTTGAGGAATGATTTTTAGTATTGGACTAATATCATTGGTTTCATAAGAATGATCTTGCCTTTCTAAAAAACAAAAGGAAAATTTACGTTATATGCAAGGGGAAATCAAGTCTTTTTGTGTTTTGTCTTTCTTCAATCGTGTCTTCTTTCGTGTCAAAATATGTTATTCTTGTTATGTTCTCATTGAAATTTTCGCTCTATTCATGTCAAGTCTTAATCTAAAGTTTTTTTCTAAGCTATTTCTTAGTGTCTTATAATGTTGTTCATTTTGAAAATTATTTTCAAGGAAAAGAAAAATTGTTTTCAAAGAAGTATGGGTGAATTTTGAGGTTATAAAACACTTACTTTTGATTAAAATCTCAACTTTGGAACATCATTGAACATGGAATTAATGTGTGAACAAATATCTCAAAAGATCATATAGCATGTTATCATGTGTATATTTCACTTTACATTTTCTAGGGGCATACATATTCTCATTGGCTAAGTATAGGATTGCACTCAAGTATTGGATACATTCATAACTAGGGGAATTCTCGTTACTACATGTTTTTTTAATGGTCTATGTTTGCAACTAGGGGTATGATGAAGTGATTGGTTAAATGTTTGGCTGAATGATTGATGAAATGCTTGTTGAAAAGCTTTATTGTTTGATCGAAAGCTTGATGAAATTTTGAATATAATTGCTCACAACTTGATTGGATATGAAAACTCAGTCGAATGATGAAAAGATTATTGGTTGCTCTTCGGAGCCATGATTATTATCTCCCTTTGAATTCATGATTGGTCACTTTTCAAAACTACTCTTATTGTTTGCTCTTTAGGGCCCTGATCGGTTGCTCTTCGGAGCCACATTTATTGATTGTCCTTAGGGGTCCTGATTGATACCTCTTTGGAGCCACGCCTATTGATTGCCCTTTGGGGTTATGATTGATCTCTCTTTGAAGCCATGCTTATTGATCACCCTTTGGGGGCATGATTGGTTGCTATTCGGAGCCACACTTATTGATAACCCTTTGGGGATATTTTTTGTCACTTCTTAAAGCCACGATGTTGCTCTTTTGGAGCCAAGTTTTAAAATCAATTCTTGAAGCCACAATTGATCGCTCTTTGAAAGCCACAATTGGAAGCAAATTATTTTTCCAAAGAAATAAATGATTGATTTTTCATATTCAACAAAGGTTATTTAATGATTTTAGGAAAAATGACTCGAGTGATTAAGTGATTATTAGTTGACCATTGGTTCTGTGAATTTATTGAATTTGTGAAAGGCTTGTTTGAGAACGATGAAATGATATTTGCACTGATTGTTTTGAAATTGTTTGCATTTATTGAGGAATAGTTTTGCATGAGCACTCAAGAATCAATAAATGAGCTTGCAAACTTTGAAATGAAATGATAAATCTATATGTTGTTTGCTTAAATGAGGTGATAAGTCATTTTTTTTTGTTTGGTTGAATGAATGAAAATTTGAAAATGCTTGCTTAATGATTGATGATTGATCTTTTGATTAATTTTCTTTCTTCTGTATTCACCAACTCTGGAATAAATTAAGGCAAGGCAATAAACATCCCATCATACTAAGATATTGTCAAAGCATTTTGTCTCGAGTGAATAAAGTCTCTTTCTTGCTATGCTCTAAATGTATTAGAAAAATACTTAGTATAGAATACTTCTTTGAATCTCTCCCAAGTCAATGGTCGATCAATATCTTCATTTAATCTTGTAAAAGCATCATTCCACCATTTTGACGCCTTACCCACCAAATGAAACGATGTAAAAGCAACCTTCTGTCGATCGATGACCAACAACACTCCAAAGAAGCTCCAAATTTTTAACCTATGCCTCTTCCTCAAGTGGATTTTCAGCACACCTAAAGGTTAGTGGTTAAAAATTAATTAATCTAGTAAATACATCTTCTTCCATTTCCTATATCAATCGACCTGCCCTTATTTGAATACCTTTTGCTTCAAGAACTCTTGTATGACCATCCGGTAAATCCAGAACCTATCTATTATGTTCTTCCAACTGACGCTATAATTCATCAATTCTACCCAAAGCTTGATTGAGGACTTCTTGAAACTTATCCCTTTCAACAACAGCATCTTTTATGGTTCTACTAGTAGCGTCAGATGCACTGTCAGCACGCTCCTTCTAATAACTTTTAGGTTCAGCTTCTACTTCCTCAATTCTATGCGTACGCAAAGGGGGTCGCCCACGACCCCTAATTGGAATACTACCCCTACCTCGGCATGTCCTATAACTTTGCCTCTACCTCTATTACACCCACGCGACATCCTCAAACCTTATACAAAAAAACTCATTTAGAAACGACAACACTGAATTCATACAGTTTACAAAATCTTAATCCTAAAGCTCTGAAACCAAAAATGTAACGGTCATCCCGAGCGGGCCCTAATCAAAACAATATGATTACTTTTATGCACTGCACACCTGGATCTGTAATGCTAACATGAAAAATCCTACACTCTAAATCATACAACATATATTTTTTAGTATATTGCTAATTCATGCATACACACTTTCATATCTACATGATTTTTACAACTCATCAAGGGTAATGCCAAAAGTTTACAAAAGGCATAATTTTTATGAAAAGATTTCATCAATGACATTTACATCAGTTAAAAGACTCCTATAACAAAAAGAATGAGGATGTCTTGCGTATAGGCCTACCTAACAACTCTTTCTTCATCATGGTCTCCTCATTAATGATCCAAGCCATCAATAGATTCTCCGAAAATATTAAAAAGAGAGGGGGTTAGCTAAAAAGCTCAACGAGTAATCACATTACTCGGACTAATCATCTTCAAGAAATTTCATTACTTTATGATTAAATTCAATTTATTTAGAACCAAAGTTCAAAAACTCACAAATTTAATATATATATATATATATATATATATATATATATATATATATATATCCTCATCCTCATCACAAGCAAACTAATCATCTCAAGAATGCACTAAAACATTCAACAATCACATGAATGAAAAGTGTCATACAAGCACATCACTAGATCGAAACCATTACAAGAATCATCTTTCCAAAGTATTCATGTCCCACGTGACATCATCTCAATTTCATACTCTCATCAATGCATGTATCACAATGAGGACATCCCCCCACGTACCGGTACGTTTCTTAACAATATTATTTCACTAGTTTCCATTCTCACATATTCACTTCACTCGTTTCCACATTGTCCTCAGCATTCTCATATATTTGCTCCACTTATTTCCACATAACCATCAAGAAATTAAAATCTCATCAAACATATTTCACAACACAAACAATTTCTCAAATATAATTCCATCAACTTATTTGTATCACACTTTACTTCCAAACACACATCAAGATATATCATTTTTTGTCTCTTACATGTCAAAGACACATTTATTCATACTTTATATGGTTTGTATTTCATAATTACAAAACTTAGATATATTTTTAAAAGTTTTGTTTTTATCATATCATTCACCACACTTACTAAGAGTAAGGTGAAATTCATCTTTGATATACCAAATTCTAGTCTTGAGCTAGTTCCTTGCCCTTAGCATATTCTTCAACCACACATAAGGATTGTATATCATTTAGTAAACCAAAATAAAATATATGCACATAATTCAAATCTATTCCTGGCATATAACTTCATGAATTGGATAAAACTGCAAACTATGCCACAAGTTTTTCTTCTCTAGTCTAAGTATTCTTATAGGTCTTAATTAAATCTTAAGTGTAATAGAAATAAATCATTCTAAAGTTATAGGTTTTAGTTTACTTATCCTTCTTCTATTTGCTTTTTTTCTTATCAAATTTAAGTCTATGTCTCAAGACAATAATTTCAACTTACTAATGTATTTTCAAGGTCACATAATTTACAAGAAAGCTTAGGATTCTAAAGTTTCAAGAATAACTAAAATGGTTTGTTTCATTAACTTCAAAATTTTCTTCTTTACTAGCAATTTGATGATTTGTATCCTCCTCAAGATGTTTCAAGAATAGATGTATCTCAAATAGAAGAATATGCAAATGATAGTGTAATATTTACATTTAATTCAGGAAGACTATAACAGCCCATCCTCAGGTGGGCCCTACTCGAGACGGTATTGTCACTTTTAACCTCCGAGCCCTAACCTGAATGTCATGCATGCATCATATCATACAATTAATCCACAAATTTATCATGCTCAAATAATGTATCTCATATACAATCATATTTATACAACACATCTAATGCATCACTTTTTAAAACCATACAGTTTACCAAACGTACAACAATTTCTCTCTTACATTATATAACGACACTTTTAAATGAATTTAGACTCAAAACAACTCTGAGGATGTCGTTTCCAAACCACTTGCACAAACTTTGACTAATAGCTCTCAACTACAGCTTTACTCCCAATCTTGGCTACCACATGGGGGAAATAAAACATAAAAAGAAGGGGGTGAGCTTCAAAAATCTCAATCAGTAACACATTACTCAAAGAATTCAATTTTTGATTTCATTTACCAATTCATGTTATACGCTCAATTGATTAGCATATGACTTTAAGTGATTCCATGTCTTTTATATTACAACCTTGTATTTCTATCATTATCTTTAATTCAAGAAAGAGTGCCTATCATGTAATTGTATTATACACCATATTATAATCACAAAATATATTTATAAGCACATTTATGCAAATCATTCACAAACTACTCTCACATTTTCCACATCACAATCAATTAATCCATTAAGCATAACATAATCACATCACATAACTCAACATCATGTGCCTTTCACTGGGCCAATCACATCATGTGTCCCTTCTTGGGTCAATCTCATAAATTAACATATAAAATGCAATGCAATGTATGATCATGTCTCAGTTCATTTAGTCTCCCTCATTTCATTTCATAGCCCCTCACTAGGCTAATCATATCACAAGGGGGAAGTCTCTTCACGTATTGGTATGTCTCTCAACATATACAACTTGGATCCCCCTACCCCTTCCCAATTGGGGTCCTATCATTCCTAGGTTCCTCGGTTATATAATTCGGATCCCCCCTACCCCTTCCCGGGCAGGGTCTTATCCTCACTTTTCACTGCAATCGTTCCACACAATCATAATATGGATCACATTTATGCAAATGTATTCACATCACAACAATTCTCAAGTAAAATTAATTACACATTCAAACTATATCACAATCACAAGTCTTTCAATAATAACATTAAATTTTCCCCATATCCACAAAAGAATACATTTTTCAATCAATCAACATATTTCAACAACCCTATATGGCAATAATTAGTTCATATGCATCACAACTTAACTATATATGTATTTTTAACTCATTTTTATACACACTTACATCCAAGCACACAATTATTCATCGTATCTAAACCTTATTATAAATTCTCACTTAAGACTAGAAGTAAAATAATACTTAACCCCATAAATATTGATCATAAATGAATACTAAGCAACCATAAAGGTATCTTTATACTTAAAAATCATGTGCGCATTTCACACGTAACCAAAAGTCGAAATATCAAAGTGTTATGCCCATTTTTCTTCTTCTTTTTAAATCATCGGTTTTGAGTTTCAAAAATACTTTAATCTCATGAATAATAGGATTTTTAAAGGTTTTTTTTTAATCATCCTTCCAATGTATATAAACATTAAAATCACTTTGGAAAAGTTTTACATTCAAAAACTATAGGAAAAAGTCAAATTTTAGAAATTCAACATGATGCAGTCAATTGGGCACCTGATCCAGTCGAATGGAAAAGTTCCAAAAAGTTTTTGCCACTTCATTCATTCAACTAGACATCTGACCTGGTCGATTGGGTTCTTCAAGAATAGCCCAAAAACTTCATCCAATCGACTGGTCACCTAATCTAATCGACTGGGTCCCTTGATTGTAGCAAAATTCATCTCGAAAACTCATGTTTTTCTCCAAAACTCTTCTTGATTCCTATTGATCTTTTAAAATCTTCAAAGATACAAGTTTCTAATATTTTTGTTAATAGAAATCAACATTACCCACACCAAAATTTGAACCTCAAACTTCAAAATCATAAACTTTAGCTCAAAACCAATTTCCTTCAAAATCACTTAAACCTCCTCAAGTTTTTCTTAAACCAAATCAAATCCATAAATTAAAACTCAAATCATAAGTCATAAACATACTTGAAGATTAAAACAAAGGAAATTATATTTTTACCTTAATTTTTGAACAATTTTCCCATCTTTTCTCTCTTTTTTCTCCTCTTTTTCAGTTCTATTTTTCTTTTCTTTTCTCCCCCTTCCTTTATATAGTCTAAATTTAGCTTTATTACCCAAATACCCTACCACTTTTCATTTCTTTTACATTTCACCTCACCTTTTCTAAAATTCTAGATTTACCTAGTTTTTCTTACAATCTTTCAAAAAATTTGTAGTCCTCCCTTAACATGTGTTTTTATTATTTTATTCTTAGTTTATTTATTTAATTTCAAGTCCCACTAATCCAGTAATTTAATTAAAATTTATTTTTGAATAAACACTGATTTCACATCGAAATACACTCCCATGAATAAAAATAATTTAAATACTGGACTCTACAATTCTCCCCCACTAATAAAATTTCTCAAAATTTCTTCTGGTTTAGGTCAGCAATTAAATAAAGTTCTTGCTTTTCCTCATACTCATTCTCTAGTCTCTTTACCCATTACTAGCCACATTCTTAAGTCTCATTCTCCCGAGGTATTTTCATTTAAAGGTAAGATTTTGTTTCGATCACAAGTTTTGATTTGTCTTTACCTCATTTTTAACTCATTATCATATTATCTCGATTCGTTTATACCAGCATAAAGTTTACACATTATTTCAATCAACTTCACTCAAATTGGCTTAAGATCCCGACTTATACATCAAGTAGTATTTTACATCTCTTGCAATCACTCTCTTGTAACTCTTGTAAATTTTTTACGATAAAATTTCAAGTTTTTCTATTAGTGTAACACATCATCCAATAGAAACTTCAAATTGAAAGTTTACATCATCTATAACCGTCTTCATATATAATTATTTTACATTCGTAACTTAATTCTATTGTCCGATTCTCACTTACCATATTATTTTGCTCTTCATCTTTACCACTTGATACACCTCCATAAAATAATTCCTACACCAAAAGCTTACTTGTTCTCTATTTCAAAAAATTTAAACACTTCTTTTCTCCAAATAATTACAATACTCATAATTTATCAACCAAAAATTTTAAGCTCAACTCAACTTTAATTCACCCATCAGTTTCTTAACTCATCCATTTCACATCTTTCCTTTACTTAAAGTAAAAGTCCACTAACAACCTCAATCTTATCTTTTTATTCACTCACAAACTTTATAGCATCCTCACATCACTTTCAATCATTTTGATGGTTCATCTCTTAACACATTATAGATTTTCTTAGCTACTGCTTAAAATTTTCCACCGTTAATATAATACCATAAAGTTAATGGACTCCATTTAGAATTGCTCCCTTCCATTTTCAAAGAGAAAAAATTTCTAATTTGTTTTGTCATCATCTCTCATGAGTAAACTTGAGTCATCATTCTCATATAAGGTTAATAAACTTCACTAATCAATTTGAAACACCAATTTCTTCACCTATAGTTTAACCTTAATCCTTACAAAACCTTTCTCAAAATTTTGATCGTACCTCAAAGTCATTACTCTTTCTCTTTCTTTGGATTACTTCATTTTGTATATATTCTCTTGATTAAATCTCCCACTTATTCTCATAACTATATACTCCATATTTCATATCACATCACTACTCATCTTTCTCATCTGGCTCTCATAAGAATTTTCAGATAATGCTGCACTTAAAAACAATAAAGGTGTTTTCCACATTGTTTCAATCATCGTCAGCTTTTTACTTAAAGGCCTGCCAATTTCAATTTCCCATGTTATAATATTCTTGGTCCTTGGCACCATACTCATTCACATATGTATCATCTTATTGCAATTAAAGTTCTCACCTATTCTACTTAAATCTTTAAGTCATCTCAATCTTGTTAACTTTCTCATCATCATGATCATTGACATAATTGTCATTGTACTACTACTGGAGATTCCCAAAACATGTCTTTAATCATTAGTTAAACATTCAACTCTCTTGCATCTCACTACTTTACACTCCTCTCATTCGCCCTCTTAGTCCTATAACAACAACATCCACTTTATTCATACAAAATTTTTCACTATCAATACCAAGATTAAATTACCTCACCTTTAATCTATTTAGCTAAAAGATTTTCACATAACTTATTTACTCTTTAACTCACCTTTTTCATCATTCAGCTCATTGAATCATATTTTCGTCACTTCTTTACTTACCTCTATTTCTTCATAAGCATTAATATCCTTACCTTACCCTTTTTCAAGTTACAGATGATCATTCATCTTCCTATATATCACAATTTTATCGTCGCTAGTTATTTATATATCATTTCTAAATTTAGTTTTCGTAATTTTATTAATTTTCGAATTTAAATCCTCTAGAAAACCATCCCACACGTCACTTTCTATGCCCCCCCTTATCAAACATTTCGATTACTTACACATTTTGTTTCAAGTCCAACAATCCTCATTAGGTTAAACATAAAAAATAGTATCCCCCATTATCATTTAGCATACAAAATCTTTACAATTCTTCAAAATAACTTTAACCCCTTTTAATTTTACACTTGCTTTAATACTCTTTTCCATTGAACAGAGTTAGTGAAAATTTCTTATATCTCTTTAAAAATTTTCCACATTCTTTTCAATTTCTTAGATAAATTTCAAAATTATCAATACTTCCCTTTCTGAATTAAATTACTCACTCGTCACATACACAGTTTAAAATTTTAAAATTCTCTTTACTCTATCTTAAACTCCATGACATCCAATGCTCTAAGTCAGATTTTAGAACTTACCTTGTTTTACAATTTTGGTTTTCTCCGACCATTTCCTTTACCAAACCATTCTCCTAAAATTTCTCTCTTATAATATCATTCAAAATTTTCAGCAAACCCACGAGCTAGTCACTTTATTCTCTATGATTCTTATTAACTTCATGTTGTGTGTTTATCTACCTAAATAAATAAGCAAATAATCAAACTTGTTTTACTTGCAAGTGCACAAGGTCAATAGTAGCATAGTGTGCAAGTGCGAGATCATCTCCACAGAGATTGGTAAATTTTGGTTTAGAATAAGTTTCGCGATAATAAAATAAAAATAAGAGAAATAGATATTGAGTTTGAATTAATAATAATAAAAGTGTAGGGACTTGATATCCACCACTAATCATGCTACTCCAACAAGATAATATGCCAATGATCTATTCATGCTATGAAAACCTAATGGTTGTCAACCTAAGGGCTTGGTCAACTCCTTAGGCTATTGATTTCCCTAAGCAACGAGTTAGGTATGGTGTATACTCTAACTCTTTTCTCTCTTAAAAGATTCAACATGGTGTATATTGAGTTGTTCCTTAAGAGAGCATAAGGTTTGTGGAAATCGACAACCACACGAGACCTAGGGCTTGGTCCGCTCCCGGTTTCCCATGTTGATTAACCCAAGAATCTGGATAAGATATCTTTTGTTACTATTATTGAACCCAGGACTCGGTCATCCAAATTGATTCAACTAACTAATCCATACCACATCCATACGTTGATCAAACACACACATATGAGGAATTTAAATACAAACAGGCATTAATCAAGTTAAGAATCACAACATAAATATCGCAAAAGCGCCAATATTAAATTATTGAGTAAACATAATTAGAGCTTCAACCAAGCCCTTACTAGAAAATTAGTTACACATAGTTGTGATGCTAAACAAAATCATAAAATAAAATACAAAGGAAAGAACAAACTCGAAAAAACTATAGAGAAGAGTCGTCAATTCGTCTCCACAATCTCTCCTTCGGGCTGGTCCGGCCTCCGGCCTCTGATGAGTGCTTAAATATTCATATTTAAGCTCCTTAATTTACATGTGTGAAGGCGTAGGGACTTAATATCCACCACTAATCATGCTACCACAACAAAACAGTATGCCAATGCTTTACTCATGTCATGAATACCTAATATTTGTCAACCTAAGAGCATGGTATATACTCCTTAAGCTATTGATCTCCCTAAGCAATGAGTTAGGCATGATATCTACTCTAACTCTTTTCTCTCTCAAGGGATTCAACCTGGTGTATGCTGAGTTGTTCCTTAAGAGAGCATATGATCTATGGAAATCGATAACCACACGGGACCTAGGGCATGGTATCTACTCCCGGTTTCCCATGTTGATTAACCCAAGAATCCGGTGTGGATATCTTTTGTTACTAATGTCAGACCCATGACTCGGTCATCCAAATTGATCTAACTAACAAGTCCATACCGCATGCACATATTGATCAGACATATACATATGAGGAATTTAAATAAAAGCAGGTATTAATCAAGTTAAGCAACACAACATAAATATCACAAAGGCGCCAATACCAAATTTATTGAGTAAACATAATTAGGGCTTCAACCAAGCCCTTACTAAAAGTTAAGTACACATAATGAAAATAAAGAGAAGAAGAAACCCGAGAGAAGAGTCGTCAATTCTCCTCCACAGTTTCCTTCTCCAAGCTAAAGCAAAAGATAAAAGAATTGATTCTCTCTAAGAAGTCATTATTTGTGTGTGCTTTACAGGTGTATTTATAGGGCTTGAGTAGTCCTAGAAGGCTCATGAGTTCCTAAACTTTTCTAAAACACAAAACTCCTTTATTTCCAAAATAGGGTTATTTCCAAAATAGGGCTATTTCCAAAATAGGGTTCTGCAGTTTACTGTTTACGCCCATACATGTGCACTCGATCGCATGCAGTAGTGCGATCGATCGCACTTTGACCAGAAGCTACTCCAGGATTTTCAGACTTCTTCCCTTAAGTGCCAAAACTGCTTCCTTTTTCTCCAAGACCTATAAAAACATGTGAAACACACAAAATGAAGTAAAACAGACTAAAACGTATAGACAAAGAGCTTAACACATGTAAATTAAGGGGCTTAAATATGAATATTTAAGCACTCATCAGCCTCTCCGAGCAAAAAACTAAACTAAAAAGGGAGATACTGTTTCTATGTTTTACAAGTCTATTTATAGAGTTCTAAGGACACTTAGAAACCCTAACTTCCAAAACAGGTTTCTAACCCTACTTTCCAAAATAGGAACTGCCGTTTTGATGTTTTACTGATGCGTGTGCGCTCGATCACAGACTACATTAGTCTGCGCTCGAGCGCAAGGTTGCGCTCGAGCCTTCTCCTTGTGCGCACGAGTGTTTGTGCACTCGATCGCACCAAGCACTGCGCTCGATCGCACTCTTCTACAGCTCCCAGTTCCAATTTTGCTCTTTGAGTTCCAAAATGCTTCATTTCTTCCAAAAATCTATAAAAAAAAAAAACACATAAAACACAAAAAGGAAGTAAAATAGAATAAAATACGCAAACTAAGAGCATAACAAATGTAAATTAAGGGGCTTAAATATGAATATTTAAGCACTTATCACACCCTAAAACTTACATATTGCTAGTCCCTTAGCAATATGAAACTAAAAACTAAATGAAAAACAAAGACGCAAAGATAAATCCATCATTCATGGTATCCGAAAATTTAAGTCTCACACAAAATCGTGATATTTATTCACGAGCAAGCTTAAAATACAAACACATCTTTGCAATGAATAAGAGTTTTAAAATCTAATCACTTACACAAGGCTGGTTAAGGCATCACAAGTCTGACTTAGTGTGTGGTGAATTAGCATATAAAAGATGAAGCTTCCAAATAACTCCAATGTGTAGTGTTTCGGTGTCTTAACATTCATCGAATTTCCTATTAGAATGAACAATAATAGCATAGTTTTGTTTCTTTCTTTTTCTTTTATTATGAGATTTTTGCCATGTTGAGTTCCATTAAGCTTTCTAATTGACCCATGTAGCGAGTGTTAAGCCAATGGCTCCCAAACCAGATGGTTTTAGGGCATTAGGTGTAAAGACACCCCTAAGGACTTACTAACACGAGTCAAAAAGGCTTCGAAACTAACTGGTCTTAATGCTTCATTGCAAAATTCCCACCTTTTGACGTGAACACTCACTGCTTACTGAGGCAAGAGGTCCAGTTACTCAGTAGAAACTTGTATTTAATGATTATTATATTCATCATTCCCACCTTTTGACATGAACATTCACTGCTTACTGAGGCAAGAGGTCCAGTTACTCAGTGGAAAGTTTATTTAATGATCATTAGGAGCATTTTAGTTTCTCTTTTTGTGCAGTAAACATTTTTTTTCTATTTTTCTATGCCAAGATGTTCTTTTAACAAGTTATTTGATTACAGTTAGGCCATGGAAACATACACATAAAAATTATATGTCATACCCCATACAATTATGTGCTAATGTGCTCGTGTCAGATTTAGATCAAACTTGTGAATTCTTAAATGCCTTAAAGTAAGTAATTAAACTTTTAAAACTTTATTATTTAGACCATGTGTTCAATATTTTAAGCTTACTGATGAAATCTTATCATAATATTTGTTTAAATCAACCAAAGTTTTCAAAACAACATGAACATGCATTTATCTTTTCTTTTTTTTAAAAAAAAAACTGGGACAAGGTGTGTATGAATGTGTCTCCCATACCCCAAACTTAAATTACACATTGTCCCCAATGTGTGAATATCATGGAAAGATCTGACCTGGGAGATGGAGAACTAGCTGGGCCGGTATGGCTCATAGCACACCCCCAAACTTGAACGGATGCACACATTGTCCCTAAAAAGAAAAACTAACGTAACAAAAAATACTGGAAATAAATAAATAACAATAAATATGAAAAACAATAAAAATAAAAGAATAAACTGTGGGGTGCCTCCCATGAGCACTAAGTTTAACGTCTTCAGCCAGACGCTCTTATTTCCTCCTAGAAGAGCATAAGTTGAATGCACCCGCCACTGTTTCAATGCCAAATTTGGTGCGTGGATGCTTTGTAGAAGCTTCTAGGATGTGCACAGCTTTAATGATGTCATTAGTAACATCTGCAAATTTAGGCTCAATGTTCGATCTTGGTAACCCATGGGTGAGGGTGGTCTCCGATGGATCAAAGGGATGGACCTGAAAAGCTTTCTCAACAACACCTTGCATTTAACATTCATTAGAATATACCATATTATCTTGGGGTAATTTTAATGTATCAAATATGTTGAATTTAACCTTCTCACCATTTACCTTCATACTTACAATAACCTTTTTCACACAAATTTTTGTATCAGCAGTTCTCATAAAGGGTCTTCCTAAGATGATGGGCAAAGGTAATGGCATAAGAGATTCTTCCATATCTATGACAATAAAATCAGTAGGTAAAATAAATGGACCTACCTTTACCAAAATATCCTCAATTATACCTCTTGGTCTTTTGACGCTTCGGTCTGCTAGCTGCAAGGTGATGGAGGTTAGTTGAAGCTCCCCCAAACCTAGTGTCTCAAATACATTGTATGGCAGCAAATTCACACTCGTCCCTAGATCTAGTAATGCATGCTCGAAAATCTAGTTACCTATCCTGCAAGGAATGGTAAAACTACTTGGATCTTTTAGCTTGGGTGGTAGTTTTCTTAATAACACTGCACTGACCTCTTCAGTTAAAGCCACTGCTTCATGCTCCTAAAACTTCTTTCTATTAGTGTAACTATCTTTTAAAAATGTAGTATATGAAGGTATTTGTTTAATTGCATCTAATAAAGGAATGTTAATATCTACTTTTCTCAAAATTTCAAAAATATCAAGTAGTTTACCTTCTTTCTTTGTCTTTAGTAACCTTTGAGGGAAGGGTGGTGCATTCCATTTCTCCATCTCACTTACCTTGGATGTGGATGCTTTATTTGGAGATGCTTGTGCAGGTTCATCAACTCCTATGCTCTTACCATTTCTGAGAGTTGTCACGACATTTAGTTGTTGATGTCCGCTTGGATTAGGTATTGTTTAGGCTGGAAGTTCACCTTGCTTTCTTTCACTTAGCTCCTTAGCCAATTGCTCCATTTGTACCTCAAGTCTTTGAATGGTTTGCTCATGCTTTGTGGTGGTTTCCCTTTACTCAGTCAGGAATTGTCTTGTTTCTGCTATGAATTGTTCTTGTGAGGTCATCAACTGCCGTACAAGACTCTCTAGGTCACTTTGCTTTGATTCCAGAGCTGATTGGGCTGTGATGAGTGAAAAATATTGCATATTTTGGCCCCTTAATTTACATTTGTTAGCTTAAGAATTCGTTACTTTGAGTTGTTTTTCGTTGTTTTACAGGTTTATAAGCTTGGAAAGGAGTTTCACTAAATTGCCAGAATTGCTCGTACAGATAAGCCATTTTCGAGGATTTAACTGTATTGATTCAGGAAGAAACAGGAGATGAGCCATATATGCTTGGAAAGATCCGGATGTCTATTTTCTGGGAAATTTTATGGATCAATAAAATGATTTTTCTAGAGAAAGTTATGGCAGTTTTAGTAGACAAAGGTTAGGCTGTGCATGATTTCAGCGTGACAGATCAGCCAGTTTCGGGGATTTAACTGTATTGATTCAGAAAGAACCAGGAGATGAATCATATATTCTTGGAAAGATCCGGATGTCTATTTTTTAAGGAATTTTACGGATCAATAAAATGATTTTTCTAGAGAAAGTTATGGCATTTTTAGTAGACAAAGGTCAAAGAGCAAAAGCTGGAATCTGTAGTATCCCACATCGGATTGGAAACACATTGCACTTGTGATGTTTCCCTATATAAGCCCCTTTTCACTTCATCTTTAGTGTACAATTCCTGAGCCACTTTGGTGTTTACCAATGGACGTCTGCTAGCATTCTGGTGGATCTCGAAGGCTTTGTCACCACGAGGGGAAGCGCCGCCCGTCAGCGAGTGGAATTTCTCCAATGTAAAGTTATTTATTTATTTCTTTACATTTAGTTGTTTTAGTTTAAATGTTTAGTACTTTTATTATGAATTGTAGTTTTATAGTTATGAGTGGCTAGACTCTTCAGCTAAGGTTGAAGATGAAGCCCCACTGTTGTTTGGCGTAGTAGTTCAGATTTGCTTGTACAAATCTGAAAATTTTTAGTATAAATGTTATGTCAATTATTTGAGTTAATCTTATAATTGATTGAGTTTAAATTTTCTGTTGGATATTCTTTGTGTTTCATCTGATGGATACATTGAATGCTTTTCGATTAAATTGGATTTCCTTTGTGATTTGTTGAGAGCAGATACATTGGATGCTTTTGGTTTAGTTGGGATATTCTTTGTTTTTTGTCTTATAGTTGGATTCATGGAATATTTTGATAGGGTATATTTTTAGAACAAATATGCTTAACTTCGGTGGGGTGGATTTGGAAACCTTAGTGTTTTAATTATTAGTTTTTAAAAATCAATTTAGTTTAATTTTAATTTCTTTTGCAAATTATCATCTAAAATTCAGAACTAGGTTAAGATAGAGTTAGTTTAGATTGAAAATATACTTTCACAACGCAATTCCCTGTGGATTCGACCTCGCACTTGCACAACGCTATACTGCAAATGACTCGTGCGCTTGCGAGTAATTTAAAACTCACAAGAAGTTTTTGGCGCCGTTGCCGGGGAATTGTTTGGTTTGTGAAAATTTTTGGTCTAAAATAATTTTATTTTTCTACTAGTTTGTTATCTTTTTGTTTAAAAAAAAATTACTAATTAATTAATTTAATTTAATTTACTTTAAATTTTTTTTTTTAAAATGTGGATGAATCCAGCCCTGGTTTCACAGTCTTTGGAGGACACCCTCAAGGATTTCATTAAAATGATCGGCTCGTCCCTCAATGCTGCCAACACATTCAATGTTGATAGCTGTTCCATCTGTGCTAGTCCTCTGCATTTAGCACAGAATTTTCCATCAATGCCGACTTTTGCCGAGTATCCCATGGAACAAATGAATGCTTTCAATGAGTGTTGTTGGCAATCAAATGGATCTTACTCTGAAACATACAATCCAGGGTGGTGGGACCACTCTAATGTTTTATGGACGCAGAACCAACTGAGGAATCAGGGAGGAGACCCTTATCATGCTCACAATCAATACCCTCCCGAATTTCCTCCACCAATTCCAAGTTATGGTCACTCAGCTTATCCAGCACCATCACCCGCTTACCAAGCTCCCATTCAAGCGCTAGCATCGGTTTCACAGTCATTGGAGGACGCTCTCAATGATTTCATGAAAACGACTAGCAAATCTATGAGTGAAATGATGAGTGCAACAATAAAAAACACCCAAGCGATTGCCACACTAGAGAGTCAAATTGATCAAATCGCAAGTTACGTGGGTGAAGGAGAGGAAGGAACGTTCCCCAGTCAAACTGATCCTAACCCAAAGGAACAGTTTGCGGTGGGAAATTTATTAACTCCTATGCATTGGAAGGAACAAGTGCAATCAATTGTCCCATTGAGGTCTGGGAGACAAGTGCACAATCAAATAGAAGAGAACCCTGCTATGGACCAAAGGCAAGAAAGTGGCAACAATGAGAAGAGAGATGTTGAGCCATCTACAGCCACACATATTATTAAGGATCTCTCTAGGTCGTTTTTACCTAAAGCGCCTTACCCTGAGAGACTACAAGTGCCCAAGAAAGAAGGGAAGTCTGAGGACATTTTGGAGGCATGCTTTGCTCAATTTGAAGACGATTTGGATTTGGATAAGTTGTTTGAGCAAGCAAATGCTACTTTGGAGTCTGCTCCTCAAAAGATCAGTGAGACGGAGGAAACCACAACATCTGAACCCCCCAAGAAGGAACTTAAGCCTTTATCGGACAATCTTAAGTATAAGTTCCTAGGTCCAGCAGATTCTTTGCCTACAATTATAGCTTTAGATTTGGGTGACGCTCCAGAGGAGAAATTATTGGACATCTTAAGAGAGCATAAGGAAGCTATAGGCTGGACTATTGAGGATGTCAAGGGAATCAACCCCTCATTGGTAATACACACGATTCAGTTGGAGGAGAATGCCAAGCCATCGAGGGAGCCACAAACAAGGCTCAACCCTGCTATGCAAGAGGTTGTGAGGGCAAAAGATATTAAGCTGTTAGAGGCAGGGATCATTTATCCCATCTCTGATAGCAAGGGGGTGAGCTTGATTAAAGTCGTGCCCAAACGTGCTGAATTGACGGTAATAAATAAAGACGATGAGTTGGTTCCAACTCGAGTGCAGTTAAGATGGAGAAAGTGTCTAGACTACCGTAAATTGAATGCTGCCACTAGGCCTGATCATTTTCCATTCCCATTTATTGATCAGATGGTGGAGCGCTTAGTTGGGTATGGTTACTAATGTTGGGTCTGGCTGAAGACGTTAAACTTAGCGCTCATGGGAGGTACCCCACAGCTTATCTTTTCTGTTTATTTATTATTTCGCATTTTTATGATTAATGTTTGTTTCCAATATTTTTTGTTTTTTAGTTTTTTTTTATATTTTTCAGGGACAATGGGTACTTTAGTTCAAGTTTGGAGGTATGCTATGAGCCATACCAGTCCAGATAGTTCTCCATATCTCAGGTCAGCTCTTTCCATATTAGTCACACATTGGGGTCAATGTGTAATTTAAGTTTGGGGGTATGGGAGACACATCACACACTTTGTCCTAATTTGTTGTCTTTTCGTCGTAAAGGTAAATGCATGCTTATGTTATTTTGAAATTTTGGTTGATCTAAAACATTTTCTGTGATGTGATGTCATTGGTGAGCTTAAAATTTTGAACACATGATCTGGTGATAAAGTTTTAAAATTTAGTTACTTACTTTAGGCATTTGAGAATTCATATGTTTGATCTTATCTAACACGAGCACATTAGCACAAATTGTGTGAGGTATGACATGTGATTTTAATGTGTACGTTTCCTTGTCTTAACTGAAACTGGATGACTTGTTGGATAAACACTTGGGCATAGAAAAGCATAAAAAAAGAGAAAAATATATATAATAATAATAGTACTAATGATCATCATCAATAAACTTTCCACTGAGTAACTGGACCTCTTGCCTCAGTAAGCAGTGAGTGTTCACGTCAAAAGGTGGGAATTTTATTCATAATGATCATTACGAAATTTTTCACTGAGTAACTGGACCTTTTGCCTCAGTAAGCAGTGAGTGTTCACGTCAAAAGGTGAACATTTTGTTTGGTAACATTAAGGTCGGTTTAGTTTCGTAGTCTTTTTGACTCGAGTTAGTAAGTCCTTAGGGGTGTTTTTACACCTAATGCCCTAAAACCATCTGGTTTGGGAGTCATTGACTCAACACTCGCTACATGGGTCAATTAGAAAGCTTAAGAGAATTAAACATAGCAGAGCCTTTTATATAAAATTAAAAAATAGAAAAAAGATAAAAACTATGCCATTTTTTTTCATTCTGATGGAAAATTTGGTGAATCTTGAGACATGGAGACCTTACACATTGGAGTTATTTGGAAGCTTCATTTTTATATGCTAATTCACTTTACACAGTGTCAGACTTGTGATGCCTTAACCTGCATTTTGTAAGTAATTAGATTTTAACATTTCTATTCATTATGAAGATGGGTTTATCTTTTTAAGCTTGCTCATGTATGAATATCATGGTGGTGTGTGGTCCTTAAATTTTTGGATAACATGAGTGATGAACTTATCTTTATGTTCTTTGTTTTTTTTTTTTTTTTTTTTATTTTGCTAAGGGACTAGCAAAATGTAAGTTTGGGGGTATTTGATGAGTGAAAAATATTGCTTATTTTGGCCCCTTAATTTACATTTGTTAGCTTAAGAATTTGTTACTTTGAGTTGTTTTTCGTTGTTTTACAGGTTTATAAGCTTGTAAAGGAGTTTCACTAAATTGCAAGAATTGCTCGAACAGATCAGCCATTTTCGAAGATTTAACTGTATTGATTCAGGAAGAAACAGGAGATGAGCCATATATGCTTGGAAAGATCCGGATGTCTATTTTCTGCGGAATTTTACGGATCAATAAAATGATTTTTCTAGAGAAAGTTATGGCAGTTTTAATAGACAAAGGTCAGGCTGTGCATGATTTCAGCGTGACAGATCAGCCATTTTCAAGGATTTAACTGTATTGATTCAGGAAGAACCAGGAGATGAACCATATATTCTTGGAAAGATCCGGATGTCTATTTTTTAAGGAATTTTACGGATCAATAAAATAATTTTTTTAGAGAAAGTTATGGCATTTTTAGTAGACAAAGGTCAAAGAGCAATAGCTGGAATCTGTAGTATCCCACATCGGATTGGAAACACATTGAACTTGTGATGTTTCCTTATATAAGCCCCTTTTCACTTTATCTTTAGTGTACAATTCCTGAGCCACTTTGGTGTTTACCGGTGGACGTCCGCTAGCATTCTGGTGGATCTCGAAGGTTTTGTCACCACGAGGGGAAGCGCCGCCTGTCAACGAGTGAAATTTCTCCCATGTAAAGTTATTTATTTATTTCTTTACATTTAGTTGTTTTAGTTTAAATGTTTAGCACTTTTATTATGAATTGTAGTTTCATAGTTATGAGTGGCTAGACTCTTCAGCTAAGGTTGAAGATGAAGCCCCGCCATTGTTTGGCGTAGTAGTTCAGATTTGCTTGTACAAATCTGACAATTTTTAGTATAAATGTTCTGTCAATTATTTGAGTTAATCTTATAATTAATTGAGTTTAAATTGTCTGTTGGATATTCCTTATGTTTCATCTGATGGATACATTGAATGCTTTTCGATTAAATTGGATTTCCTTTGTGATTTGTTGAGAGCAGATACATTGGATGCTTTTGGTTTAGTTGGGATATTCTTTGTTTTTTGTCTTATAGTTGGATTCATGGAATGTTTTGATAGGCTATATTTTTAGAAATATATGCTTAACTTCAGTGGGGTGGATTTGGAAACCTTAGTGTTTTAATTATTAGTTTTTAAAAATCAATTTAGTTTAATTTTAATTTCTTTTGCAAATTATCATCTGAAATTCGGAACTAGGTTAAGATAAAGTTAGTTTAGATTGAAAATATACTTTCACAACGCAATTCCCTATGGATTAGACCTCGCACTTGCACAACGCTATACTGCAAACGACTCGTGCGCTTGCGAGTAATTTAAAAGGCTGTTGGTTGGGAATTCCTTTGCTGCCTTTGAAAGTTCACGGCATTTTGACTATTACTCCATGAGAGGTTGGGGTGGTTTCGCCCTCCATGATTGTAGGTATTTGCATATGCATTGTTTGGTCCCACATAGTTTGCTTGCTCGGGATCTGTAGATGAATATAAATGGCAAGTCTCAGTAGTGTGATCAAATTGAGAACATAAAGCACACACCTAGAGTTGTGTAGCTCGTGGTCGAGGTGAGATATTCTGAGCAATCATGGCTTTTATAAGCATATCTAGCTTCCTCTCCATAGCAGCCATCTGATTTAAAGATCCACCATTTAGGTTCACCTCGTACATGCCCTTTTCCACACCTTGTCTACCTCTGGATGAGAATTGTTGTGTGTGCTTGCTTAAGGTCTCAAAAAGCTCCATGGCTTCTTCACTACTTTTTTCCATCAGCACACCTCCACAACTTGAATCAACTATACCTTTATTCATGTCGTTTAGACCTTCATAAAAGGCTAGCACCAGCTCATCTTAAGGTAGATTGTGATGTGGGCATTTGAGTAGCAGCTCGTTGAAGTGTCCCTATGCTTCAAAGAAAAGGTCTCCATCTCTCTGTTGGAAAGATTGAATCTCATTCCTTATTTGTCTTATCCTTTGAGCTAGGAAAAACTTCCTTAGGAACTTACCGGCCAACTTTTCCCAAGTATGGATCGAAACTGCAGGCAATGAATTGTACCACTGTTTAGCATTATCTTTTAATGAAAAAGGGAAAAGAATTAACCTGATTCCCTCTTGATTTAGGCCCTGGATGTGCTGGAACTTGCATAGATCAAGGAATTCTCGAAGGTGCAAATGTGGATCCTCAGCAGGTGTACCTTTAAAACGAGTCAATGCATTGAGTATCTGTGGAGATATGTAATAATTACCTTCCGCCTCTGGTTGATATGCAATGCATGAAGGATGGTTGAGGTTCTGTGGAATGACTTCATGGTCTTCGCTCTGGTGGCGGTTGGTTATCTAACTGTTCCGCCATTTGTGCTTCTTCTTCAAATTCTTCTACCTTTTCGGAGTTGTCTCTAAGCCTTTGTCAAATAGTCTGCTCAAGCTCGGTATCAAGGGGGAAGAACGTTGGATGCTTGGATCGACGCCCGTGCATGAATCGGTGATAATCGCTTAAGTGCAGCAGTTAAACACTGCTACCCGGGTAACTCTCTGCCTAAATTGCGCTCGATCGCACAGAAGGATGCGCTCGATCGCAAGTGGCACAGAAAGTTCTCCTGGTGTGCTTGAAACAGAAAATAAAAAGGAATTAGATTCGGGTTGAAACAAAAATAAGATAAAAACATAAACTTTAAAATTTCTTTGAGATAAAAATGGAATAGAATGAAAAAAGAAATAACAATGATGAAACAAAAAAAAATTAATTCTAAAAAGAAATTTAAGCGCAATCCCCAGCAACAACGCCAACAACTTGTGCATTTATCTACCTAAATAAATAAGCAAATAATCGAACTTGTTTTACTTGCAAGTGCACAAGGTCAATAGTAGTATAGTGCGCAAGTGTGAGATAATCTCCACAGGGATTAGATAAATTTTGGTTTAGAATTAGTTTCGCGATAATAAAATAAAAATAAGAGAAATAGATATTGAGTTTGAATTAATAATAATAAAAGCGTAGGGACATGATATCCACCACTAATCATGCTACCCCAACAAGACAATATGCTAATGATCTATTCATGCTATGAAAACCTAATGGTTGTCAACCTAAGGGATTGGTCCACTCCATAGTCTATTGATTTCCCTAAGCAACGAGTTAGGCATGGTGTATACTCTAACTCTTTTCTCTCTTAAGGGATTCAGCATGGTGTCTACTGAGTTGTTCTTTAAGAGAGCATAAGGTCTGTGGAAATCGACAACCACCCGAGACCTAGGGCTTGGTCCACTCCCTGTTTCCCATGTTGATTAACCCAAGAATCCAGATAAGATATCTTTTGTTACTATTATTGAACCCAGGACTCGGTCATCCAAATTGATTCAACTTACTAATCCATACCACATGCATACGTTGATCAGACACACACATATGAGGAATTTAAATACAAACAGACATTAATCAAGTTAAGAATCACAACATAAATATCGCAAAGGCACCAATACTGAATTATTGAGTAAACATAATTAGGGCTTCAACCAAGCCCTTACTAGAAAATTAGTTACACATAGTTGTGATGCTAAACAACATCATAAAATAAAATACAAAGGAAAGAAGAAACCCGAAAAAAAACTATGAAGAAGAGTCATCAATTCGTCTCCACAATCTCTCCTCTGGGCTCGTCCGGGCTCTGGCCTCCCCGAGCAAAAAACTAAACTAAAAAGGGAGATACTATTTCTGTATTTTACAAGTCTATTTATAGGGTTCTAAGGACACTTGGAAACCCTAACTTCCAAAATAGGTCTCTAACCCTACTTTCCAAAATAGGAACTACCATTTTGATGTTTTACTGATGCATGTGTGCTCGATCGCATTAGTTTGCGCTCAAGCGCCAGGTTGTGCTCGAGCCTTCTCCTTGTGCACACGAGTGCTTGTGCGCTCGATCGCACTCTTCTACAGCTCCCAGTTCCAGTGTTTCTCTTTGAGTTCCAAAATGCTTCATTTCTTCCAAAAACCTATAAAAAAAACACAGAAAACACAAAAAGGAAGTAAAATGGAATAAAATACGCAAACTAAGAGCTTAACAAATGTAAATTAAGGGGCTTAAATATGAATATTTAAGCACTTATCACTTCACACAATAATAATCATTAAAACTTTGCTATTAAGCCATAATAAGAATTAAAATTAGTGATATTTGATCAAAACTCTATTGAATCTTTGTCCAAATCTTCTTGATCTCGCATCTAACCCTCACCTCTCTTCACAACAAAATTTCTAACACTTTTATACCTCACTAAACTCTTGATCTTTAATATTATATCCTATTAATACCTTTATTACAATTATAACCTTTAAGATTATTCACACATCTCATTCCTTCATAGTTACCATTCTTTCCGTTTATTTAAACTACGCCAAGATCAAAATTGCTTAGAAACGTTCACACTTTATGCTATATGAACTCATTATTTCTATCTTTTACTAGTTTTATACTCATACCTCATAACTTACATCTTCAAATAGAGTAAAACTTTTGGGCTTACAAATGTCAATCCTTTATCCAAATACCTTTTAAAGTCTTTCATAAAAATTCCCAAGTTCTAGAAGAAATTTCACCACTGTTCCTTGATTTGCACCTCATCACACTTGAGTTTAATTAAGATTCAACATATTAATGCTCTTACAATTTCATATAACAATCTCCATCTCAATACTTCAATATAAATTTAATAATTCAACCCAGTACTATAATCATATTGTAACGACCCATCCTCGAGTGGGCCCTATCCAAGAAGGTATCATTACCTTTCAGTCCCAAGCACCCCGACCTACATGCAATCACACATAACTCACCAATAATACAAGCGTTCAATCAAAACAGTTCAAATCATACAATAACAATTTCGTCACTAATAATTTTTTTTTACAATACAACAAGTTTAACTGGACAAAATAACAGAAAAACTCCCCCACTACAAATGTTCTTATGCAATGATAAATTCCAATCCCAACTTAAATATTCTAACAAAACTCCCAAGGGTGAGGATGCTGCTGACGAAAGCCTTAAGTGAGCTTCTTCAACTTGACTGACAAGTCTCTAGTAAATTCTTAAAAGGTTAGCAACAATAAAGGAGTGAGCTAAAAAGCTTAGTGAGACATGCTTTACAAGAAGTAATTGTATTGGAGGAATTATCTTTTTATTTATAATTATAGCACAACATTTATTATGGCTTATAGCTACAAGTGGTATCTTTCTTAATTATCCTCCAATTAAATCCTTTAAGTTTCGTCTAAGTGATTTTCTTTATATTTTATACCATCGTATATCTCTTTATGCTAGTGTTCATAAATTTTCTTAATTCGCATACTAAAATACTTTTAGTGCAATCATGCAACATAACACCAAAACAAACAGAGTAGATTTTCATCTTAACATTCTTACATTCCCACAATCACAATCATGCCCTTTTCCAGGCTAAACATATCACATCATGACATGCCCTACATGGGTCAATCATATCATACGCCCCTCATGGGCCAATCATACCACACGCTCCTTATGGGCTAATCATCTCAATATGTCCATGAAATGTAATGCCATGTTGTATGATGTAATGTAATAAATGCACAATCAATCATTGCCCCTCACTGGGCTATATCATTATCACGGGGACGTCTCGTCATGTATCGGTACATGCAATCATCATATCAAATATTTAGAACCCCTCTTGATCCTAGTCGGGTCCTACTCGTCCAATATCCATTTAGTACCCTTGCATCCCTTGTGGGAAGGGACCTATCAGCCTGACCCATCACTTGCCCCTTAATAACATACTATCAAACATGGTTATAAGGTAAAATGCATGAAGTGATATGCATATAAGCAATCATCAATCATTCACATCGCATTTCATACCAATCCAACCAAACACATTCATTACAATTCCTCAACACAAACATATTAAATCATTTCAAGATACATATCTTTAACTCTTTATTTTTTTTCCAATTTATTCTAATCCCTTATATTACTAGCTTTTACTATCTTCATACCATAATCTAAATACTTAATCTTTATAAATTATAAGGTTTGCATTCATCAAGGTAAATTATATTAGTTTTTTATTTATTCTTTATTACTCAGTTTACATATTTTAAATACGCTTACGAAAAGTAAGGCGTACTCACCTCGCTACGCGTTCTAACTACTTCATTGACTCTCAGATATTTTCCCATTAGTACCTAAGAATGAATAACACTTAATCTCATTACATTAAATCACTTAAAGATTCTAGAAACCTCAAGGTGGTTTGCACAATTTAAATCTCAAAAGCGCACTTCGTGTGAAACCAAAAGTCAAAGAAATCGAGGCTTTAAGCCCTTTTTCAAATCATTTATTTTGAATCTCAAAAAAAATTTAATTTTTTTATAATATTAACCTTTTTAAAGGTGTTTTAATCATACCTCAAATGCATATAAAAATTATAATTATTTGGGAAAGGTTTCATGTTAAAAAACTAAGGAGAAAAGTCATTTTTTGAGAAATCAGCATAATCTAGTCAATTGGGAAACGTCCATAAGGTTCTACCCTATGATCCAGTCAACTAAGTACTTCCAGAACAGCCCAAAAACCCCTTCTAATCGACTAAGTGTTTGGGTTCCTGATTCTAGCAAATTTTCTTCCCAAAAAATTCATCTTTTCTCCAAATAAATCTTCTTGATTTCCAAAGATCTTTCCAAATCTTCAAATATACAAGTTTCTAATAGTTATATTAACAAAAATCAATGTTACTCACACCCAAAATTTGCATCCTAAACTCAAAATCACAACTTTTTCTTAAAAACCTATTTTTTAAAACAACTCTTTTTCTTCAAAATTTTTCTTAAAGAAAGTCTTTGAATCAAAACTCCAAGTTCACAAATCTTTAGTTTAATAAATATACTTGAATTAAAAAAAAAAAGAACACAAACTTTTACCTTGAAAAGTTGCAAGAAACTCTCATTTCTTTCTCTTTTCTCCCTTTTTCTCTCCTTTCTCCTGAAATTTCTAGAGAAATCTAGCAAAATGTTGGATTCTCTCCCTCTTTCCTCTTTTTTATACTAAGAACTCTCGCTTAATTGCCCACTCGTCACTAAAAGCTCTTTAAAACTTAACATTTCCCCCCAAATATTTGATTTTTAGCTACCAATTCTACTTTAATTACTTATTTCTAAGTTCCACAAGTCCAAGCACGAATTAAATAAAAAAAATGAACAAAAATATTAAAACACATCAAAAAGGATTTTTGTGATTAAAATATTTAAAATTAAGTACCGGGCTCTACACATATGTTCCCAATAAATTACACAAGTTACTCTAATTATGCCTATGAAATTTTTATCTAAGACAAGTATATATTTCCTTTACTATCTTTCTTCACATTCCAACTATGGCAAAATTTTCCTTTATCATCAATCCAACACTGCAATTCCTTTACTCAAATTGTTTCTCCCTTTTTAGCTCAATCATTTTCAATATTACCTATCTTATTACGTCAACTATTATTCTAATCATTTATCTTGTCATTCGTTTTCACGCCTCTTAAATCATCAAAATTTCACCAAGATATCAATCTCCTATCTCTATTTAACATTTTAAAAACACGAATTCTTATCATTCATACAAGTTTTCAACACTACCTCCCTTATTTCTTGGATTTTCCACACTTCTTAGTGGCAAATATGTCAGATCATTACAAAAAAATTGCAACCCCATACTATTTTTCAATTATGGTTCCATTATGTCCACTCATCATAGTCTCAAATACTTCTATCACCTAATACATATATTTATCGTCCTATTTATTTATTATTCAATATTTTGCAATCTTTTAATAACCATTTCTCAAGCTTAAACAATTATAATTTATTTTAGGAATTTACCCTTAGCAATTTCTCTAACTCATTTAACTAGTATTTAACCATTAAATTTACCAATAGAATATATATCATCAATTTAAAAATTCCCAATAATAAAATCACTCATTCTTATTACATTCCAACACTTTCTCTATGCTTTGATTACATAATTAACCACATCACAACACAATTCATGTACATATACATATATATGTCAAACAAGTGTTATCGGGTTAGAATATTTGTATTCATAATTTTTCTCAAAAGCATTAGCAAAAAAAATAAAATTCACAAGCATAATAAATCACTTCACACATCACAAAATTATTTAATACAATATAGAATCCATCCATTTCGTCTTCAAGAACTCTTACCACATCCCATTCTAATATCAACCTTGATTTCCTAAATGACATCCTCTTTAACCTTACACAACCGACTCTTTACTGACTCCCCATACACTATGCTCATGCAACTAGAGTCTACAGAACCTTAAGCCTATGCTCTGATATAAAAAATGTAACAACCCATCCTCTGGTGGGCCCTTCCCAAGACAGTATCATCATTTTTAAGCTCTGAGCCCTAACCTGAATGTCATGCATACATCTTACCATACAATCAATCCACAAATTTATCATGCTCAAATAATGTATCTCATATACAATCATATTTAAACAACATATCTAATGCATCACTTTTTAAAACCTTATAGTTTACAAAACAAACAACAATTTCTTTCTTATATAACATAACAACACTTTTAAACGAATTTAGACTCAAAACAACTCTAAGAATGCTGCTTCCAAACCACCCGTACAAACTTTGACTAATAGCTTTCAACTACAGCTTTACTCCCAATCTCGGCTGCCACATGGGGGAAATAAAACATAAAAGAAAGGGGTGAGCTTCAAAAAGCTAAGTGAGTAACACATTACTCAAAGTATTCGATTTTTAATTTCATTTTCCAATTCATGTTATATGGTCAATTGATTAGCATATAACTTTAAGTGATTCCCATGTCTTTCATATTACAACCTTGTATTTCTCCCATTATCTTTAATTCAAGAAAGAGTGCCTATCATGTAATGGTACTACACACCTGATACAACAACTATTAGACAAGGAAAAGCATCCAGCAAGCTTCACTCCAATAGAAAAGAAGACACCAAGCTTAGTTCCAGTAGCTTAGCAAAACAGGAACATACTTGGGAGCTACACTAGTAAATAGTCTAGATGATACACCAGTAACTAGCTCAGTAGTTCCTAAAAGGTCTCTAAGGCTGACGTAGTTGTATGGCTGACTTAAAGATAGTGAAATGAACTAGAAGGCAAGGCAAAGACAAGAGAATCCGGAGAAGTAAGGTAGTTAGTAATCAGTTAGCATAACAAAAAGTAGTTATAGTAGTTAGCCAGCTGGCAGCTAAGCTAATAGTTCTTGAAGTATTCTTGTAATTTGAAGTGTGTAAATACTTTAGATACTCATGTACAAAAGATAAAAAATAAGAAATCTAGTATCTCCTTCTTTAAAATTTCTTATTTTCTCTTCTCCCTTTCTAGAATCCGTGTTTAAGATCTTGAACCTATCAAGATCTTGATACATCTTGTATCAATTGGTGCTCCAATTGAGTTTATTTCTCATCAATGCCTCCTATTCCATTTTTAACTTCTTCCAAATCATTTTCATACTTCATTTTTCAATATTATACCATGGTTGAAGGCACTCGTTTTGCCAAGATTGAAGAGCATATCAAGTCAATGTAGTAGTTGCAAACTACACTTTCCCTAGAAACCAACTCTATCAAGAAGACTGCAAGGAATACAAAGACCAAACTCACGGATATAAAATCAGTTATAGTTCAGTGACAAACTTCTCTTACAGCTTTTGAAATGAGGTTTCAAGGCAAATCCTAAGAAAGGCAACAACCACCAGAAAAAAGGCATAGATTCACAATGAGCGACACACACACAGTTATCTCAAGGACTAAGAATCATGAAATTGGATATGCCTAGGTTTGATGGCACGGATCCAATGGCTTAGGCATTCAAAGCAAAACAATTTTTCAATTACCATGGTACTCTTGATGATCAATGGCTTCTCATCTCTTCCTTTTACATGGATGGCCCTAATAATGCTTGGTATCAGTAGGAAAATTATAATGTTTACATCCACAATTGGCACACTTTTCTTGCCAACATCAAACAAATATTTGGACCATCAACGTATGAAGATTACAAAGGGGAACTTGCCAAGATTTAACAAACAGGCACTATAATAGAATACCAATAAGGTAACTGGCCTTTTTGAATTTTTCTTGATTAGTTTCTTCATTTCTGGTTTAAAACTTGAGCTAAGAAGGGTTACTAATAGCTCAAACTCATTCTATTCTTCAAGCCATGTCATTGGCAAAATTACATGAAGAAAAGTACTTGGAGTTCAAGAAGTCACGGAGACCTCAATGGAAAAAACCCAACATAACAACTGGTTTACTACCTACACCAAATACCACAACCTTTAAACAAACACTTGCTTAACCTTCCCATTAATTACCCATAAAAAAGCTTTCAGTTGTTGAATTAAAGATAAGGAGGGAAAAATGGGCTATGTTATAACTGTGATGAAAAGTTTGTCCCTAGGCACAATTGCAAAGGAAAGTTCTTCGTAATGTTGGCACAAGAAACTATAGAAGAGATCCTGGAACCAGATCTAGAAGAGGAAATTCTCTAGTGTGGACAAGAAACTTTGATTCCTGAGATTAGCCTTTAAGAATTGACTGGTCAAGGGAATCCTAAAACCATAAGGATAACTGGCAAATAGGGCAATCATAGAGTGAGTATTTTGATCGATAGTGGGAGTACCCAAAACTTTGTTCAATTTTTAGTAGCAAGAAAGTTAGACTGGATTATATTGCCTTACAAACCATTTCAAGTTAAAATTGGTAATGGTGAAAAATTATTGTGCATCAAGAAGTGTGAAGGTGTCTCGCTCTCTTTATAGTAGAATATCTTCACCTTAAATATGTTTGTCGTACACACTAAGGATACAATGGTTGGAATTACTAGGTCCAGTCTTAATTGATTTCAAGAAGCTCACTATGGATTTCAATTGGTAAGGTGCCAACATTCATTTAGAGAATACTTAATCTTGCTTTCATCTCCAAATTATTCCTAACAGTCCAAAAGTATAAGATATTCCTCATAAGATTGCAACCTTATTAGCTCAATATAAAGAAATATTTGTAGCCCCAACTCATCTACCACTAATAAGGCCTTATGATCATCAGATCCACCTACTTCCAGGTACAAGCTCTATCAATGTTAGACCTTATAGATATCCTTACTTTCAAAAGCAAGAAATAGAAAAACCAGTGAAAGAAATGCTATATAGTGGGGTCATTAGAGCTAGCTATAGTCCATTATCATCTTTTGTCCTTTTAGTCAAGAAAAATAATGGATTATAGAGATTTTGTATAGACTATAGAGCATTGAATTTTATTACTATCAAAGACAGATTTCCAATACCCACTATTGACAAGTTGTTAGATGAGTTACAAGGTGCCAAAATATTTTCAAACCTATACCTTACTTCAGGTTACCACCATTTTAGAATGCATGTAGATGACATACCAAAATAAGTTTTCAGAACACATGAAGGTCACTATGAGTTTTTGGTAATTCCTTTTGGTTTAACCAATGCACCCTATACCTTCCAAAATGCCATGAACTATATCTTTAAGTAATATCTTAGGAAAATTGTGATAGCTTTTTTTTTATGATATTCTGATATGCAGCAGCATATTTTCTAATCACTTGCTTCACCTACACATAGTTTTACAATGCTTAAAATCTAATCAATTGTTTGCCAAGCTTAAGAAATGTAGTTTTGCCAAGATAATTATTGATTACCTGGGGCATATTGTAAATGAGAAAGGAGTCCAACCTGATACCAACAAAAGCAGTGCCATTTAGATATAGCTAGTGCTCACAACAGTCAAGCAACTGAGAGGATTTTTAAGTCTCACTGGGGACTATAGAAAGTTTGTTAAAGAGTATACTCATATTGCTATCCCTCTAAATTATTCTCTTAAGAAGGATGACTTTTCATGGAATATGGAGGCTCAACAGTCCTTTGATACTCTAAAAGATTCCTTAACTATTGTCCCTATGCTCACCTTGCTAAACTTTGAGTTAGACTTCACAATAGAGACTGATGCTTCTAACCGGTTATAGGAGCAGTCCTAATGTAGCAAGGGCACCCACTGGCTTTATATAGCAAGAAAATCAATACTAAAATGGTAACATCATCTGCCTATGTCAAGGAATTGTATGCTATTACACAGGCTATAAGAAATGGAGGCTATACTTATTGGGAAGACAATTCATTATCCACATTGATCACATGACACTTAAGAGCCTCGGGATTCAGATTATACAAACTCTAGAGCAATAACATCACTTGGATAAACTCTTGGGTTTCTCATATGCCATTATATACAAGCTTGGCATTGAAAACAAAGCAATTGATGCTCTATCTAGACTGAAAGAAGAAGACACAATAGAAGGGGAATTGCTGCTCTACTTCTCTTGCCTTTCCTTTGATATCATTGTAGACTTACAAAGAGCTAATCTTATTGACCCTGAGCTGCTTACACTCCATGAAAAGCACCATAAAGGCTTACTCTCCCAACACTATACAGTAAAGGATAATATACTATTCTATAAAGGCAGGTTTGTTCTGAGCTCTCAATCTTCCCTCAGAAATGTTGTTATGACTAAGTTTCATAACACTTTACTTGGAGGACATAAAGGAATTCATAAGACCTACTTGAGAATATCAACTAGATTCTTTTGGCCTGGTATGAGGACTTATATTAAAAGGTTTGTTCAGACTTACCTCATTTGCAAACAAACCAAGTACTTTACCACTGCTTCTTTAGGTCTGCTTCAACCACTTCTTGTTCCATTACAAGTTTAAGAAGACATTTCCCTTGATTTTGTTACTGGTCTTCCATTTTTTCATGGACTCTCAATCATCTTCTTAGTAGTGGATAGATTGAGTAAATATGGTCACTTTGGAGCATTGCCCTCCACCTTTATAACACATAGTATGGCCAAGTTATTTATTGATATGGTCATCAAATATCATAGTTTTCCAAAGACTATGATATTAGATAGGGACAATGTGTTCCTAAGTCAGTTCTGAAAGCATCTTTTCACTTAAATGGTACTACTTATACCCTTCTTCTTGTAACCATCTACAAACAGATGGTCAAACAAAAGTACTGAATAGGTGATTAGAACAATACTTAAGAGTTTTCACTCAAACAGACCTACTCTAGTTTTCACTTAAACAAACCTACTTTATGGGTTACTCTACTACCTTAGGCAGAATTATGCTATAACACTTCCCAACATTCCACTATTCAAATGTCCCCATATCAATCCTTACGTGTTAGACCACCTCCTGTCCTATAAAGGTACATCTCAGGCTCAACACCAATAGAAGCTGTGGACTATGAATTAAAGTCCAGAGATCAGTTATTATGGAAACTGATGAGCAATATTCTCAAGGCACAAAACATAATGAAATCACTAGCAAATACAAAGAGGGTTGACAAGTCTTTTAAAATAAGGAGCTGGGTTTTACTGAAGTTACAACCTATAGACAACAATTTGTTGCTCTAAGGGTGAATAAGAAACTTAGCAAAAGATTCATTGGTCCATATAAAATCTTAGAAAAGATTGGGATAGTTGCCTATAAACTAGACTTACCACCTACTGGTAAAATTCACTTTGTATTTCATGTTTCTTTATTAAAGGAATATGATGGACAACCACCCCAACAGCTATTACCACTTCTTATCTGCATCAAAATTCAACTAGCCCTAGCTCCCCTGGCAATCTTTAACACCCGACAAATAGTTCTAAATGGAAAAATAATCCAGGAAGTGTAATACCCGTATTCGTAAAGTATGGGTAAAGAAGCAATTTGATAGATATTACATGAAAATAAAATAATATAAACATGAAAGACTTATTTTTAAATAAAATAATTCTTTTGAAAAAAAATGGACGGGTGGAGTGCAGTTACCAAGAAATAAAAAAAAAGTGGACGTCTAAGGTAGTAAAATAAAGAAACAAATAAAGTAAAAAGAAAAAAAATAATTTAATTAATTAAAAAAAAGTGTGCAACACCTGGAAATCCAGGTGTTGCATCAATTTTATGCACATGGGACACTAAGTACACTTAGAGGCTGGTGCAACACTAAGCACCATTTACCAAAACGGTGCAATGGTGACTGGCGGTAGAAATTTATATAAAAGTTGTTTTTTTGTTGATTTGTTTGATTAGTTTTACCAAATCCTATTTGGTTTTCTTCAATCTCAAATCTAAATTACTTTATTTCTTTAAACACTTGGGGATAGAAAGAAAGATTGAAATAAAAAAATTTTGAAGGGGTCAATAGGAGAATTTTATAGAGAATCACGAGAAGCTCTAAGAAAAATATAAGGTAATAACGTGAAGTTTATTTTTGAAATTTAGTATACATGAAATTCATGGAATTCAATGTGAGAATTTTCAAAATGTGTAAATTATGGAAGAATTGAAGAATAAATTAGAATTTAATATGAATATTATGTCAGTTGTTGACGATCAGCAACTGGGAGAAATTGTTGAGAGGAACAAGAAAGGCAAGGAGGTGATCCACGGGTAGCTTTAAGTGCTACATGATGAGTTAGATTTACTTTAAGTAATCAAGATAAATATGAAATATATAGTGATAATATTTGAATAAATTATTAACCTATGATTTGATAATAGATGAAAGTTGTTTGATGGGTATGATAGGTATAACTGATACGTAGAAAATTATTATATGAGAAGTGATATTATTGGAATAATGAGTCAATTTAATAATGAAGGTGATAAATGAAATTCTTGACAAGTTATAGTTGATAAATTGATGTGATATATGAGGAGAAGAAATTAGTGAAATTGATCAAATAGTAATTTGAGAAAAGGTAGGATAGCTAAATTAAATATTTGAATACATGCTTGTTTTTATATTATTGTCCATATATATATTTTATATCATTGTTCATATGCATATGCATGAATTAAAAGAACCGGGAGGGGGTCGGTCTAAATGAAAAACCATGACAGCCCGTATATTGGAAATAAATGGAAACTATGACAGCCAGTATATGCTGGAAATAAAAGAACAATGAGGGGTAGGTCTAAATGAAATAAAAGAACTGGGAAGGTAGCCTGTCTAAGATGAAAACATGTCAACATATGGGAAGACATTCCCAAATAATAATTCATGCATTGCATCTGTTTTAAATATTGATTTTTTTACTGAAATGTTGAAATGTTGTTTTGTTATTGTAAATTTATTTATAGATGAATGAGTCTCAGAAAGAGATAGTTATGGTGAGAAAGAAACATGGAAGTATGATATGATAAGAACTATCTAGATGGTAGACCATATGATGTTAACCTCATAACGAGGTAATTATGAGATAATTAATGGTCTTAAGGTGAACAAATATATAAGAAGAAGAGATTGATAGAGAATGAGTATTATCAAGTTATATGAGATATAAATGATTAAATATTAAAATATTGTTTATACAAATTAAATACTTCTAGTAAATTTAATTCATTGAGCTTGTGAAGCTCATCCCTCAATGTTAAATGATTTTAGGCAGCAGGCGGGACAGATCGTTGGTGAGCTGAGATTCAGACGAATTCATTAGCTGTAAGCCACGTGGTCCACATCCTCAGACTAATGAGAAAAAAAAACATTTCATGCATATTATGTTGTATACAATGTTTAAGTTAAGATCTGAATGATGTATCTCCCCTGTTAAGGGTTGAGGATTGGATGTAAATACTTATAGCTGGTAAATTTTTATTGTTGCATATATATGTCATGATGGGATTTTCAAAATATGATGACACCGTCTTGGGGGTGACCAACCCAGGATGGGTCACTTCAAATTTGGTATCAGAGCATTAGGTTTTATGATTCTGTAGACTACATAAGAACTTAAAGAAGTTGAAGATCTAAATAAACTAAATTTTAATGCAAAGTCTGAGGATGACACGTGAATGTGCTAGAGTTAGAGTTAGAGTTCTGAATTAGAGGGGATATAGAAGACCCAATATTTAGAAGGGCTGAGCAGAAATGGAGGTTGAGTTTGTGGTTCTTGCAAGGGAACAAATTGATAGTGCAACTAGTACTAGTAGAACTGGGAGAGAATCTGAGGTTAGGAGGGATGAATTGAGAGAAGCGCTTGATCGTGCTACAAAGATGATGAATTCAGCTAAAGAAAGGGCTGATAATTTATAGAGAAGATTAGAGGAGAAAGGTAGAATAGAACCTGATGTGGTGAAACAAGAGGTTCATGAGCGAGAAGGTGTGTTTGCACATGAGATGCAAGGTGATTATTTTGTGACATTTCTTAAGTTTAAACCTTAGTCTTTTAGAGGATCTATAAATCATGTAGAAGCTAAATAGTGGATTAGACATGTCGAGAAATATTTTGAGGTCTTACCAGTGACAGATAGACAGAAGGTTGCTTTTGCTTCATTTATGCTAAAAGGTGAGGCTTCTCAATGGTGGGAGGATACTTTAGCCAGGGTAAGCACACAAGTAGAACAACCTTTAACTTGGAGTAATTTTAAGGATGAGTTCTTTGTGAAGTATTTTCCAAATACCTTTCGGGCACAACAAGAGAGAGATTTTATTCATCTAAGGCAGGGTAATTTATCGGTGGCTAAATATGATAGTAGATTCATAGCCCTGTCAAGGTTTTTACCTGAATTAGTGAATACGGATGAGAGGAAATGTAAGAGATTTTTAGACGGATTACACTATGACATTTAGACTAAACTCTCTTATATGAACATTGGAAATTATGCTATACTGGTGGATAAAGCATTACAAATTGAGAAGGATTTAATGGAGTTTAGAGGTAGGAGGGAGTGGCTGAAGAGGTCTAGATTTTAGGGACCTAGAGATGGCGATAGTATGAGTGTGCAGGGTGGAAGACCACCCCATAGGCGACGTTCCTTACCATAAGGAACTGTAGTACAGAGTCAGAGGCAAGCAGGATCTGTTGCTTTTGTCATTCAGAGTAATATCGATGGGACCCCTAGGTTCAGGAGATAGGCTATGGGAAGTGGGAGTTATGGTAGAGGAGTAAGTATGCCACTAAGGGGAGGTGGTAATCTGATGTATCATCGAGAGCTAAGGGTTTGCTTCAGATGTAATCAGGTAGGGCATTTATCTTAGAATTTCCCTACACAGATATGCTTTGTATATGGTGAGGGAGGATATGTTGTTGTAGATTGTCCAGTGGGGATATCTACTGATGTATACATTGGAAGTGTTGGGAGAAGACCGGTGGAGAGAGGTGGTGGATCAGGAGTGTGCAGGGCAGAGGTCAAGGATCAGTAGCTGAGAGAGGACGTGGTAGCCAATTACAGTCCAAAGACAGCAGAGTCTATGCATTGACCCAATAGGATACACAAGCCACTCCTAATGTTGTTATGGGTATGGTATCTATCCTTGATAGACTTGCTAGATTATTGATTAATCCTGGTGCAACCCATTCTTTCGCATCTAGTGTTTATATGAAACATATTGATGTTAGTGCTAGTCCTTTGCTGCATGCCATCATTGTTGAGGTTCCTACTGGTGATAAGGTTATTATCAAGACAATTTATCAAAGTTGTGTGATTTATATGGCTAATAAAGAATTTGAAGTTGATTTATTACCTTTAGATATAATAGATTTTGATTTAATTCTGGAGATGAATTGGTTATCTGCATATCATGCTAGGGTAGATTGTTTTAGGAAGAATGTGGTGTTCAAGATACCTGGACAGGAAGAGTTTAATTTTCAGGGAGAACATAAGATACTAGCTAACTGTCTTATTTCTGCCTTAACTGCTAGTAAATGGTTGAAGAAGGCTTGTGAGGGGTATTTGGCATATGTGGTGGATTATAGCAAAGAAAGTAAGAAGTTAGAAGAAATCTTGGTAGTAAAAGATTTTTCTGATGTATTCCCTGAAGAGTTGTCTGGTTTGCCTCCCAATAAGGAGATTAATTTTTCTATTGAGGTGATTCTAGGATCAGCACCCATATCTAGAGCACCTTATAGAATGGCACCAGTTAAATTGAGAGAGTTGAAGGTTCAGCTTCAGGAGTTGCTAGATAAACATTTTATTTGACCTAGTATGTCACCTTGGGGAGCCCCTGTATTGTTTGTCAAGAACAAGGATGGGACAATGAGATTGTGTATGGATTATAGACAGTTGAATAAGATCACCATCAAGAATAGATATCCTTTGCCAAGGATAGATGATTTGTTCGAATAGTTATAAGGAGCTAGGGTGTTTACGAAGATAGACCTGAGATCAGGTTATCATCAATTGAGGATAAAGGAGAGAGATGTGCCTAAGACTGCTTTTAAGACCCGTTATGGCCATTATGAGTTTCTGGTCATGCCATTTGGGTTGACTAATGCTCCTGCAGCATTTATGGATCTAACGAATTAGGTGTTTAAACCATTCTTGGATAGATTTGTGCTTATGTTTATTGATGATATTCTTGTATATTCCAAGAATGAAGAGGAGCTTATGTAGCATTTAGAGATAGCGTTGGAAATTCTAAGGAGAGAGAAATTATATGTAAAGTTCTCTAAGTGTGAGTTTTGGTTGACCGAAATATCTTTCTTGGGGCATGTTGTGTCGGGAGAGGGAATAGTAGTTGACCCACAGAAAGTATAAGCAGTGTTAAATTGGGAAAGACCCACTAGTGTAACTGAAGTTAGAAACTTTTTGGGGTTGGCTAGTTATTATAGGAGATTCATCCAAAAATTTTCTATGATTGCTGACATTGACTAGATTGACCAAGAAGGATGTGAAGTTTAGATGGTCAGAGGAATGTGAGAGAAGTTTTCAGTTGTTGAAAGAAAAATTGACTACTACCCCGGTATTAGTGCTTCCTTCTGGTGATGAAGGATTTGTGGTATATAGTGATGCGTCACATCAGGGGTTGGGATGTGTGTTGATGCAATATGGGAAAGTTATAGCTTATGCATCTAGGCAATTGAATAACCATGAGAGGAATTACCCGACCCATGATTTAGGATTGGCTGTCATAGTTTTTGTTTTGAAGATTTGGAGACATCATCTATATGGAGCCAATTGTGAAATTTTTATTGATCATAATAGCTTGATGCATTTACTAACCCAGAATGAGTTAAACTTGAAGCAGAGGAGGTGGATGTAGTTGATTAGTGATTATGACTGTACCATTCATTATTATCCAGGAAAGGCTAATATAGTAGCTGATGCATTGAGTAGAAAGACTACAGGGAGATTAGCTGCTATTGGGAATCATAATACTAACTTGATGATAGAATTAAGAAGAATGAGGATGTAGTTGAGTGTCAATGATAGAGGAGTATTGATGGCAAATATGGTGGCACAATCTTCTATTATTGATCGTTTATTACAGATCCATGGTAGAGATGAGGGGAAAGAAAAGATTAGATGGGAAGTGTTGAGTGGGAAGTTGACTGAGTTTAGAATTAGAGGAGATGGTATGGTGGTACTAGGGGTATAGAATTTGTGTTCCCAATGAGGTGGAGATAAGAAAGGAAATACTAAGGGAGGCTCATAATTCTGTATATTCCATGCATCCAGGAAATAATAAGATGTACAGGGAATTGAGACAAAATTATTGGTGGTCAGGGATGAAGAAGGATGTAGCGAAACATATTTCTAGATGTCTGACTTGTCAACAGGTGAAGTCTGAGAATAGACATCCAGCAGGTTTATTACAACCTCTTCCAGTACCTGAGTGGACATGGGAAAATGTGAGTATGGATTTTGTCTCTGGTTTTCCCCGTACCTAGAGAGGATATGACGCTGTGTGGGTTATAGTGGATAGACTTTCTAAGTCTTCAAATTTCCTTCCTATTAAAACTATCTAAAGTCCTGAAAAGTTGGTTGAATTGTATGTAGCGGAGATTGTAAGATTATATGGAGTACCCTTGAGTATTGTATCAGATAGAGATTCTAGATTTACTTCTAGATTTTGGAGAGGTTTTCAAGAAGCTATGGGTACGCAATTACAGTTTAGTACAGCTTTTCATCCACAAACTGATGGGCAGATGGAGAGAATCATCATAATACTAGAAGATATGTTGAGCGCAAGTGTATTGAGTTTCTTAGTGAGCTGGGATGCTTATTTTCCTTTGATCAAGTTTGCTTATAATAATCAGTATCAAACTAGTATTAGGATGGCACCATTTGAAGCTTTATATGGTAAGAGGTGTAGAACTCCAGTATGCTGGGAAGAAGTTGGAGAGAGAAAGATATTTGGTCCAGAAATGATATATCTGACTACTGAGAGGATCAAACTGGTTAGAGAGAACCTTAGAGCAGAACTAAATGGACAGAAGGGATATGCTGATAATAGAAGACGACCTCTTGAGTTTCAAGTTGGTGATTGGGTATTTTTGAAGATATCTCCGTGGAAGGGCATGTTGAGGTTTAGAAAGAAGGGAAAGTTGAGCCCGAGATTTGTGGGGCCATATGAGGTGATTGAGAGAGCTAGACCAGTAGCATATCGATTGGATTTGCCTCCAGAGTTAAAGCAATTACATAATGTGTTTTATGTGTCACTTTTGAGAAAGTACTTGCACGATGAATCCCTTGGTATCTCGAATCAGGCAATAGAACTTAGGAAGATTTAACTTTTATGCAAGTACCGGTTAGAATTCTAGACAGAAAGGAACAAGTCTTGTGTAATAAAGTCATTCCTTTGATTCAAATATTATTGCGAAACAAAGATGTCAAAAAAGTCACTTGGGAGCATGAACCAAGAATGAGGAAGGAATACCCCAAACTCTTTCATGAATTAGGTAAGGAAATTTCGGGGATGAAATTTTTGTAAGGTGGGTAGAATTGTAATACTTGTATTCGTAAAGTATGGGTAAAGAAGTAATTTGATAGATATTACACGAAAATAAAATAATATATACATGAAAGACTTATTATTAAAAAAATAATTCTTTTGAAAAAAAAATGAACGCATGGAGTGTAGTTACAAAGAAAGAAAAAAATTATTAAAAAATATAATAAAAAAATTGATGTCCAAGATATTAAAAGAAAGAAAAAATAAAGTAAAAATAAAAATATGAATAATATATCAAGTGTTGACGATCAGCAACTGGGAGAAATTGCTTAGAGGAGCAGAAAAGGCAAGGAGGTGATCCACGGGTAGCTTTAAGTGCTACGTGATGAGTTAGATTTACTTTAAGTAATCAAGATAAATATGAAATATATAGTGATAATATTTGAATAAATTATTAACGTATGATTTGATAATAGATGAAAGTTGTTTGATGGGTATGATAGGTATAATTGATATCCAAAAAATTATTATATAAGAAGTAATATTATTGGAATAATGAGTCGATTTAATAATGAAGGTGATAAATGAAATTATTAACGAGTTATGCTTGATAAATTGATGTGATATATGAGGAGAAGAAATTAGTGAAATTGATCAAAAAGTAATTTGAGAAAAGACAGGATAGTTAAATTAAATGTCTGAATACATGCTTGTTTTTATATTATTGTTCATATGCGTATTTCATATCATTGTTCATATGTATATGCATGAATTCAAAAAACTGGGAAAGGGCTGGTCTAAATGAAAAACCATGACAGCCGGTATATGCTGGAAATAAAAGAACCAAGAGAGGTCGGTCTAAATGAAATAAAATAACCGGGAATGCAGCCGATCTAAAATAAAAACATGTCAACATGTGGGAAGACGTTCCCAATTAATAATTCATGCATTGCATCTGTTTTAAATATTGATTTTATTACTGAAATGCTGAAGTGTTGTTTTGTTATTGTAAATTTATTTATAGATGAATGAATCTCATAGAGAGACAGTTATGGGGAGAAAGAAACATGGAAGTATAATATGATAAGAACTATCTAAATGGTAGACTATATGTTGTGAATCTCATAACGAGATAATTATGAGATAATTGATGGTCTTAGGGTGAATGATGTGCAAATTTTAAATGCTTGCAAGTGCACAAATCACAAATAATATTGTGATGAGTTTACTCTCGAGGTCGATCTCTCAAGGAATTGCAATGGTTTAAATCTTAAATTACTTTCTTAAAATTACTAAAACAAACTCTGAAATTAAGTCCTAAACACTCTAATTAAAAGATTGGTGAAGAGCAAATTGAAATAAAAACAATTAAGTAAATTAAACAAAACGAATTATGAAGAGATGAGTATATCAATGAGAACAATTAGGAGTTTAGCTTGCTATCCAATCATGAATTGGAACATTTGGTGAATATAAAGAATTAATCAATATCCAAGATTATTAGTATTTCCGCTAAGACTAGAGAATGTCATTGATTGTGTTTATTCTCAATTTATAACTAATTAATTAAATCCCATTGATCGTGTTCATCAATTAATTAGTTAAATGAAGTATAAGAAAAATGAATCCACCTAAATCACAATTTGATTTGAATCATGATTTAAATTCTCATTCAAGAAAGCTTAATTAGGTCTAGATGATTTGTCCTTAACCTAATCTCGAATATTAACCTTGACTATCAATAATAGATGGTCAATCCACAAGCAATAATAAAAGGTATGAAGGATATTGAATAAGAAATAATCTGGAAAATTTCATAAAACTAAATCCACCAAAATATCCAAAACAGTTAAGGCAGCTAAGCCAAACACCAACAATGCACTAAGCCGCTTATATTTAAATCCCAATCACAGAATTCAAATACTAGGGTCACAAGCATATTGAAGGACAAAAGGAGCAGAGGTAGAATTTCTTCCCGAATTACAAGATGAATTCTCAAATTCTCGAAGCGATTGAGTGTCATCTTCAATCTCTTGATAAGACGTCTTGATGAAAGAAACCGTCTCCTCCTTCAATCTCCCAAAACTCCTCTTGATAATATCTCCCCAAGAACTACAGTTGTCTCCCCCGAACTCCATTCTGTGAGTCTAAAAATTCCTATATATAGCTATATGGAGACAGTTTTGTAGATAGAAAGGTTGCCCTAGGGTTTCTGTTCAGGCCGTGTGCTTCTGCTGCTGTCCAAGCCCGGTTCTACCTAACCTTTTTCTACTAAAGCTGTCATAACTTTCTCTAGAAAAATCATATTTACGAGCCGTAAAATTCTCCAGAAAATAAACATATGGCTCTTTCCATGAATATATGGATCCTCTCTTGGTTCTTCTTGAATCAATACAATTTAATCCACAAAAATGACACTTCTGCCACACTGAAATCACGCACAACCTGACCTTTGTCTACTAAAACTGCCATAACTTTCTCTAGAAAAATCATATTTACAGGTGTAAAATTCTCCAGAAAATAGACATCCGGATCTTTCCAAGAATATATGGCTTATCTCCTGATTCTTCCTAAATCAATACAGTTTAATCCGCAAAAATGACTAGTCTGTACGGGCAGGCAATTTATTGAAACTCCTTTCCAAATGCTTGTGAACCTATAAAACAACTTAAAGTAACAAATTCCTAAGCTAAACATATAAATAAATACTTAAAAAACATACAAAATACTAGGACAAATATTTGTTCATCAAATACCCCCAAACCTAGGTTTTGCTAGTCCTCAAGCAAAACTAAAAGAAAACATAAACAAAACAAACCTAAAAACTTAAATCAACAAAACCCTTATGCCTTAATTATTCTTATGACTCATATCTAGATATCTTACGAACAATTATGTTCACAGTCTTAACACTTCACAATTCATTGCTCAAATCAAGTACACATCGCACATCCATATTCCAATGCTCAAAACACCTCACGTCAATTACCCCTAAATCTAACGTCAAGAATCCGAATTCGCTTTGACTCTAGGCCTCACAAGATTCACTCATTAAGCACACCGAACCTAGGTTTCAAACACTCATCAAGCATATGTGAATAAAAGTTATGTAAACAAGAAATTTCAAATATAAATTCGCATATGAACGCTCATATGTTCGCAAAATAGATCTCATGAAAGGAATCAAATGTTAGGATTGGAAAGCTATCACATCGCCTATATCATATCCTAGTCAAACACCTCAAGCAAAACATATTGAGTATGAACCTATGCATAGATGGGCGTGGTTGGCCGAACCTGATTTACACAAAAGCTCTTTCTTTTCAACTCTTTATAAGAGCGACTTCAATACCCTTAAAATATCTCAGGTCCTCTTTCTTATCTAACCAAATCCCTTTTTGACATGTTTCTCTCTCTCATATATATATATATATATATATATATATATATATATATATATATATATATATATATATCTTTTATTTTTTCCTTTTTTTGAATAAGAATTTGGATCTTTCTCCAGAGATAGTGGCAACTAGGGCGTATAACCTTAGGCACATACTCAAACTTCTTACTCAAGTCATTCAACTAAAATAATGAGAATACACAACATGATACTTCAAGTGAGTTATATAATCCTAGCACTCAATGCAAAACCTATAGAGATCATCTAACAATTAAGGTCATAATGAAGAGTGTTTAAGAGTACCAAGAAACTAACTCTCTAAATAAAATGCTTATGGCTCAAATAACTCACTAGGTAGTCTCCACTATTTGATTCTCAATCATTAGATCTAGGCTCATCTCAGTATCAACATCAAGAGCACGGTCTATGGAATATGAGTATGCATCAATCCTTATAACAACTTGTCAGTGTTAAAGAAACTAAACTTAACGTGCATAAAAGGCTTGATTACTAACCATAAAACAAATTGTAGCATAAAAATTTTGTCTCAACAAGTAACAAGTTCTAATTGCACCCCTAAACCTAAACTAAACATTGTCCTCAATGTATGAAGTCAAACACCCATTTAGAAAAACATTTAGAAGGGAACAATGAAAATGAAAGAACATAAAACATACTTTATCAAATGGGTGGGTTGCCTCCCACTAAGTACTTTCTTTAATGTCTTAGCAAGACGTTGGTTGAACTTATTCAGGATCGCGCACCTCAATGCACTCAACAACCCCTTTCTCATGGACTCCTTCCAAGTAAGGCGTCATACGATGCCCGTTGACCTTGAATGTCACTTGAGTCTTCGGGTTCAGCAACTCTACCTCTACATGAGAAAAAACGTTGACAACTGAAAATGGTCCGCACCATCTTGACTTCAATTTTCCTGGAAATAATTTAAAATGAGTGTTAAACAAAAGAACTTTCATTCCAGGATAAAGAGACTTACGGATAAGGCCTTGGTCATGGTAACACTTGGTGCATTCTTTGTAGATCTTTGCATTCTTATAGGCTTCATCATGAATCTCTTTTAACTCATTGAGTTGTAGTAACTACTTCTCTCCTGCCATTGCCATGTCCATGTTTAACTCCTTACATCTTTGGAATGTAGCCGAAGCATTGCATAGGCCAAACGACATCCTCCTAAAGGCAAATGTCCCAAATGGGCAGGTGAATGTTGTCTTCTCTTGATCCTCCGGTGCAATCGACACTTGATAATAACCTGAAAGACCATCAAGAAAACAATAAAAATCATGCCTTGCTAGTCTTTCCAACATCTGATCAATAAAAGGAAGTGGAAAATGATCCTTTCTAGTAGCTGAGTTCAGTTTCCTGTAATCAATGCACATTCTCCATCTTGTAGTCATCCTAGTAGGCACTAGCTCATTCTTCTCGTTTCGCACCACTATAATCCTAGACTTCTTAGGCACAACATGAACTGGACTAACCCATCTACTATCTGAAATAGGGTAGATAACTCCTACATCTAGAAGTTTTAAAATTTCTTTCTTCACTACCTCTTGTAGGTTAAGGTTTAGTCTCATTTGAGCTTCTTTCACAGGTTTGGCACTATCCTCTAAAATGATCTTATACATACATGTAGTAGGACTAATACCCCTGATATCACTTACACTCCATCCTATGGCTCTCTTAAGTCTGCTAAGCTCCTTCACAACTCTCTCTTCTTGGGTTTGGGTCAAAGTAGAGAAAATAATCACAGGATATATGTCTCCCTCTCCCAGAAATATGTACTTAAGGTGTTTAGGCAACTCTTTAAGTTCAAGCTTAGGTGGAGTAGTATCTTCTCTAGGTAGGGAACTTGGAAATTCTAAAGGTTTGCTAGACTCTTCTTGGGGTGACACTGGTATTGCACTATCTGATATCTCATGATACCCTTTAGTCTCCTCTTCTAGTGTTTCCTCTACTCTCTCAGTTGTAAGAGCAAATTCAAGCTTGTCCTCTATTTCTATATGCAAATAAGTGTCATAAACAAGTAAGTCCACATCATCAATAAAAGAACACTCATCGTTAGTAGAAATAGAAGAAAGAGTGGTTAGAGAATCAAACACTTTAAATTGTACAGTCTCTCCTAAGACCGTCATCATTAAGCTCCCATTATGGACATCAATAATGGTCTTGGTTGTGGCCATAAATGGTCTACTAAGAATAATTGTGTGCTCCTTATCCCTAGATGGGGTTCCTTCCATCTCCAATACCAAGAAATCCACAGGCACAATCATTTTGTCTACTTGCACCAATATATCCTTAACTATTCCCTTAGGATATTTAACTGACCTGCTAGCGAGTTAAAAGGACATAGTTGTTGACTTAGGCTCCTCCAAACCTAGTTGCAAGTATATCGAATATGGCATGAGATTTATACTTACTCCTAAGTCTAGAATTTCTTTTCTACCATCTTGTTTCCTATTGTGATGTTGATGATGAAACTTTTGGGATCTTTCAGCTTAGGTGGCAAACTTTGTTGGAGCACCGCACTAGCAACTTCTGACACCATCACTTTCTCGTTCTTTTAATATTTCCACTTTTTGGTGTTAAGTTCCTTAAAGAATTTCACATATAATGGAACATTCTTGATAACATCCAAAAGAGGAAAATTAATATTCACTTTAGAAAGCATGTCAAAAATATCAGAAAATTGCTTATCTTGTTTAACATCCTTCAGATGGCTTAGATAAGGAATAGGAGACCTGTAAGGCTCGGTCGCCTTACGTAGTGTCGTGAAGGAAGATGGCTCCTTCTCCTTGTTCTCCTCCAAATTGTATTTCTAGGCTAATTGGGTGGTGCAACTTGGTTTTGATATTGAATCGGTCTTGAACTTTGAGCATATGTTGGAGCGTTGTTAGTCTTCTAGGAGAAATTAGGAAGATTTCTCCACCCAGGGTTGTAGGTGTTAGAATATGGATCATTCCTCAACCTAGATTGGTAAGATTCTATTGCATTAACTTTTTCTTGTTCATTCCCTGCATAAGATTCATAAGACAAAGAACAAGTGTTAGCATCATGACCAAAAACCCCACAAACTCAACATACCTCATGATTGGGCGTGTTTGTGGTAGTGAGAAGTTTAACTTGTTTAGTCAACTCTGCAAGTTGCATTTCCATATCTCTGTTTGAGCTCAATTCATTAACCCTAACTCTCCTTCCTTTTACACTTTTTTGTTGGGAATTAGCACCCAACATCTCATATAGCTCACATGTCTCCTCATTAGTCTTTTCTCCCATGGCTCCACCGGCATCGTTATCAACCGTATATTGACACTGTTGTGTCAATCCATCATAGAAAAATTGAATTTGTAGCTGCAATGGGTAATGATGGTGGGGGCACTGGATTAGAAGCATCTTGAACCTATCCTATGCTTCATGGAAGGGTTCTCCCTCCATTTGTGAGAATGTGGCAATCTTAGCTCTCAACTCAGTGGTCTTCTGATAGGAGTAGAATTTGTTCATGAACCAATTGTAGATTGCTTCCTATTTAGTCAAAGAACTGGGTGGAAGAGTCATCAACCACGCTTTTGCTCTATCTTTTAATGTGTAGGGGAAGCATCTCATCCTGAGTTGATCCTCATTCAGCCTCTGTAGAGGAAATGTCTACACTGTTGTATATGATGAGTGCCAAATATTGCATATTTTGGCCCCTTAATTTACATTTGTTAGCTTTGGAATTTGTTACTTTGAGTTATTTTCGTTGTTTTACAGGTTTACAAGCACTCGGAAAGAAGTTTCACTAAAATTGCCAGAATTACCTGTACAGATCAGTCAATTTTGTGGATTTTACAGTATTGATTCAGGAAGAACCAAGAGATAAGCCATATATGCTTTGAAAGATCCAGATGTCTATTTTCTAAGGAATTTTACAGCTTATAAAAATGATTTTTCTAGAGAAAGTTATGGTAGTTTTAGTAGACAAAAGTCAGGCTGTGTGTGATTTCAGCATGGCAGATCAGTCATTTTTGTGACTTTTACTATATTGATTCCGGAAGAACTAGGAGATGAACCATATATGCTTGGAAAGGTTCAGATGTCTATTTTCTGAGGAATTTTACAGCTCATAAAAATTATTTTTCTAGAGAAAGTTATGGCAGTTTTAGTAGACAAAGGTCAGGCAGTGCACCATGCTGCGCTCGAGCGCACAAGACTGTGATCGAGCAAACTCGGGCTGTATCCCACATCGAATTTGAAATACATTACAATCTTGAGTTTCCTTATAAAAACCCCACCTCACTAAAGCAATTTGTGTGCAATCTTGAGGACTTCTGCTAGCATTCTGGTGGATCTCGAAGGCTTTGCTACCGCGAGGGGAAGCACCGCCCAACAGCGAGTGGAATTTCTCCCCATGTATAGTTAGTTTTTACTTTACTGCTTTTGTTAGTTTTAAAGTTTAATGTTTAGCACTGTTATTGTGAACTTTAGTTTCATGATTATGAGTGGCTAAAATCTTCAGCTAAGGTTGAAGATAAAGCCTCGCCGTTGTTTGGCATAATATTTTCAGATTTGTTTATACAATTCTGATGTTTTTTTTAGTATAAATGTTCTGTTCAATTATTTGAGTAAAATATTATGATTGATTGCGTTTAAATTGTTCTGTTGGATATTCCATGTGTTTCATCTGATGGATACATCGAATCGTTTTTGATTAAATTAGATATCCTTTGTGATTTGTTAAAAGCGGATACATTGGATTGTTTTGGTTTAGTTGGGATATTCGTTGTAATTTGTATAATGGTGGATTCATGGAATGATTTGATAGATTATTTTTATATAGAACATGAAAAATATATGCTTTACTTTGGTGGGGTGGATTCAGAAAACCTTAGTGTTTTTATCAGTTGTTTTTAAATCAATGTACTTTAGTTTATATTTCTTTGCAAGATACAATCCAAAATTCGGAACTAGGTTAAAATAGGGTTAGTTTAGATAAAAATATATTTTTACAACGCAATTCTCTATGGATTCGACCTCGCACTTGCACAACACTATATTGCAAACGACTTGTGCGCTTGCGAGTAATTTAAAACTCACAACAGGATAGAAATCCCTTATGAAGGTTAATGGATCTTCATTTGGAATTTCGTAGAATGAAGGGAGCATGCTAAAGTGGATATTTTTTATCTCATAATTCCGTGCAGCTTCCCCCAATTTGATGCAAGATGTGGAAGTGCCGATGATCGACCTTTCATACTCCTTCATCACAGCTCCTTCAATTCTTTCAGGCTCCTCTTTTTCTATTCCCTCAACCTTTTCTTCTTCTTCTATAGGCTGTAATGTCTCCCTTAGCCTATAGATGTTGTCTATTGCTGGAACTAGATTTCTCCCTTAGGATCTTCTACTGTGCATGCACCTGAAGAAAACAAAAGAAAAATTAAGCTACCAGTTATCAAGAGAGCGAAAATCAAGAAACAAATTAATGCCAATTTAAATCAAGAAAATCAAGATGCAAATAAAGAAAATTTGACGAAATAAAAGAAATAAAAATTATGCTTAAAAGAAAGAAAAGAAATAAAATAAAAACAAAGAAAATAATTAAAGAATTAAATGCCAATTCCTCGGCAACGACGCCAAAAACTTGATGTGCAAATTTTAAATGCTCGCAAGTGCACAAATCACAAATAGTATTGCAATGAGTTTACTCTTGAGGTCGATCTCGCAATGAATTGCTGTGGTTTAAATCCTAAATTACTTTCTTAAAATTACTAAAACAAACTCTGAAATTAAATCCTAAACACTCTAATTAAAAGATTGGTCAAGAGAAAATTGAAATAAAAACAATTAAGTAAATTAAACAAAACGAATTATAAAGAGATGAGTATAATCAATTAGAACAATTGGGAGTTTAGCTTGCTATCCAATCATGAATTGGAACATTTGGTGAATATAAAGAATTAATCAACATCCAAGATTATTGATATTTCCGCTAAGACTAGAGAATACCATTGATTGTGTTTATTCTCAATTTATAGCTAATTAATTAAATCCCATGGATCGTGTTCATCAATTAATTAGTTAAATGAAGTATAAGAAAAATGAATCCACCTAAATCACAATTTGATTTGAATCATGATTTAAATTCCCATTCAAGAAAGCTTAATTAGGTCTAGATGATTTGTCCTTAACCTAATCTTGAATATTAACCTTGACTATCAATAATAGCTGGTCAATCCACAAGCAATAATCAAAGGTATGAAGGATATTGAATAAGAGATAAGTTGGAAAATTTCATAAAACTAAATCCACCAAAATATCCAAAACAATCAAGGTAGCTAAGCCAAACGCCCAACAATGCGTTCAGACGCTCATGTTTAAATCCCATTCACATAATTCAAATACTAAGGTCACAAGCATATTAAAGGACAAAAGGAGCAAAGATAGAATTTCTTCCCGAATTACAAGATGAATCCTCAAAGTCTTGAAGCGATTGATCGTCATCTTCAATCTGTTGATAAGCCGTCTTGAGAAAAGAAACCGTCTCCTCCTTCAATCTCCCAAAACTTCTCTTGATAATATCTTTCCAAGAACTGCCGTCGTCTCCCTTGAACTCCATTTTCTAAGTCTAAAAATTCTTATATATATCTGTATGGAGATGGATTTATAGACATAAAAATTGCCCTAGGGTTTCTGTTCAGGCCGTGTGCTTCTGCTGTTGTCCATGCCCAGTTCTGCCTGACTTTTGTCTACTAAAACTGCCATAACTTTCTCTAGAAAAATCATATTTACGAGCCGTAAAATTATCTAGATAATAAAAATCCAGATCTTTCCAAATATATATGTCTCATCTCCTGGTTCTTTTTGAATCAATACAGTTTACTCCGCAAAAATAACACTTTTGCCACACTGAAATGATGCACAGCCTGACCTTTGTCTACTAAAACTGCCATAACTCTCTCCAGAAAAATCATATTTACGAGAATTCTCCAGAAAATAAACTTCCAGATCTTTCAAAGTATATGTGGCTCATCTTTTGTTCTTCCTAAATCAATACAGTTTAATCCACAAAAATAACTGATCTGTATGGGCAATTTTGGTAATTTAGTGAAACTCCTTTCCAAATGCTTGTGAACCTGTAAAACAATGAAAAACAACTCAAAGTAACAAATTTTTAAGCCAAACATATAAATAAATACTTGAAAAACATACAAAATACTAGGACAAATATTCGTTCATCAGTGAACAAATATATAAGAAGAAGAGATTGATAAAGAATGAGACTTATGATATGTGTAGTGATAGTAGAATACTATTATCAAGTTATATGAGATATAAATGATTAAATATTAAAGACTATTTATAAAAATTGAATACTTCTAGTAAATTTAATTAACTGAGCTTATGAAGCTCATCTCTCAATGTTAAATGATTTCAGGCAACATACATGATAGATATTTAGTGAGCTGAGATTCAGACAGATTCATTAGCTGTAAGCCACATGGTCCACATCCTCAAACTAATGAGAAAAAAAAAATATTTGTAAATTTTCATGCATATTATGTTGTATACAATTTTTAAGTTAAGATCTGAATGCTCCCCTATTAAGGGTTGAGGATCGGATGTAAATACTTGCAGTTGGTAAATTTTTATTGTTGCATATATGTGTCGTGCTGGGATTTTCAAAATGTGATAACACCGTCTCGGGGGTGGCCAACCCATGATAGGTTGTTTCAAGAAGTCTTTATGCAATGGAAAGGCATTGATCCTATGGATACTTCTGGGGAAGAACTTACTACTTTGCAGAATGCATTTCCCTAGTATAACCTTGAGGACAAGGTAAGTTTGGGAGGGCCTAGCATTGATACAACAACTATTCGACATGGAAGAGCATCCAGCAAGCTTAGCTCCAGCAGAAAAGAAGACATTAAACTTTGTTCTAATAGCTGTAGCAAAACAGGAACAGACTTGGGAGCTGCACCAGTAAACAATGTGGAAGATACACCAGTAACTAGCTCAATAGTTCGTAGAAGATCTCTAAGGCTAAGGCAGTTATATAGCTAACTTAAAAGACAATGAAAGGAGCTAGAAGGCAAGGCAAAAACAAAAGAATCCAGAAAAGCAAGGTAGTTAGCAATCAGTTAGCATAACAGGAAGTAGATACAATAGTTAGCTAGTTGGTAGCTAAGCTAACAGTTCTTGAAGTATTCTTGTAATCTGAAGTGTATAAATACTTTAGATACTCATACACAGAAGATAAGAAATAAGAAATACATTATCTCCTTTTTTAAAATTTCTTCTTTTCTCTTCTCCCTTTTCTAGAATTCGGGTTTAGAATCGTTCAAATCCTTACATAACCTCATAGATCAAATATTCCACTCATTCCCCATGTTATATACTTTATACTTTACGCCTAATTCTTATTTCTCTTACAAAAAAGAACAAAAAAAAATCTTAAAGATACACTTTAGAAAATTTTTCGTCCCAAAAATTTTCAAGAGCGCCTCTATCCTTTACTCTTATCACCATGACTCTTTACATCTACAATTTTTCACTTCTGCTTCTTAAATGAATAGTCTTCTCCAAATTTCCAATTTTGTTCTCGATTACACATATAAGACCTCGATTTGTACTTAACCTCTCTTTTTGGAATTTGGATTTTTATCTCTTTTCTAACTCCTTATATTTCTATTCCCTTTTTCTTGTCAATCACTCTATCTCTAACATTACCAATATCTTCAAAATTTTCAAGATTATACTTCATAGAAATCTTCAATTTATGGTAAATCAAACAAACTTCCTCAATTCCTCATATCTAATTTAATATATTCTCTATTTCTTCTCACTCTTACTAAATTACTCCATTTCCCTTTTGTCCCAACAACTAACCTTATCACACTGAATCTGGAATTTCTTTATTTATTTAACTCAACATTTCCTCTTTTCTCCAACACTTTCGTGGTAACCCCATTTCCTTACTTTTTACTCAATGATTTATCATTTAGCTCACTGAACTATAATATTTTCATTTCCTTATTCCACCTTTATCTTCTTAGCAAACCATTTATAATCTTGAATTACTCTTTTGACTTAATTACACTTCCAACTATTTCTCTTTACTCATTTCCTACTTTAGCACATTTAGGAAATTAAAACTTCTAGAAGACCATCTAACATATCATTTCCACACTTTTCCTTACCGACTCTTATGTCTAGCTGCACAATGAATGTTGAAGTCCATCAATTCTCTTTAACTTACTATCACTAGTAGTCGTTGATTAAAGTACTTCACATTCATATCATACAATTATATACCCTTCCTTAAAAGTACATCTTAATCTGATCATGATTTAGATTTTTCCTTCATTTTCTTAGTAAACATCTATTTTTAACTTCTTGACACTTCCTGGTAACTCCTTGATTTGTTTAAGATCTTCCTCTTCACTTTACATTATACTTCAATAAGCTTCAAAACATTTAATAACCCTTATTCTTTCTACTATTGCTTTCACTAATAATTCCTCCCAATTCTTTCCTTTTTTAGTGTACTCTTAACTTCGTTGATTCTTAAACTACTAAATTTTTGTTGGGAAATCACCTTCTTGATGCCCAGGTGGTTATCTTCCAAACACCCAAGTCTAGAATGACTTGTAATGAATCAAAAATAGAAACAAAAATCAAAGAAAAGAAAGAACACAACAATTTTATCGAGGTTCAACAATGTGCCTACGTCCCCATGAGTTCCTCCGAACTCTCTACACTAAATCAATGGTTCTTACAAGTTACAACAACTTCTCTTCAAGAAACCTCTTGTTCTTGAAGAAGGAAAGAAGAGAGAAAAGAAAGTGATAAGGTCTTGAGTTACCTTGGAACTTTCCCCCTTAGAAATTCCACTTACAAGTCCCTTCAATCCCCTCTCTATACTACTCTCTTTCTAAACTACCAATCTCTCTAATGAGTCTCTCTTGCTTTATGTCTTTGCACTCTTACAATTGATCTCTCATTCACAATCACAAGTTATGTTGATTTGCACCTAGATGACTCTATATATAGTGCACCAACTTCTTGACCAATCTTGAAGGTCAATATCCACCCTTAGATCTTGAGGACTAATCAACCATAGCCTTTGATCAAGTCTAAGTGATCCTGTGCATATTGATCATGCATCCATGCACCTAAAAAAACGTTGGAAAAATTAGCTTCAGTGTGCCTTCAGGCCACGGCCTAGAACAGGGCAAGCCGCGGCCTGGAAGGGACTGAAATCTTCTGTCATGTTGGAGGCCGCAGCCTGGAGTGGCTGAGCCGTGGCGCACAGGGCCAGGCCATGGTGCACAGCTACTCTCCCATCTTTTAGACTTCCTGGAGGCCGAGGTGCCAAGACCTGATGCTGAACCCTTTCAAACCATGTTTAAACCTTAGACAAACACCAACAATCTCTACCTTTGTCTAAGCGATTAAACCCGAACCCGTTATGCAGAGAACTCAGGATCCAAACTCATCTTGAGTCACCATTCAACCGACTCTAATCCTAAAAGTCCAAGGTAATGATTGAACTTACTTAGAGGTAGAACTTTGGTGCCTAAATCTGCAGAATTTTCCTCCATGGCCACCTTGTCCACATGAATGCATACTTCGGTAACATTTTCCTGAATGAAATGATACCGAACATCCATGTGCTTTGTCCTCTCATGGAACACCAGATTCTTACACAAGTGCAACGCACTTTGGCTATCCAAATACACCACCACCTACTCTTTCAGGACCTTCAACTCTTCCAACAACCCTTTGCACCATATAGCCTCCTTAATGGCTTCCATTGCAGCTATGTACTCAGCCTTGGTTGTTAAGAGTGCTACCACCAGTTGCAACTAAGCCTTCCAACTTATACAACATCCATTTAAGTTGAAGAAGTAGGAGGTAATCGATCTTCTTTTATCCCGGTCTACTCCATAGTCCAAATCAGTATAACCTTGAAAATAGATGGACTTACCCCTCTTCTCATAAACCAGCTCTACTTTTGGGCTTCCCTTCAAGTACCTCAGCCACCACTTCATCCCAAGCCAATGCTCCTTTCCGGGTTACTTATAAACCTATTGAGAACACTTATTGCATGAGTAAATTTGGGTCTAGTGCTTACCATGGTGAACATAAATGAACCAACCGCACTAGAGTAAGGGACCTTTTCCATTTCCTTCTTCTCCTCCTCCGATCTCAAACATTGATCGTTGGAGAACTTGAAATGACCAGTAAGGGGAACTTTCACTGGTTTGCTATCTTCTATAGAAAATTTAGATATCATATTTTCTATGTAGGAAGTCTGAGAAATTTTCAATCTGTTTCTCTCCCTTTCCCGGATTATATTCATCCCAAGGATCTTCTATGCATGGCCAAGATCCTTCATCTCAAACTCTGAACTGAGTTGAGACTTCAATTCTTCTATCCTCTCCATGCTACTCCCAACCAGCAGCATATCATTGACATAGATGAGGATGATCACCATTTCCTCCTTCTTGTGGCCCTTATAGTACAAGCACGAATCATAGTAGCTCCTCATGAAACCCAAGCTAGTCACAAAGGAATCAAACCTCTTATTCCATTGCCGAGGTGATTGCTTCAGGCCATAGAGAGATTTCTTCAATTAGCACACCAACTCTCCCTGCCTTTCTTCCTCATAGCCTTCGAGTTGCCTCATGTAGATGGTCTCATCAAGCTCTCCATGCAAGAATGCTGTCTTCATATCCATTTTCTTGATCTCCTAATCAAATTGGACCACCATTGTTAATACTATCCGTATCATCTTGTACTTCACAACCGGTGAGAATATTTCAGTGAAATCTATGCCTTCTCTTTATGTGACTTCACCACCAGCTTAGTGATGAGTGCCAAATATTGCATATTTTGGCCACTTAATTTACATTTGTTAGCTTAAGAATTTGTTACTTGAGTTGTTTTCGTTGTTTTTCAGGTTTACAAGAACTAGGAAAGGAGTTTCACTAAAATTGCCAGAATTGCCTGTACAGATAAGTCATTTTTGTGGATTTTATTATATTGATTCAAAAAGAACCAGGAGATGAGCCATATATGCTTGGAAATATCCAGAAGTCTATTTTCTGAGGAATTTCACAGCTCGTAAAAATGATTTTTCTAGAGAAAGTTATGGCAGTTTTAGTAGACAAGGGTCAAGCTGAAGATGTCTAGTGCGATCGATCGCACCAGACTTGCGATCGATCGTAAGTGCGCACTCGCACATCCCACATTGGTTAAAAATGCTTTGCAGTGCACCAGTATGCAATCGATCGCACCATGCTATGATCGAGCGCACTCGGGCAGTATCCCACATCGAATTTGCAACCCATTGTACTCCAGGAATTCCCCTATAAAAGCACCATCTCACATCATCATTCAGTGTGCAATTCCTGGGCCATTTGATGTAATCCAGTGGATGTCTGCTAGTATTTTGGTGGACTCTAAAGGCTTTGCTACCATGAGAGAAGCGCTGCCCAACAACGAGTGAAATTTCTCCCATGTATAGTAATTTATTTCTTTTTATCTAGTTTTAAAGTTTAATGTTTAGCACTTGTATTGTGAACTTTAGTTTCAAAATTATGAGAGGCTACAATCTTCAGTTAAGGTTGAAAATGAAGCTTTTCCTTTGTTTAGCATTATATTTTCAGATTTGCGCATAACAATTCTGATATTTTTAGTTTAAATGTTTTGTTCAATTATTTGAGTAGATCTTATGATTGATTGCTTTTAGTTATTAAATTGGATATTCCTTGTATTTCATCTGATGGATATATCAAATCATTTTCGATTAAATTGGATTTCTTTTGTGATTTGTTAAAAGTGGATACATTGGATGCTTTTGGTTTAATTTGGATATTCATTGTTTTTTTTTTTAAAGTTGGATTCATGGAATTTTTTGATTACTTTTATATAGAACATGAAAATATATGTTTCACTTTGGTGGGGTGGATTCAGAAACCTTAGTCTATTTATCATTTGCTTTAAAAACAATTTGGTTTAAGTTTATATTTTTTTGCACAATATAATACAAAATTTGGAACTAAGTTAAAATAGGGTTAGTTTAGATAAATTTATATTTTCACAATGCAATTCCCTGTGGATTCGACCTCGCACTTGCACAACACTATATTGCAAATGACTTGTGTGCTTGCGAGTAATTTAAAACTCACAACACCTAGCTTTATACTGGACTTCATCCCCTGGAGTGTTCCATTCTTTGATCTTATAAACCCATTTACAATCCACAACTCTTTGTTTTTCTGGTTTGGGCACCAATTCTCAAGTTCTTCCTCAAAGAATCAATTTCTTCCTCCATAGCTAGCTACCATTTTGATGACTCCTTACATTCCATAGCTTCTATGTAAGTTTCTAGTTCAACCATCCCTCCATCTGAACAAGGAGCTGCTACATTAGCATCCGCAAACCCATATCTCAAAGGTGGTCTAACCACCCTCCTTTCCTGGCCACTTGTGAGTTGATAGTCATTCTGACTTGCTGCATCATCCCCTTCCAGTTCAGCTTCCTCTCAAGTGTCCTAAGCTTGGCCTTCATTAATGGGCTCTACCTAGTCCGAACCCTCTTGCCTTCCTTGCTCTACCTGAATTGAATTTTCCTTGATGCAATGCTCTACAAATTTCGGACTGGTTTGCTCACTAGCCCCTGCAGGTTTAGTTTTCTCCAAATAGGGAAATAACAATTCATTAAAAATAACATCTCTACTTATTATGAGTTTCATTCCTTTTGGTTCTAAGGACCACAACCTATACCCTTTAACCCCATCACCATACCCTAAAAAAAACACATTTTCTAGACCTTGGGTTAAGTTTATCATCCTTTTGATGTGCAAACGCAGCACACCCAAAAGTCCTAAGGTTGCTCAACTCAGGAGGTTTCCCACTCCACATTTCCATGGGAGTCTTGAGCTCTAAAGCTCTAAAGGGTGATCTATTTATCAAGTATGCAGTAGTAGACACAGCTTCCCCCCAAAAATATTTTGGTAATCCGAATCCTATTAACATGCACCTAACCTTTTCCATAAGGGTCTTATTCATCCTCTCAGCAACTCCATTTTGCTGAGGTGTTTTTACAACTGTTCTATGTCTTAGAATGCCATTTAACTCACAAAATTTATCAAAATCCTTATTGCAAAATTCTAAGCTATTATCGATTCGTAAAGCCTTAACTACCCTACCCGTTTGAGTCTCCAGCAACTTTTTCCACACCATAAATTTATTCAAAGCATCTGATTTATTTTTAAGCAAATAAACCCAAACCTTTCTTGAATAATCATCAATTAAAGACAAAAAGTAAAAGTTACCTCCCTGTGTTGGTGTTCTTGCTGGTCCCCAAAGGTCCGAAGAATGTAGTCAAGAATGCCCTTAGACTTGTGCACTTTGGTGTTGAAGATGACCCGGTGTTGCTTCCCAAGAACGCAACACTCGCAGAAATCGAGTTTCTCTACTTTGTCACCACCAAGTAGATCATCCTTGCTGAGAACTTATAGGCCCTTTTCGTTCATATGTCCCAAGCGAGTGTGTCAAAGGGCTGCCTTATCCATCTCAACCATCAAGCTTGCTGCTTGATCCTTGATTTCTGTCTCTCCGATCATCTCATAGAGTCCATCTTTTATTACTGCTTTGATCACTACCAAAGATCCCTTGGTCACCTTGATCTTTCCTCCCTCTACCTTGTATGTATATCCCACGGAATCCAGCTGCCCAAATGAGATCAAATTCCTTTTCAAATCCGGAAGATACCTCACATTCCGCAGCAGCCTTGTGACTCCATCAAACATCCTCAACTGGATGTCTCTTATCCCCCTCACTTAGCAAGAAGTGTCATTCCCCAAGAAAACCTTTCCATCATTGGTTTTCTGGAAATTCTTGAACCAATCCTTGTGAGGGCACATGTGATAAGTGCACCCGAAGTCCAGGATCCATTTCTTGCTGCCTTGCCTCCTGCTCACATTTGAGCACACAACAAGAACATCATCTTGCTATTCTCCTTTGGCAACGGAAGCCTTTCCATTCTTGGTATGGAATGTGATCTAGCATAAAATGACCCTCCTTATTGACCCTCCTTATTGCAGTAGTAGCATCTCTATCCTCCAAACTTTGATTTGGAATGTGATCTCCTATGGCTCTGCCCTCTACCCTTTGATTTCTCCCGGTAGTTGCCATGAATGCTACTGCCATTCTGAGTTGCTGGCCTTCCTCTAATGAACAGCTCTTCTCCACTTGATGCTTCTCTCATCTTGGATTTGAAATCATGAGCCCTTATAGCATTAATCATGATTTCCTTGGTTAAAGTATCTCTTCCATATTCAATAGCATTAATCAAATTATCAAAATAATCAGGAAGAGAATTCAACAAAATAACAACCAATTGTTCATCTGGGAATGTTATGCTACAGCTATTCAAATCTTGAACTAGCTTATTGAACACATCAAGATTATCTTGCAACTCTTTATTAAGATCCATTTTAAAAGCAAAGATTCTTTTAAGAAGATAAATCTTATTATGGAGAGTTTTGGTAAGAAACAACTCATCTAGTTTCTTCCATATGACAGCAGGATCTTCCAAGTCTCCGCACTCCCTTGTGACACTATCCGACATGTGCAAGAAAATGGTGTTGTATGCCATCTTCATCATCTCAATCTACTGGACTTTTGTGATATTTGCTAGAAAAGCGTCATCTTCTCCAATCGCCAAGACCACCTTCTGTTGCATAAGAACAGTCTTGATCTTCCGCTTCCAAAGGGCAAAGTCTCCCTTTCCATCGAACTTCTCAACAATGAAATTTAAAGCCATCTTGCGGAGAAAATCCCAGATTTATGCAACACCCACAATTGCTTTCCCAAACTTCAAAATCTCAAGAACTTGATCGAAGATAGATCTCAATACCATTCTTGAATAACCCTCAAGAACACGATCAGATCTTGATCCCAGCACCGTTCTTGAATCACCCAAGAAGTTGGCTTTTGATTCTTGGAGTCTTGCTCCGATACCCAGCTATTCTTGGACCACAACTCTTATACCACTATTGGTGGTATCTCTTCTTGCTCTGATACCACTGTTGTGGTATCTCCTCTAGCTCTGATACCACTATTAGAAAATCACCTTCTTGATGCTCAGATGGTGATCTTCCAAACAACCAAGTCTAGAATGACTTGTAGAAATAGAAATCAAAGAAAAGAAAGAACACAACAATTGTTATCGAGGTTCTGCAATGTACCTACATCCCCGTGAGTTCCTCCGAACTCTCTGCACTAAATCAATGGTTCTTACAAGTTACAACAACTTCTCTTCAAGAAAGCTCTTGTTCTTAAAGAAGGAAAGAAGAGAGAAAAGAAAGTGATAAGGTCTTGAGTTACCCTGGAACTTTCTCCCTTGGAAATTCCACTTACAAGTCCCTTGAATCCCCTCTCTATACTACTCTCTTTCTAAACAACTAGCCTCTCTAATGAGTCTCTCTTACTTTGTGTCTTTGCACTCTTACAATTGATCTCTCATTCACAATCACAAGTTATGTTGATTTGCACCTAGATGACCCTATATATAGTGCACCAACTTCTTGACCAATCTTGAAGGTCAATATCCACCCTTAGATCTTGAAGACTAATCAACCATAGCCTTTGATCAAGTCTAAGTGATCTTGTGCATATTGATCATGCATCCACGCACCTAACAAAAAGATGGAAAAATCAGCATCAGTGTGTCTTCAGGCCACAGCCTAGAACAGGGCAAGCCGCAGCCTAGAAGGGGCTGAAATCTTCTGTCATGCTGGAGGCCACGGCCTGGAGTGGTTGAGCCGCGATGCACACTCATTTGGCCACAGTGCACAGTTGCTCTCCCATCTTCTGGACTTCTTGCAAGCCGAGGCGTGCACACCTTGAGCTGAGGCACCAAGACCTGATGTTGAACCCTTTCAAACCATGTTTAAACCTTAGACAAACACCAACAATTTTCTTCTTGCAATCTCTCCCTTTACACCATTACTAACGGTTGTCAAGTGCTTACTAACTAGGGTGAAGGTTAAAGTTAACTATCCCATTTTCAATTTTCCCATCATTTACTCATACCATAATGCTTTTGCTTTTCAAGTACTTTAGTTACTTCAGCTCATCATTACTTACCCCTCACTAGATACCAAAAGCATTCTTTAAACCTATATCCCCTAATAAGGCAAACCTCTCAAGCTTCTTCAACTAGCACCAACCATTTAATTTCTCATTCTTAAATCTAAACTCAAAGCTTTCTTGGTTTTGAATAATTCAACCATCTCTTTGTATCGCATTTCACTTAACATTAAGATCAAATCAAATTTACTTCACTTTTCCCCTTTTTAACTTTTAACATAATAATTTTATTCTCCAAATATTTTCGATTGAAATTTATAATTGATCCTCGACTAAAATTCTTTACCTCGAATCCATCATATAAAATACTTTAATTGAGTCACTAAGAATTTTGATTAAGAAAACCATACTTTCCTTATTCAATTAATTCCTCTCACTTCGTCACCACCATTTCTTATTAAATCTTATACGTTACACTAACAACTTATCCAACAAATTCTATGAATCAATACTACTTCCCAACTCTCGAACTTCCCAAACTTTCTAATTGATAACGCAACTCGGACTTTTAAATTACTTCAATCTTATTCTCCATCGACTACCTTTTTCCTATGCTTATCTCTCAAGTATACACACATACTAGCTCACCACACAAAACTTTATCTATTTAAGTTTACATTTCTTATACTAATTATCTCTTAGGTCAACATTGCACAACAATCACACAATCATTAATCATAAGTACCTTAGTACATATAACATGAAAAAATAATTATTAAAAGAAAAGTTCATACATGTCTCGATTCAACTCATACCTTTGGGAACACAATCTTAATAAAAATTCTAAATCTTTTAATTAATAACTCGGCAATAATTTATAATGGTCACAAAAGTCACAGTAAGATTTTCAATTAATTAAAAATCCTTAAAAGATTTTTCCTCATCCCTCACTTTTCAACATACACACCAACCAACCATCCACATAGTAATATTTTTACAAACATATGAAATATATAATAATCAAAGTATTTGTATCAATTCAGTGCATTCACATTCTACATTCTCATCAAGGCAGCCATCAATAAATTTCAGAAACATCATAAGTCATTCCAAACAATACCCAATTGGATACAAAATCTAAACACAAGTTGACTCAACTCTAATCTCAATACATCTTACCCCTGCCTAAACCATTTTTTGTTACAACTCTTAGACAACATTCTTTCTAACTCTACACAACCAACTTCCTACAACCACCTCGTGTATCATGCACTGTGAAACTAAAGTCTATAGGACCTTAAACCTAAAGCTCTGATACCAAAAATGTAACAATACATCCTGAGTAAACCCTATTCAGAATGGCTCCATTACCTTTCAGCATTGAGCACCTTGAATCAAGACAAAACCATACAAAGACTTATAATTCAAACAACATTCATTTCCAATCAAATCAAATCTATACAAACACACATCTTTACATACATGAAACTTCTCAATAAAAAAAAAGGATTCTTAAAATTTTACAAAAAAGATACCATAAAATAAAAGATTATTTCAAATATCCCCAAACTGCACACTTTTACAATTATTAAACTAAGGCATAGAACTTAAACTCCCAAAAAGACTCGGGGGGTGAGGATGTCGTGGACGGGGACCTTACTAAGGTCTCCCTTCGACTTCAAATACAAATATTCCAAAGCTTTCCTAAAAGGTTAAACTAAAAAGCTCAATGAGTAAACATCTTATTAAAAGTATTCGTTTCAAGGGAAAGCCTCTTAAATTTTTAAACCTTATCAAATAAGTCATCTTGTAGTTATAAATATAATACAACTTATGTCCTCTAAAAATTTCAATATATTGTCCATTCTTTATTAGGTGGTAACTTATAGTCATAATGTAGATATACACAATTTCGTATATTTTCATCACTATTTTCACAGGAGATAACAATCATCGTAATGAATTATACCTATATTTAATTAATTATATATAACAATAAATCTTATTGTATCGTACACATCATTGGTATAAACTATTCATTTATAACTTTCTTTTCAATATCTTTTCACTTCACAAGCAACCAGAAATCAATTTATCCTTCATTAGATCAAACACATCGTGTACCCTTCATGGGCCAACCACCATGTTTAGTATATACCCCTCATAGGCCAAACATCATTAGTGCCTCTTATAGGCCAAACAACATATTCACCAATCATTTATAGGAACAATTCAATGCGATGCAATGCAATGAATGTTAGATTCTTTATTTAAATCATTTCATTTTAATTCCTTTTGCCCCTCACTAGGCTAATCACAACACATGCCCCCCCATAGACCAATAACAACACATGCCCGTTATCTATGGGATGAATGTATTGATATGCAATGCAATGCAAAATATTTTCTTTAATCATTTTGTTTCATATTTTTTTACTCATTTCATTTCACTGCCCTTAATTGGGCTCATCATATAACAACATGGACATCTCGCCATATATCGGTATGTCTCAACAACAAATCTCTTCAACAAACAACTTTTAATTTCATTTTCTACCTCACCCAACACTCTTTCTCGTTAAACAGATATTTGGCCTCACACAACACTCCTCCTTGTTAGAACAGATCATGCAAATGTTTTATGCAATACGAAAAGCAAATCATGATCCAACAACTTTTAAATTAAGCATCCATCAACTAGTCTCATCATAAATTAAAAACATTCCATCAATTAATTTTTAATAAAACCAAACACATCACAACATCTCAAATATAGACTACAATAATTTATTTCTATCCTCGTTACTCATATAATCATATCTCAACATATATATATGTCAAACTTAACATATTGTTATCTAGTATTTAGTATAGAGTACATACTTTACTCATTTTCCATAGTATAATCTTACTAGTATAGTCATTTTCTTCATATAGGTATTTAACTTTTAAAAATTCACTATTTAATCAACAATTACTAGGAGTAAAGTGAAAACTCATCTCACTATGCGATCCAACTAGTTCCTTTATTTCTCAAGATTTTTCCACTAGTACCTAAAAAGAATAACACTTAATCCTATTACTTTAAATCATTTAAAAGAATACCTAGCAACCCCAAGGTGTTTTGCACACTTTAATTATCAAGAGCGCACTACTCACAAAATCAAAAATCTAAGAAATCAAGGCGTTAAGCCCTTTTTCAAATCATTTACTTTGAATCTAAAAAACACTTAATTTTCATGAATATTAACACTTTTAAAGGTTTTTAAATCATACTTTCAAAGTATCTAAATATTGAAATCACTTTGGAATGGTTTCACACTAAAAAATTGAAGGAAAAAGTCAAAATTTCAAAAATAAGCATGATCCTATCGACTGGGTACCTGATCCAGTCGACCAGAAAAGATCCATAAACCTCAACCACCTGATCTAGTCGACTGGACATATGACCCAGTAGATTGGGTCCTTCCAAAACTGTAAAGCCTAGTCTTTTCTTTAGATATTTTATGTAAAAATTTTATAATTTACCTTTGCTAGGGAACTTTTAAAAGAAATAGGAACCTTGGGGGTTATTTTATAACTAGAGTAAAAAGAGAAGAAGCTTGATGCTATTGTAATTTATTTTCAAGAGAAGGTTAGAAGCATATTTTGTTCCTCCTAAGTAGTATTATAAATAAGTTGAGAGAGAGATCACAACCCTCATTTTTCGCCACTCTCTCTCAAATTCCAAAAATTTCTAGCTCTTTCTCCTTCCTTCATTTCTTTTGAGCTTTTGGTTGAAGTTTGGGGAAAATATTCAAGTAAAAGTTTTTTCTTTTCTCTTTTTTGCTATCACTAGTTAATTTTATGAAGTTCAAGTTCAAAGTTCTTGGATTTTGAAGCTTTTGGTGAAAAGTTTGAAGAAACAACTTTTTGGGTTTTCAAAAAGAGTTTTTGAACTAGGTTTGAAGATTAGAGGATTTTAACTTGGAATTTGGTTATGGGTAGGGTAAATGTTAGAATTAGAACATTAGAAAATTACGTTTTGAAAGGGTTGAGGATTTTAAGAAGGATTAAAGAGGTTTGAAGGCAAAAGGAGCAAGTTTTTTAGAGTTTTCTAGGCATCAGGTCACTAGGTAGTCGATTGTGGTGATCCCACAGTCGACTGTTGAAAGGGTAGAGACTTTAGGTCTCAAGTAAAATTGACTATGGGATTGCATAGTTGACTGTGCAAGAGGCAGAAAGTCCTAGACCTTAAAATAGTTGACTGTTCTAATGAGACAGTCGACTATGCATTATTGTTTTTGGGTTTTTACACTTTGATTTCACCTTTCTTTCAAATCCTAAGCCTTTAAGGATGGTTTAATGAATTGAATTAATGTTCTTGGTTCTTTAATTTGATTAGTTGATGTGAGTTTGAGGATGTCGTGGCTATTAATCAAAATGATATATTCTTTAGATTTAACTGAAGATCGTTTAAAGGGAAAAGAAGTGATCTAGGAATAGAACTTGGTTCTCAAGGTGAGTTTCACCCTACCCTTAGTACACACGAAAACTAATAATGAAGATAAAAATATAAGTACCTATAGGATGGAAGATTATATCAATGGAATCTTACTATTATATATAATATATGTAATAAGTATAAGTTATATATATACATTTATGATGACCTAAGGAAACTCTTTGTGTTTATTTGTTATATTGAATTTATTGGGTGATGGAGAAATTGGTTGATAGTTATGTTATACTTACTCATGCATTGGAAATTGATGATATGTTATTAAGGGGGGAGTGATAGGTGAGGTTGGTAAGTCCCTTCCCACAAAGGGTGTAAGGGTACCGAAGGAATTTGGACGAATAAGACCCCGTCCGGGAAAGGATATAGGGGATCCGAAGATTTGATCTTATGAAATGTAGATTGAGAAAATGTACCAGTACATGGAGAGATGTCCTCATCGTATTACAATTGATTATGAGATGAAATGATCATGGATCATATCATTTTATATTGCATATCTTGTGAGAATTGTTATAATTTGGCCCATAAAGGGCGTGTGAATTGATTTTCCTTGTGATAGGCTTGTGAATACTTAGATTATGGTATTGTTAATCATAAATTCTCATGGTATCATACTCTCTAATGTAATATTGTTAGTATATGTTAAATAAATTAGTATTTACATACCACGGTTTAATTGCTAAAGATAATCCCTAAGAATTATAAAACATTTTGAAGATGATTACTTTGAGTAGAGTGAGTACTCGCTGAGCTTTATAGCTCACCCCTTCCTTTTATTTTTTCATGAAAGTTTTCAAAAGACCTCGGATTATAGGTGGAGAAGTTGAAAAAAAAAAAATCTTTTAAGTGGGTCCACGCATGAGGCATCCTAGTCCAAGTCTTTTGTAGTAGTTATGAATATATTTTTTATATGTTAAGTTGTAACCCTTGGAGGTTGTGTGCTATGAGACACTTTTGTAAATTTTAAAGCTTTGTAGTGAAATGGATGTATTTATATGTTATTAGTGCATATTATATTATGTTGTGTGTGTGTCTATATATATATATATATATATATATATATATATATATATATATATATATATATATATATATATAGGTGCTCAGTTCTAAAAAGTAATTGATGTCGTTCCAATTGGGGCTCACTAGAGATGGGTCATTACATTTTTGGTATCAGAGCTTTAGTTTTAAGATTATGTAGACTATTAGAGTCTAGTATTATTAATTCTAATAAATTCCTATATATAGGGATTGAGGATGCCACATGGATAAAATAGAGGTAGAGCTAAAGGTACGTGACATATAGTAGGGAAGGGTAGTGTCCTGGCCCGGGGGCGTGGATAACCCTCGTTGCGTAGGGTTAGAGTAGAAGTTGAACCTGAAGTTCCTGAAGAAGAACATGTTGGTAGTGCGTCTGGTGCTTGATGAGTGCCAAATATTGCATATTTAAGCCCCTTAATTTATATTTGTTAAGCTCTTGTTTGTGCTATTTCACGTTATTTTATGTCTTTTCTGTGTTTTTTGTATTTTTATAGGTTTGTGGAGAAAATGAAGCATTTTGGGAGCTGTCAAGCTTCAAGAGCAAAAGCTGAGGATGCTTAGTGCAATCGAGCACACAAGACATGAAATCGAGCGCACCTGCGCTCGAGCGCACTAGCCTGCGAACGAGTGTATGCGCATCATCCCACATCAGTCAGAAATCTTTGCAGCACACCATGCTGTGTTCGAGTGCACCAGGCTACGATCGAGCGCACTCGGGCAATATCCCACATCGAATTTGAAAACATTGCACTCCTGAGTTTCCCTATAAAATCCCCACCTCACTGAAGCAAAAGGGGTGCAATCCGGAGGACGTCTGCTAGCATTCTGGGGGATCTCCAAAGCTTTGCTACCATAAGGGGAAGCGTTGCACAACAACTGCGAGTGGAATTTCTCCATGTATAATCAGTTTTAATTTATTTCTTTGAGTTATAAAGTTTTATGTTTAGTACTTTTGTGAAATTTAGTTTCATTATTCTGCGAGGCTAAAACCTTCATCTAATGTTGAAGATGAAGCCTCGCCATTGTTTAGCATTATATTTTCAGATAAGTTCGTACAATTCTGATATTTTTAGTATTAATGTTCTATTTCAATTGCTTGAGTGAACTCTTATGATTGATTGTTTTTAAATTGTTAAATTGGATATTTCTTGTGTTTCATCTGCTGGATACGTCAGATCATTCAAATTAGATTGGATATCCATTATGATTTGTAAATTAAACGGATACATTGGATGCTTTTGGTTTAGTTTGGGTACTCGTCATGATTTGTATAATGGTGGATTCATGGAATGATTTGATAATTACGCTTATATAGAACATGAAGATGTATGCTTTACTTTGGTGGGGTAGATTCAGAAAACCTTAGTGTTTTTATCAGTTGTTTTAAAATCAATTTAATTTACTTTATATTTCATTGCAAGATATAATCTGAAATTCGGAACTAGGTTAAAATAGGCTTAGTTTAGATAAAAATATTTTCACAATGCAATTCCCTGTGGATTTGACCTCGCACTTGCACAAAACTATGTTACAAACGACTCGTGCGCTTGCGAGTAATTTAAAACTTATAACAAGTTTTTGGCACCGTTGCTAAGGACTTATTTTGTTTGTGAAAATTAAATTTTTATCTGAATTAATTTTATTTTTCTACTAGTTTAGTTAGCATTTTTGTTTTATTTTTGTTTTTGCAGTTTTTTTTGTTTATTTGTTTCTATTTGCAAGTGCCTATAAAAAATAAATAAATAAATAGTTAGTTTATTTTATTGTTTTCTGTTTGGTGTATGCTTGGTCAGAGATCCCTGAATTTAGAATTGACACCTTTAGATCCTGACTTAGAAAGAACTCTTAGGAGACAAAAGAGAGCACTTGTTGAAAGAAAGACAATTGAGATGGGAGAAAATTTTAGGAATGCAAATCAACCGGAGCATGTATAGCAACCTAGAGCTTGGAACGTGGACTCCACTATATCCTTTAGGGATTTGTTCTCACCCGTTGCGACTAACTCATCTTCTTGCATAGTGTTGGCACCAACCAATGCCACCCATTTTGATTTAAAGCCATATGTCATCCAACTCCTACCCTCATTTTGTGGCTTAGATCTTGAAAATCCTTACAGCCATGTAAAGAAATTCAAAGATATTTGTGCCACATTCAAGTTCCAGAACTTCTCTGAGGAGTTAGTCCATCTTTAACTTTTCTCTTTTTCTCTTCATGATAGAGCTAGGGCATGGTTGGATTCCAACACGCCCGGGTCTATTACATCTTAGGAAAATCTGTTGAGTAAATTTTATAACAAGTTTTTCCAAATGTCTAGAGTGAATGAGTGCCGAAAAGAAATTAGTTCTTTCACTCAGGATGAGGATGAGAAGTTTTCTGAGAGTTAGGAGCACTTCAAAGAGTTACTAATCAGATGCCCTCCACATGGATATAAGAAGTGGAGACTCGTTCAGTTCTTCTACCAAGGGTTGACTCAACCCAACCGTAGCATGATCGAGTCTATGAATGGGGGGGCATTCTTAAGTCTGACGGGGGAGGAAGCATACAAAGCATTGGACAAGTTGTTCGACAACTCACAACAGTGGGATTTTTCAACATGTCGGGACAAGTCCATTCGTGCTCCTAAGAAATGAGGCATCTATGAGATTAAGGAGGACACTGATTTAAGGATAAAGATAGATGCTCTCACCAAGAAGATTGACGCTCTCGTTATGGGCCATTCCATCAATGCTGCCAACATATTCAATGTTGATAGTTGTTCTATCTGTGTTAGTCCTATGCATTTAGCACAGAATTGTCCATCTACGCCAGCTTTGCCGAGTATCCCATAGAACAAATGAATGCTTTCAATGACTATAGGAGGCTGTCAAATGGATCTTACTTCGAGACTTACAATCTAGGGTGGCGGAACCACCCTAATTTTTCTTGGAAGCAGAACCAATCGATGAATCAGGGAGGAGCCCCTCACAATCAATACCCTCCCAGATTTCCTCCAAGTTATGGTCACTCAGCCCATCCAGCACCATCACCTGCTTACCAAGCTCCCAGTCAAGCACCAGTGTCGGTTTCACAATCTCTAGAGGACACCCTCAAAGAATTTATGAAGATGACCGACTAATCCATCAGCGAATTAAGGAGTGCAACAATAGTAAACACCCAAGCGATTGCCAAGCAAGAGAGTCAAATGGGTCAAATCGCAAGTCACTTGGGTGAAAAAGAGAAGGGAAAGTTCTCCAGTCAGCCCGTGCGTAACCCAAAGGGACAGTTTATGGTTGGAAATTCATCAACTCCTATGCACGGGGAGGAACAAGTGCAATTGATTATCACATTAAGGTCTGGGAGACAAATGGACAATCGAGTGGAAGATAACCCTACTATGCAGCAAGAGCAAGAAAGTGGCAACAAGGAGAAAAGAAATACTGAGCCATCTACAGCCACACCTACTGTTAAAGATCCTCCTAGGTCGTTTGTACCTAAAGCACCTTACCTTGAGATATTATAAGTGCCCAAGAAAGGAGGGAAGTATGCAGACATTCTGGAGGTATTCAAGCAGGTCCAAATCAATATCCTATTTTTGGATGCCATCCATCAAGTGTCGTCATATGCCAAGTTCTTAAAGGACTTTATCACTATCAAGAGGAGGGTGAATGTCCCAAAGAAGGCATTTTTGACCGAGCAAGTTAGCTCAATCCTTCAGTGCAAGCTGCCCGTAAGTATAAGGACCCGGGGTGTCCTACCATCTCTTGCACGATAGGAGTCAACCAGATAGAGAAGGCTCTTTTAGATCTAAGAGCAAGTGGGAATATTTTGCCCTACTCAATCTATTTGCAGTTAGGGTTAAGAGAACTGAAGCCCACATCCACGACGCTTCAATTGGCTGACAGGTCAGTGAAAATACCACGGGGAATAGTTGAGGACGTTTTAATAAAGGTGGATAAATTTTATTTCCCTATGGATTTTATTGTGTTTGACACAGAGCCGGTTCAGAATGTAGGGATTCAGATACCAGTTATTCTAGGGCAACCATTCTTTGCCACGGCTAATGCCTTGATAAATTGTAGGATAGGGGTGATGAAGATTTCCTTCGAAAATATGATAGTGGAGTTGAATATCTTTGATATCAGTAAGCAATCACTTGAATATGATAAAGTGAGAAATGTATGCTTGATAGATGAGATTCTTGAGGAGACTGTGGATGAATCAAGCATTGAGGACTCCCTTGAGGCTTGCTTTGCTCAGTTTGGAGAGGATTTGGATTTGGATAAGTTACTTGAGCAAGCACATGCCATTTTAGAGTCTGCTCCTTAAGAAAGCAATGCGACGAAAGAGACCGCAGTACCTGAGCCCCCCAAGAAAGAACTTAAGCCTTTACTGGATCATCTTAAGTATAAGTTCCTAGGTCCAGTAGATTCGTTACCTGTGAGTATAGCTTCAGATTTGGTTGAGGCTCAAGAGGAGAAATTATTAGACGTTTTAAGAGAGCACAAGGAAGCTATCAGTTGGACTATTGAGGATATCATGGGAATCAGCCCCTCAGTGGTGATGCACAAGATACATTTGAAGGAGGATGTCAAGCCATTGAGGGAGCCATAAAGAAGGCTCAACCCAGCTATGTAAGAGGTTGTGAGGACTGAAGTGATTAAGCTGTTGGATGCAGGGATCATTTATTCAATCTCTGATAGCAAGTAGGTAAGCCCAATTCATGTCATGCCCAAGCGAGCGGGATTGACGGTAGTGAAGAATAAAGACAACGAGTTGGTGCCAACACGGGCTCAGTCAAGATGGAGACTGTGTATAGACTACCGTAAGCTGAATGCTATCACAAGGAAAGATCATTTTTCACTCCCATTTATTGATCAGATGGTGGAGCGCTTAGCTGGGCACAATTACTATTACTTATTGGATGTTATTCTAGATATGACTAGGTCCCTGTGGACCCTGAAAATCAGGAGAAGATGACGTTTACTTGTCCTTTTTGGACACTCGCCTATCGTCGCATGCCTTTTGGGTTATGCAATGCACCTGCTACCTTTCAGTGGTGCATGGTCAGCATATTCTCTGACATGGTACAGCGGTTCTTAGAGATTTTCATGGATGACTTCTCCAACTTTGGTTCATTATTTGAGGAGTGCCTGCACCATCTCACTTTGGTTTTAGTGCGGTGCAAGGAGAAGAACCTGGTGCTTAATTTGGAGAAGTGCCGTTTTATGGTCAAGCAAGGTATTGTACTGGGGCATGTTGTATCTCATCGGGGGATTGAGGTCGACAAAGCAAAGGTGGACCTGATTTCCAATCTTCCACCCCATGTACGGTGAAGGAGGTTCGATCTTTTCTAGGCCATACAGGATTCTACAGGCGATTTATCCAAAATTGTAGTAGGATCGCCAGGCCCTTGTGCAAGTTATTGTTGAAGGATGCCCCGGTTGTATTTGATGAAGATTGTAAGAAAGCATTTAGGGATTTGAGGAAGATTTTGACGTCCATACCCATTATTTAACCATCTAACTGGGGTGTGCCTTTTGAGATTATGTGTGACGCATCAGACTATACTGTTGGAGTTGTTTTGGGGCAGCATGTTCATAAACTTCCCCATGTTATCTATTATGCAAGCAGAACTCTAAACGATGCACAACTCAATTACTCTACCACTGAGAAGGAGTTGCTAGCAGCCATTTTTGCATTGGACAAGTTCAGATCCTACTTGTTAGAATCGAAAGTCATTATCTACTCGGATCATACAGCATTGAAGTACCTTTTCTCTAAAAAGGATACTAAATCTCGTCTTATCTGATGGATCTTGTTACTTCAAGAGTTTGACATAGAGATTCGGAATAAGAAAGTTTCCGAAAATGTTGTGGCGGACCATTTTTCTAGGATGATAGTGGATTTCACTGAGGCTGTTATTCCTATTTCTTAGACCTTTCCTAATGAGCAATTTATGCAGATTGCTCACCATCCTGCACCATGGTTTACCGATATAGTGAACTATCTTGTCACCAGTCAAATTCCTTTACATTGGGGGCGACAAGATAAATCAAAGTTTTTGGCCATGGTAAAACATTTTTTCTGGGATGATCCTTACTTGTTCAAGTATTGTCCCGATCAGATCATCAGAAGGTGAATTCCTGAGCATGACCAATCTAATATCATCGCCTTTTGTCATGATCATGCTTGTGGAGGCCATTTCAGTACTAAGAAGACCGTTGTGAAGATTTTGCAGTGTGTATTCAATTGGCTTACCCTGTTCTGAGACTCTCACACCTACTATGTATCTTGTGAGCATTGCCGAAAACTATGGAGTCTTTCTAGGAGGAATATGATGCCCCTCAACCCCATTCTGATTATTGAGATTTTTAACGTGTGGAGCATTGATTTTTTGGGACCTTTCCCAAATTCCTTTGGCTACCTGTACATTTTGGTTGCTGTGGATTATCTGTCCAAATGGGTGGAGGCCGTTGCATGCAAGACCAATGACCATAGAGTTGTGGTCCAGTTTTTTAAGGACACTATCTTTGCTCGTTTTGGTACACCTCGAGAAATCATAAGTGATGGAGGTAAGCACTTTTGCAACCGGATTTTTGAGCAGTTGATGAAGAAGTATTTCATCACACATAAGGTTGCCACCCCGTATCACCCACAGATGAGTGGACAAGTGGAAATTTCTAATCGCGAGATCAAGCACATTTTGGAAAAAACTGTGAACCCTAGTAGAAAGGATTGGTCTCTGTGATTGACTGATGCACCATGGGCCTATCGGACAGCCTTCAAGATGCCAGTTGGCATGTCTCTCTATCGTATTATGTGCAGAAAAGCATGTCACCTTCCGGTAGAATTAGAGCATCGAGTGTATTGGGCTATCAAGCAGCTGAACTTCAATCTTTCAAAGGCTGGCTCACAAAGGAAGCTCCAACTCAATGAATTAGAGGAACTGTGGAATGATGCATATGATTGTGCGCGGTCGTACAAGGCACAAATGAAAAATACTCATGACCAAAACATATTGAGGCGAGCTTTTGAGCCTGGTCAAAAAGTTCTTCTTTACAATTCACGCCTGCATCTTTTTCTAGGCAAGCTCAAATTTCGATGGACAAGCCCATTTATTATTCGATCGGTTTTTCCTCATGGGGCTATCAAGATTGAGGATCCACAGAATGGTAACACTTTCAAGGTGAATGGACAGAGGCTAAAACCATTCTTGGAGTTGAGGAGTCCGAACATTGAGACGATATTGTTGGAGGATCCTAGTTACTCAGATTGAGTGTCGTCTACGATGAAGAGTCTGGCTTAAGACTTTAAACTTAGCGCTCATGGGAGGCACCCCACAGCATATCCTTTCTGTTTGTTTATTATTTTACATATTTATTGTTACTGTTTATTTCTAGTGTTTCTTTTTTTTCCAGTCTTCATTTTTCAGGGATAATGCGTACTTCAGTTCAAGTTTTAGGGTATGCTATGAGCTATGCCAGTCCAGCTAGTTCTCTCTCTCCTAGGTCAGCTCTTTCCATAATATTCACACATTGGGGACAATGTGTAATTTAAGTTTGGGGGTATGGGAGACACATTGCACACACTCTATCCTGATTTGTTGTTGTTTTTTCTTTGTTTTAAAGTAAAGATAAATGCATCTCATGTTATTTTGAAATCTTGGTTGATCTAAAGAAATTATGTGGTGTAATATCATTGGTGATCTTAAAATTTTGAACATATGATTTGATGATAAAGTTTTAAAACTTAGTTACTTACTTTAGGTATTTCAAAATTCACATGTTTGATCTACTCTGACATGAGCACATAATTGTGTGAGGTATGACATGTGATTTTAATGTGTATGTGTCCATGACTTAGTTAACTTAATGACTTGTTGGATAAACACTTTGGCATATAAAAGTTTAATATATATGTATATATATATATATATATATATATACAAACACATTTATAATGATCATCAATAAACTTTCCACTGAGCAACTGGAGCTCTTACCTCAGTAAGTAGTGAGTGTTCACATCAAAAGGTGGGAATTTTATTCATAATGATCATTGAGAAAATTTCTGCTGAGTAATTGGACCTCTTACCTCAGTAAGCAGTGAGTGTTCACGTCAAAAGATGGGAAGTTTGCTTGGTAGCAGTAAGGCCAATTTAGTTTCGTAGCTTTTTTTACTCGAGTTAGTAAGTCCTTAGGGGTGCCTTTACACCTAATGCCTTAAAACCATCTGGTTTGGGAGTCATTGACTCAACCCTCGCTACATGGGTCAATTAGAAAGCTTAAAGGAAGTAAACATAGCAGAGCCTTATAATATTAAAAATAAATAAATAAATAAACTATGCCATTTTTGTTTATTCTGATGGGAAATTCGGTGAATCTTGAGATATGGAGACATTACACATTTGAGTTATTTGGAAGCTTCATTTTTATATGCTAATACACTTTACACTAAGTCAGACTTGTGATGCCTTAGCCTGCTTTTTGTAAGTAATTAGAGTTTAACATTTCTATTCATTGCGAAGATGGGTATATCTTTTTAAACTTGCTCATGAATGAATGTCATGGTTTTGTGAGATACTTAAATTTTATTATACCATAAGTGATGAACTTATCTTTGTGTTCTTTGTTTTTCATTTAGTTTTTTTTTTTTTTGTTTTGCTAAGGGACTAGCAAAATATAAGTTTGGGGGTATTTGATGAGTGTCAAATATTGCATATTTAAGCCCCTTAATTTATATTTGTTAAGCTCTTAGTTTCTGTTATTTCATGTTATTTTATGTCTTTTCTGTGTTTTCTATATTTTTATAGGTTTGTGGAGAAAATGAAGCATTTTGGGAGCTGTCGAGCTTCAAGAGCAAAAGTTGAGGATGCCTAGTGCGATCGAGCGCACAAGACATGAGATCGAGGGCACCTGCGCTCGAGCACACCAGCCTACGAACGAGCGCATGCACGACATCCCACATCGATCAAAAATCTTTACAGTGCACCATGCTGCGTTCGAGCGCACCAGGCTACGATCGATCGTATTCGGGTAGTATCCCACATCGAATTTGAAACACATTGCACTCGTGAGTTTCCCTATAAAATCTCTACCTCACTGAAGTAATAGGGGTGTAATCCGGAGGACGTCTGCTAGCATTTTGGGCGATCTTCAAAGCTTTGCTACCATGAGGGGAAGCGCCGCACAACAGCTGCGAGTGGAATTTCTCCATGTATAGTCAGTTTTAATTTATTTCTTTGACTTATAAAGTTTTATGTTTAGCTCTTTTGTGAAATTTAGTTTCATAATTATGCGAGGCTAAAACCTTCATCTTAGGTTGAAGATGAAGCCTCGCCATTGTTTAGCATTATATTTTCAGATATGTTCGTACAATTATGATATTTTTAGTATTAATGTTCTATTTCAATTGTTTGAGTGAACTTTTATGATGGATTGTTTTTAAATTATTAAATTGGATATTTCTTATGTTTCATCTATCGGATACGACGGATTATTCAAATTAGATTGGATATCCATTGTGATTTGTAAATTAAACGGATATATTTGATGGTTTTGGTTTAGTTTGGGTATTCGTCGTGATTTGTATAATGGTGGATTCATGGAATGATTTGATAGATTACGCTTATAGAACATGAAGACGTATGCTTTACTTTGGTGGGGTGGATTCAGAAAACCTTAGTGTTTTTATCAGTTGTTTTTGAATCAATTTAGTTTACTTTATATTTCATTGCAAGATACAATCCGAAATTCGAAACTAGGTTAAAATAGGCTTAGTTTAGATAAAAATATTTTCACAACGCAATTCCCTGTGGATTCGACCTCGTACTTGCACAACACTATATTATAAACGACTCGTGCACTTGCAACTAATTTAAAACTCACAACAATGCTATTAGTAGAAGCATAAGAGATGCCACTATAGAGAGTGATGAGCTACGAGAAGCCTTGGCTCAAGCATTAGGTAGAATTGGGGATTTAGAGCATAGTTTAGAAAAACAAGATAGAAAAGGTATGGTGAACCATTAAGGGAAAATGATATGAGACGCGAAATAAAAGGAGATGTGTTTATCCGATTTAACAAGCTAATGCCACCCACCTTTAGGAGTGCCCAGAACCCCCTAGATGCTGAAGCATGGATTAAGAAGGTGGAATGTTTATTCAGAGTATTACAATTTTTGAATCGATAGAAAGTTGCCTTTTGTCATTTAAGTTGGAGGAAGAGGTGGCAAATTGGTGAGAGGATATACTTTTTAGGCTATCAAGGGACATTGATAAACCGTTGACTTGGGAAAGGTTTAAGGAAGTGTTCTATGATAAATATTTCTCAGATACCATTAGGGCTCAACTGGAAAATGATTTCATTTACTTGAGACAAAATATCATGTCAGTGACCTAATATGATGGAAGGTTTATTACCTTATCTAGATTTGCATCGGAATTGGTAAGCACTGGAGAAAGAAAGTGTAAGAGGTTCCTTAATGGTTTGAATTATGACATTCGTTCTCGAATTTCTTATTTGGAGCATCCCAAGTATGCAAGATTAGTAGACAAAGCACTATGAGTAGAGAAAGATGTAATGAAATTGAAAGGATGTCGTGAATGACAAAAGAATAGTAGGTCGGAGGGTACCAAATAGGGTAGTTATGAGTTTGGGATATGAGGGAAAGGTGTGGGGAGTAAGCTGTTTGAAATAAACCAAGGTCAACATAGTGAACCAGCAGCATCTATGATGTAAAGTTCAATAGGGGAGATTTAGAGAACTATAGGACAATTATTTCCAATAGGAATTTAAGGCAAAAGAAGAGATACATCAAGCAAAGGAAGCGATGCTATGTCAGGATTTAATCCTAGGTGATGTTTTCGATTTAGTCAAGTGGGCCTTTTATCTAGAGATTATAGTTTTAAATTGTGTCATCGTTGTGGTTCAACTGAACATCTTCAGAAGGATTGCCCCATGTTACAAAGTATTGTATGCTTTGTGTGTGGTCAAAGTGGTCATGTGGGTGCAGATCGTTGGTCAAGATTTAAGCCGACTAGTAGTATGAATACAATTGGAGGTTCTGGAAGGGATGAATTGGGTCGAAGTAGTGGAATTGGAAATGGTAGAGGTGGGATTCATGAGCGAGGAACTGTAGTGGGAAAGTGGAATACCAATCAAGGGCAACAAGGATAGGCTACACCTGATGTGGTGTACTCAAATAGTGAAGAAGATCATGTCAGACATTTGAAAATAGTACTAGGAACCCTTAGAAAGGAAAATTTGTATTACTAAGTGTGAATTTTAGTTGGCAAATGTGATCTTTTGGGACATATAGTATCAGAGGAAGATGTGACTATATACCCTTAAAAGGTTGAAGCAATTTTGAATTGGGAGAGACCCACGAATGTAACTGAAATCAGAAGTTTCTTGGGACTAGAGGGGTATTATAGAAGGTTTATTAAAACTTTTCACTCATTACGGTACCGTTAACCAAGTTGACAAGGAAGGGGGAAAATCTATATGGTTATAAGAATGTGAACAAAGTTTTCTTCTATTAAAGAAGAAGTTGACAACGGCACCAGTATTGATCTTTCCTTCAAGTGACAAGGGGTTTGTGATTTATAGTGATACGTCACATCAAGGGTTAGGTTATGTCTTAATGCAACATGGAAAGGTTATAGCTTATGCTTTTCGATAGCTGAAGAACCACGAAAAGAATTACCCCACTCATGATTTGAAGTTGGTAGCAATAGTTTTTGCATTAAAGATTTAGAGACATCACCTTTATAGAGTTAGTTGTGAGATATTTATGGACCACAAAAGTCTTATGTATTTACCCACTCAAAAGGAGCTAAATTTAAGACAAAGGCGATGGATGGAATAAATCAACGATTATGATTCTACTATACATTATCATCCAAGAAAGGCTAATCTGGTGGTGGATGCTTTGAATCAGAAATATGGCAGCAAATTAGTAACTTTGAAGACTTATAATTCAACGTTGATCGAAGAATTAAGAAGTTTAGAATTTAAGCTTGAAGCTGATGTCGATGAAGGGTTAGTAGCCAACATGATGGTAAGATCTTCAATGATAGGTTGTTTATTGGATAACCAAAGTAAAGATGAAGCATTGATGGCAATTAAGAAGGAACTTTTAGAGAAGTGGATAGACTTCGTAATGAGAGAAGATGGAATTGTAATGTTAGGGAATCAAATCTATGTACCAAATGAAATGGATTGAAAAAGGAGATTCTGAAGAAAGCTCATGACACTGTTTATTCCATGCACTTAGGGAGTAAAAAGATGTATAGGGGACTTAAGTAAAACTACTGGTGGTCAGGTTTAAAGAAGAATATAGTAGAGTATGTATCTTGATACTTAGTATGTCAGCATGTAAAAACTGAACACAAGCATCCGACAGGGTTATTGTAACCTCTTCCCATACCAAAATAGTTGTGGTAAAAAGTGACCATGGATTTTATTACGAGACTTCCCCGCACTCAAAGAGGGTTTGATGCCATTTGGGTTATAACTGATCGGTTAACCAAGTCTACGCATTTTCTTCCTATCAAGATAACTTGGTCTCCCGAGAAATTGGCGAAATTATATGTAACAGAATTAGTGAAGCTTCATAGTGTACCATCGAGTATCATATTAGATCGTGATGCACGACTTACCTCTCAATTTTGGAAAGGGTTCCAATAAGCCATAGATACTCAATTGTATTTCAGCACTGCCTTTCATCCTCAAATGGATGGTCAATCTGAAAGGACAATTCAAACATTGGAGAATATGCTGCGAGACTGTGTTATGAACTTCCCGGGTAGTTGGGATGCATATTTACCCCTTATGGAGTTTTCTTATAACAATAATTTTCAAGCCAACATCGGGATGGCACCTTTCAATGCTTTGTATGGTAGAAGGTTTAGGCCTCAAATGATTTGTATGGTAGAAGGTGTAGGCCTCCAGAATGTTGGGGGGGGGAAGTAAGGGAAAGGAAAGTCTTTGGTCCATAAATAATAAATCTAACCACAGAAAGAATTAAACGGATATGGTAACATCTGAAGATAACTCAAAGTAGATAGAAAAGTTATGCAGACAAGAGAAAGAGGCCGTTAGAATTTCAAGTTGGTGATTGAGTACATCTTAAGGTGTCCCCTTGGAAAGGCGTGTTGAGTTTTAGACAAAAAGGAAAGTTGAGTCCTCGCTACATCGAACCTTATGAGGTTATTGAAAGGATTTGACCTATAGCATACTGATTAACACTACCCCTAGAACTCGCGCAATTGCATGATGTCTTTCATGTGTCAGCCCTGAACAAATATATTCTTGACGAGTCACACATTATTCCTTTTTAATCAATGAAAGTTCAAAAAGACCTCTCTTATGTTGAGACACTAATGAAAATCTTAGATACCAGAGAATAAGTTTTGCATAGAAAGATAATTCCCTTCGTAAAGGTACTATGGAGAAATAGAGGAGTCAAAGAGGCCACTTGGGAGAGTGAGACGGATATAAAGGTCAGCATCCTGCTTTGTTTCCGAACTCAGGTAAAAATTTCGAGGATGAAATTTTATTAGGAGGGGAGAATTGTAGATCTAGATCTTTTCTTTAGATATTTTATGTAACTATTCTATAATTTACCTTTGCTAAGGAACTTTTAAAAGAAATAAGAACCTTGGGGATTGTTTTATAACTAGAGTAAAAAGCGAAGGAGCTTGGTGATATTGTAATTTATTTTCAAGAGAGGGTTAGAAAGGTCTTTTGTTCCTACTAAGTAGTAGTATAAATAGGCTAAGAGAGAAACCAAATCCCTCATTTCGCCCACTATTTCTCAAATTCCAAAAATTTCAAGCGCTTTGTCCTTCCTTTCTTTCTTTTGAGCTTTTGGTTGACGTTGGGGAAAAGATTCAAGTAAGTGTTTCTTATTTTCTCTTTTTTGTTCTTGCTAGTTAATTTCATGAATTTTAAGTTCAAAGTTCTTGGATTTTGAAGCTTTTGGTGAAAAGTTTGAAGAAACAACTTCTTGGGTTTTCAAAATGAGATTTTGAACTATGTTTGAAGATTTTTAGATTTTAACTTGGAATTTGGTTGTGGGTAGTGTAAAAGTTAGAGTTAGAACCTTAGAAAAATTGCATTTTGAAAGGGTTAAGGATTTTAAGAAGGATCTTCGCTCGAATATTTGTCCTAGTATTTTGTATGTTTTTCAAGTATTTATTTATATGTTTAGCTTAGGAATTTGTTACTTTGAGTTGTTTTTCGTTGTTTTATAGGTTCACAAGCATTTGGAAAGGAGTTTCATGAAATTGCCAGAATTTTCCGTTCAGATCAGTCACTTTTGCGGACTAAACTGTATTGATTCAAGGAGAACTAGGAGATGAGCAATACATTCTTAAAAAGATCCAATTGTCTATTTTATGGAGAATTTACAGCTTGTAAATATGATTTTTCTAGAGAACATTATGGCAGTTTTAGTAGACAAAGGTCAGGCTGTGGGTGATTTCAGCGTGGCAAAAGTGTCATTTTTACGGATTAAACTGTATTGATTCAAGAAGAACTAGGAGATGAGCCTATATGTTTGGAAATATTTGGATGTCTATTTTCTAGAGAATTTTACGGCTCATAAAGATGATTTTTTTAGAGAAGTTATGGCAGTTTTCGTAGACAAAGATCAGGTAAAACCAGGCCTAGACAACAGCAGAACTGGGCCTGGACTGCAGTAGAAGCACACAACCTGAACAAAAACCTTAGGGTGACTTTTTTGTCTACAAAGTTATCTCCATACATACATATATATATAGGAATTTTAGACTCAGAGTTCAGGGGAGACGATGGCAGTTTTTAGAGAGATATTATCAAGAGGAGTTTTGGGAAATTGAAGGATGAGACGGTTTTTTTCATCATGACGGCTTATCAAGAGATTGAAGATGACGATCAATCGCTTCAAGACTTTAAGGATTCATCTTGTAACCAGGGAAGAAATTCTGTCTTTGCTCCTTTTGTCCTTCAATATGCTTGTAACCCTAGTATTTGAATTCTATTATTGGGATTTAAACATGAGCGGCTGAACGCATTGTTGGGCGTTTGGCTTAACTGCCTTGATTGTTATGGATATTTTGGTGGATTTAGTTTTATAAAACTTTTTCAGATTATTTCTTATTCAATATCCTTCATACCTCTGATTATTGCTTGTGGATTGGCCATCTATTATTGATAGTTAAGGTTAATATTTGAGATTAGGTTGAGGACAAATCATCTAGACCTAATTAAGCTTTCTTGAATAGGAATTTAAATCATGATTCAAATCAAATTGTGATTTAGATGGTTGCATTTTCCTTATACTTAATTTAACTAATTAATTTATGAACACGATCCATGGGATTTATTTAATTAGTTATAAATTGAGAATAAACACGATCAATGGCATTCTCTAGTCTTAGCGAAAATACCAATAATCTTGGATGTTGATTAATTCTTTATGTTCATCAAATGTTCCAATTCATGATTGGATAGCAAGCTAAATTCCCAATTGTTCACATTGATTATACTGAGCTCTTCATAATTCGTCTTGTTTAATTTACTTAATTGTTTTTATTTCAATTTTCTCTTCACCAATCTTTTAATTAGAGTGTTTAGGATTTAATTTCATAGTTTGTTTTAGTAATTTTAAGAAAGTAATTTAGGATTTAAACCACTGCAATTCCTTGAGTGATCGACCTCGAGAGTAAACTCATCGTAATACTATTTGTGAATCGTGCACTTGCGAGCATTTAAAATTTGCACATCAAGTTTTTGGCGCCGTTGCCGGGGAATTGGCATTTAATTCTTTAGTTATTTTCTTTGTTTTTATTTTTATCTTTATTTTTTTCTTTTTCTTTTCTTTCTTTTAGGTGTAATTTTTATTTCTTTTATTTGGTAAAATTTTCTTTATTTGCTTCTTGATATTCTTGATTTTAATTGGTATTAATTTGTTTCTTAATTTTCGCTCTCTTGATTCTTGGTAACTTAATTTTTCTTTTGTTGTCTCAGGTACATGCACGATAGAAGATCGCAAGGGAGAAATATAGTGCCAGCAATAGACAACATCCATAGGCTAAGGGAGACATTACAACTTATGGAAGAAGAAAAAAGGTTGGGGAATAGAAAAAGAGGAGCCTGAAAGGATGGAAAGAGTTGAAAGATAAATTATGATGAATGAGTATGCAAGGCCGATCATCGGCACTTCCACATCTTGCATCCAATTGGGGGAAGCTGCACAAAATTATGAGATAAAAAATATCCACTTTAGCATGCTCCCTTCATTCTATAGAATTCCAAATGATGACCCATTAACCTTCATAAGGGATTTCTATGTAACAGTGCAGCTTTTCCTCTATAGGGGCTGAATGAGGATCAAGTCAGGATGAGATGCTTCCCCTACACATTAAAGATAGAGCAAAAGCGTGGTTGATGACTATTCCACCCGGTTCTTTGACTACATGGGAAGCGGTCTACAATCGGTTCATGAACAAATTCTACTCTCATCAGAAGACCACTGAGTTGAGAACTAAGATTGCCACGTTCTCACAAATGGAGGGAGAACCCTTCCATGAAGCCTGGGATAGGTTCAAGATGCTTTTAATCTAGTTTCCCCAACATCATTACCCATTGTAGCTACAAAATCAATTCTTCTATGACGGATTGACACAACAGTGTCAATATACGGTTGATAACGCTGCCAGTGGAGCCATGGGAGAAAAGACTGCTAAGGAGACATGCGAGCTATATGAGATGTTAGGTGCTAATTCCCAACAAAAGAGTGTAAGAGGAAAGTTGGGGTTAATGATTGTGCTCCAACAACGATATGGCGATGCAACTTGCAGAGTTGACCAAACAAGTCAAACTTCTCACTACCACAAACACGCCCAATCATGAGGTATGTGGAGTTTGTAGGGTTTTTGGTCACGGTGCTAACACTTGTTCTTTATCTTACGAATCTTATGTAGGAAATGAACAAGAACAAGTTAATGCAATGGAGTCTTACCAACCTAGGCCGAGGAATGATCCATATTCTAACACCTATAACCCTGGGTGGAGAAATTATCCTAATTTCTCCTAGAAGTCTAACAACGCTCTAGTATATGATCAAAGTTCAAGACCGATTCAATATCAAAACCAAGTTACACCACCCAATCAGCCTAGAAATCCAACTTTAGAGGAGCACTTGAGTGCTTTTATTCAAGTTAGCAAAGAGAACCATGAGAGACATAGCCAAAGGTTGGATTCCTTAGAGGCACCAATGAAGAGGGTGGAAGTACAAGTTGAGCAACTTGCGGAACAATTACAAGTACATCAAAAAGAGAAGTTGCCTAGCCAACCTGAGTAAGCAAAGGCTATCACAGTGCTGTGAAGTAGTAAAATTCTTAACAACAATTCTGATGATAAAATTTCTTATGACTTACCACGTGATGCAGGAAAATCAATTGAGAAGCGAAATGAGTATAACGCACCTAAAGGAAATCCAGCTGAAGATCCACAATCTTCTCAAACATTTTAGGAGAGCATGGAGAAGGAGCCATCTTTCTTCACAACACTGCACAAGGTGACCAAGCCTTACAGGCCTCCTATTCCTTATCCAAGCCGTTTGAAGGATGTTAAATAGGATAAGCAATTTTATAATATTTTTGACATGCTTTCTAAAGTGAATATTAATTTGCCTCTTTTGGATGTTATCAGGAATGTGCCATCATATGCGAAATTCTTTAAGGAACTTAACACCAAAGAGAGGAAATATGAGAAGAACAAGAAAGTGATGGTGTCAGAAGTTGCTAGTGCGGTAATCCAACAAAGCTTGCCACTTAAGCTGAAAGATCCCAGAAGTTTCATCATCAACATCACCATGGGAAACAAAAAGGTCGCCAAAGCAATGCTAGACTTAGGAGCAAGTATAAATCTCATACCATATTCGATATACTTGCAACTAGGTTTGGGGGAGCTTAAGTCAACAACTATGCCCCTTCAACTCGCTGACAGATCAGTTAAATATTTTAAGGGAATAGTTGAGGATTTATTGGTGCAGGTAGACAAAGTGATTGTGCCTATGGATTTCGTGGTATTGGAGATGGAAGGAACCCCATCTAAGGACAAGGAGCACATAATTCTTTTTGGTAGACCATTTATGGCCACAACCAAGACTATTATTGATGTCCATAATGGGAGGTTAACGATGACAGTCTTGGGAGAGACTGTACAATTTAAAGTGTTTGATTCTCTAACCACTCCTTTTTCTGTTTCTACTAATGATGAGTGTTCTTTTATGGATTGTGTGGACTCACTTGTTTATGACACTTATTTGCAGATAAAAATAGAGGACAAGCTTGATGTTGCTCTTACAACTGAGAGAGTAGAGGAAACACTAGAAGATGAGACTAAAGGGTATTATGAGATGTTAGATAGTGCAATACTAGTGTCACCCCAAGAAGAGTCTAGAAAACCTTTAGAATTTCCAAGTTCCCTACCTAGGGAATATACTGCTCCACATAAGCTTGAACTTAAAGAGTTACCTAAGCACTTTAAGTACATATTTTTGGGACAAGGAGACACATATCTTGTGATTATTTCATCTACTTTGACCCAAACCTAAGAGGAGAGAGTTGCGAATGAGCTTAGCAGACTTAGGAGAGCCATAGGATGGAGTATAAGTGACATCAGGGGTATTAGTCCTGCTACATGTATGCATGAGATCATTTTAGAGGACGGTGCCAAACCTGTGAGAGAATCTCAAATGAGACTAAACCCTAACCTATAAGAGGTAGTGAAGAAAGAAATTTTAAAACTCCTGGATGCAGGAGTTATCTACCCTATTTCAGATAGTAGATGGTTAGTCCAGTTCATGTTGTGCCTAAGAAGTCTGGGATTACAGTGGTGCGAAATGAGAAGAATGAGCTAGTGCCCACTAGGATGACTACAGGATGGAGAATGTTCATTGATTACAGGAAACTGAACTCAGCTACTAAGCGTTACCATAACCAAGGCCTTATCCATAAGTCTCTTTATCCTAGAATGAAAGTTCTTTTGTTTAACACTCATTTCAAATTATTTCCAGGAAAATTGAAATCAAGATGGTGCGGATCATTTTCGGTAGTCAATGTTTTTTCTCATGGAGCAGTAGAGTTGCTGAACCCGAAGACTCAACTGACATTCAAGGTCAACGGGCATCGTGTGAAGCCATACTTAGAAGGAGTCCATGACAAGGGGGTTGTTGAGTGCACTGAGGTGCACGATCCTGAACAAGTTCAACCAACGTCTTTCTAAGACGTTAAAGAAAGTGCTTGGTGGGAGGCAACCCACCCATTTGATAGAGTATGTTTTCTGTTCTTTCATTTTCATTGTGCCCTTCTAAATGTTTTTCTAAATGCATGTTTGATTTCATACATTGAGGACAATGTTTAGTTTAAGTTTGGAGGTACAATTAGAACTTGTTGAGACAAAAGTTTCATGCTACAATTAGTTTTATGGTTTGTAATCAAGTTTTTTATGCACATTGAGTTTAGTTTCTTTAACACTGACAAGTTGTTATGGATTGATGCATATTCATATTCCATAGACTGTGCTCTTGATGTTGTAACTGAGTTGAACCTAGATCTAAGATTGAGAATCAAATAGTGGAGACTACCTAGTGAGTTATTTGAGCCATAAGTGTTTTATTCTGAGAGTTTGTTTCTTGGTACTCTTAAACACTATTCGTTATGACCTTAATTGTCAGATGATCTCTATAGGTTTTGCATTGAATGGTAGGATTATATAACTCACTTGAAGTATCATGTTGTGTATTCTCATTATTTTAGTTAAATGACTTGAGTAAGAATTTTGAGTATGTGCCTATCGTTACACGCCCTAGTTGCCACTGTCTTTGGAGAAAAATCCAAATTCCTATTTATAAAAAAAAAAGAATATATATATATATATGAGAAACATATCAAAAAGAGATTTGGTTAGACAAGAAAGAAGACTTGAGATATTTCAAAGGTATTAAAGTTGCTTTTATAAAGACTTGAAAAGAAAGAGCTTTGGTGTAAATCAGGTTCAGCCAACCACGTCCATCTATGCAGAGGTTCATACTCAATATGTTATTTGGTTAGACAAGAAAGAGGACTTGAGATATTTCAAGGGTATTGAAGTCACTCTTATAAAGAGTTGAAAAGAAAGAGCTTTGGTGTAAATCAAGTTCGACCAACAACGCCCATCTATGCAGAGGTTCATACTCAATAGGTTTTGCTTAAGGTGTTTTACTAGGATATGATATAGGTGATGTGATAGCTTTTCAATCCTAACATTTGATTCCTTTCATGAGATCTATTTTGCAAACATATGAGCGTTCTTTGATGATATCCATATTCGTATGCGAATTTATATTTGAAATTTCTTGTTTACATAACTTCTATTCATATATATGCTTGATGAGTGTTTGAAACCTAGGTTTGGTGTGCTTAATGAGTGAATCCTATGAGGCCTAGAGTCAAAACGAATTCGGATTCTTGATGTTAGGTTTGGGGGTAATTGACATGAGGTGTTTTGAGCATTGGAATATGGATGTGCGATGTGTACTTGATTTGAGCAATGAATTGTGAAGTGTTGAGACTATGAACATACTTGTGAATAAGATATCTAGATATGAGTCATAATAAGAATTAAGGCATGATGGTTTTGTTGATTTAAGGTTTTAGGTTTGTTTTGTTTATATTTTCTTTTACTTTTGCTTGAGGACTAGCAAAATCTAGGTTTAGGAGTTGATGAACGAATATTTGTCCTAGTATTTTGTATGTTTTTCAAGTATTTATTTATATGTTTAGCTTAGGAATTTGTTACTTTGAGTTGTTTTTCGTTGTATTACAGGTTCACAAGCATTTGGAAAAGAGTTTCACTAAATTGCCAGAATTGCCCGTACAGATCAATCATTTTTGCGGATTAAAATGTATTGATTTAGGAAAAACAGGAGCTAAGCCATATATTCTTGGAAAGATCCAGATGTCTATTTTCTGGAGAATTTAACAGCTTGTAAATATGATTTTTCTAGAGAAAGTTATGGCAGTTTTAGTAGACAAAGGTCAGGTTGTGGGTGATTTCAGTGTTGTAGAAGTGTCATTTTTACGGATTAAACTGTATTGATTCAGAAATAACCAAGAGATGAACCATATATGCTTGGAAAGATCTGGATGTCTATTTTCTGGAGAATTTTATGGCTCATAAAGATGATTTTTCTAGAGAAAGTTATGGCAGTTTTAGTAGACAAAGGTAAGGCATAATCGGGCCTGGATAGCAGCAGAACCGGGCCTAGACTACAGCAGAAGCACACAACCTGAACAGAAACCCTAGGGCGACTTTTATGTCTACAAAGACGTCCCTATACAGCTGTATATAGGAATTTTAAACTCAGAGTTCAGGGGAGACGATGGCGGTTTTTGGAGAGATATTATCAAGAGAAGTTTTGGGAGATTGAAGGAGGAGACAGTTTCTTTCATCAGGACGGCTTATCAAGAGATTGAAGACGATGATCAATCACTTCAAGACTTTGAGGATTCATCTTGTAACTAGGTTAGAAATTCTGTCTTTGCTCCTTTTTTCCTTCAATATGCTTGTATTTGAATTCTGTGATTAGGATTTAAACATGAGCGGCTGAACACATTGTTGGGCGTTTGGCTTAGCTGCCTTGATTGTTTTGGATATTTTAGTGGATTTAGTTTTATGAAATTTTCCAGATTATTTCTTATTCATTATCCATCATACCTTTGATTATTGCTTGTGGATTGGCCATCTATTATTGATAGTTAAGGTTAATATTTGAGATTAGGTTGAGGACAAATCATTTAGACCTAATTAAGCTTTCTTGAATAGGAATTTAAATCAGGATTCAAATCAAATTGTGATTTAGGTGGTTGCGTTTTCCTTATACTTAATTTAACTAATTAATTGATGAACACGATCCATGGGATTTAATTAATTAGTTATAAATTGAGAATAAACACGATCAATGGCATTCTTTAGTCTTAGCGGAAATACCAATAATCTTGGATGTTGATTAATTATTTATATTCACCAAATGTTCCAATTCATGATTGGATAGCAAGTTAAACTCCCAATTGTTCACATTGATTATACTCATCTCTTCATAATTCGTTTTGTTTAATTTACTTAATTGTTTTTATTTCAATTTTCTCTTCACTAATCTTTTAATTAAAGTGTTTAGGATTTAATTTCAGAGTTTGTTTTAGTAATTTTAAGATAGTAATTTAGGATTTAAACCACTGCAATTCCTTGAGAGATCAACCTCGAGAGTAAACTCATCGCAATACTATTTGTGATTCGTGCACTTGCGCGCATTTAAAATTTGCACATCAATTATATCAATGGAATCTCACTATTAGATATACTATACATAATAAGTATAAGTTATATATGTACATTTGCCTATATATATGATGTCCTAAGGAAACTCATTGTGTTTGTTTGTTATATTGAATTTATTGGGTGATTGAGAAATTGGTTGATAGTTATGTTATGATTACATCTCATATCTCATGCATTAGAAATTAACGGTAGGTAATTGAGGGGGATTTGATGGGGAATGCCGGTAAGTTCCTTCCCACAAGTGTTGTAAGGGTACCAAAGGAATTTGGAGGAATAAGACCTTGCCCAGGAAAGTGTGTAAGGGATCCGAAGATTTGATCTTATGAAATGTTAATTGAGAAAACGTACCGGTACGTGGGGAGACGTCCTCGTCGTATTACGATTGATTATGCGACGAAATGATCATGCATCATATCATTTTGCATCGCATATCACGTAAGAATTGTTATGATTTGGCCTATAAGGGACATGTGAATTGATTTGTCTTATAATAGGCTTGTGAGTACTTGGATTGTGGAATTATTGATCATAAATTCTTATGGCATCATACTCTTTATTGTAATTTTGTTAGTATATGTTAAATAAATTAGTATTTACATACCAAGGTTTAATTACTAAAAATAATCCCTAAGAATTATAAAACATTTGAAGATGATTACTTTGAGAAAAGTGAGTACTCGCTGAGCTTTATAGCTCACCCACTCCCTTTTTAATTTTTTAGGAAAGTTTTTCAGAAGACCTCGGATCATAGGTGGAGAATTGAGAAGAAAAATAAGTCTTTTAGGTGGGTCCATATGTGAGGCATCCTTGTCCAATTCTTTTGTAGTAGTTATTAATATATTTTGTATATGTTAAGTTGTAACCCTTGGAGGTTGTGTCTCATGAGACACTTTTGTAAAGTTTAAAGCTTTGTAGTGAAATGGATGTATTTATATGTTATTAGTGCGTATTATATTTTGTTGTGCATCAGTTTTTGTTTATATATATACTTGTGTAGGTGTTCAATTCTGAAAAGTAATTGATATCGTTCCGAGTAGGGACCGCTCGGGATGGGTGGTTACAAAAACAGCTCAAAATCCCTCTCTAGTTGATTGGGTGCCCGACCCAGTTAACTATGTCCCCTGAAATCAGCACTTTTCTTCCTAGAAACTCATCTTTTTCTCCAAATTTCTTTTTGATTTCAAAATTTCTTTACAAATATTCAAAGACACAAGTTTCTAATGGTTTTAAATCAAAACTTTTACATTACCCAAAGCAAAATTTCAAATTAAAACACATCAAACTAGTACTTAACACAAAACCCATTTTTGAAACTCAATTTTTTTTTCTTCTAACTTTTCTCAAAAAGTGTCAAATTCAAGACCCCAAATCAAAATCTTAGTTTACTAGACAAGCTTGAAGAAAGATAGAGAAAAATAGATCATTACCTTAATTTTTCAAGATTTTTCCTATATTTTCCCCTTTGTCTTCCTCTTTTTCTTCTTTTCTTTCCTTTTCTCTCTTTCTTTTTCTCCTCTCTTTTTCTCCTCTCTCCTGGACTCTTCTAGAGAAATCTAGAAAATGTTGGATTCTCTCCCTCTCTCCTTCTATTTATACTCAATTTCTTTCTTAAATTGAATATTTACCCTTCCACTTTACCCCTCTTTCGTAAACTACCACTAACACTTTAAAATTTTCAGCAATTTCCCCAAGATAAAATTTATTACTCCAATTCTCATTTTATAAACTTGTTTCTAATTTAATAAGCCCTAATACAAAAAGATTACAACTCAAATTCAAACCAAAACATCAAATACGGGTCGAGGTGTTCTCTTGTGATCTATAATATTCTAATTAAAATACCATACTCTACATACCCCTTCCAGAGCGGGGTCTTAGCATTCTTAAGTTCCTCGGTTATACAGCTCGGATCCCCCTACCCCTTCCTAGGTGGGGTCTTATCCTCACTTTTCTCTCCACTTGTTCCACACAATCATCATATGAATCACATTTATGCAAATGCATTCATATCACAACAATTCTTATACACAATCAATTACACATCCAATTCATAACAATTTATCATATAACAATCAAAAGCCTTTCAATAATAACATCATATTTACCCCATATCCACAAAAGAATACATTTTTCAATCAATCAACATATTTCAACAACCTTGTATGGCAATAATTGGTTCGTATACATCACAACTTAACTATCTATATGTATATGTATTTTTAAATCATTTTTATACACACTTACATCCAAGCACATAATCATTCATCATATATAAACCTTATTATAAATTCTTTCGCATTTATATATGTGTTTTAAGTTCCATAAGTTATTAGGTCTTTCTTGCTTACTAGGAGTAAGGTGTGTACTCACCTCGTTATCCGATTCACAAACTAGTCCCCAACTACTCCATTAGTTCTTCAAAGTTGTTTTTTGCTTGTTCCTAGAAGTAAAATAATACTTAACCCCATCAATATTGATCATAAATGAATACTAAGCAACCCAAAAGGTATTTGTATACATAAAAATCATGTGCATATTTCGCATGCAACCAAAAGTCAAAATATCAAAGAGTTATGCCCCTTTTTCTTCTTCTTTTTAAATTGTCGGTTTTGGGTTTTAAAAATACTTTAATATCATAAATACTAGGACTTTTAAAGGTGTTTTAATCATGCTTCTAATGTATATAAATATTAAAATCACTTTGGAAAAGTTTCACATTCAAAAACTGAATGAAAAAGTCAAATTTTAGAAAATCAGCATGATGTAGTCGACTGGGTACCTAATCTAGTCGACTGGAAAAGGTTCAAAAAGTTTCTACCACTTCATCTAGTTGACTAAAAATTTGACCCAATCGACTAGATCCTTGAAGAACAACCCAAAAACTTCATCTAGTCGATTGGATCCCCTTATTTTAGCAAAATTCATCCTGAAAACTCTTGTTTTTCCACTAGAAATCTTCATGATTCCTATAGGTCTTTTCAAACCTTCAAAGATACAAGTTTCTAATGTTTTTATTAACAAAAACTAACATTATCCATACCGAAATTTGAACCTCAAACTTCAAAATCATAAACTTTAGCTTAAAACTCATTTTCCTTCCAAATCACTTAAACCTCCTCAAGTTTTTCTTAAACCACATTAAATCCATAAATCAAAACTCAAATAATAAGTTTATAAACATAATTAAAGATTAAAACTAAAGAAAATTAGATTTTTACCTTAATTTTTGAAGAATTTTCTCATCTTTTCTCTCTCTTTTCTTTTATCTTTCTCTTCTCTTCTTCTCTTATTTTCTTCTCTCTTTCTATTCTCCCTCTCGGTCTCTCTAGAAGTTTTACTCCAAAAATCTAATCTCCTCATTTCCTTATATAGTCTAACTTTAGCTTTATTATCCAAATAACCCTCCACTTTTCATTTCTTTTACATTTCACCACATCATTTTTCTAAAATTCTATATTTACTTAGTTTTTCTTACAATCTTTCAAAAAATTTGTAGTCCTCCCTTGACATGTGTTTTTATTATTTGATTCTTAGTTTATTTATTTAATTCCATGTCCCACTAATTTTAATAATTTAATTGAAATTTATTTTCAAATAAACACCGATTTCACCTAGAAATACACTCCCACGAATAAAAATAATTTAAATAAAATATCATACTCTACAAAGACATTCATCAATTAATATTCAAAATATCAAACCAACTAGGCATTCAACTTCTTCAATAAAATCAACTCCTAGATAATTATTTGAACAAAGAATTCCAACACAATTAAGTGAAGTTAATTTTGAACTAATAATTCCTAAGACAATATATATACCTCATAATCTAGGAAAACATAAATATATATATATATATATATATATATATATATATATATGTCAATCAAGTAAAAAAATAGAAGTAGAAGAATCTTATTCTCCTCCTATGTCTCATATTCAATCACAAATTCAAGATTTAGAATATCAATTATATATAATAACAAGATCAAATTTTACAATTAATAAACCAATTCTAAATAATGATTTTATGTCTCTCAAAAAAACTACAAAAAGAAATCGGTTCTTCTCAACTTTTCCTAATGATTTGAGAATCAAGATTAAAGAAGAATGGTATAATTATATAAATGGATTATGCACTCATATTATGTTTTTTGATTATTTAGAGATGTATACTTAAAATAATCAAATATTTAATCCTTTTACGAATAATCATCCACAAGTAAATGTTACTCAACAAATTTCTCAAGTTTGGAGAACTACTAATAATCAAACATTTAGATCTATGCATCCATCGCTCAATGAAGTAGAATTTACATATCAACAGAAACCTATTATAGTCAGTCCCTTCAAGATAGGAAATAAGTTAGATACGGATGATATTCATTACAAGGAAATTAGAAACATTTATCAACAAAATAATTATACAAATCAAGTTCTTCATAGACTATCTAATCATATGGATCTTCTCTCTTCACAATTAGATACTATTGATGATGAACTTACAAAAACATCTCAACCACTTAATCCCCTTCGAAACCTCGTGAGAAATTAGGGAAAAGCTGTAGTCAATCCTATAAATCATATATCTAGTCCTATATTTACTCGTACTAATATTTAACAAAAATATTTAATAAAATTAAGAAATTCTACTGATGATATATTAGATAAAATAATATAAAAACTTATGATGTTATCCATAAACGAAAAAACTCAAGACAAAGGAAAATTAAAGATCGGAGAAACCTTTTTTTCCAAAACCATTCATGTTATAAATACAAAAGATCTAATTAATTTAGACTAAAAAATAGAAGGAACTCAAGAAAATCCAATAATAAATAAAATATAAAATCAAAGAAATAATATAGTCTATCTATCGATAACAAAAAATTATTACTCCTGACCTACACCTCGTGACCTTCAAACAAAAGATAAATATTTTAATGTTCAAGCTAAGTATGATAATACTAGTATATGTGAATAAACATAGATGGTATGAGTGAACAACAAGTAATTAATACTTTTCAAGATATGACAATGGTTGCTACTGCTTATAAAATAAATATAAGCAACACTAATCACAAGATAACTAAAATGTTAGCAGCTAGATTCATTGGCCAACTCAAAGATTGCCGGGATAATTACTTAACTTATGAACAACAACAATTGGTATTAAATGCTACAAGACAAGAAATGACTGCAACAACAGATCCTCGAACAAATCAACAAAATGTAATCAAAACTACAATAAAAGATGCTTTGTCAACATTAATTTTTACAATCACAAAACATTTTATAGGAGAATCGAAACATTTTCAAGAAAGAACCTCATAAATACTTTCAAATTTAACTTGTCCAACTCTTCAATATTTTATATAGTATAAAGATGTTTTTCAATCAAAAGTCTTTACGAGAAAAGATTGTCAACATTCATTTTGGAAAGAAAAATTTATTTATGGTCTTTCAAAACTATTTACAGAAAAGGTAAGAAGAAATATTTATCCTATTGTGATTTAATCAATTATATTAATAATGAAGGATTAGTCTTATGTACTGATTTGATCGCAATTTCTCAAGCACAACCGCATTAAATCCTTTTTAACCTATATATATATATATATATCCGCACATATTCGTATGACCTTCAATACATTATTCTTTATTATCTTCTCACATCACTTATAATTCTACTATTTATTATTTTTATCATCAATCATGTTTTTCATATTTTTATTTCTATTTTTCAGTCTAATACGCTTACTAAAAGTAAGTTGTACTCACCTTTTCCATACCAAGCTCCCACCTTGGCTTACTTCCTTGCCTTTGGAGTTTTTCCTTCGATCACACCCAACGTATAAGAATACTTAGTATACTTACTAAATATATATCTAATTTACTAATACCTAAACTAATTAGAAGATTCATACGAGCACACTGATCTAGGAGATAAGTCACACACTTTTCCATTTTATTTAAAACTTTTACAAAGTTTGTTATGACGTGATTTAAAATGAAAAAAATCATTTCAAGCTCTTAAGCTTTAAACCTTTATCATGTAATCAAGCTCATAGTACCTTGGGAGTAGTTTAGGATTGAAATACTTTAACAAAAATCTTTTATTTTCGAAAACAAGGCTGAAGAACAGGTTCAAGGGCTCAGACAGTCAATTATCAATATTGGGTAGTCGACCATAGGCTACCCAGAAGCTTGCACAGTCAATTTTCCAAAAGCTTGCATAGTCGACTGTTCGTTTGGACAGTTAACTGTCTAAGGTCCAAAGAGTTTCACAGTTGATTGTGCACTTGGGACAGTTGACTATTTGGTCGCGAAATTTGAAAGTTTTAGGACAAAACTCCATTTTTCTTCAAAATATTTTCTTGTCTCCCATAAGACATCCAAATCAAATCAAACAAAAGTTCTTAAGGGTTTTAAATCAAAGATTTTACACTACCCGAAGAAAAATTTCTAGTTAAAACACATCAAACTCATAAACTTAACACAAACCCATATTTGAAACTCAAAATTGTTTTTCTTCAAACGTTTCTCAAAAAGCTACAAATTCATGACCCAAAATCAAAATCTTAGTTTACAAAACAAGCTTGAAAAATAAATAGAGAAGAGTAGATCATTACCTTAACTTTTTGCAAGATTTTTCCTATCCTTTCCCCTCTTTCCTTCATCTTTTTCTTCTTTCTTTCCTTCTCTCTTTATTTTCTTCTCTCTTTTTCTATTTTCTCTCATTTGCTCTAGAAGAATCCAGTATAAGTGCTAGACTTCTCCCCTTCTCTCCTTCTATTTATACTTAAACTTTTTCTTAATTACTTACTCAACTCTTCCACTTGCATCTTTTCCCTAATCTACCTAAATACTCCTTAAAACTCCAAAAGCTTCCCCAAGACATGTTTTTATTACCACATCTTACTTTATTTACTTGCTTCCAAGTCCTACAAATCCAAATACAAATTATTTATGACTCAAAACTGAACAAGTGCAAAAATTAAGCATCATAGTGAAAACCTATTAAAATATTTTATTTAAGATTCTGGGCTCCACAATTGGTTGGGATTGTAGTTGGGCTTACTAGTTGGATCACTTAAGGGACCATACAGAGACAATAGACTGTTTTTAATCAAATTTTTCATAATTGTGGATGTAGGATAACCTAAATCCTCAAACTTTCTAGGCCTTGTAGCGTTCACCTCATTGACATCATTCACCTTGGCATTAGTACTAGCATTGGAATTAAAATTGCTTCCTTTCTGGGGTACCTTTGAGCATTATTTGTTAGAATGTCACCACTTAGCATATCATCCTCTCCTTGCATTCTAGATTTTTATGGTTGTTGGAAGGTGTTAAATGGTATGGCAAAGTGATTTTGGAAGTATATAGGTTGAAGATTTTTTAGGATAAGGCAAACTTCATCTTTTTCAGTTGGGTGGTTGGTCATTTTATCAGCTTTATCTCTCTAGAAACAATGAATTCAAAAAATAACTCATTATGCTTTTGTTTGGTGGTTTCAAAATCGTGAAGGGTGACATCGAGTTTTGTGTTGTAGGCATATTGTTTGATGAATTTGGTGGCAATGCCTTCAAGACTTTTGGTCTTAGAGGAATCAAGGGTGAGGAACCATTAGAAGGCAGGGCTAGCGTGGGATCTTTGGAAGAAGTCAGAGATCAAATTCTTGGATAATCCAGTTAAGCACATGGAGCTAATGTACTACTTCAAGTAACATTTTGGGTTTCTAGTACCATCAAACTTGTCAAAGTCTAGCATCTTGAACTTAGAGGGCAATTATTTTTCAGATGTGGGGGAGAATTCTTCCATCTCAAGCAAATAATCATCTACACCTTGGGCCCTTTTCAAGATTGTCTTTATCTTCTTAGTCTCATCACAAAACTTTTTCATTGTCTTACTCACTTTTAGATGTATCTTTGGTAGCCTTCCTAGTCTCGACAAACTCAACCTCATCATCATTATTATTGTAATCATCGTCAATGCCAATCTTCTTACTCTCAGAATCAGCTCTCTTGATCTCAGTCTCACACTTATTTGTAGAATCTTCAACCATAGCTAACTTCTCATTAACCCTTTCTTCATTTTTCATCATCTTAGTCATCATATTCTCCAGCCTTCCTAGTATCCAAGTGATTTTCCATGGTGACAATTAGAGTAATTCTCTTTAGTTTTTCCCTTGGTGGCCTACTCTGAGCTAGTTGAGGTGGACCTTGGTTTTTAGACGCTATTGCGTTTACTTAAAAATGAATTGAACCTACGATTAGTGACACTTGTTCGTTCTAAACATTAATGCATGTATGCATGGAGGGTTTTGGAAAACAAAGTTCATATATAAGCAAGCATTAATGATTAATCTTCTTAGGTTAATTCAAAAAATTAGGAAAAATATAGTAGTGATATCTCCTTACAAGAAATAAATAAACAATCCATGGCAATCAATGCATGATATGAACCAATTGAATACATGACTCATGGTTCGCAAGGGTAAATCCTAGACATAAGTGGATATGCATAACCACATATTCAATTGGTTAGCTCAATCATGGGTCTTATTTGGTTCATTTAAGACGAAAACCCAGGGCATGCAAGGAAATAATAAGCACTACACTCCATTATGTGACTTATAGCTCAAATATCTAGGTTTACATGGGCACACATAATCGTATGGTCAATGGAGTGCCATGATTGACGATGACATAATACATACTAACACGAATACTTAAACGACAAGCAAGTAAGTTTAGTGGGTGTTGGACCCCTGTATTTTCTTGAGGTTTAAAACATCTAGACACTAGTACTTTTAGGTTGGTACCCCATGATATAGGATGCCTCCTTCCAAGAGGGAATCATTTTTACTCAAGGCCAAACAATACTCGACAATCCCTTGGTGCGTATCATCGAATAGAAGACACAGACTTTATGGGGTTGTGGGAAGTCCTCAATTATGACTTGGTATCAAATGGATACCTGCACCTGATTCCTCATTCTCAAGGGGCTTCCTAGAGGTGATTCAATATAGAATTGTGAGAAAGTGCTTGTGAGAACCAATCAACTAATCGATTTAATTTGAAAGGAATCCATTAAGTGCAATTTTTGGTTTAATCTCCCCAATGGAGTCGCTAAACTGTGGATACCGTAAATTTCTTCGTTTGTCGCATATCCACTTGGAGGTCAGATCCTTTATCATTTTATGAGGGTTAGTTCTAGAAGGGACAATTCTAGAGGAACAAACCGAAAGGGACAATCCGAAAGAACTTAGCGTCTGCTCAAAGGATTATCCAAGGGTAATTTTCAAAGGACATGCCACTAACATAAAGTCATCGACGGGTAATTCATAAGGAGTCTTCACTTGGTTTTAGGGACCAAGAAACCAAAATACCACTAGTCATTTACAAGATAGAGATTTGGGTCCGGAGATTTGGCACACAATGGGATCGTCACGGATGTGCGGCCCATGTGCACCTAGACCTCGATGGATCTAGCCTATACTCTTGCAAGTTAATGGATTTTCCGTTAAGTAGATTAATTAATCGATTGATTCTTATTTATCAATGATCATTCAAGCACATAATGTAATGAAAAATTGAGTCACTTAAATATCATGGCAATTAAGGAAAGCAGTAAATCACCCAAGCAAAATACAATCCATTAATGGATGTTAAAGAGTGAGAAAAGTAAAGTGTAGAAAGTAAAGAACAATTATAGGGGAAATAGAGACTCATTCGCCCTAAAATTACATCAAATATAATAAAGCAATAAATTACAACTACAAGGGATATAACGGCTAAAATATTACACTCTAAAATTACAATTCTTCTAAGAAAGCGATAAAATGGTAATTATTTCATGTCAAATTCAGCTTGTGATCAAGGATGAATAACTATGAATCATATGAATTAATAAAACATCATGTAAGGCATAGAACCTTAGGTTTATCCTAATTAAGCAAACATATGATCATATATTAAACAAACACTAAACTAACCTAAGTTCTCATACTTAACCTAGAAACATCTAAGATCAAACAATCATGCATCAAATCTATCAAATCCTATCAAACCATGTTCTTTTAAGCCCTAGTTAAATTATATTCTCATATTTTGATTTCATGTAATAGACTTTGGTTCATGTTAACCTAGGGTTTCTAGATGTTATAGGAGTGATTTTAATTAAGTTAAAATCAAGCAAACATGTAATGGAAAGCAATTGAATCAATAACAAAATAAACAAATGAATATGGAAACATTTAGGTGGTGGAGCCATTCTAGACTAGTGGCACCGTATGTGGTAACAAGTCTAGAATAATACCAAGGCCAATTCTAGACCTGAAATGACGCCCCAAATAGAAGCTTCAACTACTTTCGAGTTTTATAGATTCTTTGATTCAAATTCGATTTTATAAGTCTAAAAATTATTCTAATGTGAAAAGATACTTAAAATACTATATTGAAACAATTATAAATCACCCAAACATTCAAAAGTATTAAATCAAACAAGAAATAAAATAAAAAAATCAATTATAAACCTTAGAAAGAGAAAGAAGTAAGTTTTTACCTTTGAAGAGTGTTTTATCCTTTGCGAAGATCCAAGCATGAATCTAAGATATTCCTTAAGAGATAAATCATGGACAATAAAGGTCTTAGAATCCTACTTCTTCTCCTAATGGGGGATGGGGTTGGTTTTCTTGTTCCTTACAAGAAAACGACGATCCGGACGAAAGTGATCTTCAATGTGATTCCAAGCCTTATTTTTTCTTTGCTATGATATGAAAATTCAAGTTTTTCAAAAGAATATTGTTCTGTTTTATGTAAGAGATTAGATATTAAGGTTAGGTCAGGTTTAGGTATCATGAATGAAGTTTTTTCATTCAAAACTCACTCTTTAGCACTTTTTCCCATTCAAGTTACTCTAAAAAACATGATTGCAATTGTGTAACCGATATAGGGTTCAAAAAATCAACAGAGAATCCCATAAACATCTCTTAGAAAGGGTATATATAATCTCCCTTAATATAGGTATCATCCCTAGCCAACTTGGAGAGAAATTCTAGCCATTTAGGCAACTTCTAAATCCTAAACCTAAATGGAATATGAAAATTTCCAAATCCTGAGCCTCAATTTCAAACGGGTCATGCGAACTCATATAGATGAGTTTAGGCCTATTATTTGACTTTATGTAAATATAATAGAGACTTATTTTATGTTCAATTAGTTTGACACAAAAATTCATCATGGATTTTAAATGAGATCTTAGACAATAAAACTGGTTAGTTTCATACTTGTTTCGATAAATAATTAATTTCTCAAACTTCCCTTATCACAAAACTTCCCTGAGTATATCTTTAGAAATATAATTAAAATTATATTGATTTAGAAAAGGATAGGCTAGGAAGATTTGGGAATAAAAAATTATTAAGCCCAAAAGAAAAACCCTCAAAATAATGAAAATTTACTTTTTCCTTATCTATCTTTAATTTCTTTTGTGAATTTCTATTCCTCCATTAAATCCTTTATTAATGATAGAAAATACCTCAACTTGAAAATGTTGGAAATCACCTTGACAACATGCCCAGGTGGTGATCTTCTAAACATCCAAGTCTAGAATGACTTGTAAAGAAAAGATAATGCAACCAAAGCAAGAAATAAGACAAGCAATTGTTATCGAGGTTCGACAATAGTCTATGTCCCCGTGAGTTCCTCCAAACTCTCTGCACTAAATCAATGGTTCTTACAATCACAGCAACCTCTCTCCAAGAATCCACAAGTTCTTGAAGAAACAAAGAAGAGAACAAGAAAGTGATAAGGTCTTGAGGTACCTTGGAACTTTCCCCCTTGGAAATTCTACTTACAAGTCCCTTGAATTCTATACTAATCTCTCTCTTTACAACCAGTCTCTCCAATGAGTCCCTCTTGTATGTCTGTGTCTTTGCATTCTCATAAAATTCTCTCATTCACATCACATATCTCACAAGTTATATCACATTTTTTAGAATGAAGCTAGGTGACCCTTTATATAGTGCACCAACTTCTTGTCCAATCTTGAGAGTCATTCTCCACCCTAAGATCTTGATGACTAATCAATCATGGCCCTCCATCAATCCTAAGCGATACTGTCATTTTAACCTTGCACCCACGCACTTAACAAGAGGCTGAATTAGGTGGAATATGTGTGCATCAGTGTGCCTAGCGCCTAGGCACTGAACAGGGCATGTTGCGGTGCTAGGCAAAACACTCTTTTCACCACTTTCTGGGCGTCGCGGCCTTGACGAGGAAGAGGTACGGCACTGGTCTTCTTCCAGCACCTCCTTTGCTGGGCACCGCGGCTTGGGAGGAGGAGGGCTGTAGCGCACACTGAAGCTGGACCCCTCACAACTGTACGCACTTCTTTGTCTTGCTGAATAGAGGTGTGCACACACACCCAAAGTGATGCGCACACTTGTGTGCACTCCTTTAACATGCTGAAATTCATTCTTCCATCTCTTTTTTAAACCTTAGACAAATACCAACAATCTCTACCTTTGTCTAAGCATTTATGCCCGAACCATTGTGTAGAGAACTTCAGGATCCAAACTCATCTTGAGTCATCATTCAACCGACTCCATTCCTAAGAAGTTCAAGGCAATGATTGAACTTACTTAGAGGTAGAACCTTGGTGCCTAAATCTATAGGATTTTCTCCCATGGCCTTCTTGTCAACACGAATGCATCCTTTCATACCATTTTTCGGAATGTAATGATTCCAAACATCCATATGCTTTGTCCTCTCATGGAACACCGAATTCCTCCACAAGTGCCACGCACTTTAGATATCCGAAGACACCACCACCTGCTCTTTTAGGACCATCCACTCGTCCAACAACCCTTTGCACCACATAGCCTCATTTATGGCTTCCAAAGCCACTATGTATTCTGCCTCCATTGTTGAGAGTGCTATCACCGGCTGCAACCGAGCCTTCCAAAACCTCAGCAACCACTTCATCCCAAGCCAAATCTCTTTTTCGGGATTACTCACAAATCTGCTAAGAACACCCATTTCCTGATAAATGTCAGGTCTAGTGCTCATCATCATGGACATGACTGGTCCAACCGCACTAGAGTAAGGGACCTTTACCATTTCCTTCTTCTTCTCATCCATTCCAGGACATCTTTTGCTGGAGAACTTGAAATGACCAGTAAGGGGAACCTTCACTAGTTTACCATCTTTCATAGAAGACCGAGAAACCTTCAACCCGTTTCTCTCCCTTTCCCGAATTCTTCTCATCTCAAGGATCTTTTGTGCAAGGCTGAGATCCTTCCTCTCGAACTCCTCACTGAGTTAAGATGTAAACATTTTCATCCTCTCCCTATTGTTCCGAACCAACAGCATATCATTAGCATAGATGAGGATAATCACCACTTCATCAACCTTATGTTCAGGTGAGAAGGTTTCTATGAAATCAATGCCTTTCCTTTGTGTGAACACCTTCGCCACCAGCCTAGCATTGTTCTGGACTTCATCTCCTAGAGGGTACCCTTCTTTGATCTTGTAAGTCCACTTGCAGTCCATAACTCTCTGTTTTCCCGGAATGTGCACCAATTCCCAGAAGTTGTTCTTCCTCAAAGAATCAATTTCTTCCTCCATAGCTAGCTTCCATATTGGCGAATCCTTACATCCCATGGCATCAATCTAAGTCTCTTGTTCACTCATCTCTCCTTCTGTCTAAGGAGCTACTGCATCCGCAAACCCATATCTTGAAGGTGGTCCGACTAGCCTTCTTTCCCAGTCTCTTGTGAGTTGATAGTCCTTCCGACTCCCTGCATCATCCTCTTTCAGTTCAACCTCCTCATAAGTGTCCTGAGCTTGGCATTCATCAATGGGCTCTACCTGGTCTGAACCCTTTTGCCTTCCTTTCTCTACCTGAACCGAATTCTCCTTAATGCTATGCTTAACAAATAACGAACTGGTTTGCTCACTAGCCCCTGCAGGGTTAGTTTTCTCCAAGTAGGGAAATAATAATTCATTAAAAATAACATCCCTACTTATTATAAGTCTCAATCCTTCTTGTTCCAAGGACCACAACCTATACCCCTTAGCCCCCTCCCCATATCCTAGAAACACATATTTTCTAGATCCTGGGCTAAGTCTATCATCCTTTTGTTGTGCATATGCAGCACACCCAAAAGTCCTAAGGTTGTCCAACTCAGGGGGTTTTCCACTCCACATCTCCTCGGGAGTCTTATGGTACACAATCCTAGAGGGTGATCTATTAACCAAATACGCAGCAGTAGACACCGCTTCTCCCCAAAAACATTTGGGTAATCCGGATCCATCTAACATGCACCTAACTTTTTCCATAAGGGTCTTATTCATCCTCTCAGCAACTCCAATTTACTGAGGGGTTTTCAGAACCGTTCTATGTCTTAGAATGCCATTTAACCTACAGAATTGATCAAGTTCTTGGTTAAAAATTTCTAAACCATTATCGGTTCTTATCCCCTTAACTACCCTGCCCATTTGGGTCTCCACCAGCTTTTTCCATACCACTAATTTATTCAAAGCATCTGATTTATTTCTAACCAAATAAACCCAAACTTTTCTTGAATAATCATCAATTAAAGACAGCAAGTAAAAGTTACCTCCCTGTGTTGGTGTCCTTGCTTGTCCCCAAAGGTCCGCATGAATGTAGTCAAGAATGCCCTTGGACTTATGTACTCCAGTGTTGAAGCTGACCCAATGTTGCTGCCCAAGAATACAGCCCTTGCAGAAATCGAGTTTCTCTACCTTGTCACCATCAAGTAATCCATTCTTGCTGAGAACTTGAAGCCTCTCTTCACTTATATGTCCCAAGCGATTATGCCAAAGAATCGCCTTATCCATCTCAGCCATCAAGCTTACTGCTTGATCTTTGATGTCTGTTTCTCCGATCATCTCATAGAGACCATCCTTCATTGCTGCTTTGATCATTATCAAAGATCCCTTGGTTACCTTGATCTTTCCTCCCTCTGCTTTATATGTGTACCCCATGGAATCTAGCTGCCCCAATGAGATCAAATTCCTCTTCACATCCGAAAGATACCTCACATTCCTCAGCAGCCTTACCATTCCATCAAACATCCTCAATTGGATGTCTCTTATCCCCCTCACTTGGCAAGAATTATCATTCCCCAAGAAGACCCTTCCATCATTGATCTCCTTGAAATTCTTAAACCATTTGTAGTGAGGGCACATGTGATGAGTGCACCCAGTATCCAAGATCTATTTCTCACTGCTTTCTTGCCCCTTGCTCACACTGAGCACACAACAAGAACATCATCATCTTGCTATTCTATTTTGGTAACCGAAGCCTCTCCATTATTGGTATGGTTTCTTCCCTCATCCTCCATCTTCTCCTTACAATCTTTCTTGACATGGCCCTCCTTGTGGCAGTAGTAATATTTCTTCCCTCCAAATCTCTGTTTGAAGTGTGCTTTCCTATGGCTCTCTCCTTTACCTTTGTCCCGGTAGTAGCCATGTATGTTGTTGTGCACTCTCCCATAGCTCTCTCATCTACCTCTGTCCCGGTAGTAGCCATATATGTTGATGTGCACTCTCCCATGGCTCTCTCCTCTACCTCTGTCCCGATAGTAGCCATGTATGTTGTTGTGCACTCTCCCATGGCTCTCTCCTCTACCTCTGACCCGGTAGTAGCCATTGTTGCTGTGCACTCTCCCATGGCTCTCTCCTCTACCTCTGACCCGGTAGTAGCCATGGATGTTGCTACCATACCTAGTTACTGGCCTTCTCCACATGAACAACCCTTCTCCACTTAATGCACTCCTCATCTTGGCATCAAGATTATCTTGCAACTCTTTCTTAGGATCAAATTTAAAAGCAAAGATTCATTTATGAAGATACCTCTTATTAGGGAGAGTCTTGGTAAGAAACAACTCATCTAGTTTCTTCCAAATTGCAGCTGGATCTTCTGAGTCTTTGTACTTTCTTGTGACATTATCCGACATGTGCAAGAAGATGGTGCTGTATGCCATCTTCTTCATCTCATTCCGCTGGTCCTCCATAGTACTTGTTGGAAAAGCGTTATCTCCTCCAATCGCCAAGTCCACTTTCTGTTGCATAAGAACAGCCTTGATCTTCCGCTTCCATAGGGAAAAATCTCCCTTTCCATCAAACTTCTCAATACCAAAATTTAAACCCATATTGCGGAGAAGATCCCAGATTTGTGCAGTACCCACAATCGCTCTCCAACTTCTTCTAAATCTCAAGAACACAGATCCAAGATTGATCTTAATATCATTTTTTAATCAACCTCAAAAACACGATCAGATCTTGATCTTTACTCTGTTCTTGAATCACCCTCAAGAACACGATCAGATATTGATCTTAACTCCATCCTTGATTCACCTCAAGAACACAATCAGATATAGATCTTAACTCCGTTCTTGAATCACCCAAGAAGTTGATCTCCGATTCTTAGAGTCTTGACTCCGTCACCTTCTCTTCTTGCTCTGACACCTAGCTGTACTAGCTCTGATACCACTGTTGTGGTATCTTCTCTAGCTCTGATACCATTGTTGGTGGTATCTCTTCCAGCTTTGATACCACTGTTGGAAATTACCTTGACAAGATGCCCAGGTGGTGATCTTCCAAACACCCAAGTCTAGAATGACTTGTAAAGAAAAGATACAATAACCAAAGCAAGAAAGAAGACAAATAATTGTTATCGAGGTTCAGCAATAGCCTACGTCCCCGTGAGTTCCTCCGAACTCTCTACACTAAATCAATGGTTCTTACAATCACAGCAACCCCTCTCCAAGAATCCATAAGTTCTTGAAGAAACAAAGAAGAGAACAAGAAAGTGATAAGGTCTTGAGGTACCCTAGAACTTTTCCCCTTGGAAATTCCACTTACAAGTCCCTTGAATCCCCTTTCTATACTAATCTTTCTCTTTACAACCAGCGTCTCCAATGAATCCCTCTTGTATGTCTGTGTCTTTGCACTCTCATATAATTCTCTCATTCACATCACATGTCTCACAAGTTATATCACATTATTTAGAATGAAGCTAGGTGACCCTTTATATAGTGCACCAACTTCTTGTCCAATCTTGAGAGTCATTCTCCACCCTTAGATCTTGATAACCAATCAACCATGGCCCTCCATCAATCCTAATTGATGCTATGCATTTCAACCTTGCACCCATGCAGTTAACAAAAGGCTGAATCAGGTGGAATATGTGTGCATCAGTGTGCCTAGCACCTAGGCACTGAACAAGGCATGTTGCGCTAGGCAGAACTTCACCACTTTCATAGCACTGCGACCTTGGTGAGGGAGAGGTGCGGCACTGGCCTTCTTCTAGCACCTCCCTTGCTAGGAGCCATGGCCTGGGAGGAGGAGGGCTGCAGCGCACACTGAAGTTGGACCCCTCACAAGTGTGCGCACTTCTTTGTCTTGCTGAATAGAGGTGTGCACACACACCCAAAGTGATGCGCGCACTTATGTGCACTCCTTTAACATGCTAAAATTCATTTTTCCATCTCTTGTTTAAACCTTAAACCATGTTTAAACCTTAGACAAATACCAACAGGAAAGAAATACATCTTGATCATATACATAAACCATCATCACTATCAAAGAATAAGAAAACGAATGATTGTTGATTATCAAAAGGGTGCAAAATAAAATGTCCATGATAATCCACTAAAATACATCCACGGTCTTATTAGACCATGCTTCAATACCCTAATTTTTGTAGAGTGTTGTGAAAATTTTAATCGACTTAGATTTATCCACATTCTAGTTAAGTCATGCTACAACACCCTAATTGAGCTTGGGTGTGGTAGAAAATCATAAGCTACTTAAATTAATCTATGTTCTAGTTTTGTCATGCTACAAAACCTTAATTTAACTAGGATGTAGTAAAAAATTGTAATCTACTTGATTTTATACATGCTATAGTTATGTCAAGCTAATAAACCTTAACTTAACTAGAGTGTAGTGAAAAATCGTAATCAACTCGAATTCATATTAGATCATGCTTTGAAACCTTAATTAAACTAAGATGTGGAAAAAAATAGTAATCGACTTAAATTAATCCACATTCTAGTTATATCATGCTACAAAACCTCATTTTAACTAATGTGGTAAAAAAATCGTAGTCAACTAAAATTCTTCCACATTCTAGTTATGTCAAACTATAAAACCTTAATTTAGCTAGAGTGCTGCGAAAAAATCTCCATTGACTTAGATTCATCCACGTTCTACTTAGGTTATACTACAAAACCTTAATTTAACTAGGGTTTGTCGAAAAATTGTAATCGATTGAACATCATTCGAGCTCTAGTTAGGTCATGCCACAATACCCAAATTTAGCTATAGTTTGGTGAAAAATCATAATCAACTTAACTTCATCCATGTTCTGGTTAGTTCATGCTACAATACTCTAATTTAGATAGGATGTTGCAGAAAATCATTATCGAGTTAAATTCATCCATGTTCTAGTTAGGTTATCTACAAAATCCCTAATTTTTCTAAGGTGTGGCGTAATATCGCAATTGACTTAAATTCATCCACATTCTAGTTATGTCATACAACCTTAATTTAGTTAGGGTGTGGAAAAAAATCATAATCGACTTAAATTCATCCTCATTCTAGTTAGGTCAAGCTATAAAACCTTAATTTAACTATGATGTGGCGAAAAATCGAAATCCATGAAAAATCATCCATGTTCTTGTTAGGTAATGCCACAATACCCTAATTTAACTCGAGTGTTGTGAAAAATCATAATCGACTAAGATTCTTCAATGTTCTAGTTAGGTCGTACTTTGAATCAATTGAGCCTTTCAAACTTACCTATTTAATATCTTTATCCCTAGTCACCCCTTTAAGCTTTGTTGAATTATACTTTGACTGTATATTTTTTTCTTTTTATAAAACATCATATTCCCTACCCTATTTGAGCTTAAACATTGATTTCCTTACCTTTCAAGAGAACTAAGTTTACACAAAGTCAAAAGAGCATGGAAGGTGTGTGAGGTAGAAAGTTTACAAGTAAATTTTATCAAAGCCCATGCTATCAAAGTCATAAGAATGGGGGTGTGAAAAGTCAACAAGGTGTTGAGAAGTTTTTAAAAAAAGTTTTGAATTCTTAGATATATATATATATATAAAATGGGGGGGGGAGGATCTTTGAAAGAATGATAAAGAGAGGTGTTTAGAGAGATTTAAAGGATTAAGTAGAAGTGTAGTTGATGAGAGCCATAAAATGCATCTTAATAGTTCTTAATCGTTAGCATTTTAGAGTTGATCTAGGTTTTAATTGCACTTTTATACATTAATAACTCTAAAGTGGTATTCTTGGATCATTGACTTATTTCGGTGCATTTTCAGGTACTTTAAGTTCAAAAGAGGAGAAAAAGCTATTGTTAATTGAAGCACAAAGATTCGAGGCACACCGAAGTGAAGACATGGTTGCGGAAGGACAAATGAAGAGAAATCAAGTTTATAGTGTGTGCGCTGCGGCCTAGAATTATCCAAGCCTCAGCCTCCAGAAAGGAAGCCAAAGGAGAAGAAAAAGGCATCAGTGTGCGCCACAGCCCAGCCTAGGCTGAGCCATGGCCTGGACTAATCCAGGCCACGGCCTCCAGAAAGTGTAAGAAGCTTGAAGATTCTGAGCCGCAGTGTAACCCCGATACCCTGTCTCTGAGTTACAACTTAATTAGGGCTTTTAATGATTGTTTAAACCCTAAAAACACTCTTGGACCTCTTGTATTATAAATAGACCACTTAGGGTTTGATAAGAGGGGCATCAAGCCTGGGAAACTCAAGGAAGCAGTCAGTTCTCCTCCATTAAAGTATTCAACCATGAGCCCCATGGCTAACTAATCTCCAAGCAAGGCAAAGGGATGAATCCCTAGGTGTAGTTGTTCCTATTATCCTTTATTTGATTCAATTGTAATAGGGCTTTATTGTCAAAACATTGTTATGATTTACTTTTTAATCTAATTATAAGATTTTCTCTAATCCGGTGATTATGGCTTTCTCCTTGATATAAATCTAGTCATGCTTCTCTTATGTTAAGATTGTTTGGATATGATTGAGTCCGGTAGATTCATCCTTTAGGTTTGTCCATTACTGCAATATTGTCATTAAAGATATATTGTCGTTTCTTGATAAATCTATAGGATAGATCATATGTGCATGAATGAAAAGTAAAAAGTATTTCATAACAATTACATTAGGGTTTATATATGATCTTATTGAATATTTGCCGATTGCTTATTTGGGATGTGAAACTTGCAATCGAGATAAAAACAACTTAATTAAGTTAGGAATAGGGCAACGAACCTAGGGAGGATTCCCGGAACCTTGTTGTTCCTCTATTATATTTTACAATCTATTTTACACAATTACTTCATTATCAAAATTCATCTTTTCTCACTTGAATCTTTATCGTTTGTGTTATGGTTCACACCTTCTTTTGTAGTTAACTTGTTTCCCTGTGGAATCGACACCCTAAAGCTGTTCTACAACTACCGCATTACTCTTTGGGCATAATTAGTATTTGTTTTGTTTTTATTCAAAATTAAGTTCTCTTGCTTTGTTTGAACCCTATCTTTTCCTTGTAGCCTTCACCTTAGCCTTACATTACAAGCCTAATAAAGACCTATTGATCCTTGGTAATATTTTTGTTCTACATTAGTGGAGAGTGAATTGAAAAGCAAGCCTATGGAGTTTGAATTATCAATTTCATAACTAGAGATCCATTATATATTTACTTGTTTGCATAAAATCATTCGGGAAGCTAATAATGAAGTGAGAATGATAGGTATGCATGAATGAGAGGATTGATAATGAGGTGGAATTGAGTTTTGAATTAACTTTTGGACTTGTGTGATATCGAATGATTCCTTTGGATTATAAACTTTAAGCAATCTTTGAGGCAACAAATTTTATGAATTAAACCAATTCTTATTTTTAGTTGCTTTTCTCTTTTTCTTTTCTTGAGGGCTAGAAAATTTTAAGTTTAGGGGAATTTGATAAGTGTAATTTTTACATTATTTTTATTACTCTTTCACTTATTAAAATTGTTAGTTTTCCTTTATTTCTTTTTATTTTATTTTATTTTTATTGATTTTATTTTATTTGCTTGTGTTTGAAGAAATGAAAAGGTTTATTGAAAAGGAAGACTGATTTCTGGTGTGCAGATTGACCAAGACAATCAACATATTCAAAATGTGGATAACTGTTAGTGGGTGGTTACTTGATGAGTGGATAAGATCAAAAAGTCATGATCAGATGATGCTCCTAAAACCTAGCAGTTAAGGTTATCAACTGGTGGCTATAAATAACCAAGGTATTTCATTCAGGGAGAGAGATCTCAAGAGAGAGTGAGAGCTAAGTCTCAATGAAGAGAGATCTTTAACAATCTTGAATGCTTTATCAACTTATTTCAAGCAACAGAGTTTTATTCTCTTCTCTTTGGTTTTATTTTGATGCATTCTAATAAGAAAATTGTTGATTTCAGATTTGTTATGAACTAATTTTATTTTTCTAGGGCTTTAATGTAGTCTAGTTTTGAACACACAATTTAAATTACAAGTTATTTTATTCAAGGTTTTTTTTATGTTGAATATTTATCCTTGATCTTATTATTTACAATTTTCTGGCCAATTATTATTTGATTTATTGAATCATAATGAAACCGAGAGGTAATTTGTTATTAGAAGCTTTTAGGATAAAACACCATTAGTTGAGAGAAAGATAGATATACTTTATTGCAATTAGTGTGATTTTAGATTAAGAAAAATCCAAAGAACTTAATGCATCTTAAAATAATTTAATTTACATAGAAATATGATGAATTATTAGGTGGAGATCTTTCTAATGTTATTCGAGAGAAAACATTGAATAATTAAGGGATTTATTTTTCATCAACTTGAACAATTGGAATTTTATAACAAGGAATAATAAATTGTGTGGGATTAGCTAGGTGAAATCAAAAGCTCTAGATTTATTTTTATTATCTCTACAACCTTAAGTTTTATTCTCTTTTCTTTTAATTTATTTTTGTTAAGCATTTTAGTTTAATTTAGATGGTAAACTCTTAAGATTTCAGTTTTATTTCCAAATATTAATAATTTGGTAAATTTCAATACTCAATAACATAATTAGTCCTTGTGGGTTCGACATTTTTTTTCTTTAAAACTTTACTACTTGTTGCGATTTTGTTCACTTGCAAATATTTTCATATCAACCCACAACATAAATACAATCTTTCGTTTATTTTCTTTTAGAGCTACTGTTACTTTAACACATGCCATAGCCTTAAAAGCTTTTTATTGAATCAAGCTCATCCACCTTCAACGTGCCAAATGGTAGCTTGTTCATCAATAACGAATCAGTTCAAGTTCCATAGTCTAGATAGAATTATAAAATCAGTGGTAATTGAATCTATATGATTTCTCCAATTATATTTATACAATTTATTTATTTTCATGCATGTATGATGTCTGTGGTTTAATTTATGATCAATAAGAGGGGGGAAAGTATTACCAAAAGTTTAATGAGGGCTGAACGGGGCTGGTTGTCGCCAGAAAGTTGGCGAACAATGGCTTTGATATCTGGCAGTACCAGAAAGGGATAGAGGCATTAAATGAAGAGAGAAAGATTAAGGGTTTGCGAGAGAGAAAAAGAGAATACAAGACTCACCGAAGGAAAATCAAGAGGCATTGTCATGAAGATGGAGAAATCTCGTTGGAAAAGAGGAGATATATATCCGTCGGAAATAGTTTTGAGAAAGGCAGCTGGAGAGGAATCTGCTGATCATGAACAGGGGTCAGTCTCCCCGCACAAGGGTCAGTCTCACACAAAAGAAGAAGAAGAAAAGAAAACAGATAGGAATATAAGAAAGAAGATATGTTTTGGGGCTGTTACAGACATTTTCGGTGAAAGGAATTCGTGCAAAGGTGGGTCTTCTTTCTTTCTTTATTTTTTTAACATTTTTTAATATATATATATATATATATATGGTTCAATAATTTAAAGTAATATATTCTGAATTTAATTGCCAAAATGAATTGAGTTAGTTCAATGGTTAAGCGTTATCCTTCTGGTCATGTGTTCGATTCTACCTTAGACCATTAGTAATACTTTATTTTTTGTTTTGGTTTTCTTTCTTGTTCTTTTTTTTTTCCATTTATTTACACAATGTCTAACAATTCTCAAAAGAAAAATACTATAATCTCACCACTAAATGCATGTAAAATGAGATGTATGATAATAATGCCTGTAAAATGACTAAAGTGCCCTTATATGAGAATATAGGTATCATAATTTTACCCGCTTAAAGAAATTTCGTCCCCGAATACCTTAAGGCTTAAAGAGATGCAGATTTTGAGTCACACATATTTTCAAATACTATCCCACTTGCCCTCTCTACCATGTGGTTATGTCAAACACCGACATTAAATAGATGTTGAAACATTAGAATTGATATCTCCTAAAAAATCACAAAGTATTACAGATTGCTTTAGAAAGCAAAAATGTTTTTTTTTTCAACTCACCCAACCTCAAAACGAGCATAAGAGACGAGTCTCAATTATAATTCCTCAAGGAGGAAGCTTGAAACACAACGGAATCTACTATAGCTGAGGAAGTCAGGCTATGCATTAGCTAACAATAAAATTTTCTCTAATATTCATCTGAAATAGGGTTACAACCTACCAAACAATGGCATGCATTCCAAAGAAACCTTTGCAATAAGATATGATTCCCACTTGCAAGTCACGCTCTTCTTAGTCCGCATAGTTCCCCTATTTACTCTAAGGTATCCTCACATACTCCATAATGATTTTCACACCCCCATAGTCACCTGACTAGACTCGATCCTAACAAGTCAAAGCACGCTAGCCTCATCCTAACCCATCGATGATCACCAACACCTACTATAGCATGGCTCGACACTGGCATCAAATATTTGAACTACACAAAAAGCTCATACACTAGCTCGTAATGCATCCTCTAAGCTCCACATTCTATGATTTAACTACATATTGATCTATGGAAAGAATAAAATATCGAAATAGAGTCTAGTTCCCAAAAATGACTTATGTCTTGGCTAAAAATTAGTTGAATCTCAAGTCCTGCATAATCGCCTTTAGCCCTATTATTATCTTCTTTAGTATAATATAATCAGATTTATGTATGTATCCACTACTCTCAACAAGTTTTATCCTTAACACCCTTTCAATATCATGTCTAACTCTTTAGCTTAAACCGATATTTTTCTTTTATTCTCTTTTTCCTAAACTCTAATAGTTATCGTAACTGATTAACCCCAAGAAATTTTGTCATCCCAAACTATCTAGTTTAGTTAATCTCAGTAACATAGCCCCACTAAATTCATATGTATAACCACGGTTTTTCATTATGTACTCACAATAACACCTGTTAAGTCTTTTTCATGGTTTAACCATCACACACTCTCAAGAACATAACATGAATCAAGTTTTTTTTTCCAATTAACCATTCATTCTCTATAATCCTATTTTTACGTTCACTATAATACTTATCAACCTCAAACAATCTTTATAGCCTCAAATTACTTAAGAGTGTTCATTCACCAATTACCTTAATCTTGACTTCTATAAAAATCAACTATTATAACTATTAAATCCTCAAAAATAGTATTTACTAGAACTCCATTGGACAAGATAAAATTCTTTTAGGTTCCATACACGTTTAAATCTTTTGAACATAGCACTTTTAAGTTTCTTTATTTTTTATCACCTCCAATGATTTTGTCTCCCTCAAATGCTCTTTGATTGATAACCACACTTATATAAAATCTTAAAATCTTGATAATTCAAAAGAGTTGATTCAATTTTATCTATACATTCAAAACCATTGGTGCCATTACTAACCAATCCTTTCAAAGATCAATCATCCTAACTCCTTACATTTCATTTTAATTCATTTGATCTTTTTAATATGTCTTGATCATAAATAATTCTCATGTACATAGAAATTATAACCCTTAGTCCCTCTTCTTAGCTCACTTATTTGGTATGACACTAAATCCACCAGTTTACTTAGTTCCAAGAATCATTATTTATCATCAAGATAAATTCATATGAACATATCCTAAATTGCACTCTCAAATTTCAAAGAGAGTAACCGATCATAACATTCCATTATCTTATCATACCGAAACATTACTAATACTACATGTTATAAAATATCTTTGGATGTAAAACATCTCTCAAAATCCATGAAACATTCATGTTAAATCACTAAGAATGAACATATTAATATGCAGAAGTGTATTTGAATCCATGACAATCAATTACTCTCTAGAGCCGTGCGGTATGTCTTCCAGATCAACACGTTCTCTTAGAGAATCCTTTGTTTTCTCTTGCTCTCTCTCTGATGATGGGATGTCAAAGAATAGAGGAATAATCGTACGTGTGATCTGGGGACATAACCACTATTAATAGATAACTTCCCTGTTATCTTTTTGAATTTCTATTTTAACCCATCATAAAAATAGAAATTACCTTTAAGTCTCTACACATTAAAGGCCCACACCCTATTAGATACATTAAAGCCTGTTGGGAAATCACCTCAAGATGCCCAGGTGGTGATCTTCCAAACACCCAAGTCTAGAATGACTTGTAATGATCATAACAGAAACAGAAATCAAAGAAAAGAAAGAACACAACAATTGTTATCGAGGTTCTGCAATTGCCTACGTCCCCATGAGTTCCTCTGAACTCTCTGCACTAAATCAATGAGTTCTTTATAGATACAGCAACACCTCTTCAAGAATCTCAAGTTCTTGAAGAATGAAAGAAGAGAAAACAGAAAGTGATAAGGAACTACTACAACGCCCTTCTTCCCAATCTATACTACCCTCTCTCTCTAAACAACAGCCTCTCTTTGAGATCTATTCTAGTGCCTCTCTTGTGTTTTTATGTCTTTGCAATCTCACACTTGCACTTGAATTCTCTTTTATGATGATCTTGTGTTTACAACTTGTCTCACACTTGTTATGTCTTTCACATTATTGAGATTGAAGCTAGGTGACCCTTTATATAGTGCACCACTTCTTGAACCTATCTTGAAGTCAATCTCAACCCTTAGATCTTGAGGACCAATCAATCATAGTCCTTTATCAATTCTAAGTGATCCTGTGCATTTTGATCAAGTCCCACGCATCATTTGAAATGCTGAAACAAAAGCATCAGGAGTGCCTTCAAGCCGCGGCCTAGAACAGGGCATGTCGCGGCCTAGAGGAGGGGAGGCTTTGCTATCTTACTGGAGGCCGCAGCCTAAGGTGGCTATGCCGCTGCACACAGGGCCGTGCCGCAGCGCGCACACCTTGGGCCACAGCGCACAGCTCCTCTCCCAACTTCTGGACTTCTTGGAGGCCGAGGCGTGCACACCTTGAGCCACGGCCTGGAGACCTGATGTTGAACCTTTTCAAACCTTGTTTAAACCTTAGACAAATACCAACAAAGCCCAAATTACCTAAACCTTAGTAAACCACTTTAAATGGGCTTAACATTATATGACAATCTACAACATATAATTATTCATATATAAGCCCAATGTTGGATTAAGGATCCAACAATCTCCCACTTGGGCTATATGTGTAACTTTAAAATTATGCATTGCAAAATAATAATCATATGAGCTCTACTTTGCTGTCATTACTGAAATGTATCTATAACCAATCCGGTCCATCAATCATACCAACATAGGATCAAAGCGGCCTTCGTTACATCTTTCGTAACTCGACCCATCAATGGTCACGTATGCCAATACAACTGAATGACATGGATCATGATGTGGATGTGTAGTATGGAAATTTCATGCAATGTGATCTTAACATGCCTATTTCCAACTGGTCCACCCTTAAGCCTTAGTGAGATCAATCCATACCAAATCAGAGTGTAAATAAACCAAAACTTTATTTCTGCAGAAAATAATTTTAAAATATCCATAAATTGAAAATATGTCTATATCAAAAAAGTATATAAAATTACAAACTCCCACTAAAACTGAATGCCCTCAAATGACATGACACCCATATGAGCAGTGTGCTCATGAAGCACATTGAGTGGCAATCCCTTAGTAAGCGGATCTGCAATCATGAAGTTTGTACCGATGTGCTCTATAGACAACTGTCCACTCTGAACTCTTTCTTTAACAACTAGGAACTTGATGTCTATGTGCTTTGACTTCGTCGAGCTCCTATTGTTATTGGAATATAGAACTGCTGACTTATTGTCACAAAATAACTTGAATGGTCTTTCAATACCATCCACTATACACAGCCCCGTGACAAAATTTAGCAGCCATATTCCGTGATTGGACGCCTCATAACACACTATGAACTCTGCCGTCATGGTAGAAGAGGCTATAAAAGACTGTTTAGCACTCTTCCAGGAGACAGTACCTCCAGCTAGCAGGTAAACATAGCACGACATAGATTTCATACTATCTTGGCATCCAGCAAAATCGGAGTCAGTATACCCAATGATCTCAAGCTGATTTAACCTCCGATACGTGAGCATGAAGTCTTTTATTCTTTGTAAGTACCGCCAGATCCATTTGGCTGCTTTCCAATGGTCTACTCCTAGATTATTTAAATATCTGCCCAACAATGTATGCAATATCCAGACGCGTACAAACCTGAGCATACATCAAACTTCCCACTGCTGATGCATAAGGAATCTTTTACATTTTCTTTTCCTCGAAATCATTCTTAGGGCACTGATTGAGACTAAACTTGTCTCCTTTTACCACAGGGGTATTACTTGGTTTGAAATCCTACATGCCATATCTCTTGAGAACCTGTTCGATATAGCTCTTTTGTGATAATCCAAGAATACCTCGAGAGCGATCCTAGTGTATCTTTATGCCTAATACAAAAGAGGCATCACCAAGATCTTTCATCTCAAAATTCTAGCTAGAAATCTCTTGGTTTCGTGCAATAAGCCTATATCGTTGCTGGCAAGCAAAATGTCATTGAAATATAAAACCTTGTAATTATACTTGCTCCCACAGAACTTATGGCATATGCAATCATCGACCAAATTTATCTCAAAATCGAACGAGGTAATCAATTGATGAAACTTGAAATACCATTGTCGAGATGCTTGCTTGAGCCCATAAATGGATTTCTTAAGTTTGAAACCATATTCTTTGGATCTCCCGACACAAAGTTTTCTGGTTGCACCATATTGATCGTCTCATCAATGTTACCATTGAAAAAAATTGTCTTTACATCCATCTGATGTTACTCAAGATCGAAATGCGTCACCAATGCCATAATAGTCATGAAAGAGTCTTTCGAAGAAACCGGAGAGAAAGCCTCTTTATAATCGATGCCTTCTTTCTGTTTAAAGCCCTTAGCGACAAGACGAGCCTTGTACCTTTCCACATTGCCTTTCGAATCCCTCTTGGTCTTAAATATCCATTTGCAACCAATGGGTTTCACACCTTCTAGCAATAGGACAAGATCCCACACGTCATTGTCCTTCATGGACTTAATCTCCTCATTCATGGCATCAATCCACTTCTGAGAGTTAGAACTTTCCATGGCTTAACGAAAGTTGATCGGATCATCTTCCATCACTCCAATGTCAACCTCATATTCTTGAAGAAATACAATATAGTCATCTGGCACTGCACTTCTCCTTTCTCTAGTGGTTCTTCTTAATGGCATAGGCTCTTGAGGTGGTAAAGTTTGTTCTTCTGGAATAATTTCTTAAATGAGAAGTTCTCCGACATTGTCTTGAACTGTTGTGTCTTGAACAAAGTTAGGAATAGAATCCTGATCAATGCCAATAACGCCTGTGGGAATATCAACATACTCCTCTTCAAAGACAAAGTCCCTAACTGTATCTCCCCCCGTAAACTTGACATCCTCGAAGAACCGGGCATTTCCTAACTCGAAAATCGACTTAGTAGTGCGATCATAAAACTTGTACCCCCTAGATTTTCAAAGTATCCAATAAAATAGCAACTCACAGTTCTTGAGTCCAGTTTTTTTTAATTGGGCTTATAAGGCCTTGCCTCAGCTGGACATCCCCAAATGTGCAAGTGCTTTAAATTAGGCTCCTCACTATGTCTTTAAGCGTCCTGTTTTGTCTTTTAGCAACACCATTCATAGTGGGCGAACCCAGCATAGTGTACTATGGGACGATACTGCATTCCTTTAGGAATTTAGCAAACGGTCCTGGACGTTGTTCACCTGAACCGTCATATCTGCCATAGTACTCACCACCGCAGTTAGATTTGGCGGTTTTAATCCTTTTGCTGAGTTGGTTCTCAACTTCAGTCTTAAAATTTTTTGAACATATCCAGTGATTGTGACTTTTCATGAATGATGTATATGTAGCCATATCTGGAATAATCATCTATGAACGTTATAAAATATTGTTGACCATTCCAAGCAACCGTAGGGAATAGCCCATAAATGTCCATATGTATAAGTTCTAAGACATACAAAGTCCCGTTGGCTTCAAATCTCCTTTTATTGGTTTGTTTTCCTTTTATGCAGTTAACACAAACATAAAAATCTATGAAATCTAAGGAGTCTAGAATTTCATCTGACACAAGTCTCTCTATTCTCCGTCTAGAGATATGACCTAATCTCTTGTGCCACAACGCAGCTGAATTCTCATTGGTTAATTTTCTCTTTATACCTCGTGTACTTAATAGGGATTCATTAAATGAAGCAATTGTATCAATCAAATAAAGATTATCATAACCCGACAAAGAATCGGAACCAACCAAATTTGAATCATGAAACAAACTAAATTTTTCATTTCCAAATGAACAAGAATAACCAGATTTGTCCAAAGCAGAAATAGAAATCAAATTCTGTCTAAAAGACGATACAATAAATGTCTCATTAAGATCCAAATAAATTCCAGTCTTTAATAATAATCTAAATTTTCCTATTTCCTCAACTTGAACCATCTTACCATCGCCCACATAGATGTATCTTTCACCATCACTTGGCTTTTGATAACCCTGTATAGACACACTGATGCGAGTTGTTGCACCAGAATCTATCCACCACGTGTGTCTAGGTACTGAAATTAAATTAACCTCATAACAAACCAAATTAATAAGCACACCTTTCTTAGCACGCCGTGCGTGGTAATTGGTTCTTCATATGCCCTTCAACACCGCAGAAGAAACAAGCAATACCTTTCGATTTCTTTTGTTGTTTCTTTTGAGGTGTCGTATCTGCAGCTTCATTATCCTTCTTTCTTTTGTTTTCTTTGTCCTTGTTCTTAGAGGTTGAGGCCAGGTGAGCACTCTCTATCTTATCTTGCTTCAATCTTTCCTCTTCCTGAACACAGTGTGAGATGAGTTCATTTAGAGACCAAGTCTGTTTTTGACAATTGTAGCTCACCTTAAGCTGGCTAAACTATATCGAAAGGGATATCAGAACCAGATGCACTAGCAAGTCCTTAGAAAGTTCTAGCTTAAATGCTTTCAACCTTGAAGCAAGATTAGACATCTCGATGATGTACTCCCTTATATTGCCTCTGCCTTTGTATCTCATTGAAATTAGACCTGTCAAGAGCATACCTATTTTAGCCTTTTCATTCTTGGCAAACCTCTTTTCAATGTCTGCAAGGAACTCTTAGCCGTAGTAATCTTTTCAGACATTGTGCCCCTGAATGCTTCCGGAATGGCCTTCTTCATGATCATCATACACATGCGATTTGATTTCTCCCACCTTTCCATATCTCTATTTTCATTAGAGGTGCTCTTATCCGTAAGAGATGCAAGAGAATCAGCCCTTAACTCAAGGTCGAGATCCATGACTCTGAGAATTATCAAGAGGTTCTCTTGCCATGACTTGAAATTTGTGCCATTTAGCATAGGAATAGAGTTGATGTTGGCAGTAATATTAGTAGGAGTAGTTGTAGCTGAATCCAAAGAACAACAAACAAACAAAACAAGCTTACTCATAATAGAAATAGCAATAAAATTTAAATAGAGGTAAATCCCATCTCAAGATACTGGGCACGCCATTAACATTTCGTCTTTGGACAAAATATAAATTTGTAAATGATATCTTGGCATAGTAATCAAACACTAATAATAAGAAACATGTCGAACAATAAATCTTCCTTTGGGCCGATGTATTGTTCACATGAAAAAGCTGAATAATCATCACATGTTTATTACCATAGATGTCCATGCAATTCTGTTAAATATCAACCTTCCTTTGGGCCGATCAATATTCACATAAGTTACATTCACACAACCGTTTATATTCCAAAACAAATTAATTTCCACAAGAGAGGTCACTTTGGTGACATGTTGCTTCAATTAATTCATTCCAAAATATATATAAACATACCAATATGTAAAATTAAATTGCACCAAAATTGACCTAAAACAAAAAAAAAATTATTTTTTTGGTCAAAGGCAATGCCAGTCAACCGAAGTCAATGCTTTTACCTTAAAACGTCACGTTGTTTTCTCAACCCAGAGAAACAACACGATGTTTTTATCATCCCTGACCAAAACAACATGACATTTTTAGTCGTCCCTTATCTCCAACCGGGTCGTGCGATCCGAATCGCGACCCGAAACTTGACCCGGCCATATCTTGGCCTCTGAAACTCCGTTTTCGACGATTCAAAAGGAGTTTTGCTTATTTTGTAATTCCTAACTGATCTATGGTAGCAAATCAACCAAATTCTCAAAAAATTATACTATTTTATGACTTTATTTAAATGAACCCTAAATACCTTTTTAATCAACCAAATTTTAGAAAAGTTATACAAAGAACAACCAAAATTGTTCTCGGATTTAATAACACCATACCAGGAATCGTTAAATCCAAAAAACCCAAAAAAAACGCATACAAATCATCATATAATCGAATGAAATTTCGATTCCCAATTATTCAACATGAACGGGCTATGATACCACTTGTTATAAAATATCTTTGGATCTAAAACATCTCTTAAAATCCAGGAAACATTCATGTTAAATCACCAAGAATGAACAGATTAATATGCGGAAGTGTACCTGAATCCATGACAATCAATTACTCTCCAGAGTCATGCAGTATGTCTTCCAGATCAACACGTTCTCTTAGAGAATTCTTTATTTTCCCTTGCTCTCTCTGATGATGGGATGTTAAAGAATAGAAGAATAATCGTATGTGTGATATGGGGACCATAACCACTATTAATAGATAACTTCCCTGTTATCTTTTGGAATTTCTATTTTAGCCCATCATAAAAATAGAAATTGCCCTTAAGTCTCTACACATTAAAGGCCCACACCCTATTAGATACATTAAAGCCCAAATTACCTAAACCTTAGTAGACCACTTTAAATGGGCTTACCTTATATGACAGTCTACAACACATAATTATTCACATATAAGCCCAATGTTGGATTAAGGATCCAACACTACGATCACCACAACCTCAAAGGTCTTAATTAGTATCATAACCTCAAGTTGTTCAACTTAAGCCATTGAACAACTAGAGCTACTGTTACTTTAACATATGCCATAGCCTTAAAGGCTTTTTCTTGAATCTAGCTTATCCATCTTCAACGTGCCAAATGGTAGCTTGTTCATCAATAACGAATCAGTTCGAGTTCCATAGTCTAGATAGAAGTATAAAATCAGTGGTAATTGAATCTATATGATTTCTCCAATTATATTTATACAATTTATTTATTTTCATGCATATATGATGTCTGTGGTTTAATTTAGGATCAACAAGAGAGGAGAAAGTGTTACCGAAAGTTTATAGAGGGTTGAATAGGGCTGGCTGTCACTAAAAAGTTGTCGAAAAACGATTTTGATATCTAGCAGTACCAGAAAGGGATAAAGGCATTAAACAAAGAAAGAAAGATTGAGGGTTTGTGAGAGAAAGAAAGAGAATACGAGACTCACCGAAGGAAAATCAAGAGGCATTGTCATAAAGATGGAGAAATCTCGCCGAAAAATAGGAGAAATCCGTCGGAAATAGTTTTGAGAAAGGCAAGGGGAGAGGAATCTGTTGTTCATGAACAGGGGTTGGTCTCCCCACACAAGGGTTGGTCTCGCACAAAAGAGGAAGAAGAAAAGAAAACATATAGGAAGATAAGAAAAGGGAGATGTTTTTGGGGTTGTTATAGACATTTTCGGTGAAAAGAATTTGTGCAAAGATGGGTTTTCTTTCTTTTTTTATTTTTAAAATTTTTTTTAATATATGTGATTAATTAATTTAAAGTAATATATATTATGAATTTAATTTCCAAAATAAGTGAGTTAGTTCAATGGTTAACTGCATCCTCTGATCCTTCTGGCCATGTGTTCATTAGAGGTGTTTAAGTTCCTTTGCCAGCATTGAGCCTGTTATAATTTGAAGTCTGATGAGAGCATTTTGTTTGGCATGTTCGAGTTGTTAAATAATAAATTGATTCTTTTAGAAATGGAAACTTTAAATAGAAATGGAAAATTTTGACCCGATCCAAAAAATCCAACCTGATTAACCCGAAACCCAACCTACTCAAACCCAAAAACATATTAAAATTAAGTGACTTGAACCCGACTTGATTCGAACCCAAGGCATTCGAAATCCAAAATGACTCGTACCCAAAACGATCCGAAACCTAAAATGACTCGGACCAAAAATTACCCGAAACCCGGAATGATCCGAACCCGAACGACTTGAAACCTGAGAGAACTCAAACACGAAACCTGAAACAACTCGACTCAAAAACCCAAATTAACTTGATTTTTTTTTAACAAAATATTTTTTTGTTAAACTAATGATGGTAAAGTAGAAATTCTTATCTCATTATCTAATACGTAGTCATAATTATAAATAAAATATAGGTAAAATGAGTTGAATTTGAAATTTACTTATAAGAAACACGATACTAATATGTTATAACTCTATAAATTATTCCTTTTACTTTTACAATTTTATTGTTTGGCTATTGATTTGACAAATAAAAAATCATGTTTAGTATTTTTATACTTTGAAGTACAATACTAGTCCAATTAAATTCAGTAACACTATGTTTGAGAATTCGAGGGAAAAGAAAGAAATTAAAAAAAAAATGTTGATACTTGTTAAGTTATTAACTTACCATTGTTATGACTTTTGATGTTTTCATTGACTTGAATTGATACAATGCTACAGTGGGATAAAAACCAAGAAAGACCCCGATGAGGTCTTTGAGTTCATTCTTGCTACTTTGGAGTTCATAACTATTTATGATCAAGTTCAAATATATTTTTCCTTACATGATTGTATTACTTTAATTTAAGAAATGAAATATGGATTTTCAGGAAGGCATTTCAAAACCTCATAGGGAGGGAGAATAATGATAATATACAAATCTTAACTTTGGTTAGTTCAATGCAGACAATAAATATAGGCTCTTGACAAAATTGAAGGAATAGAATATTGATGATAAATACCTATAAGGTTTCAAATGGGTTTTGGTTTAGGTTAAATAGGTCAAGCTCGATCCGAATGGTATTTATTTTTTGTTACTTCAGTTTTTTAAGAGATGACTTTGTTTACTTTTTAAAATAACATTTTAATACACTATTAATGAACAAAAATAATATTAGTAGATAAAAGATAAGCTTAGCTTATTGAATTTATTTTTACATTACATTACATTTACATGATTTAATTAAATTCTAATAAATGGATCTTGGTGGATGTCTTGAAGAGAATTTTCTTCCTCTTATGTGAAACTCTTCCTAAACACATTTTTTTTCCATCAAGGAAGATGGTTATCGACATTATTTTTCCTATTTCATTTATGGAGTACTATTCTATTTTAATAACTTATTCATGAAACACACACTTGAGAGGGAAAAGAAGATAATTACATATAAAATTGACAACACACGTTAGCTCTAAAAAAGCATTCGACTTTTGAAACCATGAAATGAAACTTAAATAACTTTCCTAAAACACATTTTTTTATATGACTCGTGAGATGGACAAGTCATATAACTTTCTTAAAGTATATATTTTTTTATACGTTAGTACTCTTCAAGTAGGCTATATGGATTATTTAAAAAATATAGAATTTTTAATTTATTTTAATGTATTTTTTAAAGAAAAAAATGTAGAACCGTCCCTTAATAAAAAGTACAGTTTTATAATATAAAATTTTAAAAAATATATGTTAAATAATTCAATTATCCGATTATAATCTGAATATCAATGGATTCAAATATGCATTGAATTTTATCACGACATAAACTTAAAGTTTATTATATTATATTATTAAGAGAAGAAAAAAAACTAAGAATAAAGTTTCTTTATATTTATTATTGCTAATATAAACTTAATTAGTAATTACATTGAAATTTAGAAAAGGTAAAAATAAACTAACTTAGCATTTCAACCCGAATTAAAAAAAAAAATTGGTGCAACTTGATAGGTAAACCCGAAATTCGAGATGACCCGCAACCCGAATGACCCAATACCCAAAATGACCCGAGACTTGAACAACCTGAGACCCGAAATCATCCTAACCTGGAATGACTGAAACCCAAAACGATTGATAACCTGAATGACCTTAGCTCAAAACAACTCGAATCTGAAACGACTGGAACACAAACATGACTCGACTTAACCCGACCGTTTGCCACCCCTAACTTTAAATTTCCCCTTATTGACAAGTAGAAGGGTAGAACTGTGTATTGCCCATACCTGCGTGGGCCTAAATGATAATTCGATCCACTTAGATATGAATACAAAATATGTACCTGGCCGCCATGTTTCTTCTTTAATTAAAGCGCCCAAAAGGCCCATTTCTTTGTTTCTAATGGATTTCCTTGAAATGTGATTGGTCCCAGTCTAATTACCACGATCTTTAGTTTCATACTAATTTGGATTTTGTAATTTTTATTTTTGATACGGATTCGGGAGGTTCGAGGCCCCACAAGATATCTCTCACCTTATCCTATACTTGGTATACGGTATAAATAATACTCACTATTGCATTTGGTACGAATAACATGTATGATTGAATCTTGTTTCGATAATATGAACGAGTTTTGGGTAGATAACATGCCATGCTATAGTAAGTCACACATCATTACTTTACTACATAGAAAAAATACAAAAATATTTTTATGCATAATAAAATGTTTATGCATTGGCGCATAGGACCTACTTTTAGTATTCATGGATATTTAGATTGCATGCTTAGAATTTAATAAAATAAAAAATAAAATGGCTCAATAAATTGAGGCTAATAACTTAACATGGGATCATTAGTTAACAACGCGGTGATGGTAAAACTTCTAAATGAATAAAGAGTTCATATGATTTCCAATGGGTCACGTCTCTCACCTCTTAATAAAGTGTGCTTATGACTTTCAATGGATCACATGTTTCTTCAGACAAAAAATCGAACATAGGCTTCCAAGCATACTGAACTTTTAGTATCAGTGCGCAGGTTGGCTCGTTTGAGACATGTAATAAATTCGATTGCAAGCTTCACAATGCTTTAAGCTTCACATGTCAATATGCATGTTGGTTCGATCGTGTTGAGATTTTAGCTTTAAAATCTATCTACTCAAATTTAGGTAAAAAATACAATCACAACAATTAAATAAGCAAAACAAATAAGGAGTAAGAACAACAATAATGTGGTTCGGCAATCTCTTTACCTACGTCCACTAATAAATCCACTACTTTATTAATCTTCTGTTACAACTTTAGAAAGTTGCTAAATTCTCGTTACCTCACCATCCAAAAATCTCAATACAACCAAATCTCTCGACCTAACTCTAGTTATAAGTGTTCTTACTATTTCACAACCCAAAACTCCAATACACCCGAAGTTCTCATTCTAACTTTAGTAGTAAGCCCCTATAGTTTGCAATATATATGAGAATTATGAGTGTGCCTCAAATTTTCTCTGAGACCCCATTTATATAGAAAATGTTTTCTTAACACTAATAGGAAAAAAACAACATAAGAAATTACTTCTACTCGTACTAGAATAATGAAGAATCTAATAAAAAATTATTATTATTCTTATTAGAACAAGTACCTATAAAATAAGAAATTATTTTTTCTAAACCAATTAAAAATCATATTTGTGGAGAATTGAATCAAAATCTTATCGGATTAAGACATAAAAACTATGAAAAAATGTTTTACTATACCTACAACTTCTGACACCATTTAGATTTTTTTATATGGAATATCGAAAAATGATAAAAAAAAAAAAAAAAAAAGCAACTGGTAATAGTCATAGGTCTTATTTTTCAGTGTGAGTGGGGAGTAAGGTGTTAGGTCGACCTTAGAAGGGATTGATGACGACTTTATTTCCAAAGTTGATTTTTCTTAAAGTAAAACTGTTTTAAAGCCTTAAAAGATTGAAGGAATTTCAACACATGGTAAAGACATGAAGAAAAAGAATCCTAAAAAAATAAGTCTTTACTGATTAGGGGAATAGTCTGGATCTCTGTTGTGTCATTATCGATCGTATTAGAGCTTTCAACTTCAATGGTAATGGTCTTTCCTGTAAAGGGATCTTGACAAAAATCTGTCGTCTCCTCTTCAACGGACATGAAGAAGAAGAAGCCAAAAAAGAGGGGCGAGAGATGGAAAGAAAATGATACCAAAAAAAAAAAGCACGAAGGCTAAGCCTTTCAGAACATGAAAATATAAAAGTAGGATGACTTTTGATGTTGGCCCACGTGAGGATAAGGCAAGTTACTTTTTTTCAAATATTTAATTTAAACTCAAATATGTACCAGTTACTTTTTTTGAACTTGAATGAAGTTAATTAAATAAAGAAAAAATGGTGCAAAAGTAAAATTACATTTTCCTTAACAACCTAAAGTGAAGTATTGTAGCTTGTTTGAATAAATACCTTTAAATAAGGAGGAATGCTAAGCACAATCGCTTAAGCGACTGACCTTCACCCTTCTCCCTGTTAGACTGTCACGTGTATTCCACTTTGTGTTATATTACCGGCAACCATTTGCTCCGATTACAGAGAAGAAGACAAAAATCTTCTCTCGTATCTTTTTTCACAACTCTCTCTCTCTCTCTGTCTTAAACTCAGCTTTTTTCTTCACGGGTTACCATCCAAAAATCAGAAATCTGTTAAATTCAACTTGCCTGAGGATGATTTTGATGCAAGTGATGATGGGTTTGATGAGTATGATGATGATGATGAGTTCAGCCATGGACATGGACATGGTCATGGAAATGGACATGGTCATGGTCATTATATGCCCAACAAGACGGTACCCATGATGGGGCTGAACGATATCTGCACTAAGCCGATCAATCCAATTCGCACGAGAGAAAGGAATGAAGTGGAAACAAAATCCTATGATTGATTTTTTCAACAAAATCATAGATCTGGAAACAAATCTTTGAAACTTCAGAAAAATAATTTCAATCACAAAATTCAAACGGATTAGAAAATGAACAGATCTGCATCCCCACCACCACTAAAACCCCTCGCAGATTCTTATCAAATGCCAATAACTATAACCCTCTGTCTTTCTCTAATTCCTCTAATTTCTTCATCAAATTGTGGAACCCAAAAATACATGAGCCCCAAAATAAACTCATGCCCTCTTTTGCTCTACAAGGAATGGGTACTTTGTACTTGCGTTGTACTAAGGCCATGAACGATCTAATTGTAATCCATATTGTTGAAGATGCCACTGAAAATGAGCTACGCTTGTTCTGAGACTATTGCACAGGTCTGGTATTACTGCAAAAGCTGATACCCTTTTCATTTTTGCTTCCTTTGTATCGGTTTCCAGATTCGATAGTGTGATTCAGGAAGAGAACGAGTCATTCTTGAAGTTAATTCATACTTATAATCAAGAATCGAATCTCACGAGTCCAGATCCGGTTTTGAGTCGCTTCGATGTGACTAAGTTCCTCAAGCATGTGAAGAAGAAAATGGAAGACCCATTATGGGGAGAGAGGAAAAGAGGGAATTACAGTGATATAAACTTCGGTTGAGTTATGGCTCAGTGTTGGGTTTTGAAGCACATATTATTAGCTTACATGAAGAACTCGTTACTACTTAGGGTGTTGGGTTTTGAAGCGAACGAGTTGGACTCAAAGGACTCGCTTTCCGGGTTTTTGGATTATGTGCCGATGAGTTTCAAGCATATATTATTAGTTGACGTGAAGAAAAATGGGTACGTTTGGATTTGGTTTTCAAAAACTATTTTCAGTTTTTAAGATTCAAAAATAGTTTTCAAAAATCCAAAAACATATTTGGTAAATAGTTTTAAAAAATAATTTTCAAAAACAGTTTTTTAAAATTCAGTTATCAGACACTAGTTTTAGAAAACTCCAAATTAGAGTTTTTAGACCTAAAACACTTTTCACTTTTCATTTTCCAAATTCTTTGTTTCCATGAGTTGCAACTTATCGATCTTGGCAAGGTCAAGATCTTTGATCTTTTGAGTACTGGTAACCTTCACCTCCAACTCCAACTCTCTCTTTCGATATCAAATAACAGTAAAAGGGTTTTCTCTTATAACAGAAAAGATCTATCCAGATGCTGAGACAATTGAGTGGAAGCGAGGTACAGGATTCTTTCCATTCCTAGATTTGCAAATCTCGGGATTCGAAATCCAATAAGCGGTGGTGTTTTTCACAAACTCTCATAACTCTCTTCTCTCTTTACTCTCTCTCTCTTGTGAAGGCCGCAATTACAGTCTGCGTCAGTCGCTTCCAAGGTCTACAAGTACCACGCAAGCTTGATTCACTAGCCTCCGAAACCACGCAAAGCGATTGCTGTAAAGGATTTCAAAAACACAACACGGTGTCCGAGTTCATACGAACCTGATTCTGGATCCCTCTCTTAGGTTCGTTGATCCTCTCAGATTTCACCAAGTTACTTTTTTATTTTTGTGCTTTTGGTTATTTTTATTTGCTTTAGGCATTGTTAGAGTTATCTAGGTCTGATCTTTTGTCAGTGCCCTAAATGTAGCTACAAAAATACTTGGGGAGTTACGAGTTCGCTTGCAATGGGGATCTTTTGTACATCAGGGACCACGACACTTACATAAGTGAGTCCACTGACCCTAGATTTGTAACTTAAACCTATCTGCTTAGAAAGGTGCAATATCTTGTGCTTGTATTAATGTTTATCCTATTATATAATTACAGGTAAGAGCTATGGAGAAGTGAAATTAGCCTAGACTTCTGTTTGGATCATTGCGATAGGATTGGCTCTAGCTGTAGGTGGAACTTATCTTGTATACAAATATAGATTAAAGGTAAGCTCAGGGCATTGCATGCCTTTTATCTCATCTACTTCTGTAGTAACAGTAGTGAATTTATCTCTAATGTCTAATTTGATCATCCAATTGGAATTTTTGTGCTCCCATCTGATTTTATCCTTATTGGCAATCATAATAAGGAGATCATGTAGTTACATTCAAGCATGTTTTGGACTTGGATAGTCTGTCAAAGAAGAGCAGGCTCCATTATTGTGGTCATCTTATAAAAAAATATATTATTATGATCATGATTATCTTCATCCAATTATCTAATATAGGCTATGTTAGCATATATAGTATATTATTATTGCTGAAAGATATGATGTCTTGAGACAGTTTGAAGCTAAAAAAATTATTATTTGGCTCTAAAAACCTCAACATTTTTCTTTTGGAAGAAAAATTTATACTATTTTTTTTTTTGCTTTTCTTGCTTCTACAATCAAAAACCCAAAAGTTATGAGTATCTATAATTGCGATTAAGATCGGTATAATACAGTTCTTTCAATACAATGAGGCTTCATATTTTTGGGATAAGAGCTTGGCCATTCTTGACCTAGTTTAGTCTTTGAGTAGGCTTTGACTGAAGCTCGTGAGAATGGTTGGTTTTGTCGGAGTACCAAACTAGCCTAAGTTTTGCCAACCCTCTTTGTATCTCAATAATATCTTTTTGAATCTACATTTTAAATGTGTTTGTTTCATGGTGTAAGTTGTTAGTTAAAGCTCATCTTTTATATGTGTACTTCATATATGGATTAATGCTAGGATAATTTCAGTTGAATAATTTAGGTATCGATGTTAGTGTATATTATGTTGCGGCATACTAGTGTGGTTTGTACAACCATCTATTTGAATTTTTTCATAGTTTGATTGGATGATTTTTCGAGGAATTTATGTCTTTGTTTTGTTGTTAGAAGAAGAGGGAAAACTTGTGAATTGTGATTTCTTCATGTATTAAGACTGTTCCTTGAAGTTGGCTTTTTACATTCAAATGCAAGCTCACACTTCCATGAAAATGTTGTAATTGGTAGACTAACTTCTATGGTAGATGAAGTACATTCAAGTTGCCATTAGAAATGCATCACATGATTGAGTTGAGCCTAAAACTTACACTTTGATGTAGTGGAATAGCCATTCTTATGCCAATTAGTATGACTGCAACTGCTTGCAAGCATTTTGTCTTTTTCTTGTATATATTTTTTATGATGTTTAGTCTCCTAATTTTTATGACGTCTTTGTCTACTTTCTTTGGTTCTAGGGTTGGCTGATTCATCTGCTTTGTTTTTAGGCTTACTCCTTTCCCATCTCTTATTTTGGCTTTGGTGTTTTAATTGCTCCTAGCATTTGATTCCTTTTGATTAAGTTTTTTCGTTTTGGTTTCTATACTTATTGTACTAACTCCCCCTTTTATCTACTTAGTTAATATTTGTACGACTATAATTTTTGTTAGTTCCAGAGCTTAAAGTTAAATATATTAGGCACAATTTTTGTTAGTGCAGGGGCTGGTGCTGATGATAGAGAATTTTCTATAACTGAACAATCCTTATAGAAATTTGCAGGATTTTGGTCTTAGTCTCTTAAGTTCTTTTTTTTTTTTTGGAATGGTTACTGCAGGTATTTGTTTTGCAACAGGAAGGAAGTTTAATGGAGATAGTGGATCCTACATTGGAGTCTAGTTTCAACATGAAAGAGGCTAAAAGGATGATCAAAATGGCTATGTTATGCACAAATGCATCTCCAATGGTAAGGCCTACTATGTTAGAGGTGGTGAGTATGCTTGAAGGACAAACAAGGATTCAGCAAGTGATCTCAGATCCTAACATTTACCGCAAATATTTTCTATTTAAACCCCTCAAAGACCACTACCAACAGATGCAAGACTAGAGTAGTTCAACTGGAAACGAGAGCCTGATTAGTTCGTCAGATAAAAATAAAGCATGGGTTTCTTCTTCCTCAACATCTGCCTATGATTTATATCCTGTGAATCCTGAGTCCATAAAATTTAATAGCAGCGAAACTTCGTTGTCATGTCGTAGTAGCTAGCTTTAAATGTTTTTAATTTCTACAGATAATAAACATGATAGTTTGAGCATATAGATCATTTGGTTAAAACATATATAGAATCATTTTGGCTCAATTTGCTGTCATTGGTTTGCATTTTGTTCTAAATTCATCTTTCATAAAGAAGGAAAAGATATGTTGTGCTAGAGGAAACTTATATATATATATATATATATATATATATATATATATATATATATATATATATATATATATATATCACGATTATCTCCATTTAAGAATTTACATGGAGGTAAAGTTCATGGTGAGGTTGAATGTCATTATGTCATGGCTACTTTGATTTGTCTGATGCGTGTGCAGCAGCTATGGATGCGTTTCATGAGCTTATTGTCAATCAGATGTGGACAGACCGTTTTAGTATTTGATTGAATATCTAGAATAATGTTATGATTTGTCGGTAAGAGTTAGTTAATTTAATGACCTTATTTGTATTTAATTTAGTTTTTTTTACTTACTTAATTATTTTTGTTATTATTAGGAATATATTTCACATATAGATACATTATTTGACTTATAGGGTGTGAGGATGACAAACCAACCAAATTGGGTAGTTGAGGCAAACCCTTTTGCAAGAAGAATTTTTGGTTGTTCATTTCCATTTCATCAATTTCTTAACATTATATTTGATAAATGATTATTGTATCTTAAAATTGTCCTCAACTAACTTATTTTAAACAAGAAAATTATATCATGTTTTAAATATTGAACCATTTTTTAAGAAGAATGATGGGTTGGTTATTCACATTCTATCAAATTGTGAAAGTTGTGTTGTATTTCTTATTTTAATTTTTTTAGAATTAATTTAACAAGAAAACATACGTGATATAGCGAGGGAGATGAGTTTTCAATGTTTGATCCATGGTATATAAAAAAACTTAAAATTTTAAAAATAAAATATTAATAATTATTTTCAAGTATTTGGTGTGCGCTAAAAATTGTATTTAGTAAATATGAGAAATAAAATTAATATAGATTTCAAATTTAAACTCAAAATTGAAAACTGAAAACAATTACATGAAGGTGTATCCAAACAATTTTCTACTTTCAAAACAGTTTTCAAAATCAGATTATTCAAACAACATTTCACTGTTTTCTGTTTTGGAAACAGTTTTCGAGTTATAGTTATTCAAACATTTTTTCATCAAAAAATTATTTTCAGTTTTTATTTTTGAAAACAGTTTTCAAACACTAAAAACTGAAAACTGTTACTCAAACATGCCCTTAACCCATTCGGTCGAGTTAGAAACCGGAGTCCTGAGTCAGTTCATGTATAGTTTAAGCCTCACTGCTTGAGAGAGAGAAAGAGAGAGAGAGTGAGTTGTGTGAAAAAGATAAGAGAGAAGATTTTTTTTTTCTTCTTCTCTGTGCTAGGAGGAAATGGTTGCCGGTAATCTAATACAAAGTGGAATACACGTGGCAACCTAATAGGGAGAAAGGCAAAGGTCAGTCGCTTAAGCGACTGCGCTTAGCAAGTGCATTAAATATAATGTTATTTTTTTAGTAAAAAAGATTAAATGGTTACTTGAACCTTCGTTGGTTTGGTTTAAGTATTAACACATAAACACTAAGTTAATTAATTATCCTTTTGATAAATTAATGTTCATATTTAATATTTAAATTATATATTATTATTATTATTATTATTATTATATATATAAGGCATTAAAAGCACTTTTAATTCAGATGATTAACTCTTATGAATGACTATTTGTTAATTAATCATAATTAAGACTTGATTTATTAGTTACTTTTATTAAATTTGAACTCATATTTTAGTAATAATTTATAGATTTATACATTTACATGTAATTATATCATATAATAAATATTCATATAATTATTACATGTTTTTATTATTAATTAAAAATCCAACAGTTCGATCATTGTTTTACTAGTTGAACCAATAAAAAACTTTCTTTAATCTTATTCCAACTAAGATTAAGATTCTTTGTTCATTAGAATTCATAATTTCAATGATAACGATTTTGGAGTTTCAATTCCTAATCAAACTCTAATTATTTTTATTTTAATTCAATAATTAAGAAAAATTCTTAATTAACGAGAATATAATTTTTTGAAAATAAAAAATCATATATTTAGTTGAATTAAAACTCATATTTCGAATTTCAATTCAAAACAAATTCTAAATCTCAAGAACAAACAAAAACTTGCAATTTTGGAAAAAATATTTTTTATTATTTGAACATTGTCCGGTTTTTTAATCATAGATTAAAAAATAATTTGAATTTTAAATAAAAAAATAGTGGAATATAAAACTAAACTTTTGTACCTTTCCAAGGCCTCTAAATCACTACAATCTAATTTTAAATGAGTAAATTACACCTGTTTGAAGTTGGACCAAAAAATTTGTTTTACTACAGGTTTTTTACGTGATTTTCACAATTTTCATCCCAATTTTTTTTTCTTTGATGTAAAATCATATTTTTCATCCTGAAAAAAATTCTATCAATATTTATGATTTAATATGTTTCAAAAATAATCCATAACAATTTTATCATCATCATATAACAATAATCAATTCAAGAACACATTCTTGAATTTTCTTGATCAATGGTTTCATAAACCCTAATCTAACTTTTAGATTATCAATTTGCAATCTAATGAATTTTAATATCATATATTTAAAGTCATAAAAATATAATTAAACTCCTTCTAATAATCAATAGAGTTGACTCTGATACCACTGTTAGTCTACAGGCATAGAATAGGCAGTGGAAAATTAAAACTTTATTCACATAGACTTAAATCCCAAGATAAATCTCTATGAATCTATTACAATGATGATCCAAATAAAATTTCCATATAAGGTTATAGATTTTTTACTTTTGATGGAGATTCTTGCTGATCTTTGAAACATATTCACTAGTTATTCAAGTGTTCGACGTCAAAGTATATCCACACAAACAATCAAGAACATGGATCTTCTTCTCCGGGATGTCGAACATCACATGATGAAGAACGCTAGGGTTGGTCGAAAATTACTTGAGTGCTACCACTAAAAATTTGGCCCTTCTAGTGAGAGAAATTGTCTGAAACTAATTTCAGCTATAATACTATTATTAGGGTTTCTATTAAATAGAATCCTTATCTAGAGCCCTTACTCCTAAAAACTCTAATATTTTTAGAATTATAATTAAACCCCTAGTTAATTAATACTTAGAATTCTCTCTTTTGGTCCATTAGTTTTTTTTATTTTTTATTCTTGTAAGTGTCCAATTGTGTGTGATCCCTTAGGTTCAATATTGTGCTGGTAGTATGTCATAACAATTGGATCACATCCAATTAATTAAAAACTCCTTTCAATTTTAATTTTAATTAAAAATCTTTTTAATTCTAAATTTAATTAGGAATTAATTACAATTAATTCTTAAGGGCTTCTACAAGTCATGATTAACACCTAGCAGTATGTCATGACTACCAAGACAAAATGAATTAATGTGAATCTTTCCGTTGACAGTTATTGTACAATTCAATCTTTCATCATATAATGTCCTTGATTAAACCTAAGGCATGAATTTACTATCAAGTCTTAATTATTCAATCATATGTATCTTGATCTCAAGTCCATAACTTAAATGGTGAAATTAGAAACTCATTTCTAATTTTCAGTCTACCTTGGCCAAGAAATTTTCAAGCTATGACTTAATTAGATCACATAGGACATTCTCTCTCTTTTACTAAAAGTGATGGATCATTTATTGTACACTCACATACCTCCATGCATAAGTGGTCATACCCAATTACTACTTTTTTTTACCCATGATTAGAATCACATTTAGGTAGCATCAAAGCATGATGATCCATACACGTGATATCCATGGTGACTCAAGTCCAAGGATCACTTGTACAATTGTAATGTAAGAATTCCTATTGACAGTGAGTAAAATATCCATTAGGAATTTCTTAGTCGAGTAAGCTCGGTGTATCTATTCTCTAACAAGCACCTACATAACTTGTTTTAATGTCTCATACACTAGTGACCATGAGATCAGTCACCCCCAGCTCCTTAAGGAAACATAATATGTACTAATCTATCTGGATCCACTAATGTCCTTCTTATAAATCTTATGATTAGGAACATTTAAGAATAAATCTTACGGAAATACATATCACAAGCATGATCTCATCGTGGTGCTTATTTCCATTGCTCTTATCCTATGGGCTTTATCATGTATTGCACATGCAGTGATTTGTAATGAACATGATAAATAAGATTATTACTATTAATAACTATTTATTTTCAATAAATGAATAAGATCAATTTACAAGTAACATGCCCATAATATCAAATGCTATTAGCTTGCAGGGCATACTACTATCACTAGTACCTTCATCTACATTCATAACTAGATGGATATCTGATGTAAGATGGTTATTAAGAGTATTTATTGGGTTTTGTCATTGTCTTTGTGCAACTATTAACTGGATAAGTAATTGTTTTTGTGTGTGCAACTGATTAATGGTTACATAATTGTTTTTGTGTTCAATTCTTTACTGGTTAGGTTATTGCAAGGTTCTACTCAATATGTGCCTATAGTTAGTAGTGCACCTCCTATAGCACCAACAAGAGGAAGGGGAGGATATGCAATAATAAGGGCCAGGAAGGGAAGAGGAATAAGGGAATGGGAGCTTCAGCCACAGTAGAAAGGGAAGAGCCTTAAAGCATTCCACAAACTAGTGCAACACCAATAAGACCATCTTCTAGTCTTAAATCATAGCAGCATACTCCACCAACTAGTGCAACACTAATGAGAGAACCATCTATAACACAATCACAGCAGGAAACTCTACCCATAAGTTTTGTGATATGGTCACTATATGATTCGTTTAAATCATGATATAGTAAATTGGTGTGCTTCTGGTTGGTTTGCATCATTAGAAACTAAATGGTTATGTTTGGTTAATTTATAGGGTTCAGTTCGACATGTGCTATTTCTGGGCACACATCCTCCCACACAGTAGAGTACTGCAAGGACAAATATTGTAGAGCTTTTTAGATAGATATAGATTTTTGGACATTTATAACTTATTGGACAGATATAATTTTTGGTTTTTGGTATATATATGTAAATGCTTGATACTTTCCAGTGGCTTAGTCTATATCTGTAAATGGTTGCACATATATAAGATTTTTTTTTTGTATGGATATATGGTTAAAAACCTCATATGGAAGTTGGTATTTTGGCAATCTTTTGTGTAGACTGAGGTTTCAACCCAAGAGGGGGGGTGAATTGGGTTTTTAAAAACTTTCGCGGAATAAACACAAGTTTATAAAATCATATAAGCAACAAACAATTAAACAAGTAATGTGCTGTAAATAAAGAGTTTAAGGAGTAGAGAATGCAAACTCAGATTATAGTGGTTCGGCAATATCGGATTCGTTCCGACCCTACGTCTACTCTCTTCAAGGAACCTCCTTGAAGTAATCTACTAAGAAATTTAGTCGTATAACTTCACCGGTGTTGTATAAACCTTACAATCCCTTCATCTCGGAAGTGATCCCCTTCCTCTCGGAAGTAATCCCTTTACAATAAATGCTGTAAAGTAAATGGTAGAGAGACAGCAAATGAAAGCTTATACAACTGAATAATGTCTCTCTTTCAAAGTAAAGCTTGAAGAATGGCTCAACATGAGTATTTCAAAGCTTTTTTTAGTTTTAAAGAATGAATGACTTGATTGTGTGTGTTCTTCTCTTTTTGAATGTCTTCTCCTTCTTATTGAATGTTGAATTGAGTGGGTTTATATAGGCATCAATTAATATGGCCGTTAGACTTTAATTTGAATTGATTGTGCCTTTAAAATCTAAGATTTCGAGTCCCAACGGTCATATTTTTGAACTACAAGTCGACTGGGTCGTGATACCAGTCGACTGGATTCTCTTTAAAAATCACATTTTTGCTGCTACAGTGTTACCAGTCGACGGGTATGACTTACCAGTCGATTGGGAACCTTCTGCCCGTTTCACCAATCGACTGGGTCACTATTTGAGCACTGCTACAGTGTTTTCAGCATGAACAGTGTTTTCAGTATCAATTTTCTTCATATCTCTTTATTCTTTTTGGATTTTTGAGTTTCAAAAAATCTCCTAATTGAATCAAACTTTCTTGTACATTAAACACACGAGTTAAACACTTCAAAAGTGTTTTGTTATCATCAAAATTAATCTAATCAATTTCTTGATTAAGGCATTTTTGATGATGACAAAATATATTACAAATTTAAGCATAATGTGTGTGCAAGATATATGAAGAATGATATATTACAAATGCTCAAGTAATTTTCTATGTCAGTATAAATTCTTCTTAAGTTCAATTAGAGAATGTTAAGTATTGAGCCCAATTAATTTATTTGCATTTAATAAAATCACATGGAGATTTTATATCTTCAATTAATTAAGACTATATAATAAAATGCAATGCAAATATAATTAGCTCCTAACAATTGAAATGCTTACAAAGAGTATCTTATGATTCAAACCTATAATTTATCCCTATTGTCTTTGAAGTTGCATTTCAATTATTCTCCTTGAATTTGATCTTTTAGAGAGCTTATTGACTTTTGAGATTATCAACTTTGATTCACCAATTTCTACAATCTTGATCTCCTTTGATGAATAAGTACTATTAACAATCTGTATTACTCAAGTAATATTCATTAGTGCTTAATTGAGATTTTTGTCACTATTAAAATCATTCAGGGTCAACATTTTGTAAACACATGTTTATTTTCAAGTGGAAATTGTTTATTTTTACTCGTTATGGTTGAATGGATGAAGAAACATTTTGTTTATAGATGAAAATTGTATGTTTATATGGGAACATTTGCTCAGGATTAATCATTTGCTCAAGTTTGTTCAGGAAATTATATCATGCCTCATGAATGATTTCACCCACCATTTGCCTAGATTTGATCAAGTTTGATCATAAACAGATTGAAACAAGTACGCAAAACTGTCAAAAGAACTAAGACAAGAAATACACAAGATTTCATTCATTATTCCAAAACATAAACACTTTACAGTAGTTACTGCCACATTCAGTTACAATTTCCTAAATTGTTGATTATATTAGTCACTACCAATTCTAGTTAAAACCCAAAACAACCTAAATTTATCACTAGTAGCAAATGAAGACCCTTTTGTCAAAGCATAAAATGACCTACATAAAACCAACAACAGAAGAAGAACAAGACTCCAAGGATAAAACCAATACTAAACCATCAATGACATACCCATCAATTGTGTGATATTCGAAGCACGAGTTGCTTCTCCAACTTGGTAGACTTTCGCAGCAACCCAAGTTTCATTCGTCGAGCTTATTCATTCATAGGAGGATCATAACACAAGAAATACCCACAACCAACACCTACCTATACAAGATGAAGGCAATAAAATTAAACCTATTTTTCACAAAGCTACCAAAAAATCAAATTAAAATTTAACAGGTTTTTTACAAACCCCAAATCTCCTGCAACTATAGAATTTGCGCCTTGGATTTCCCTGTGTCCATGAAGTAAGCATTGCAGTTCTGTCTTTGTAGTCACAAATTGACAGTACAATAAAATGAGTTGAGGTTGTCGAAGAACCCGAGCTCATGGTTGCAGGTTTGTCCCTTTCTTTCTCTCTCCTTGTCTCTTATTCTCTCTTCCTTCCTTCCTTTTTATCTCTTTCTTTTTTTCCACCTTTTAAAAAATTATTTTCCTTGTTCAATTGACAGTAAAACAGGGGAGAAACAGACTAATTTGGCGTGGGATTTGTCACCAAAATGTGTTAATTTGCCACCTCAGTGTTGACTAGTGCTGAGGTGGAAGTTCTGGGATGATTTTCTAACCTAATTCATCGGAAAGACCAGATTAGAACACTACAAAAAGTTATAGGATCCAATTGGTACAATTGATAGTTGTAGGACAAATTAAAACCTGATCAATAGTTCTATGACCAAAATAGGTATTTAACCCTCATTTGCACATGACAAACACTTATTGGATACTAAGAACTGCATGAAACTATCTAAGCGCTTAGTCAAATAAATACTTCTATCAACCAAACTTGGGTCTCTATCTTAAGGATAAACCCAAAGTAAGAATCCAAAGGCCCACTAAAGAGCCAAAAACATGATAAAGCCTAAATTAAGCTAAATTAACATGATTAGCCAATAGAGGTCCATTATATGATAAATTCCAATGAGACAAAATTAACATGACAATATCCATAGAGGCCCACTACATTATAAAGCTCAATAAGGCAAAATTAACATAACAAGGCCATGGAAGCCCACTACATGATAAAGCTCATTGAGGCAAAATAGCATGAAAGCCCATTAGAGAGCCAAAAAATGATAAAGCCCAAAGAGGCTAACACACATGATATAGCCCATTAAAGCTAAAATTAAATAAATAAATGATAACCAAGCATAAAGGGCCTAAGAGGTCAAAGAAACGTCAAGGGCCCAAAAGGCCAATGGGGCTTGAGAGTCCCAAAAGGGCAAAGAAGCATGAAAGACCCAAGAGGCCAATAAAAGCATAAAAGACCTAGTAGGCCATTAAAACATGAAAAGTCCAAGAGGCTAAAGGAACAAAACCAAGCCCAAGGGGCGTACATGCATCTCAAAGCCTAAAACATCCAAAAGGCCATAGACAAAGGAGGATCAAAACTTACCAATGAGCTACAATTAGATGGAAGGTAAATCATCGCCAATAAATCCTAGGTATAAGATATACTTAATCCACAATTCTACTCATTTCTTCTATCTATCTATTTAATTAATTATTTATTACACATGTGAACCCCAAGCCACATCATCGATGACGGGGATCATATGAGGGCTAGTGGTTTGAAGGTATAGAAATTTGATGTAGCGCCATATAGGCGCCACATGGATTGCAATCCATAGGTGACTTGGACACCTCTAGTACATATAGCAATCCACTAGGAAGCCTAGGTGACAGCTTAAAAAGAAATTTTGACTAAGAACATGTGATTGGTTAGGCAACAAAATTTCGAGCTGCAGCTACAGCAATATTTCACTTATCTTAGAAACACCCTTGTAATTATAAAGTTTTATCTTCACCAAACCAAGATGCAATTTAGTTTGATTAAACCCATCATTACGCTTCAAATCAAGGTTATCAAGCCTTAATCCATCATTATAACTTACCCATCACCTTTCTTCACTTGCGCATACAACCCCCTACTAACTATCACGAGATGTCACTGTCCTAAGGATAATGGTCGCCTAGCATGTCTCTTCCACCAAGAAAGCTCCCACTTGTAGAATACTTCATCATTTCTCTTATTTTCACTTCTCTTAGAAACACCCCTGTAATTATACAGTTTGATCTTAACCAAACTAAGATGCAATTTAGTTTGATTAAACCCATCATTACGCTTCAAATCAAGGTTATCAAGCCTTAATCCATCATCATAACCTGCCCATCACCTTTCTCTACTTACACATGCCACCCCTTACTAACCATCACGAAATGTCACTGTCCCGAGGATAATGGCCGCCTAGCATATCTCTTCCACAAAGAAAGCTCCCACTTTTAGAATACATCAATCATTTCTCCTATTTTCCCATGGGATTAAGATTATAGCTAAGGGATAAAGGAAAGGGCGTAGGGGACAAGAAGAAAAATGGTGGTGAGCCTACAACAATCTATTGATTTATTTGGGATTGCTAAACTGATGTTGCAGAAGATAGACCAGGGGTTGGAACAGTTCTTTTGGAGTCTAGGAACCCTTGGATTAAAGGAGAAAGAGTACTCTCCACTTCTATAAATAGCCCATCTATTTTGTCCAAAAAAATAGGGGTAGCATATTATATCAAAAGAGCATAAATAGAGAAATACAATTCCATACCAAAAATACTAAAACCAGTTGCAAAACTCCTATTCCCTTCCAAAAAACTGCCAATCGGCCTTGTCTTTCCTAAAAGGGGTGATTAAACAACCAAAACAACTACGCTTTCTCGCATCTAAACTGTAGACTGAGGTTTCAACCTAAGAGGGGGATGAATTGGGTTTTTAAAACTTTTGCTAATTAAACACGAGTTTATAAAAACAGATAACAGATAAGACCACAAGCATATAAACAAGTAATATGTGTTGTAAATAAAAAGTTTAAGGAATAGGGGATGCAAACTCAGTTTATAGTGGTTTGGCAATATCGGATTCGTTCCGACCATATATCTACTCTCTTCAAGGAACCTCCTTGAAGTAATCCATTAAGAAACTTAGTCGTGCAACTTCACGGGTGTTGCCCAAACCTTACAATCCCTTCCTCTCGGAAGCAAACCCCTTCCTCTCAGAAGTAAACCCCTTCCTCTCGGAAGCAAATCCCTTTACAATAAATGCTGTAAAGTAAATGGTAGAGAGACAACAATGAAAGCTTACACAACTGAATAATATCTCTCTTTCAAGGTAAACCTTGAAGAATGGCTCAACTTGGATATTTCAAAGCTTTTTGTGCATCAAAGAGTAAAAACTTAATTGTATGTGTATTCTCTATATTTGAAATGCTCAATAGTGTGGGTTTAAATAGCTTTGATGTAATATGCCCATTCTGAATTGATTTGGTACGTTTTGGTACAATTTGTGCTGAAATCTCGCGTCTCAATGGTCATATTTTTTGAATTACTAGTCGACTGGGTCTTAGTACCAGCCGACTGGGTTCACTTTAAAAATCTCATTTTTAAGTCTATTGAAGGTACCAGTCGATTGGATATGACATACCAGTCGACTGGAAAACTTTTTCCCAAAGGACCAGTCAACTGGGGACTGTCTGTCCAGAACACCAGTCGACTGGTATGAAGCATCCAGTCGACTGTGGACATACTGTCCCATATACCAGTCTTCTAGAATATGTACCCAGTCTACTGGGTTGCTTAACAACCCAGTTTTCATGTTTTGAAGACATTTTAACTTTAAAACATTTGATTAAAAAGGTTATGTTAAAATGCTTTTCAAAAAAAGCCATTGGACAAGCTAATTACCTGAACTAGTGAGACTTACAACTTGTTTTAATACCTTAGATCTATACTAGTTCTTCTGTCTTCCCTTGATGTTTGATTTGGGTTGAGTTCTTGCACCTCGATCCTTGGTTGAATGCTCTTATTGCTTAATACACTTAGATAGCATCGTTAGTATAATAAGAGTTGTGTTTTGTCATCATTAAAATATAGGCGAGGGTTAACAATCTCCCCCGTTTTGATGATGACAAAACTCATGAGAAAGAGAAACAGTTAAGAAATTAAGTGTTGGATTTTTTTTTGGAAATCGGGCAATCTCCTATGTTTTTTGAATAAAACCAACCTGTAAAAGGATCAAACGTAGTTTATATACAACCCAACCAACCAAGACAACATATATAATCATATTCCAATATCTTTGGAGCAATGCTCCCCCTAAATCTATGCATTATCTTGAGTTCACCTTAGGTTTTCACATTTTCTCATTTTTCTCTTCTGTTTTGACAACAGCAGAAAAGGGGTAGTAAACCAAGAAATAAGCTACACAGGAACCATAGTCATGAAGAACATACATAAATAAACTTGTATGAGAAAATTTGGTATCATTCAGAGTTTGAAAGCCTTCCCAGGAAGAACTGGAAGTTTTTATACATGTAGAAGCAGTTTTACAGCATTAATCCGAATATTAAGAAATATAAAGCATGCAACTATATTGCATATAAGGAAAACAAGTAAAAGAAATAGGTTGAATCATGATCTATCATCATATATAACAAATGTCTATACAAGGTAGGCTTCATAGAGCCGAAACAGAAGTACAAAAGACATAAAAATATGAAAATATGTCCGTGCTAAGAACAATGAAAAGTCTACATCAAAATGTAAATCGAAAGGAAGACAGCAAAGTGACTCATAGAGCAGGAGAGTCCGAGCCATCACGAACGAGATCCCGAATCTCAGCCAGGAAACTCTCGGTGCGCTTCCGGTGCAGCTCGAAGTCATCCCGGAGGGTCTCAATGGAAGAGCTCAAGGTCTGAAATCCGGACTGCATGGTCAGCTGGAGGCTCGTGATAGTCTGAAGTAGATCGTCGTATCCAGCCTGACCAACACTCGAGGCACTTATGGGAGGTGCTCGGGTATCTATATCCATATTAACAGCAGTAGTGACACCCTCGTCCTTGTCATCACTCCTGTCATCGTCTCCAATCTGAATATGCTTCCCGGCCTTGGAGTAGATGATGCCGTCGCAGACCGTACATCCCATCTTCTTCAGCGATGAAACGTTGATGATGTCCTTAAGGTCGATATCCTAAGCCTTGGAGGCAGAGAGAGGCACCCGAAAGTGCTGGAGTATGAGCGTGATGAGCATCCCATAGGGAAGACATCTAGAGTTGCTCGTTTCGCCATTAATCATGTTGGCGAGCAGCAGAGGGTATATATTGAAGTGGTGCCCAGTTTTAAGGCACCAAATCAATACGGTATCTATCTTAGATAGATACCCCTGACTCCCTAGTCTCGGGTGGATGGTCCAACTCACAATGAGATTAAACAATTTCGAGTCTAGAGGCATGTCACTATATCTGTGAAATATAGTGGGTCGAAACACATAGTTATGGTCGCTCCTAACTATCTGACATGCCTCCTCAACCTCGAAATTGTCTGGCTATCCATCCAGACTCCATTGAATCCTTTCCACAGGGATCCTTAAAATGCTCATCAAGAGGTCAGTATTAACCTCAAACTCCACACCCATGACACTGGTTCTGAACCTTAGAGCCAGTAGACTAGGTTTCACCAAGTTCGCATAGAACTGGTGAATCAGTCTAGGGTTGTACTTCTAATGAATCTTGACCAGTGGGGTCAAGTTAATAGCCTCAAATGCAAGTAAAATATCGAAATTACCATGATGAATAGAGTCGAAGTCGACAACTCTACCTGTCATGATTTTCTTTTTCCTAATTATAGAGGTATTGTCTTTAGCCGCCAAGCTGGAGAAGAGAGAGTCATCGAGCTCTGTTGTAGGCTTCTTGCTAGATGAGCCCACCATGCCCTTCCCCTTTGAATCTGATACCATGGATTTGGTGGACCTTGGCCTTGTAGGCGCATTTGGTCCCCCAGTGGTATATTTTACTCGGATTCTATCGAACATTTTTGGGAAAAAGAGTTTTGAAAGGAAATGGTGGATTTCAACCGTAGAAAGTTGAAATAGATGTTGGGGATGAGTAGATCAATGTGTTTTGGTAGTGTTTTGATGGTTTTTGGATCAAAATGGCAAGATTTGTTAGAGAGAGAAAGCTAGAGTGTTTGAAAATGGCGTGAAAATATGAAAAAAAAAAATTTGAACAGCCTATTTATAGAATTGCGATACCAATCGACTAGAGTAAGGATACCAGTCGACTGGGTCCTTTGCAGAGATGAAGGATTTTGCATACCAGTCGACTGGATTAAGGTACCAATCGACTGGAAGATAGTTACCAATAGACTGGGTAGTTTATACTAGTCGACTAGAGTGATAATTGAATTTCAAAAATTGGCTCCAAACAAAGTCTAGATGAACTAGTCAACTAGTATTAACTTACCAGTCGACTGGAAAATTAGGCAGGGACTTACCAGTCGACTGGGATAGACTTACCAATCGACTGGACCCTTAAAAAAATTTCCAGTCTTTAATTCATAGCACGAAATTTGTTTATTTATGCCATCTTGAGTGAGGGAGATATTAAACAAGGATTAATATTCTTTCACTAGATATTAAGTATGCACAACGATGAATGATGAAGCAATTAGACATTTAGTTTATCATAATCTAACAATCCCATTAACATTCTAATCTTGCAAAAACTAGCTTCACTTAGAGGTTTTGTAAGAATGTCAGCTATTTGATCTTCTGAAGGTATGAATTTTAGTCTTATATCACCTTTTTTAGCATGGTCTCTTAAGAAATGATGTCTAATTTCTATGTGTTTAGTTTTAGAGTGCTGAATAAGATTTTTGGTTAGGTTGATAGCACTAGTATTATCACAATGTATTGGGATACTCTTAAGGTTCATGTCATAGTCTTCTAGTTGTTATTTTATCCATAATACTTGGGCACAATAACTTTCAGCTGCTACAGATTCAGCCTCGACGGTTGATAGTGCAACAGAGTTTTGTTTCTTGGAAAACCAAGAGGTTAACATTGCACCTAAGAATTGGCATGTTCCACTTGTGCTTTTTTTATCTAACCTACATCCAACAAAATCAGCATCTGAATATCCTACAAGCTCAAAAGATGAATCTCTAGAGTACTATAATCCTAGGGTTTGAGTTCCTTATAGATATCTAAGGATCTTTTTTACTGCTACTACATGTGATTCCTTAGGATTAGCCTGAAATCTAGCACACATGCATACACTGAACATAATATCAGGTCTACTTGCAGTCAAATAAAGTAAAGCTCCTATCATGCTTCTATAGTATTTAGTATCTACACATTTACCTCCTTCATCAAGATCAAGTTTTGTAGATGTGCTCGTAGGTGTACCAAGTGGCTTTGAGCTTTCCATCCCGAACCTCTTTAGTAGGTCCTTAGTGTATTTTGATTGATTGATGAAGATGCCTCCTTTCAATTGTTTGATTTGAAGTCCAAGGAAGTAGGTAAGCTCTCCCATCATACTCATTTCAAATTCACATTGCATGCACTTAGCAAACTCTTGACACATAAATTCATTAGTAGCACCAAATATAATATCATCAACATATATTTGAACTAGCAAAGTTTCATTTTTGTGAAGAGGGTTGTGTCTATCTTAAATCTTACAAAGTTATTGTCAATAAAAAATTTACTTAGCCTTTCATACCATGCTCTTGGAGCTTGCTTTAACCCATATAGAGCTTTAGAAAGCTTGTAGACATGATTTGGAAGACTAGGATTCTCAAATCCAAGAGGCTGCTCAACATAAACCTCTTCTTCTATAAAGCCATTTAAGAAAGCATTTTTTACATCCATTTGAAATAACTTAAACTTATTAAAGCATACAAAGGCTAATAACATTCGAATAGCTTCTAATCTTGCTACGGGAGCATAGGTCTCATCAAAATCTATTCCTTCTTCTTGATTATATCCTTTAGCAACTAGTCTAGCCTTATTTCTAGTCACTATTCCATTTTCATCCATCTTATTTCTAAATACCCATTTAGTTCCAATTATTGTATGATTCTTAGGTCTAGAAACTAGATTCCATACATTGTTTCTTTCAAATTGATTTATCTCTTCTTGCATGACAATTATCCAATCATTATCCTTTTCAGCTCTATAAATGTCTTAGGTTCTACTTGAGACAAATAAGCTACATAATTGCAAATATTTCTAATAGAGGAACGAGTTCTTACCCCTTGTGAAGGATCACCAATTACTTGATCAATCGAGTGATAATTTACATACCTCTAATCTTTGGGAAGACTATCCTCTTATCGGCTTATAGATGGTTGGTCCAATTTGAGAGTTTCTATCTCTTCATTTGTTTGAGGTGGACTCTCCTTTGGGTGAACAATGGGAGTAGGTGTTTCCGTTCTTAGAATAAACTCTGCATCATCATTAAAAAAACTTCTCTACTACTAATTGGGTTAGACTCATCAAGAGTTACATGTACGGATTCTTCTACCATTAGAGTTCTCTTGTTGAAGACTCTATAAGCCTTACTAGAGGTTGAATATCCTAAAAATATCCCATCATCGGTCTAGAGTCAAATTTACCCAAGTTAGTTTTATTGTTGTTTAGGATGAAGCATTTACAACCAAAAGTACGAAAATATGAGATATTAGGCTTTCTACCTTTCCATAATTCATACGGAGTTTTGTCAAGCATAGGCCTAATTAAAATTCTATTCAAGATATAACAAGAAGTGTTTACTGCTTCAGCCCAAAAGTATTTTAGTAAACTATTTTCACAAAGCATTGTTCTAGCAAATTCTTCTAGAACTCTATTTTTCCTCTCAACAACTCCATTTTGTTGAGGAGTTCTAGGAGCTGAAAAGTTGTGATCAATTTCATTTTCATCACAAAATTTTGAAAAACTTTGGTTTTCAAATTCTTTTCCATGATCACTTCTAATGCTTGAAATACAAATTCTTTTTTTCATTTTGAACCTTTTTGCAAAAGTTTTCAAATCCTTTGAAAGCTTCATCCTTATAAGCAATAAAGATAACAAAGGTATATCTTGAATAGTCATCAACAATAACAAGAGCATATTGATGGCCACCTAGACTAATAGTACTTATTGGACCAAATAAGTCCATATGCAAAAGTTCCAATGGTCTAGTAGTTGAGACTACATTATTTGATTTAAAAGAAATCTTAGTTTGTTTTTCCAATTGACGAGCATCACATACTTTGTCTTTTTCAAAATTGATTTTGGAAAGTCCAATGACTAAATCTTTTCTTGAAATGATTTTCAGCAAGTTCATGTTCACATGACCAAGCCTTCTATGCCATAGCCATGGATTTTCACTAATGGCAGGAAAATATTTTTCATTTTCAGAATGCAAGGATTTTAAATCAACTATATAGACATTTTCATGTCTATGGCCAACAAATTTGATCTTGTTACTCTTGATGTCTATAACTAGACAATGAGAGGTCTCAAATGTGACTTTATTGCCTTTGTCACAAAGTTGACTAATACTTAGTAAATTTTGCTTAAGGTCTTGTAATAGCAATATATTATCTATGGTTGAGAAATCATTACCAACTTTTTCATGCCCGATGATCTTTATTTTCGTGTTGTCTCCAATGGTGACAAGTCCACAATCTCTTAGAGTTAGCTCATTGAATACACTTTTATCACCGGTCATGTATTTTGAGCATCCACTATCAAGGTACCAACAGTTACCTTTGTCCTTGGTGTGGAAACATATCTACATCACACAAGGATACACAATGGCATTTTTAGGTACCCAAAATTTCTTGGGTCCTTTGGGGTTAATCCTTAAAAATACAGTTCCTTTTTGGACCCATACTTTCTTAATAGCATGTGGTAATCTATAGACATGTTGATAATGCACCATCCTGGGATGATAGTTATTGAAATTTCTAGGTGTATTTAGTTGTGTATGACTATAATGCTTAGGATATGAGTTCCTAGGACACATGTTTCTGTTGTGAGGAATATGAATATACATGTTATTTTCAGAAAATGTATGATGATGATTTCTAGGATACATGCTTGTATGCACACTATTTCTAGGATGACCATGATGGTAACTCCTAGTATATGTATGTGCAGTGTGCAAGCTTTGTTTACTCATATAGTTTCTAGGATGCATATGATGATTATTCCTAGGATGTGTATAAGCATTTCTTGAATAAGCATACATATAAGCATAAGTATTTCTAGGATTCTTCATTCTTATATAAGCATTAGAATTAGTATTTCTAGACATGCTATTATTCTTTGTGGGTGTGATTTTGACCTTTGAAGTAGAGGCTTCATTCACACACGAAGCTTTGATGAATAAGCTCTCTTTTGATTTTTGCTTGCCTAATGGAGAGTATCCTAATCCAGATTTTCCTCCACTTAATCTTTGGCAAAAAAACACTTCATCAAGCTTCTCTTTTCCAAGCATGAGTCTAGATATTATGCCATTCAATTCTAATATCTTCTTCTTTAAGTTTTCATTTTTATCTTTTAGGAAATCTTGAGAATAATCATAAAGCAATGAAGATAGTTTATCCTTCTCTTCTCTTAGACTTATCATCTCTTTAGAAAGGGATGATATCTCCTTCTTAAGAGTGGAGTTCCTAGAATCAAATTTCTTTAATTATTCATGCATTTCATTTATGACTTCTACTAGCTCTTCACTACTACTAACAATGTTATTCTTAGAAGAGGGAGAAGATGATACCTCATTTTCATCATCGATTGTCATAAGACATAGGTTAGCAATTTCCTCGTATCCGACTTCTTTATTCGAGGAGTCTTCTTCTTCATCATCACTCCAAGTGGTTGCAATTATAACTTTCTTCTTTAAGTTCTTGTATGGTTTGCTTATAGCTGTGTAACCGGCCTTGATGTGACCGGGCTTCTTGTATCCATAGCACACAAGTGGTTCCCATCCTTTGTGTATGGTTTCTTACTTTTCTTCAAGAATCTATGAAATCGTTTGGTGATTAAGGCCATTTCTCCATCCTCTTCACTGCTCTCCGCTTCTTCTTCCGATTCCTCTTCTTTGTTGCATGTAGAGGCTTTAAGAGCAATTATCTTTTTCTCATCATCATTGACAATGGGATTCATTTCTTCCATCTCATATGTCAACAATAACCCAAGAAGTGTCTCAACATCAAGTTTGTGGAGATCTTTGGCCTCCGTGATGGCTGTCTTCTTTACTTTCCAAGTGGGTGGCAAAGATCTTTTTTCTTGTTAGTTTAAACTCCTCAATGTTCCTACCAAGAAGCTTCAAACCATTAACAATAGTTGTGAAATGTGAGAGCATTTGAGAAATTGTTTCATTAGGAGACATTCTAAAAGATTCATATTTAGAAACTAGCATATAGATTTTTGATTTTTTAACCTCACTAGTTCTTTCATACGTAACTTGCAATTTATCCCATATCTCCTTAGCTGAAACATATACAGAGATTTTATTGTATTCAGATATATCTAAAGCACAATGTAAAATGCTTGTGGCTCTACTTTTGAGAGACATCATTCTACAATCCTCATCATTGTACTCAGTTTTGAGTTTAGGCATTGTATGATTGATTTCTCCAATAGTTATTTCCTTTGATGGAATTCTAGGTCCTTCTTCAATGACTCTCTACAGATTATAATTTTGTCCTTCCACAAAGATTTTCATCTTGTTTTTCCAATAGTTATAGTTGGAGCCATTGAACAAATGAGGCCTAATGTATGAGTGTCCCTCAGAATAGCTATTTGCTACCATCGGATCAACTCAAGGATATTAAGCCTAAAATTGAGAACAATGCTCTGATACCAATTATAGACTGAGGTTTCAAATCAAGAGGGGGGTGAATTGGGTTTTTAAAACTTTTTTCTAATTAAACACAAGCTTATAAAAACAGATAACACCACAAGCATATAAACAAGTAATATGTGTTGTAAATAAAGAGTTTAAGGAATAGAGGATGCAAACTCAGTTTATAGTGGTTCGGCAATATCGGATTCGTTCCGACCCTACGTCTACTCTCTTCAAGGAACCTCTTTGAAGTAATCCACTAAGAAACTTAATCATGCAACTTCACAGGTGTTGCACAAACCTTACAATCCTTTCCTCTCGGAAGCAAACCCCTTCCTCTCGGAAGTAAACCCCTTCCTCTCGGAAGCAAATCCCTTTACAATAAATATTGTAAAGTAAATGGTAGAGAGACAACAATGAAAGCTTACACAACTGAATAATATCTCTCTTTCAAGGTAAAGCTTGAAGAATGGCTAAACTTAGATATTTCAAGCTTTTTGTGCATCAAAGAGTAAAAACTTGATTGTATGTGTATTCTCTATATTTGAAATTCTCAATAGTGTGGGTTTAAATAGCCTTGATGTAATATGCCCATTCTGAATTGATTTGGTACGTTTTGGTACAATTTGTGCTGAAATCTCGCGTCTCAACGGTCAAATTTTTTGAATTACTAGTCGACTGAGTTCACTTTAAAAATCTCATTTTTAAGGCTATTGAAGGTACCAGTCGACTGGATATGACATACCAGTCGACTAAGAAAATTCTGCCCAAAGTACCAGTCGACTGGGTTGTTCTTTCGACTGGGTTGTTCTTACCAGTCAACTGGGGACTGTCTGTCCAGAACACCAGTCGACTGGTATGAAGCATCCAATCGACTGTGGACATACTATCTCATATCTCAGTCTTCTGGTATATGTACCCAGTCGACCGGGTTGCTTAACAACCCAGTTTTCATGTTTTGAAGAGATTTTAACTTTAAAACATTTTATTAAAAAGGTTATGTTAAAATGCTTTTCAAAAAGAGCCATTGGACAAGCTAATTACCTGAACAAGTGAGACTTACAACTTGTTTTAATACCTTAGACCTATACTAGTTCTTCTGTCTTCACTCGATGTTTGATTTAGGTTGAGTTCTTGCACCTTGATCCTTGGTTGAATGCTCTTATTGCTTAATACGCTTAGATAGCATCATTAGTATAATAAGAGTTGTGTTTTGTCATCATTAAAATATAGGTGAGGGTCAACATAAACACAGAGCATTGAACCGGTGACTTCAAGAACTTCTTCCATATTTTTCAGAGGTCTCCCACATGATTTTCTCTTCCTCTACAATTATATTGAGCATGCCTAAATAGATAAGACTCTAAAGAAAACTCCTCCACAAAGTTGTGCAACTTTTTGAGACACACAAATTCCTTTAATATTTTGTATTTGCGTTGTGATCCTATTTTTCTTAGCTATTGTGTTCTATGACATATATGGCACCTGCAAAGACTGCAGAACATGAGTTTTCTAAGCAAAAACAACTTCATGATTTCCACCTGGAATTGCGACTGTAGTACCACTACTGCCGTAGTGCCACTTTGAGACCTTTCTACAATGACCTGCTGCACAGTTCATTCCTTCATATGCAACTACATCGTCTCTCTTCTCCCCTAATCACTCGCAATACTTATTCCCTTTACTCAAAGTTTTATATTATTATTGTTGTATTGATTGTCTTTTTTGGTCTTCTAAGTTGTATTTGCAGGAAAATCAAAACAAAAAGGTTCACCCTAACACCACAAGTGTTTTGGTGCAATCTTGGGCTCAATAGATACAAGCAAACTCATGGTGAGCTGTATCTACTGTAGTAGCTTATCTGTGACCGTAGACTATGAGACCAGATCGAGTGCAAAAAACATAATCCCCTGCAACTGCGCACTCCCTGATCCTAATCAGGGCCACTAGATCATAAACACACTCCCCTCTCTTAGCCACACACTCCCTTATCCCAGTTAGGGCCATTAAATCGTAAACATGTATCCCCCTCTCAGCCAAGTATTACGAAATAGAAAAATCCACCCTAACAACCCTTAAGTTCAAACATAGTAGGAAAGGTAATAAGGCATAAATAGGATTTAACTTCAATTGACAAAAACTAGTTGGTTCTATCAACTTTTTTTCGATTCACAATGATTCGTAAAAAATCGATCAGTTTTGGCAGTCCAAACTAGTTCAACATTTTGTTTGGTCTTTTGTAAAAATTAGACTAGTTTGGTGTAATACCCGTGTTCTTAAAGTAAGAGTAAAGAAGTAATCTGATAGATATTACATGAAATTAAAATAATATATACATGAAAGATTTACTATTAAAAAAATTAAAAAAAATAAAAAAGGACAAACAGACACCTGGACACCACCTGGGTCTACGTGTAGTCTTTTGGAATTATAAAGGCAAAAAAAAAGGACAGACAGACACTTGGACGCCACCTGTGTTCAGGTGTAGTCTTTTGGAATTACAAAGGAAATGGGGGAGGGGGGGGGGGATAAACACCTGGACGCAGCATCCGCAGAGCTAGGTTCAAGCATGAAAGCTCTATTTTTTTCGTCTTTCTATGCTCACGTTTTGTTTTTAATAATTGTGGAGTGGCCTAGTCAAAGGACAATAATGTTCTTTACATGCCAATCTTGATTTCATATGTGGCAATAATTATGTTCACTTAATTAGTAACATTAATTAGCTATTAGCCTAGCAGTATACATTGTTCGCCTTTCTAATTTTCGTTCTTTCCCTTAGTTTCTTTCTTCCTTGCCATTAATTTGGACCACTTTATTTCAACTTTTGCGTTTGCTTTATCTATTACCATTAATATATATATATATATATATATATATATATATATATACACACGAAAATGTGAGTATTATATGGTACTTGTTTGAATGAGCTTAGCATAAACGTTATCATTATTAACTTGTGTAAGTCCCAATTTTTTGCTAATAAGGACAAAATCATAAAATCCACAAATCGAACCGTACAAATTATAATTCTCAGATATTTTTGGAATAGAGAAATGTCGTATATACCTTTAAAATTGCACTTGAACGATGTGAAACAAAACTCGATGCTTCGAGTATGGTAAGAGAAACTGATGTAGCTACTAATTGCTTGTTAACAAGTGACATAAAAAAAATTTAGAATTAAGAAAATACTTTTCCGCTAACGGTTTCTTAAAGAAAGTGTTTAGAGAACTTTGAATATAAGTTAAAAGAAATTTTTACACTACAAGAAAAAGATGTATCATCGACAGACCGAATCTGTTGCTGATACTCCATTTCTCATCGATGACTGTCATCTCTGATGAAAAGGGTCTGCAAGTTCTCAACAAGGATGGTCTACTTGGTGGTGACAAGATAGAGAAACTTGATTTTTCCGAGTGTTGCGTTCTTGGGAAGCAACACTGAGTCAGCTTCAACACGATAGAGAAACTTGATTTTTGCGAGTGTTGCGTTCTTGGGAAGCAACACCGGGTCAGCTTCAACACCGGAGTGCACAAGTGTAAGGGCATTCTTGACTACATTCATGTGAACCTTTGGGGACCAACAGGAACACCAACACAGGGAGGTAATCGTTACTTTCTTTCTTTAATTGATGATTATTCAAGAAAGGTTTAGGTTTATTTGCTTAGAAATAAACCAAATGCTTTGAATAAATTTGTGGTGTGAAAAAAGTTACTGGAGACTCAAACGGGTAAGGTAGTTAATGTTTTACAAACCGATAATGGCTTAGAATTTTTTAATAAGGATTTTGATAAATTCTATGAATTAAATGGGATTCTAAGACATAGGACGGTTGTGAAAACCCCTCAGCAAAATGGAGTTACTGAAAGGATGAATAGGACCCTTATAGAAAAGGTTAGGTGCATGTTAATTGGGTCCGGTTTACCAAAATGTTTTTGGGGGGAAGCTATGGCTACTGCTGCATATTTGGTTAATAGATCACCCTTTAGGGCTTTAGACCTTAAGACTCCCTTAGAGATGTGGAGTGGAAAACCCCCTGAGTTAAGCAACCTTAGAACTTTTGGATGTGCTACATTTGCACATCAAAAGGATGATAAACTTAGCCCAAGGTCTAGAAAATATGTGTTTCTAGGGTATAGTGATGGGGTTAAAGGGTATAGGTTGTGGTCCTTAGAGCAAAAAGGAATGAAACTCATAATAAGTATGGATGTCATTTTTAATGAATTGTTATTTCCCTATTTGGAGAAAACTAACCCTGTAGGGGATAGTGAGCAAACTAGTCCGGAATTTGTTGAGCATAGCATCAAGGAAAATTCAGTTCAGGTAGAGCAAGGATGAAAAGAGGGCTTGGACCAGGTAGAGCCCATTGATGAAGGCCAAGCTCAGGACACTCAAGAGGAGACTAAACTACAAGGGGACAATGCAGCTAGTCATAATGACTATCAGCTCACAAGGGACCGGGAAAGGAGGGTGGTCAAACCAACCTTTAAGATATGGTTTTGCTGGTGCTAATGTAGCAACTCCTTATTCAAAATGAGGGGTTGAACTAGAAACTTACATGGATGCCATAGAATGTAAGGATTTGTCAAAGTGGCAGCTAGCTATGGAGGAAGAAATGGATTCTTTGAGGAAGAACAACTCTTGGGAATTGGTGCCCAAACCAGAAAAACAAAGAGTTGTGGATTGTAGGTGAATCTACAAGATCAAAGAAAGGAACACTCCAGGGGATGAAGTCCGGTATAAAGCTAGGCTAGTGGCGAAGGGGTTCACACAAAGAGAAGGCATAGATTGCACCGAAATATTCTCACCGGTTGTGAAATACAAGACGATAAGGATAGTGTTAGCCATGGTGGTCCAATTCGATTTGGAAATTGAGCAAATGGATGTAAAGACAGCGTTCTTACATGGAGAGCTTGATGAGACCATCTATATGCGGTAACCCAAAGGCTATGAGGAAGGAAAGTAGGGAGATTTGGTGTGCCAATTGAAGAAATATCTCTATGGCCTGAAGCAAACACCTTGGCAATGGAATAAGAGGTTTGATTCCTTTGTAACTAGTTTGGGTTTCATGAGGAGCTACTATGATTCGTGCTTGTACTATAAGGGGCATAAGATGGAGGAAATGGTGATCATCCTCATCTATGTTGATGATATGCTGCTGGTTGGGAGCAGCATGGAGAGGATAGGAAAACTGAAGGCTCAACTCAGTGAGGAGTTTGAGATGAAGGATCTTGGCCATGCATAGAAGATCCTTGGGATGTGTATAATCCAAGAAAGTGAGAGAAACAGATTGAAGATTTTTCAGACTTCCTACGTAGAGAAGATGATATCTAAGTTCTCTTTGGAAGATTGTAAACCAGTGAAGGTTCCCCTTGCTGGTCATTTCAAGTTCTCCAACAATCAATGTCCGAGATCGGATGAGGGGAAGAAGGAAATGGAAAAGGTCCTCTACTCTAGTGCGGTTGGATCAATCATGTTCATGATGGTAAGCACTAGACCTGACATTACTCATGCAATGAGTGTTCTCAGCAGATTTATGAGTAATTACAGAAAGGAGCATTGGCTTGGGATGAAGTGGTTGCTGAGGTACTTGAAGGGTAGCCCAGATGTGGTGCTGGTTAATGAGAAGAGGGGTAAGTCGATCTGTCTAGAGGGTTATGTTGATTTGGACTATGGAGCAGACCGGGATAAAAGAAGATCGATTACCTCCTACTTCTTCAACTTAAACGGATGTTATATAAGTTGGAAGGCTCAGTTGCAGCCGGTGGTAGCACTCTCATTAACTGAGGCTGAGTACATAGCGACTATGAAAGCCATAAAGGAGGCTATGTGGTGCAAAGGGTTGTTGGAAAAGTTGAAGGTCCTGAAAGAGCAGGTGGTGGTGTATTCGGATAGCCAAAGTGCATTGCACTTATGTAAGAATCCAGTGTTCCTTGAGAGGACAAAACATATGGATGTTCATTATCATTTCATTCGGGAAAATGTTATGAAAGGATGCATTTATATGGACAGAGTCGCCACGGAAGAAAATCCCGCAGATTTAGGCACCAAAGTTCTACCTCTAAGTAAGTTCAATCATTTCCTTGGACTTCTTAGGATTGGAGTCGGTTGATATGATGATTCAAGTTGAGTTTGGATCCTGAGCTCTCTGTGCAAGAGGTTCGGGTTTAATTGCCTAGAAAAATGTAGAGATTGTTGGTATTTGTCTAAGGCTTAAACAGGAGTTGAAAACAACATCAGGTTTGGAGGTTTGCACCACACCTTGGGAGTGTGCGCCTCGCCCAGCAGCAAGTTCAAGAAGATAGCTCTCTAGGTCATGCCGTGCCCCAGCCTCCCCAAGGTGTGGCACCCAAAAAGGTAGCAACTCTCCCTCCTTCCAGGGAGAGGCTTACCCTATTCTGAGCTGCGACTTTAAGGCACACCTTAGGGCAATTTTTAGCAATCTTTTCCTAGTGCATGGGGCTTGATCAAAATGCACAGGATCACTTAGACTTGTTGAAGGGCTATGATTGATTGGTCTAAAAGATCTAAGGGTTGAGATTGACTTCAAGATAGGTTCAAGAAGTGGTGCACTATATAAAGGGTCACATAGCTTCAATCTCAACAAGTGTGTGTGACATGTAAGTGAGATCAATTGTAAGAGTGCAAAGACACAAAAAAAGAGAGACTCATTGTAGAGAGGCTGGTTGTTTAGAGAGAGAGTAGTATAGATTGGGGATTCAAAGGCCTTGTAAGTAGGATTTTCTTGGGGAAAATTCCAGGGTAACTCAAGTCCTTATCACTTTCTTTTCTCTTCTTTTGTTCTTCAAGAACAAGAGGTTTCTTGGAGAGGAGTGGCTGTAACTTGTAAGAACTCATTGATTTAGTGTAGAGGGCTCGGAGGAGCTCATGGCAACGTAGGCACATTACCGAACCTCGATAACAAATTGCTTGTGTTCTTTCTTTTCTTTGATTGGTTTATTTATGTTCATTACAAGTCATTCTAGACTTGGGTGTTTGGAAGATCACCACCTGGGCATCTCAAATACGATTTCCCAACATATTAAAATCACTTTGGAAAAGTTTCAAATTCAAAAATTGAAGGAAAATGTCAAATTTTTGAAAATTAACATGATATAGTCAGGTATCTGATCCAGTCGACTAGAAAAGGTCCAAAAGCCTCTGCTACTTCATCTAATTGACTGAGTCCTTCAAGAACATCACAAAAACTTCATCAAGTCGATTGGTCACCGATCCAGTCGATTGGATTCCCTAATTTTGGCAAAACTCATCCCATAAACATGTATTTTTCTCTAAAACTCTTCTTAATTTCTGTTGGTATTTGTCTAAGGTTTAAACATGGTTTGAAGAGGTTCAGCCTCAAGTCTTGGTGCCTTAGCACAAGTGTGCGCGCCTCACCTTGCAGTAACTCCAGAAGGTGTGCACACTAGTGTGCGCCATGGCTCAGCTCTTCCCAGGCCGCGGCACCCAGAACGGATGTAATTGTGGAGATGTTCAGCCCTCTTCAGGCTGCAGCATGCCCTGTTCTAGGCCGCGGCTTGAAAGCACATTGATGCACATTAGTTTAGTCTTTTGAGTGATGCGTAAGGCATGTTCAAAATGCATAGGATCACTTAGGATTGATGAGGAGCTATGATTGAATGGTCCTCAAGATCTAAGGGTGGAGATTGACTTCAAAGATTGGCTCAAGAAGTGGTGCACTATATAAAGGGCCACCTAGCTTTAATCTCAACATAATTGTGAGACAAGACATATAAGTGATCATCATACAAGAGAATTCAAGTGCAAGTGTGAGAGTGCAAAGACACAAAGCACAAGAGATGCACTAGAAGAGATCTTAAGAGGGAGGCTAGTTGTAAAGAGAGAGTAGCATAGATTGGGTAGAGGGATTTGTAATAGTTCTTATCACTTTCTTTCTTCTCTTCTTTGGTTCTTCAAGAACTTGAGCTTCTTGGAGAGGAGTTGCTGTAACTTGTAAGAACTCGTTGGTTTAGTGCAGAGAGTTCAGAGAAACTCACAGGGACGTAGGCTATTGCCGAACCTCGATAACAATTGCTGTGTCATTTCCTTTCTTTGATTTATGTTTCTGTTTTCGATTCATCTTTATAGGTCATTCTAGACTTGGGTGTTTGGAAGATCACCACCTGGGCATCTCCAAGATGATTTCCCAACAGGGGTATCAGAGCTAGAAGAGGTACCACAATAGTGGTATCAGAGCTATGGTCCAAGAATAGCTGGGTATTGGAGCTGGAACAGAAGGTATCAGAGCAATACTCCAAGAATCAAATATCAACTTCTTGGGTGATTCAAGAACGGAGTAAAGATTAAGATCTGATCATGTTTTTTAGGGTGATTCAAGAACGGTGTTGAGATCAATCTTCGATCATGTTCTTGAGCTTTTAGAAGAAGTTGGAAAGCAATTGTGGGTGCTGCATAAATTTGGGATTTTCTCTGCAAGATAGGTTCAAACTTCATTGTTGAGAAGTTTGATGGAAAGGGAGACTTTGACCTTTGGAAGCGGAAGATCAAGGCTGCTCTCATGCAATAGAAGGTGGACTTGGCTATTAGAGAAGATGACACTTTTCCAGCAAGTATCACGGAAGACCAGCGGATTGAGATGAAGAACATGGTGTACAACACCATTTTCTTGCACATGTCGGATAGTGTCACAAGGGAGTGCGGAGACTCGAAAGATCCAGCTGTCATATGGAAGAAATTAGATGAGTTGTTTCTTACCAAGGCTCTCCCTAATAAGATTTATCTTCTTAAAAGAATCTTTGCTTTTAAAATGGATCCTAATAAAGAGTTGCAAGATAATCTTGATGTGTTTAATAAGCTAGTTCAAGATTTGAATGGCTGTAGCATTACATTCCCGGATGAACAATTGGCTGTTATTTTGTTAAATTCTTTTCCTGATTGTTTTGATAATTTGATTAATGCTATTGAATATGGAAGAGATACACTAACCAAGGAAATCGTGATTAATGCTATAAGGGCTCATGATTTCAAAGCCAAGATGAGGGAAGCATCAAGTGGTGGAGGGCTGTTTGTTAAAGGAAGGCCAATAACTCGGAATGACAGTAGCATTCATGGAAACTACCAGGAGAAATCAAGAGGTAGAGGGCTGAGCCATGGGAGATCTCATTCTAAACCGAGATTTAGAGGAAAAAGATGCTTCTACTACAACAAAGAGTGCCATTTCAAGAAAGATTGCAAGAAGAAGATGTGGGATGAGAGAGGAAGAAGCCATACCAACAATAGAGAGGGTTCAGTGGCAAAAGGAGAATAGCAAGATGATGCTCTTGTTGTGTGCTCAATGGTGAGCAGGAGGCAAGGCGGTGAGAAATGGATTCTGGATTCCAGGTGCACTTATTACATGTGCCCTCACCGGAATTGGTTCAAGAATTTCCAGGAAACTAATGACGGAAAGGTTTTCTCGGGGAATGACACTTCTTGCCAAGTGAGGGGGATTAGAGACATCCAGTTGAGGATGTTTGATAGAGTCACAAGGCTGCTGCAGAATGTGAGATATCTTCCAGATTTGAAGAGGAATTTAATCTCATTGGGGCAGCTGGATTCCATGGGGTATATATACAAAGCAGAGAGAGGAAATATCAAGGTGACCAATGGATCTTTGATAGTGATCAAAGCAACAGTAAAAGATGGACTCTATGAGTTGATAAGAGAGACAGAAATCAAGGATCAAGCAGCAAGCTTGATGGCTGAGAAGGATAAGGCAGCCCTTTGGCACACTTGCTTGGAACATATGAGCGAAAAGGGCCTGCAAGTTCTCAGTAAGGATGGTCTACTTGGTGGTGACAAAGTAGATAAATTGGATTTTTGCGAGTGTTGTGTTCTTGGGAAGCAGCACCGGGTCAGCTTCAACACCGGAGTGCACAAGTCTAAGGGCATTCTTTACTACATTCATTCGGACCTTTGGGGACCAGTAAGAACACCAACACAGGGAGGTAACTTTTATTTTATGTCTTTAATTGATGATTATTCAAGAAAGGTTTGGGTTTATTTGCTTAAAAATAAATCAGATGCTTTGAATAAATTTGTGGTGTGGAAAACATTACTGGAGACTCAAACGGGTAGTGTAGTTAAGGCTTTACGAACCGATAAGGGCTTAGAATTTTGTAATAAGGATTTTGATAAATTCTGTGAGTTAAATGGCATTCTAAGACATAGAACGGTTATAAAAACACCTCAGCAAAATGGAGTTGCTGAGAGGCTGAATAGGACCCTTATGGAAAAGGTTAGATGCATGTTAATAGGATCCGGATTACCAAAATATTTTTAGGGGGAAGCTATGCCTACTGCTGCATACTTGGTAAATGGAGCACCCTCTAGAGCTTTAGAGCTCAAGACTCCCATGGAGATGTGGAGTGGAAAACCCCCTGAGTTGAGCAACCTTAGAACTTTTGGGTGTGCTGCATTTGCACATCAAAAGGATGATAAACTTAACTCGAGGTCTAGAAAATGTGTATTTCTAGGGTATGGTGATTGGGTTAAGGGGTATAGGTTGTGGTCCTTAGAACCAAAAGGAATGAAACTCCTAATAAGTAGGGATGTTATTTTTAATGAATTGTTATTTCCCTATTTGGAGAAAACTAACCTTGCAGGGGCTAGTGAGCAAACCAGCCCAGAATTTGTGGAGCATTGCATCAAGGAAAATTTAGTTAAGGTAGAGTAAGGAAGGCAAGAGGGTTCAGACCAGGTAGAGCCCATTGATGAAGGCAAAGCTTAGGGCACTTAAGAGGAGGTTGAACTAGAAGGGGTTGATGCAGCAAGTCAGAATGACTACCAGCTCACAAGGGACCGGGGAAGGAGGGTGGTCAGACCACCTTTGAGATATGGGTTTGCGGATGCTAATCTAGCAGCTCCTTGGATAGAAGGAGAAGTTGAACCAGAAACTTACATGGAAGCCATGGAATGTAAGGAGTTGTCAAAGTGGTAGCTAGCTTTGGAGGAAGAAATTGATTCTTTGAGGAAGAACAACTCTTGGGAATTGGTGCCCAAACCAGAAAAACAGAGAGTTGTGAATTGTAGAAGGATCTACAAGATCAAAGAAGGGAACACTCCAAAGGATGAAGTCCAGTATAAAGCTAGGCTGGTGGCAAAGGGGTTCACACAAAGAGAAGGCATAGATTTCACCGAAATATTCTCACCAGTTGTGAAGTAGAAGATGATACGGATAGTATTGGCAATTGTGGTCCAATTCAATTAGGAAATCAGGCAAATAGATGTGAAGACAACGTTCTTACATGGAGGGCTTGATGAGACCATCTACATGAGGCAACTTGAAGGCTATGAGGAAGGAAGGCAGGGAGAGTTGGTGTACCAATTGAAAAAATCTCTTTATGGCCTGAAGCAATCACTTTGGCAATGGAATAAGAGGTTCGATTCCTTTGTAACTAGCTTGGGTTTCTTGAGGAGCTACTATGATTCGTGCTTGTACTATAAGGGGCACAAGGTGGAAGAAGTGGTAATCATCCTCATCTATGTTGATGATATGTTGCTGGTTAGGAGTATCATGGAGAAGATAGAAGAATTGAAGTCTCAACTCAGTTTGGAGTTGGAGATGAAGGATCTTGGCCATGCACAGAAGATCCTTGGGATAAATATAATCCGGGAAAGAGAGAGATACAGATTGAAGATTTCTCAGACTTCCTACATAGAGAAAATGATATCTAAGTTATCTATGGAAGATAGCAAACTAGTGAAGGTTCCCCTTGTTGGTGATTTAAAGTTCTCCAGCGATCAATGTCCGAGATCAGAGGCAGAGAAGAAAGAAATGGAAAAGGTTCGTTACTCTAGTGCGGTTGGTTCAGTTATGTTCACCATGGTAAGCACAAGACCAAATATTGCTCATGCAATAAGTGTTCTCAGGAGGTTTATGAGTAATCCCGGAAAGGAGCATTGGCTTGGGATGAAGTGGTTACTGAGGTACTTGGAGGGAAGCCCAAAAGTAGGGCTGATTTATAAGAAGAGGGGTAAGTCCATCTATCTTGAGGGTTATGCGGATTCGGACTATGGAGCAGACCGGGATAAAAGAAGATCGATTACCTTCTACTTCTTCAACTTAAACGAATGTTGTATAAGTTGGAAGGCTTAGTTGCAGCCAGTGGTAGCACTCTCAATAATCAAGGCTGAGTACATAGCGGTGAGGGAAGCCATTAAGGAAGCTATGTGGTGCAAACGGTTGTTGGAAGAGTTGAAGGTCCTGAAAGAGCAGGTGGTGTTGTATTCGGATAGCCAAAGTGCATTACAGTTGTGTAAGAATCCAGTGTTCCATGAGAGGACAAAGCACATGGATGTTCGGTACCATTTCATTCAAGAAAATTGTTGGAGTTTGTCTAAGGTTTAAACTGGAGAATGAAGTTCAGCATGTTAAAGGAGTGCGCACGAGGTCAGGCCATAACCTAACTCTTTCCAGGCCGCGACACCCAGTATGGAGGAGCTCCTGGAACCAGTGTGCGCCTCGGCTCAACCTCCGCTATGCCGCGATGCCCAGAAAGGTGAAAAGAGGAAATTGTTCAGCCCTGTTCCAGGCCGCAGTACGCCCTGTTTCAGGCTGTGGCCTGAGAGCACACTAAGGTTGGTTTTTAGCCTATTTTGTTAAGTGCATGGATGCATGATCAAAATGTATAGGATCACTTAGACTTGATCAAAGGCTATGGTTGATTAGTCCTTAAGATCTAAGGGTGGAGATTGAATTCAAGATAGGTTCAAGAAGTGGTGCACTATATAAAGGGTCACCTAGATTCAATCTCAACACAACAAGGAAACACATTTTGATACAAGACACAAGTGTGTGAGTGATAGAACATGTTAATGAGAGAATTATGTGAGAGTGCAAAGACACAAAATACAAGAGGGACTCATTGTAGAGAGGTTAGAGGTTTAGAAAGAGAGAGTAGTATAGAGAGGGGATTCAAGGGACTTATAAGTGGAATTTCCAAGGGGGAAAGTTCCAGGGAACTCAAGACCTTATCATTTTCTTTTCTCTTCTTTTATTCTTCAAGAACTAGAGGATTCTTGAAGGGGTGTTGCTGTAACTTATAAGAACTCATTGATTTAGTGCAGAGAGTTCAGAGGAACTCACGGGGACGTAGGCTATTGCCGAACCTTGATAATAATTGCTGTGTCTTTCTTTTTTGCTTTGGTTGCTGTATTTTTTCTTTACATGTCATTCTAGACTTGGGTGTTTGGAAGACCATCACCTGGGCATCATTGAGGTGGTTTCCCAATAGTGATATTAGAGCTAGAAGAGATACCACCAACAGTGGTATCAGAGTCGGAGGAGCTTTGAAAAGCGGGTATTGGAGCAAGAACAGAAGGTATCGGAGTCAAGACTGCAAGAATCAAAGATCAACTTCTTGGGTGATTCAAGAACAGAGTAAAGATCATGAGTAGATCGTGTTCTTGAGGGTGATTCAAGAACGGTATTGAGATTCATCTTCGATCGTGTTCTTGAGGTTTAGAAGAAGTTAGAAAACAATTATGGGTGCTGCATAAATATGGGATTTTCTTTGCAAGATGTCTATAAATTTTCGTGTTAAGAAGTTTGATGGAAATGGGACTTTGCCCTTTACAAGTGGAAGATCAAGGCAGTTCTTGTGCAACAAAAGGTGGGCTTGGCTCTTGGAAAGATGACCCTTTTGCAGCAAGTATCACGGAGGTCCAATGGAATGAGATGAAGAAGATGGCATACAACACCATCTTCCTACACATGTCGATAATGTCACAAGGGAGTGCAGAGACTAAAAAGATCCAGCTGTCATTTGGAAGAAACTAGATGAGTTGTTTCTTGCCAAGACTCTCCCTAATAAGAGGTATCTTCATAAATGAATCTTTTCTTTAAAATTGGATCCTAATAAAGAGTTGCAAGATAATCTTGATGCCAAGATGAGGAGAGTATCAAGTGGAGAAGGGCTGTTTGTTAAAAGAAGGCCAGCAACTCAGTATAGCAGTAACATACATGGCTACTACCAGGTCAAAGGTAGAGGTGAAAGCTATGGGAGAGTGCACAACAACATATATGGCTATGATCGGGACAGAGGTAGAGGAGAAAGCCATGGGAGAGTGCACAGCAACATACATGGCTACTACCAGGATAGAGGTAGAGAAGAAAGTCATGGGAGAACGCACAACAACATATATGGCTACTATCAGGACAGAGGTAGAGGAGAAAACCATGGGAGAGCACACAGTAACATACATAGCTATTATCGGGACAGAGGTAGAGGAGAAAGCCATGGGAGATGCTTCTACTGCCATAAAGAGGGTCATTTCAAGAAAGATTTCAAGGAGAAAATGAGGGATGAGGGAAGAAGCCATACCAAGGATAGAGAGGCTTCAGTTGCCAAGGAAGAATAGAAAGATGATGATGTTCTTGTTGTGTGCTCAAGTGTGAGCAAGAGGCAAGAAGGCAGTAGGAAATGGATCTTAGATACCGGGTGCACTCATAACATGTTCCCTCACCAGGATTGGTTCAAGAATTTCAAGGAAATCGATGATGGAAAGGTTTTTCTGGGGAATGAAACTTCTTACCAAGTGAGGGGGATAAGAGACATCTAGTTGAGGATGTTTGATGGAATGATAAGGCTGCTGAGGAATGTGAGGTATCTTCCAGAGTTAAGAAGAAGTTTGATCTCATTAGGGTAGTTGGATTCCATGGGGTACACATACAAAGCAGAGGGAGGAAAGATCAAGGTAACTAAGGGATCTTTGATAGTGATCAAAGCAGCAATGAAGGATGGTCTCTATAAGATGATCGGAGACACTGACATTAAGGATCAAGCAGCAAGCTTGATGGCTGAGATGGATAAGGCAGCCCTTTGGCACACTTTCTTGGGACACATGAGCGAAAAGAGCATGCAAGTTCTTAGCAAGAATGGGTTACTTGATGGAGACAAAGTAGAGAAACTCGATTTCTACAAGAGCTGTGTTCTTGGGTAGCAACATCGGGTCAGCTTCAGCACCGAAGTGCACAAGTCTAAGGGCATTCTTGACTACAGTTATGTGGATCTTTTGGGACCAGCAAGAACACCAACACAGGGAGGTAACTTTTACTTTCTATCTTTAATTGATGATTATTCAAGAAAGGTTTGGGTTTATTTGGTTAGAAATAAATCAGATGCTTTGAATAAGTTAATGGTGTGGAAAAAGCTGATGGAGACTCAAATGGGTAGGGTAGTTAAGGTGTTAAGAACCGATAATGGCTTAGAATGTTTTAACCAAGAACTTGATCAATTCTGTAGGTTAAAAGGGATTCTAAGACACAGAACGGTTATAAAAACCCCTCAGTAAAATGGATTTGCTGAGAGGATGAATAAGACCTTTATGGAAAAGGTTAGGTGCATGTTAATAGGATCCAGATTACCCAAATGTTTTTGGGGGGAAGCAGTATCTACTGCTGCATATTTGGTTAATAGATCACCCTCTAGAGCTTTAGAGCTCAAGACTCCCAAGGAGATGTGGAGTGGTAAACCCCCTGAGTTAGACAACCTTAGGACTTTTGAGTGTGTTGCGTATTCACATCAAAATGATGATAGACTTAGCCCATGATCTAGAAGATGTGTGTTTCTAGGATATGGGGAAGGGGCTAAGGGGTATAGGTTGTGGTCCTTAGAACCAAAGGAATGAAACTCATAATAAGTAGGGATGTTATTTTTAATGAATTGTTGTTTCCCTATTTGGAGAAAACTAACCTAGCAGGGGATAGTGAGCAAACCAGTCTGAAATTTGTGGAGCATCGCATCAAGGAATATTCAGTTCAGGTAGAGCAAGGAATGCAAGAGGGTTCAGACCAGGTAGAGCCCATTGATGAAGGCCATGCTCAGGACACTTATGAGGAGGTTGAACTAGAAGGAGATGATGCAGCAAGTCGAAATGACTATCAGCTCACGAGGGACCTGGAGAGAAGGATGGTCAGACCACCTTCAAGATATGGTTTTGCAGATGCTATTGTAGCAGCTCCTTGGACAGAAGGAGGGATGAGTGAACCAGAGACTTACATTGATGCTATAGGATGTAGGGATTCGCCAAGATGGAAGCTAGCTGTGGAGGAAGAAATGGATTCTTTGAGGGAGAATAACTTCTGGGAATTGGTGCACATTCCAGGAAAACAGAGAGTTTTGGATTGTAAGTGGACTTACAAGGTCAAAGAAGAGTACCCTCCAGGAGATGAAGTCCGGAACAAGGCTAGGCTGGTGGTGAAGGGGTTCACGAGAAGAAAAGGCATAGATTTCACAGAAACTTTCTCACCTGGACACAAGGTGGATAAAATGGTGAGTATCCTCATCTATGTCGTTAATATGTTGTTGATTCAGAACAGCGGGAAGAGGATGGAAAGGTTTATATCTCAACTCAGTAAGGAGTTCGAGAGGAAGGATCTTAGCCTTACACAAAAGATCCTTGGGATGAGAAGAATTCGGGAAAGGGAGATAAACGGGTTGAAGGTTTCTCGGTCTTTCTTCATAGAAAAGGTGCTGTACAATGTTTCTATGGAAGACGATAAACCAGTGAAGATTCCCCTTGTTGGTCATTTCAAGTTCTCCAGTGAACGATGTCCTGGAATGGATAAGGAGAATAAGGAAATGGAAAAGGTCCCTTACTCTAGTGTGGTTGGACCAATCATGGTCATGATGGTAAGCATTAGACCCGATATTTCTCAAGCAATGGGTATTCTTAGTAGATTTGAGAGTAATCCCGAAAAGGAGCTTTGGCTTAGGATGAAGTGGTTGCTGAGGTATTTGAAGGCTCAGTGGTAGCCGGTGGTAGCACTCTTAACAACCGAGGCTCAGTCCTACAGATTTAGGTACCAAAGTTCTACCTCTAAGAAGGTTCAATAACTGCCTTGAACTTCTTAGGATTGGAGTCGGTTGAATGGTGACTCAAGATGAGTTTCATTCCTGAGTTCTCTACATAATGGGTTCGGGTTTAATCGCTTAGACAAAGGTAGAGATTGTTGGAGTTTGTCTAAAGTTTAAACGGGAGAATGAAGTTCAGCATGTTAACGGAGTGCGCACCATGTCAGGCTGCAACCTAACTCTTTTTAGGCCATGACACCTAGCATGGAGGAGATCCTGGAACCGTTGTATGCCATGGCTCAGCTTCCCCCAAGCCACGGCACCTAGAAAGGTGAAAAGAGGAAGTTGTTCAGCCCTGTTCCAGGCTGCAGCACGCCCTGTTTCAGGCCACCACCTGAAAGCACACTAAGACTGGTTTTTAGCCTTTTTGTTAAGTGCATGGATGCATGATCAAAATGCGCAGGATCACTTAGACTTGATCAAAGACTATGGTTGATTAGTCCTCAAGATCTAAGGGTGGAGGTTCAAGAAGTGGTGCACTATATAAAGGGTCACCTAGATTCAATTTCAACACAACAAGGAAACACATTGTGATACAAGACACAAGTGTGTGTGTGATAGAACATGTGAATGAGAGAATTGTGGGAGAGTGCAAAGACACAAAACAGAGGAGGGACTCATTGTAGAGAAGCTGGAGTTTTAGAAAGAGAGAGTAGCATAGAGAGGGGATTCAAGGGACTTGTAAGTGGAATTTCCTAGGGGGAAAGTTCCAGGGAACTCAAGAACTTATCACTTTCTTTTCTCTTCTTTCATTCTTCAAGAACTAGAGGATTCTTGAAAGGGTGTTGCTGTAACTTGTAAGAACTCATTGATTTAGTGCAGATAGCTCAGAGGAACTCACGGGGACGTAGGCTATTGCCAAACCTCGATAACAATTGCTGTGTCTTTCTTTCTTGCTTTGGTTGCTGTATCTTTTCTTTACAAGTCATTCTAGACTTGGGTGTTTGGAAGACCATCACTTGGGCATCATTGAGGTGGTTTCCCAAAAAAAATGTTACGGAAGTATGCATTCATGTAGACAAGGTAGCCACGGAGGAAAATCCTACAGATTTAGGCACCAAGGTTTTACCTCTAAGTAAGTTCAATCATTGCCTTGGACTACTTAGGATTGGAGTCGGTTGATATGGTGACTCAAGTTGAGTTTGGATCCTGAGTTCTCTGCACAATGGGGTTGGGTTTAATCGCTTAGACAAAGGTAGAGATTATTAGTATTTATCTAAGGTTTAAACATGGTTTGAAAAGGTTCAGCCTCAATTCTTGGTGCCTCAGCACAAGTGTGTGTGCCTCACCTTGCAGCAACTCCAGAAGGTGTGCACACTAGTGTGCACCGCGGCTCAGCTCTTCTCAGGCCGTAGCACCCAAAATTTTTGTAATTATGGAGATGTTCAGACCTCTTTAGGCCACGACATGCCCTATTCTAGGCCATGTCTTGAAGGCACACTGATGTATATTGGTTTAGCCTTTTGAGTGGTGCGTGAGGCATGTTCAAAATGCATAGGATCACTTAGTATTGATGAAGGGCTATGATTGAATGGTCATCAAGATCTAAGGGTGGAGATTAGATTCAAAGATTGGATCAAGAAGTGGTGCACTATATAAAGGGTCACCTAACTTCAATCTCAACACAATTGTGAGACAAGACATACAAGTGATCATCAGACAAGAGAATTCAAGTGCAAGTGTGAGAGTGCAAAGACACAAAACACAGGAGAGGCACTAGAGTAGATCTCAAAAGGGAGGCTGGTTGTAAAGAGAGAGTAGCATAGATTGGGTAGAGGGCTTTGTAATAGTTCTTATCACTTTCTTTCTTCTCTTCTTTGGTTCTTCAAGAACTTGAGTTTCTTGGAGAGGAGTTGCTATAACTTGTAAGAACTCATTGGTTTAGTGCAGAGAGTTCAAAGGAACTTATGGGAACGTAGGCTATTGCCGAACCTCGATAACAATTGTTGTATCCTTTCTTTTCTTTGATTTCTGTTTTTGTTTCTGATTCACCTTTACAAGTCATTCTAGACTTGGGTGTTTGGAAGATTATCACCTGGGCATCTCCAAGGTGATTTCCCAACAATTTCTATGGTTCTTTTCAAGTCTTAAAAGGTATAAGTTTTTAATAGTTTCATTAACAAAAATCAACATTACCAATACAAAAATTTGAACCCCAAACTTCAAAATCATAAACTTTTGTTTTTTTGGTTAGCAAATCTCCTTGTGGTGGAGGGGGTTTGGCAAAACCCTACCTGTTTATTAAATTAAAATAAAAAAGTAAAAGCAAATGAGAGGATAAAAAGGCACCATGCTTGAGGAGTACATGAAATCTTGCCTCAAAGAGCCATAGGCCTTACCATAGAAAGAAATAATACATTAGTTCTTCCTATAATAAGATAAACCATAGAAATCATGCTTATATAACCAAGGGTTATTTTCAAGAAAGTTCGTATTTGACCAATACATTTGTTATGAATGATGAACATTGCCATAAGAAGCAAGAGAATCCACAACTTAATTACCTTCTTGATATATATGCTGAGCTATGATAGTTGTACCCACAAATTCTTTAATCTTCTAGATATATATTAAATCCCATGGTGGGACAACTTGGTCCTACAACATTTGGAGTAATATTTAGGAATCAGATTCAATAAAGTGTACATGAATTTTGTGTTGTTGTGCTACTTTTAGCTCTTCATTCACCACCCGAGCCTCATCCTGCATGTTAGTACAACATCCAAAATAAAAGGAGAAAGTGGTAGAAATACAATGGTTGGTACCTCTAATGATACCTCCACCAGCCTCTAAGTTGTCAACTGAGGACCCGTCACAATTAAGTTTAACATATCCGGGATTCGGAGGGATCCATCTTAACCATTTACCTCTATTTACCTTGGGTGTGAAAATCTGGATTGTCAAGGTTTGTAAAGCAAGCATCTCACCATAGTTACATCTCACCTTAGTTTAACATTTTTCTATGGAGGAAAGAGGCTATTTAGATCTCAAACGACTGCAATCACCTTGGCAATAATATTATCGGCTTACATAGGGAGACCCTAAAAAATGACGTTATTTCTTGACAACCAAAGCTCCCAGCAGATAAGCATGAAACCATAATTTTGGTAAAGCCAAACTGAGATCGAAGACTAGACTTATAAAGCCATGCCATCACTAGATTATCAAAGGTATTAGGAAAAAAAAAATTTAGCTGAAACCCAAAGAAAGACCAGATCTGATACGCAGTTTCACCAAACTTTGGATAAAAACCCATTTTCTTCAAAATAACATAAACCCTTTTCAAAATCTCTCAAACAAACCTCAAATCCATAAACCCAAACTAAAATCTTAAGTTTATGAATATGCTTGAAGATTAAGACTAGAGAAAAGTAGAATTTATCTTGGTTATTAGCATTTTCCCCTTCTTTTTCCTCCTCTTTCGCTTTTTCTTTCTCTTCTTTTTCTTCTCTTCTTTTTCTCCTTTCCTTCTCTTCTCTCTCTCGGTGTCTCTAGAAGTTTCACAAAAAAAATATGACATACCCCCCCTCATGTAGTATAACTTTAGCTATAACTTTAGCTTTACTACCCATTTACCCTCCACTTCGGTTTCTTTTACATTTCACCACACATTTTCCTGAAATTCCATATTTACTTAGTTTTTCTTACAATCTTTTAAAAATCTTCTAGTCCCTCTTGATATGTATTTTTATTATTTGATTCTCAGTTTATTTATTTAATTCCAAATCTCATTAATCCGAATATGAATTTATTATAGTTTATTTTCAAATAAGCATGTCAAATATTAAAAAGTACTCTCTCGTGAATTTAAAATATGTTGGTATTTTGTCCAAGGTTTAAACAAGGTTTGAAAAGGTTCAGCATCAGGTCTTGGCGCCTCGGCTCAAGGTGTGCATGCCTCGGCCTCCAGGAAGTCCAAAAGATGGGAGAGGGGCTATGCACCATGGCCCAAGGTGTACGCGCTATGGCACGGCCCTGTGGGCCATGGCTCAGCCACCCCAGGCCGCGGCCTCCAGCATGACAAGAAACCTCCCCCCTCTCCAGGCCGCAACTTGAAGGCACACCTGATGCTTATGTTTCAGCATTTCAAATGGTACGTGAGGCATGATAAAAATGCACAGGATCACTTAGGATTGATGAGGGGCTATGATTGATTGGTCCTGAAGATCTAAGGGTAGAGATTAACCTTCAAGATAGGTTCAAGAAGTGGTGCACTATATAAAGGGTCACCTAACTTCAATCTCAATAGAAGTGTGACATAACATGTGATGACATGTGAGTGTGTGTGAAATAGAACACATGGGTGTGTGAGAGTGCAAAGACACTAAAAATAGGGGAGATCTCGTTGTAGAGAAGCTAGATGTTTAGAGAGAGAGTAGTATAGATTGGGGATTCAAGGGACTTGTAAGTGGAATTTTCTTGGAGAAAATTCCAGGGTAACTCAAGACCTTATCACTTTCTTTTCTCTTCTTTCGTTCTTCAAGAACGATGTTAAGATCAAGATTAGATCGTGTTCTTGAAGAGGTGTTGCTGTAATTGTAAGAACCATTGATTTAGTGCAGAGAGTTCGGAGAAACTCACGGGGACGTAGGCACATTACCGAACCTCGATAACAAATTGCTTGTGTTCTTTCTTGCTTCGTTTGCTGCCTCTTTTCTTTACTAGTCATTCTAGACTTAGATGTTTGGAAGATCACCACCTGGGCATCTTGAGGGTGGTTTCCCAACAAAAAAATTAGTTAAGTACCAAACTCTACAATTCTTCGCCACTAATAAAATTTTGTCTTCGAAATTTCTTCTAGTCTAGCTTCACAAATGAACAAGGTTCTTGTTTTTTTCATACCCATCCCATTACTTGTCACATTCCTCAGTTTCATTCTTCTAAAGTGTTCTACTAAAAAACTTTGATTCGATCACAAGTTTTGATTTTTCTTTAAACCAGTTTCAACTCATTATCATATTATCTCATTTCATTTTTACTGGTACATTCTAACACATCATTTTAATCAATTTTACTTAATTTAACCAAAGATCCAAATTACACATGAAATAGTATTTTACACCTATTGCACTCATCATCTTTTTGTCTCGTAATCACTTCATGTGATAAAAATTTTCAAATTCAAATTTTACATCATCTAATACTATCTCTCTCTCTAACTCTTTCGCAATCCTAACATAAATTAGCTCCTAGATTCTCACTTATCATATCAATTTGCTCTTATCCTTTACTATTTAACATAGATCCATCAAATAAGTCCTTTACCAAATGCTTACTTTTTCTCAATATTCTTAATTTTAAAAATTTTTTCTCTAAATAATTATAATACTTAAAATTTATCAACCATGTTTTTCCAAAGTTTTTAAACTTAACCCAACTTTAGTTCATCCACAATTTTTTCATACTGCTTCACAACTTTCAATTACTTTCACAGAAACCAATAAGTAACATCAAAACTAATCTTCTTATTTACTCACACAATTTATAGCATCTTCCCATCATTTTTGATCAATTGCGTAATTCATCTCTTAGCTCCTGTTAAAAATTTTCCACCATTAATTTAATATCATAAGGTACTAAACTTTATTTAGAGTTTTTTCTCTATATTTTAAAGTGAAAATTATTGAAGTATCTTATCATTGTCTCAAATGAATTTCTTTTATTAGTTCATATTTCCAATTTTCTTCACCTATAATTTCACTAAAGTTGCACAACTCTTCTCAAGCCTTTGGTCATACTTCAAGGCATTATTTTTCCTTTTTCCTCTAATCACATCATCTTGCTCAAGTTCTCTTAATTAAAATCCCCCACTAACTTCTCACAACCACATACTCCACATTTCAAATAACTCTTTCTCAAAACAATTACAATGTTCTCCATTTTATTTCAATCATCTTAACTTTTTACTTAAAGGCTCACCAATTTAATTTTCATGTTATAATATTTTTGATCCTTAGCACCATACTCATTTACATATTTTTCATCTTATTGTATTTAAAGTTCTCACCCATTCCATTTAAATTTTAAAGTCATCTCAATCTTGTTAACTTTTCCATCATCATGATCGTTGACATAATTGTCATTGCACTACTACTGGAGATTCCCAAAACATGTCTTTAATCAATGGTTAAACATTTACCTCTCTTGTATCTAACCATTTTACACTCCTCATCTTAGTCCCATAACAACATCATCCACTTTATTCATAAAAAAATTTTCACTATCAATACCAAGACTAAGTTACCTCACTTTTTATCCATTTAGGTTAACTTACCTTTTTATCATTCACTTTATTTTATGCCTCCCCTTATTAAACATTTCGATTACTCACACATTTTGTTTCAAATTCAACAATCCTTAATAGGTTAAAAATTATTGATAGTATCCCCCATTATCATTTAGCAAACAAAATCTTTACAATTCTTCAAAATAAATTTAGCCTCTTTTAATTTTATTCATGCTTTAATACTCCTCCCATTGAATAGAGTTAGTGAAAATTTATCATATCTTGCTAAATTTTTTTTCCATGTTCTTTTCAATTTCTTAGATAAATTTTTAAAATCATTATTACTTCCCTTTCTAAATTAATTTACTCACTCGTCACATACACAGTCTTAAAAATTTAAAATTCTCTTTACTCTATCTTAAACTCCATCACATCCAATGCTCTAAGCCAAATTTAAGAACTTATCTTGTTTTTCAAATTCCAGTTTTCTCTAATCATTTCTTTTATCAAACCTTTCTCCAAATTTTTTTATTTATAATATCCTTAAAAAATTTCAGCAAACCCATGAGCTAGTCACTTCATTCTCCACGATTCTTATTAACTTCACTCACTAATAATCATTAAAAAATTACTATTAAGCCATAGTAGGAATTAAAATTAATTGTTTTCAATTAAAACTACCCATCTAACAAATCTTTATCCAAATCTTCTTAATCTCGCATCCAACCCTCACCTTTCTTCACAACAAAATTTCTAACACTTTCATACCTCACTAAACTCTTGATCTTTCGTACCATATCCCATTAATACCTTTATTACAATTATAACCTTTAAGGTTAATCACACATCTCATGCCTTCACTAGTTACCATTCTTTCCTTTTATTCAAACCACACCAAAATCAAAATCATTAACAACTTCTACCCTTTACATTGTTGGGAAATCACCTTGAGATGTCTAGGTGGTGATCTTCCAAACACCCAAGTGTAGAATGACTTATAATGAATCGGAAGTAGAAACAAAAATCAAAGAAAAGAAGGAACACAACAATTGTTATCGAGGTTCGCCAATGTGCCTACGTCCCCATGAGTTCCTCCAAACTCTCTGCACTAAATCAATGGTTGTTACAAGTTACAACAACTTCTCTTCAAGAAACCTCTTATTCTTGAAGAAGGAAAGAAGAGATAAAATAAAGTGATAAGATCTTGAGTTACCCTGGAACTTTCCCCCTTGGAAATTCCACTTACAAGTCCTTTGAATCCCCTCTCTATACTACTGTCTTTCTAAACTACCAGCCTCTCTAATGAGTCTTTCTTTCTTTATGTCTTGCACTCTTACAATTGATCTCTCATTTACAATCACAAGTTATGTTGATTTGCACCTAGATGACCCTATATATAGTGCACCAACTTCTTGACTAATCTTGAAAGTCAAGATCCACCCTTAGATCTTGAGGACTAATCAACCATAGTCTTTGATCAAGTCTAAGTGATCCTGTGCGTATTGATCATGCATCCACGCACCTAACAAAAGGTTGGAAAAATCAACATCAGTGTGCCTTCAGGCCTCGGCCTAGAATAGGATAAGTCATGGCTTGGAATGGGCTGAAATCTTCTGTCATGCTGGAGGCCGTGATTGGAGTGGCTAAGCCGCAGTGCACACTCCTTGGGCCATGGTGCACAGCTACTCTCCCATCTTCTGGACTTTTTAGAGGCCGAGGCGCGCACACCTTGAGCCGAGGCACCAAGACTTGATGATGAACCCTTTCAAACCATGTTTAAACCTTAGAAAAACACCAACAATCTCTACCTTTGTCTAAGTGATTAAAACCGAACCCATTGTGCAGAGAACTCAGGATCCAAACTCATCTTCAGTCATCATTCAACCGACTCCAATTCTAAGAAGTCCAAGGCAATGATTGAACTTAGAGGTAGAACTTTGGTGCCTAAATCTGTAGGATTTTCCTCCGTGGCCACCTTGTCCACATGAATGTGTCCTTCCGTAACATTTTTCCAAATGAAATGATACCGAACATCCGTGTGCTTTGTCCTCTCATGGAACATCGGATTCTTACACACGTGCAACGCACTTTGGCTATCTGAATACACCACCACCTGCTTTTTCAAGACCTTCAACTCTTCCAACAACACTTTGCACCACATAGCCTCCTTAATGGCTTTCGTTGCAGCTACTTACTCAGCCTCAGTTGTTGAGAGTGCTACCACCGACTGCAACTGAGCCTTCCAACTTATACAACATCCGTTTAAGTTAAAGAAGTAAGAGGTAATCGATCTTCTTTTATCCCGATTTGCTCCATAGTCTGAATCAGCATAACCCTCAAGACAGATGGACTTACCCCTCTTCTCATAAACCAGCCCTACTTTTGGGCTTCCCTTCAAGTACCTCAGCAACCACTTCATCCCAAGCCAATGCTCTTTTCCGGGATTACACATAAACCTGCTGAGAACACTTATTGCATGAATAATGTCGGGTCTAGTGCTTACCATGGTGAACATAACTGAACCAATTGCACTAAAGTAAGGGACCTTTTCCATTTCCTTCTTCTCCCGCTCCGATCTCGGACATTGATCTCACTGGTTTGCTATCTTCTATAGAAAATTTAGATATAACCTTTTTTATGTAGGAAGTTTGAGAAATCTTTAATCTGTTTCTCTCCCTTTCCTGGATTATATTCATCCCAAGGATCTTCTGTGCATGGCCAAGATTCTTCATCTCAAACTCCGAACTGAGTTGAAACTTCAATTCTTCTATCCTCTCCATGCTGCTCCCAACCAGTAGCATATCATCGATATAGATGAGGATGATCACCACTTCCTCCTCCTTGTGTCCCTTGTAGTACAAGCACGAATCATAGTAGCTCCTTATGAAACCAAAGCTAGTCACAAAAGAATCGAACCTCTTATTCCATTGCCGAAGTGATTGCTTTAGGCCATAGAGAGATTTCTTCAATTAGCATAACAACTCTCCCTGCCTTCCTTCCTTATAGCCTTCGGGTTGCCTTATGTAGATGATCTCATCAAGCTCTCCATGCAAGAATGTTGTCTTCACATCCATTTGCTCGATCTCCCAATCAAATTGGACCACCATTGCCAATACTATCCGTATCGTCTTATACTTCACAACTGGTGAGAATATTTTGGTGAAATCTATGCCTTCTCTTTATGTGAACCCCTTCGCCACGAACCTAGCTTTATACCGGACTTCATCCCCTGGAGTGTTCCCTTCTTTGATCTTGTAAACCCATTTACAATCCACAACTCTCTGTTTTTTTGGTTTGGGCACCAATTCCCAAGAGTTGTTCTTCCTCAAATAATCCCTTTCTTCCTCCATAGCTAGCTGCCATTTTGACGACTCTTTACATTCCATGGCATCCATGTAAGTTTTTGGTTCAACCTCTCTTTCTGTCCAAGGAGCTTCTACATTAGCATCTGCAAAACCATATCTCAAAGGTGGTTTAACCACCCTCTTTTCCCTTTCCCTTGTGAGTTCGTAGTCATTCTGACTTGCTGCATCATCCCGTTCTAGTTCAGCCTCCTCTTGATTGTCCTGAGCTTGGCCTTCATCAATGGGCTCTACCTGGTCCAAACCCTCTTGCCTTCCTTGCTCTACCTGAACTGAATTTTCCTTGATTCGATGCTCCACAAATTTCGGACTGGTTTGCTCACTAGCCCCTGCAGGGTTAGTTTTCTCCAAATAGGGAAATAACAATTCATTAAAAATAATATCCCTATTTATTTTGAGTTTCGTTCCTTTTGGTTCTAAGAACCACACCTATACCCTTAGCCCCATCACCATACCCTAGAAATACATATTTTCTAGACCTTGGGTTAAGTTTATCATCCTTTTGATGTGCAAATGCAGCACACCCAAAAGTCCTAAGGTTACTCAACTCAGGGGGTTTTTATTACACCTAAAATATAATGCAGTATTGTAGTACAGTTTTGGGGTGTCGATTCCACAGGGATACAAACTAATTACAAAAGAAGGCGTAACCCTGAACACAAACGACAAAAGTTAAAGTGACAAAATCTGAATTGTTGATTGTGTGAAAATTGTGTAAATAATTGATGGATAATATAATAAAGACACAACAAGGTTCCAGAAATCCTCCCTAGGTTCGTTGCCCTAATACTAACTTGATTAAGTTGTTTTTATCTCGATTGCAAGTTTCACATCCCAAACAGGCAGTAGGTAAATATTTAATTAAAGTACATGTATAAACCCTAATGTAATTGATATGAAATATTCTTTACTTTCAAGCACACATGACCTAACTTATAAATTATCAAAAGACGAAGATATATCTAAATGACAATACCACAGCAATGGACAAATCTATAAAAGAGATCTACCGGACTCAATCACACCCAAACAAATACACATAAGAAGAGCATGACTAGACTTATATGGAAAAGAAGCATGCAATCATCGGACTAATAAGAAATCTACTAATTAAATTAAAGAATAAAACATAACAATGTTTAATGAAAATAATACGAAACTACAACTGAATCAAATAAAGGAAAATAAGAACAACTACACCTAGGGATTTATCCCTTCGCCTTGCTTGGAGACTAGCCGGCCATGGGGCTCATGCGTCCTCGATTTGCCTCCGGCCTCTCAACGATCATCTCCCCCTTGGTAGTGAAAGCTTCTACGATTCCTCAGCTTGACCTCCAAAAGTACTTCGGATTCCTCCTAAGGGCCCTCTGGATTGCTCCTAAAGGCCACTTGATTGCACTTTCTATTGTGTTCATCTGCCTTCTGTAGCCAAGCCACCTTTTGATGGCATCCCAGGTTTCCTTGCTGATCTTGCATGAGAAGAAGAGGTGCTCTCTTGATTCCTCCTGCTCTTTACATAGAGGGCATAGTTTGTCATCTCTATCCAGCTGGAGTCTATCCTTAGTGAGAAGCTTGTTCTGAATGGCCAGCCAGAGGATAAAAGAGTGTTTGGGGTGGCAGTGGCCATACTGTACCAATAAGGCCCAGCAGACCTTATCTCCTTTAAGCCTAAAAGAGTTATAGACCTTCTTAATGCACAGATCATCCTGAACCCTCCATTCCATTAGTCTGTCCCTGGCCTATAGGGTGGAGGATAATTGGGCAATTAGATCATCTCTGATTTCCAGGATTCTCTTCCAAAGAGGAGAGCCATCCTTTCTTGCCATGATCTCCCAGATTGATCTGTTAATCAGATAGTAGTGTTGAACCCACTGAATCCATAGTGAATCTTTTTTCATGTGAATATTCCAAAGGACCCTGGTAAAGAGAGCCTTGTTCCAAGCTTTTAAGTCAACCAAGCCAAGATCTCCTTCTGATTTTGGTTTGCATAAGTCTGCCCAGGCAACAAGAGCATTCCTTATACCATTACTCTTACCATTCCAAAGAAAAGTTCTACACATCCTAACTATTTTCTCCAGGATATTGCTAGGGATTGGGAAGATGGCAAGGCAAAAACATTCCATACCTTAAAGCACTAATTTGATTAATTCAGTTCTTTCAGTATATGATAGGGAAGAGCCACCCCAAACATTTATGTACCTAGAGATTTTTTTAATGAGGGAGAAGTAGTGAGTAGCATTTAATCTTGCTGAAGCCAGAGGAACCCCCAAATATTTGAAAGGGAAGGAACCATCCTCCATTCCAGTGATCCTTCTGATTTCCATTAACTCTGTAGCCTAGACTCCAGCATGGAAGATGTTTGATTTGGCCAGGCTTGCTTGCAGCCCTGAGCACTCACTGAATTGATTGACACACTTCATAATCTGCCAACAGATCTACCATCTCCCCTAGCAAAGAGAATAAGGTCATCAGCAAAGGCCAGGTGGGTGATCTTGAGTTTATCACACTTAGGATGGTATCTGAATCCATCCTCTTCTTTTAGTCTCCCTAGAAGTATGGACAAGTACTCAACAATCAAGACAAACAGGTATGGGGAGAGGGGGTCTCCTTGTCTGAGGCTGCTTTTGCCAGCAAAAAAACCATGCAAGCTCCCATTGATAGACAGAGAGAAGGCTGTTGTTGTAACACATTCCCTGATCCATTTTCTAAACATTTCAGGAAACCCAAGGCCCTCAATCAAACTATACAGAAAGTCCCATTCCACAGTGTTATAGGCTTCCTTAGGTCTATCTTAATCATACACCTTGGGGAGATTCTTTTCCTACTATACTTTCTGAGCAGTTCCTGGACCAAGTATATGTTTTCAGCCATACTTCTGGATTTAATGAAAGCTGCCTGGGCTGGATTGACAATAAGGCTCAAACTAGGGGCTAATCTTGAGGCAAGGATCTTGGAGATGATCTTGTAAATCACATTGCAACAAGCTATAGGTCTGAAATCCTCCACTTTAGATGTTTGTTTTCCTTTGGGTATCAAGGCTAGGGAGGTATAGTTTAGTTGCTTTAGAAGTTTCCCATTCTGGAAAAATTCCTGCACAGCCTCAACGACATCTTGGTTTATCACATCCCATGCTTTCTTGAAAAACCTAGATGAATAACCATCAGGACCAGGGGACTTATCTTCCCCTATACTCCAAAGGGCTTCCTTGATTTCATCCACTATGACCTCTTTTAATCAGCAGTTTAGCTTGGCTCTCTTGGATTTTGGGACCATCTTTAATGATTTCCATATCAATAGGCCTGCTACTAGAAGAAGAGCCTAGAAGGTCCTTGTAGAACTTTAAGATCTCCTCAACCACTTCAGCTTCTGAGGAAGTCTGAGAACCATTAGAGGAAACCACTGCAGCAATGTGGTTTTAACTAGTCTTCCTTTTAACCAAGCTATGGAAGAATTTTGAGCCCCTATCATTGTTTATAAGGTATCTGCATTTGGCCTGTTGGGATAGGAAGCTTATCTATGCTTCAGCTAGTTTGAAGGCCTTTAACTTTTGATTTACCACCATTGTTTGGAGCTCAAGATCAGAGGGATTATCATGAAGCTCTCCTTGGAGGCTGGACAGCTTTTGTGCAGTTTTAAGAGCTCTCTCAGAAATATGACTGAAGTGTTTCTCATTGAGCAACTTGAGGTGAGTTTTAAGAGCTTTCAGGTTTCTACACAGTTTGAACAGCTTAGTCCCACCTAAGGTGCTACCCCAGCGAACTTTTACAATGTCCAAGAACTTATCATGGTCAGCCCACATGTTGAAGAACTTGAAGGATCTTATGCCCCCCTAACTTCATCCAGCAAGTTGACAAGGCATGGGGAATGATTAGAGAGGCAACCAGCAGGAAGGAAAGTGGCCTGGGCTCTGAGCCCCTTGTGGAGCTAGGCATTATTCACCATCACTCTGTCCAGTTTGCACCATATATTGTTGTTAGACCAAGTGAACAGGCATCCAGTGGCACTAACATCAGTGAGGCCAGTATCTCTACAACAAAAGGAGGGGTCCCTTAACTCATAGTCTGTTACAAGTAGCCCATTTTCTCTCTCATTAGCTGCAAAGACATTGTTAAAATCCCCCAAGATAAGCCATGAAGTTGGGTTCTCATGACTGAAATTACATAGGTTATCCCACATAGGTCTTCTAGCCACAATAGTATTAAAGCCATATACAAAACTAACAACAAATTTACAAGAGGAGATTAAACAAGAAACATTACAGTGAATGACTTGGGAACTAGCTTCAATTAAAGATATACTGACCTTAGAAGGGTTCCACATCACTACAATCCTACCAGCAGGGTGAGCAGAAAAGTTATTGATTTGTCTCCAACAATTGAATTTGTTTCCCATTATTCTGAGTAGCTTTCCTTCATCAAGCTTGGACTCCAAAATTCCCATCACATCAACTCTATTACTTTTCATGAGGTGCAGCACCTCATTGTGCTTCAGGGGTTTGTGAAAACCCCTGATATTCTAGCAAGTTACAATCATTTAGGGGTCTGGGTGGATTTCCCTCCCTTCCCAACTGTATGGGGATCTTTTAGGCCTATTTTCCCTTTTTTCTTCTTAGTGGCAGGGAGGCTTCTCCCCTATTCTCCTGACTCCATAGGCAGCTCACAAGTGTTAGGAGGATAAGGAGGGTGGTTGGACCTTAATCCTGCTACTAACTGGACTGAAGCTAGTGTAGACTCCTGGTTTCCCTCCACTCTTATTTCACTGGGGCTGGGATCCTCTTTTTCTGAAACACTCTCTACTTGGATTGCATCTCTAAGATCTTGGGCTGTCTTTCATCTAGCTGGAGGACTTGTGCATCTATCCCCAATTGTCTCAGCCTGTTGATTGTTCCCCCCTTTGTCAAAGTCATTTGGGACTTTAGGTCCTTCATGCCTTACAGTTTCAACCCCCTTTCCATTTTGCTTTCTCCCCTTATCTGGTTTTACATTCAGGCTGCAAGAATGGAGGTGATGGCCAAGGACCTTACACTTGGGGAAGTATCTAGGGAGGTTTTCATAGGATATCCTTTGTTCAAAAGTGTTCCCATTTGGGAAGCTAACAGGCACTGAGAACTTGATTTTCTTAGCTACATCAATCTCCATAAGCAGCCTAGCATATGAGATTCTTTCTCTATTGTGTGTAAACTCGTTAGCATATAGGGGCTTTCCAAGTTGGGTTCCTATCTTACTTAAGCAGTTTGCAGTCGATAGCTCAAGGGCCAGTCCTTTCAGTTGAATCCATATTGGGATAATACTTATTTCTTCATTGCCAAATTGAAAAAATTTAGGCATGGATTTCAAGAGTAAAGGTCTGCCATAAACTTGATAGGGTCCTTCTTACAATATATTCATACTAGCCTCAGCATTCTCAAACTTGAAAACAATCCAGTCACTATCATGGAATTGAGTTAAGACTTTTACCTTCCAAGAGTCAGTGAGCATCTTCAAGGCAGCCCTCCCTGGGAATCTTCCAGCAAAGTAGCCCACCAAGCACAAAGGGTATTCTCCAAACACCTCCTTAATGTCATCCTCTATGACACAGACAGTATCTCCCTCACTTTCAATGGTGGAGAGTTGTAAGCCTTTACTTTGCTTCCTAGTGTCTGCAAACAAACTAACCCAAGGACCTTTCTTGCCTACCCTGGGGATTACTGCCATTGTTAGCTTGACCTTTTGCTTTTGATTTCTCTTGAGTACCAGGTGTGCCTTCCTGCCTTTGGAGTGCCTCATTGGAGCTAGACTCAGTGGGGGGACCCCCATTCTTTAAGGGAGAGAGAGGTCTGGACCCACTGCTTACCTCTTTCCTTCTTTGCCTAGCTGCAGCTGGTCCTCCGTGAACAGTAGCTTGGCAGTTGGGATCATCTTCTTCACTTGAAGAATAGGACTCTACTTGGACTGAGTTATAATCACTCTCTTCAGAGGACCTTAGGTTCTCATCCTCTAAGGTCTGAGACTCTACCTACATTGCCTGCTTTGCTCCCTTTGCCTGAACTTGATTTTGGTTACTGTTCACCATGGTAGCTCTGTGGGAGCTTTCTTCATCACTCGAGGCTGAGCCTTCCAACTCAGGCCTCAAGGACTTAGACTCCTCCTCTCCCAAGGAGTAGGAAGATCTTTCTAACTCTTTTCTTGAATCCCTAGCCCAATTCTTGTTGGAGATTACTGGAACTTCTTCTCGCGACATTTCTACTGTAGCAGTTTTGTTTTTGAAATGATTTTTTACATATTCCAGGTCTTACTGCTCTTGGACTGAAATAGGAAGCTTCCTACTAGGTTTCTTCTTTCCCATACTAAAGATTGCAGTGGTTTTGACACAGAGAATAGGGAAGGAGGAGGAGAGAAGGGCGGGAAACCATGGACAAGCACTGTAGCAGTTGAGAGCTTTTCTCTCTAGCTTGCCCGGGTTGACTAACGACTCTCAAGGTTGACAATCTTCTTTGTACTTAAGCGTGTTTCCCCGGCAACGGCGCTAAAATGTGATTACTCCCAAAACATAACGTGGTATTGTAGTATAGCTTTGGGGTGTCGATTCCACAGGGAAACAAACTAATTACAAAAGAAGGCGTAACCCTCAACACAAACGATAAAAGTTAAAGTGACAAAATTTGAATTGTTGATTGTGTGAAAATTGTGTAAATAATTGATGGATAATATAATAAAGAAACAACAAGGTTCCAAAAATCCTCCCTAGGTTCGTTGCCCTAATCATAACTTGATTCAGTTGTTTTTATCTCGATTGCAAGTTTCACATCCCAAACAGGCAATCGGCAAATATTCAATTAAAGCGCATGTATAAACCCTAATGTAATTGATATGAATTATTCTTTACTTTCAAGCACACATGACTTAACTTATAAATTATCAAAAAATAATGATATATTTAAATGACAATACCACAGCAATGGACAAATCTATAAAAGAGATCTACCGGACTCAATCACACCCAAACAAATACACATAAGAAGAGCATGACTAGACTTATATGGAAAAGAAGCATGCAATCACCAGACTAATAAGAAATCTACTAATTAAATTAAAGAATAAAACATAACAATGTTTAATGAAAGTAATACCAAACTATAACTGAATCAAATAAAGGAAAATAAGAACAACTACACATAGGGATTCATCCTTTCTCCTTGCTTGGAGACTAGCTAGCCATTGGGCTCATGTGTCCTCGAGTTGCCTCCGGCCTCTCAACGATCATCTCCCCCTTGGTAGTGAAAGCTTCGGTAATTCCTCAGCTTGCACTCCTAAAGTACTTCGGATTCCTCCTAAGGGCCCTTTGGATTCACTTTCTGATGATCTCAGATTCTCCGATGGCCCTCAAAGCTGAAGTGGAGTAGGCCTTTTATAGGGAAATACCACGAGTGCAATGTGTTTTCAATCTGATGTGGGATGTGGGATATAAAAATGTGTTTCCAACCGATGTGGGATGTGGGATTTAAGCCTTCATATGCCCTTCACGCTAAAATCCCGCACAGCCCTCACAGCCTGACCTGTTGTTATTTGTCTAAGGTTCAAACAGGTCTAATCATGGTTTAAAAATGGTTAAAGTCTAAACCAAAGGTGAAGTATCAAAGTTCAGCAAATTAGAAGACTGCACACATGTGTGTGCATCAATTTGGAGTAAGGGAGACCATACGCACTACTGTGCGCACTTCTGCACATAATCAAGGAAGTGTGCGCATAGCAGCAGCATCATCAGCACCATGGCGCCCAGGACCAGCACCATGGCATCCAAAATGATGTGCTGAATGACCACATCAGCGCCAGGGCACCCAGCACCAGTACAATGGCATCCAGAAGGTGTGCAAAGGTGCCCTGCCCAGCACCATGGCACCCCCTATTGAGCTCCTAGGCGCTAGGCAAAGGGCTGCACACATGGATAGCATGTTTTAAGACCCTTTTAAGTGCGTGAGTGCAAGGTTAAAATGCACATCACCACTTGGGAAGTGATGAAGGGCTATGATTAAGTGGAGATCATGATCAAAGGGTGGAAATTGATTCACAAGAATGTCCAAGAAGTGAAAGGCTATAAAAGGGGTTCTCAAGCCTCATTTTTACAAGAGGAGAATCACACAAGTTTGTGACATTGTGAGATCAATTGTAATACAAGAGAGAATTATGTGAGAGACATAAACACAAGAGGGACTCTTTGTAGTGAGAGCTGGTTGTAAAGAAGACAGAGTAGTATAGAGAGAGAGCATTGTAATCTTCTTTCTCCTCTTCTTGGTTTCTTCAAGAATTTGAGTTTCTTGAAGGGGATTGTTGTAACTTGTAAGAACCATTTGAGATAGTGCAGAGAGTTCAGAGGAACTCATGGGGACGTAGGCACATTGTCGAACCTCGATAACAAATTGCTTGTCTTCTTTCTTTCTTTGATTTTCTGTTCTTGTTTTCGATTGCTGAAATTCTTTCTACAAGTCATTCTAGACTTGGGTGTTTGGAAGATCACCACCTGGGCATCTTGTCAACATGATTTCCAATAATAATATCAGAGCTTTGGACAGTGGTATCAGAGCTGCACAGTTGGTTATTAGAGTAAGAAGTAGAAGGTGACGGAGCTAAGACTCCAAGAATCAAAGATCAACTTCTTGGGTGATTCAAGAACGGTGTAAAGATCAAGATCTGGTCGTGTTCTTGAAGGTTGATTCAAGAACGGTGTTAAGATCCATCTTCGATCTGTGTTCTTGAGGTTGAAGAGAGCATTTGTGGGTAGTGCATAAATCTGGGATCTTGTCCGCAAAAGATGGCTTCAAATTTCTGTGTAGAGAAGTTTGATGGAAAGGGAGACTTTGCCCTTTGGAAGCGGAAAATCAAGGCGGTTCTAATGCAACAGAAAGTTGACTTGGTTATTGGAGAAGATGATGCTTTTCCAGCAAGTGTCACAGAGGACCAGTGAACTGAGATGAAGAAGATGGCTTACAGCACCATTTTCTTGCACATGTCGGATAGTGTCATAAGGGAGTGCGGAGACTCGGAGGATCCGGCTGTCATATGGAAGAAACTAGATGAGTTGTTTCTTACCAAAACTCTTCCTAACAAGATTTATCTTCTTAAAAGAATCTTTGCTTTTAAAATGGAACTTAGTAAAAAGTTGCAAGATAATCTTGATGCCTTTAATAAGCTAGTTCAAGATTTGAATAGCTGTAGCATTATTTTTCCGGATGAATAATTGGCTGTCATTTTGTTAAATTCTCTTCCTGATTGCTTTAATAATTTGATTAATGCTATTGAGTATGGAAGGGATACTTTGACAAAGGAGATTGTGATCAATGCCATAAGGGCACATGATTTCAAAGCCAAGATGAAGGAGACATCAAGTGGTGAAGGGCTATTCGTAAGAGGAAGGCCAGCAACTCGGAATGGCAGTAGCAACAATGGCTACTATCAGGACAAAGGTAGAGGAGAGAGCCATGAGAGATCTCATTCCAAGATAAGACTTCGAGGAAGAAGGAGATGCTTCTACTGCAACAGAGAGGGCCATTTCAAGAAAGATTACAAGAAGAGGTTATGGGATGAGAAGAGAAGCCATACTAACAATGGAGAAGTTTCGGTTGCCATGGGAGAACAGCAAGATGATGATGTTCTTGTTGTATGCTCGGATATGAGCAAGAGGAAAGAAGACAGCGAAAAATGGATTCTTGATTTTGGGTGCACTTATCATATATGCCCTCATAAGGAATGGTTCAAGAATTTCAAGGAGATCAATAATGGAAGGGTCTTCTTGGGGAATGACAATTCTTGCCAAGTGAGACAGATTGGAGACATCCAATTGAGGATGTTTTATGGAGTCACAAGGCTGCTATGAAATGTGAGGTATCTTCCAGATTTGAAGAGAAATTTGATCTCCTTGGGGCAGCTGGATTCCATGGGGTATACATGCAAAGTAGAGGGAGGAAAGATCAAAGTGACCAAGGGATCTTTGGTAGTGATCAAGGCAGCAAGAAATGATGGACTCTATGAGATGATCAGAGAGACAGAAATCAATGATCAAGCAGCAAGCTTGATGGTTGAGATGGACAAGGCAGCCCTTTGGCATACTCGCTTGGGACATATGAGCAAAGAAGGCTTGCAAGTTCTCAGCAATGATGGCCTACTTGGTGGAGTCAAAGTAGAGGAACTTGATTTCTGTGAGAGTTACATTCTTGGGAAGCAACACCGGGTCAGCTTCAACACTGGAGTGCACAAATCTAAGGGGATTCTTGACTATATTCATGCGGACCTTTGGGGACCAGCAAGGACACCAACACAGGGAGGTAACTTTTACTTTCTGTCTTTAATTGATGATTATTCAAGAATAGTGTGGGTTTATTTGCTTAGAAATAAATCAGATGCCTTGAATAAGTTAGTGGTGTGGAAAGGGCTGGTTGAGACTCAAATGGGTAGAGTAGTTAAGGGGATAAGAACCGATAATGGCTTAGAAATTTTTAACCAAGAACTTGATCAATTTTGTAGGTTAAATGGGATTCTAAGACATAGGACGGTTGTGGAAACCCCTCAGTAAAGTGGAGTTGCTGAGTGGATGAATAAGACCCTTATAGAAAAGGTTAGGTGCATGTTAAATGAATCCGGTTTACCAAAATATTTTTGGGGAGAAGCTGTAGCTACAGCTGCATACTTGGTAAATAGATCACTCTCTAGAGCTTTAGAGCTTAAGACTCCCATGGAGATGTGGAGTGGAAAACCCCCTTAATTAAACAACCTTATGACTTATGGTTGTGCTGTATATGCACATCAAAAGGAGGATAAACTTAGCCCAAGATCTAGAAAATGTGTATTTCTAGGATATGGTGATAGGGTTAAGGGATATAGGTTATTGTCATTAGAAAATAAGGGCATGAAACTAATAAGTAGGGATGTTATTTTTAATGAATTGTTATTTCCCTACTTAGAGAAAACTAACCCTGCAGGGGCTAGTGAGCAAACCAAACCGGAAGTTGTGGAGCATCGCATCAAGGAGAACTCAGTTCAGGTAGAGCAGAGGAGGCAAGAGGGTTCAGACTAGGTAGAGCCCTTGGATGAAGGCTAAGAAGCTCAAGAAACTCAAGAAGAGGCTGAACAAGAAGAGGTTGATGCAGTAAATAACTATCAGCTCACAAAAGACCGGGGAAAGAGAGTGGTTAGACCACCCTTGATATATGAGTTTGCGGATGCTAATGTAGCAGCTCCTTGGATAGAAGGAGAGGTTGAACCAAAAACTTACATGAATGCCATTGAGTGTAAGGATTCGTCAAAGTGGCAGCTAGCTATGGAGGAAGAAATGGATTCTTTGAGGAAGAACAACTTCTGGGAATTGGTAAAAATTCCAGGAAAGCAGAAAGTTGTAGAATGTAAGTGAACTTACAAGATCAAAGAAGGGTACCCTCTAGGAGATGGTGTTCGGAACAAGGCTAGGCTGGTGGCGAATGGGTTCACAAGAAGAGAAGAAATAGGTGTCACAAAAACTTTCTCACCTGGACACAAGGTGGAGAATATGGTGAGTATCCTTACCTATGTCATTGATGGGCTGTTGGTTTAGAACAGTAGGAAGAGGATGAAAAGGTTTACATCTTAACTCAGTGAGGAGTTCGAGAGGAAGGATCTCAGCCTTACACAAAAGATCCTTGGGATGTGTAGAATCCAAGAAAAGGAGAGAAACCGGTTGAGGGTTTCTTGGGCAACGGGTGTTCTCAGCAAATTTGTGAGTAATCCCGGAAAGAAGCATTGGCTTGGGATGAAGAGGTTGCTGAGGTATTTGAAGGCTTAGTGGCAGCCGGTGGTAGCACTCATAACAATCGGGGCAGAATACATAGCGGCTATGGAAGCCATAAAGGAGGCTATGGGGTGCAAAGGGTTGTTGGACGAGTGGGAGATCCTAAAAGAGCAGGTTGTGGTGTCTTTGGATAGCCAAAGTATATGGTACTTGTGGAGGAATCCAGTGTTCGATGAGAGGGCAAAGTGTATGAATGTTCGGTATCATTACATTCCGAAAAATGGTACGAAAGAATGCATTCATGTTGACAAGAAGACCATGGAAGAAAATCCTACGGACTTGGGTACTAAAGTTCTACCTCTAAGTAAGTTCAATCATTGCTTTGAATTACTTAGGATTGGAGTTGGTCAATTGGTGACTCAAGATGAGTTTGGATCCCGAAGCTTTCTGCACAATGGTTCAAATTTTTTAAACACTTAGACAAAGGTAGAGATTGTTGTTATTTATCTAAGGTTCAAACAGGTCCAACCATGGCTTAAAAATGGTTAAAGTCCAAACCAAAGGTGGAGTATCAAAGTTCAGCAAGCTAGAAGACTGCACACATATGTGTGCATCAATTTGGAGCAAAGGAAGGCCATGCGCACTAGTGTGCACACTTCTAAACACAATCAGGGAAGTGTGCACACAGCAGCAGCATCATCAGCACCAGCACTATGGCATCCAGAAGGTGTGCCAAGGTGCCCTACCTAGCACCATGGCGCCCCCTGTTGAGCGCTTAGGCGCTAGGCAAAGGGCTGCACACATGGACAACCTGTTTTAAGACTCTTTTAAGTGCATGAGTGCAAGGTTAAAATGCGTAGTACCACTTGGGAAGTGATGAAGGGCTATAATTAAGTGGAGATCATGATCAAAGGGTGGAAATTGATTCACAAGAATGTCCAAGAAGTGAAAGGCTATAAAAGGGGTTCTCAAGCCTCATTTTTACAAGAGGAGAAACACATAAGTTTGTGACATTGTGAGATCAATTGTAATACAAGAGAGAATTGTGTGAGAGACGTAAACACAAGAGGGACTCTTTGTAGTGAGGGTTGGTTGTAAAGAAGAGAGAGTAGTATAGAGAGAGAGCATTGTAATCTTCTTTCTTCTCTTCTTGGTTTCTTTAAGAACTTGAGCTTCTTGAAGGGGATTGCTGTAACTTGTAAGAACCATTTGAGATAGTACAGATAGTTTGGAGGAACTCACGGGGACGTAGGCACATTGCCGAACCTCGATAACAAATTGCTTGTCTTCTTTCTTTCTTTGATTTTCTGTTCTTATGTTTGATTGCTGAAATTCTTTCTACAAGTCATTCTAGACTTTGGGTGTTTGGAAGATCACCACTTGGACATCTGGTCAAGGTGATTTCCAATAGACCTTTGTCTACTCAAACTGCCATAACTTTTTCTAGAAAAATCATTTTATGAACCGTAAAATTCTCTAGAAAATAGACTTAGGGATCTTTCTAAGCATATATGGCTCATCTCCTGGTTCTTCTTGTATCAATACACTTTAATTTGCAAAGATGATTGATCTGTACGGGCAATTTTGGCAATTTAGTGAAACTCATTTCTAGTGCGGGCAGCAGCTATTGCTCTTTTAAGCCCTCCATCTTGTCCTTCCGAAAGCATTCCTTCACTCCAGTATGCCTCGAGTCTTTGTGCCTTTTTTTGTAGTTAACTTGTTTTCTTGTGGAATCGACACCTCAAAGCTGTGCTACAACTACCGCGCTACTCTTTGGGCATAATTAGTGCCTCAAACAATGATAACTTTTCCTCCTCTTTTGAGCTTAAAGTACCTGAAAATGCACCGAAATAGATCAATGATCCAAGAATGATACTTTAGAGTTGTTAACATATAAAAGTGCAATTAAAATCTAGATCAACCCTAAAATGATAACAACTAAGTACTGTTAAGATGCATTTTATGACTCTCATCAGGTTTCTCACTCCACATCTCCATAGGAGTCTTGAGCTCTAAAGCTCTAGAGGATGACCTATTAACCAAGTATACAGCAGTAGACACAGCTTCCCCCAAAAAATATTTTGGTAAACCGGACCCAATTAACATGCACCTAACCTTTTTCATAAAGGTCCTATTCATCCTCTTAGCAACTTCATTTTGCTGAGGTGTTTTTACAACTGTTCTATGTCTTGGAATGCCACTTAATTCACAGAATTTTTCAAAATTCTTATTGCAAAATTCTAAGCCATTATCGGTTCATAAAGCCTTAACTACCCTACTCGTTTAAGTCTCTAGCAACTTTTTTCACACCACAAATTTATTCAAAGCATCTAATTTATTTTTAAGCAAATAAAGCCAAACCTTTCTTGAATAATCATCAATTAAAGACAGAAAGTAAAAGTTACCTCCCTATGTTGGTGTTCTTGCTGGTCCCTTAAGGTCAGAATGAATGTAGTCAAGAATCCCCTTAGACTTGTGCACTCCGGTGTTTAAGCTGACTCAGTGTTGCTTCCTAAGAATGCAACACTCTTAGAAATCCAATTTCTCTAATTTGTCACCACCAGGTAGACCATCCTTATTGAGAACTTGCAGGCCCTTTTACCTCACATGTTCCAAGCGAGTGTGCTAAAGAGCTGCCTTATCCATCTCAGCCATCAAGTTTGCTGCTTGATCCTTGATTTCTGTATCTCCGATCATCTCATAGAGTCCATCTTTTATTGCTGCTTTGATCACTATCAAAGATCCCTTGGTCACCTTGATCTTTCCTCCCTCTGCTTTATATGTATACCCCATGGAATCCAGCTGCCCCAATGAGATCAAATTCCATTTCAAATCTGGAAGATACCTCACATTCCGCAGCAGCCTTGTGACTCCATCAAACATCCTCAATTGGATGTCTCCTATTCACCTCACTTGGCAAGAAGTGTCATTCCCAAAGAAAACCTTTCCATCATTGGTTTCCTGGAAATTCTTGAACCAATTCTGGTGATGGTACATATGATAAGTGCACCGAAATCTAGGATGCCTTTCTCACTGCCTTACCTCCTGCTCACATTTGAGCACATAAAAAGAACATCATCTTGCTGTTCTCCTTTGGCAACCGAAGCCTTTCCATTGTTGGTATGGCTTCTTCCTCTCTCATCCTACATCTTCTTCTTGCAATCTTTCCTGAAATGACCCTTCTTGTTGCAGTAGAAGCATCTCTTTCCTCCAAATCTCGGTTTGGAATGAGATCTTGTCGAGCGATTATATACCTAAATAATTAAGCAGATAATCGTACTAGTTTTACTTGCAAGTGCACAAGGTCAACAGTGTAGTATAGTGTGCGAAAGCAAGGTCATCTCCACAGGGATTGGTAAAGTTCGGTTTTTAGAATTAGTTTCTTTAAGTAAAAAGAAATAAAATAACTGTTGTGTGTGATTTGATAATAATAAAGACATAGGGCTTTGATATCCACCACTAGTCATACTTTCCCAATTGTATAAAGTATCAGTGCACTAGCCTTATCATGTATACCTACTGGTTGCCAACCTAAGGGCATGGTATCTGCTCCTTAAGCTATTGATTTCCCTAAGCAACGAGTTAGGCATGGTATCTGCTTGAGTTGTTCCTTAAGAAAACATAAGTACTATGGAAATCGACAACCACATGAGACCTAGGGCATGGTATCTACTCTCGGTTTCCCATGTTGATTAACCCGGATATCCTGATAAGTTATCCCTTGTTACTAATGTTAGACCCAGGACTCGATCATCCAAATTGATCTAACTAACAGGTCCATACCACATGCATACGCTGGCCATACACATACATATGAGGAACTTAAGTAAGCACAGGCATTAATCAAGTTAAGCAACATAATAAAGGTTATTGGCAAAGATTTATAAATGCATAAATATATGAGAAAGCATAACTAGGGCTTCAATCGAGCCCTATAAGAAAGTTAGTTACACATGCTGTCTAAAAACATCATATATAAACTAAACATAAAGAGAAGAATAAACCCGAGAGAAGAGGCGTTAATTCTCTCCCAAAGCTTACAACTCCAAGTAAAAGCTAAAAGAAGTGTTCTCTAAGTTATGGTGAATTGTGTGTGCTTTACAGGTGTATTTATAGGTCTTTGAGAAGTCCTAAGAGGTGCAGGAAACCCTAAAGTTCCTAAATCGATAAAAACTCTTTATTTCCAAAACAGGGTTTTGCAGTTTACTGTTCACACCCGTATATGTTCGCTCGATCACATACGTTTTGCGCTCGATCGCAGTACTGCGCTCGATCCCTCTTCTGTGCGCATGATTACAATGTGTGCTCAATCACATTGCATATTGCGACTGATCGCAGTTTTTCCAAAGACTGCTCCAGGGATTCCAGGCTTCTTCCTTTAAGTGCTAAAACTGCTTCTTTTTCTCCAAGACCCTATAAAAACATGTAAAACACACAAATGGAGTAAAAGAGATAAAATTAACGTAATTAAGCAAATGTAAATAAGGGGGCTTAAATATGAATATTTAAGCACCTATCAGATCTCCCACGGCTTTGTCCTCTACCTCTTGATTTCTCTCGATAGTTGCCATGAATGCTACTGCCATTCCGAGTTGCTGGCCTTCCTTTAACTAACAACCCTTCTCCACTTGATGCTTCCCTCATCTTGGCTATGAAATCATGAGCCCTTATAGCATTAATCACGATTTTCTTAGTTAGTATATCTCTTCCATATTCAATAGCATTAATCAAATTATCAAAACAATCAAGAAGAGAATTCAACAAAATAACAACCAATTGTTCATCCGAGAATGTTATGCTATAGCTATTCAAATCTTGAACTAGCTTATTAAACATATCAAGATTATCTTGCAACTCTTTATTAGGATCCATTTTAACGACAAAGATTCTTTTAAGAAGATAAATCTTATTAGAGAGAGTTTTGGTAAGAAACAACTCATCTAGTTTCTTCCATATGACAGTAGGATCTTCCGAGTCTTCGCACTGCCTTGTGACACTATCCGACATGTGTAAGAAAATGGTGTTGTATGCCATATTCTTCATCTTAATCCGCTAGACCTCCGTGATACTTACTGGAAAATCATCATCTTCTCCAATCGCCAAATCCACCTTCTGTTGCATAAGAACAACCTTGATCTTCCGCTTCTAAAAGGCAAAGTCTCCCTTTCCATCAAACTTCTCTACAATGAAATTTGAAGCCATCTTGCGAAAAAAATCCCAGATTTATGTAGCACCCACAATTGCTTTCCCAAACTTCTAAATCTCAAGAACTCGATCAAAGATAGATCTCAATACCGTTCTTGAATTACTCTCAAGAACACAATCAGATCTTGATCCTAGCACCGTTCTTGAATCACCCAAGAAGTTGGCCTTTGATTCTTGGAGCTTTGCTCCGATACCTTCTGTTCCAGCTCCGATACCCTCTCACCAAAGCTCCTTCGGCCCTGATACCACCATTGTGGTATCTCCTCTAGCTCTGATACCACTATTAGGAAATCACCTTGAGATGCCCAGGTGGTGATCTTCTAAACACCCAAGTCTAGAATGACTTGTAATGAATCGAAAACAGAAACAGAAATCAAAGAAAAGAAATAACATAACAATTGTTAGCGAGGTTTAGCAATGTGCCTACGTCCCCTTGAGTTACTCTGAACTCTCTGCACTAAATCAATGGTTCTTATAAGTTACAATAACTTCTCTTTAAGAAACCTTTTGTTCTTGAAGAAGGAAAGAAAAGAGAAAAGAAAGTGATAAGGTCTTGAGTTACCCTGGAACTTTCCCCTTTGGAAATTCTACTTACAAGTCCCTTGAATCCCCTCTCTATACTACTCTCTTTCTAAATTACTAGCCTCTCTAATGAGTCTCTTTTGCTTTGTGTCTTTGCACTCTTACAATTGATCTCTCATTCACAATCACAAGTTATGTTGATTTACACCTAGATGACCCTATATATAGTGCACCAACTTCTTGACCAATCTTGAAGGTCAATATCCACCCTTAGATCTTGAGGACTAATCAACCATAGCCTTTGATAAAGTCTAAGTGATCTTGTGTGTATTGATCATGCATCCATGCACCTAACAAAAGCCTAGAAAAATTAGTATCAGTGTGCCTTCAAGCCGCGGCCTCGAACAGGGCAAGCCTCCGCCTGGAAGGGGCTGAAATCTTCTATCATGCTGGAGGCCGTGGCCTAGAGTGGCTGAGCCACGACGCACAGGGCCAGGCCACGACGTACACTCCTTGGGCTGTGGTGCACAACTGCTCTCCCATCTTCTGGACTTCTTGGAGGCCGAGGCGCGCACACCTTGAGCCGAGGCGCCAAGACCTGATGCTGAACCCTTTCAAACCATGTTTAAACCTTACACAAACACCAACATACATTATGTCAACTCATCAATTACCATCTTTTAATAGCTTCAAATTTTGTATTTCATAACTTATATCTTCAAATAGAGTAGAACTCTTAGGCTTACAAGTATGAATCTTTTATCTAATCACCTTTTTAAAGTCTTTCATAATATTCCCAAGTTCTAAAGGAAATTCATCAATGCCCTTTGATTTACACTCATCACATTTGAATTTTGATTTAGATTCAACTCACTAATCTTCTTACAATTTCATTTAACAATTTCCATCCTCAAAGTTTTCAAATTTAAATTTCATAAATTTTTTTCTTTTAAAATCACATACTTCCCCTCAACTCAACGAATTATTTTATAACCTACGATATTTCTAATCAAGATAAGTATATATTTCTTCAAATTCCAACTATCATGAAAATTTTCTTTTATTATCAATCGAATGCCACTATTCTTTTACTCAAATTGTTTCTCCCTTTTTACCTTAATCACTTTCAACATTACTTCTCTCACTACATCAACCATTTATTCTAATCATTTATCATTTTATCCTCTTTCATGCCCGTCGATTCATCAAAGTTCTATTAACACATCATTTTTTTTCTTTATTTTATATTTTGAAAGCAGAGTTTCTATCATTACTACAAAATTTGGTACTACCTCCCTAATTTCTTAGCCTTTCCACACTTCCTAGTGGCAAACATATCATTCTATTTCAAAAGCATTCCAAACCCTATATTATTATTTCAATTATCCTTCCATCATGTTCATTCATCGTAGGTTCAATTATTTTATCACCAATCACGTGCATATAAGGATCCATTCGTTTATGACTTCATTTCATTCAATTCTTTTTACAATCTCTTAACAACTATTTCTCAAACTTAAACATCTATCATTTATTTTATAAGTTCACCCTTAGGAACTTCTCTAACTCATTTAACTAGCATTTAGTCATTTATATACCAACAGAACAAACCCTTAATAAAAAAAATTCAATTAAATAAAATTATTAATTCTCATTACTGTCCCACACCTTCACTATGCAATTAATCCACACCACATAGCAATTCATATACATATGCATATATGTTAAACAATGTGTTATCAAGATAGAATATTTGTATTCATAACTTTTTTCTTAACAAAATTAACAAACATTTCACAAGCATAATAAGACCGTTTCACATAGTACAAAATCATCCAATACAGTATGGAATCAATCCATATCATCTTTAAAAATTCCCACTACAACCCATTCCTACATCAACTTGGATTTCCTGAACGACATCCTCTCTAACCTTACAAGACCGACTCTCTATCGACTTCTCATACACCATGCTCATACAACTAGAGTCTATAGAACCTTAAGTCTATGCTTTGATACCAAAAAAGTAACGACCCATCCTTGGGTGGGCCCTACCTGAGATAGTATCGTCACTTTTAAGCGCTGAGTCCAAACTTGAATTTCATACATATATATTACCATACAATCAATCCACAAATTTATTATGTTCAAACAAAGTATCTCATATAAAATCACATTTATACAACACATCGAATGCATCACTTTATAAAACCTTACAGTTTACAAAACATTCAACAATTACACTGTTACATTACAAAATAACACTTTTAAATGAATTTAGACTCAAAACAACTCTAAGGATCTCATTTCTAAACCACCCGCACAACCTTTGACTAATAGCTCTCAACTAGAGCTTTTCTCCTAATCTCGGCTACCACCTAGGGGGAAATAAAACATAAAAGAGGGGGTGAGCTTCAAAAAGCTAAGTGAGTAACACATTACTCAAAGTATTCGATTTTAATTTCATTTACCAATTCATATTATATGTTCAATTGATTAGCATGTCATTAAGTGATTCTCATGTCTTTCACATTACAACCTTGTATTTCTCCCATTATCATTAATTCAGGAAAGAGTTTTTATCATGTAATGCTACTACACACCATATTTTAATTACAAAATATATTCATAAGCACGTTCACACAAATCATTCACAACTACTCTCACACTTTCCATATCACAATTAATCAATCCAACACGCACAACATAATAACATCACACAACTAAACATCATGTGCCCCCTATTGGGTCAATCAACATATAAAATGCAATGCAATGCATGATCGTGTCTCAATTTATTTCGTCTTTCTCATTTCATTTTATTTTGTTACCCTTCACTAGGCTAATCATATCACAAAGCCCCTCACTGAGCTAATCATATTATAATGCCCCTCACTAGGCTAATCATATCACAACGGGGACGTCTCACAATGCACCAATACGCCTCTCAGTATATACAACACGGATTCCCTCCCTAACTCTTTTCGATTGGGGTCCTTCCATTCCAGGGTTTTTCGTACCCTTTCACCCCTTATGGGTGGGCCTACCCTCACTTTTCACTCCACTCGTTCCACACGATCATCAAGAAATTCATTTATGCAAATGCATCCACATCACAATATTTCCGAAGCACAATCAATCACACATCCAAATCATAACGCACATTTTCCCATATCCTCCAAAGACAATATATATATATATATATATATATATATATATATATATATATATATATATTAATAAATCAATAAACTTAAACAATCATAAATAGCAGCAAGTAGTTCGTACATCACATCTTAACTATATATATTTATTAGCTCAATTTATAAATACTTATATCTAGACATATAATCATTCATCACATCAAAACCTTATCTCATATATATATATATATCTTAATTACACATCTAGCAATTATTAGCTCCTTATCGCTTATTAGGAGTAAGGTACACTCACCTCGCTACACAATCCACAACTAACCTCAACTACTTCCTTTGTCACTCAAAGATTTTTTCACTTGCACCTAGGAATAAACAAAAATTAATCCCATTACTTTAAATCATTTAAATATATATCAATCAACCCCATAATGTTTTGTATACTTTAAATATCATGTGAGCAATTCAAGCGCAACAAAATTCAAAGGAACCAAAGTGTTATGCTATTTTTCATTCTTTTTTCAAATCATTTACTTTGAGATTCAAAAATATTTTAATCTAATGTATACTAGACATTTCAAAGATTTTTTAATCATTTTTCCAATAAATATAAATATGAAAATCACTTTGGAAAAGTTTCATATTTAAAAACTTAAGGAAATAGTCAATTTTTTTAAAACCAACATAATATAGTCGACTGGGTACCTTTTCTAGTCGACTAGATTCGGTTCAGAAGCTTTTGCCACTTCATCCAATCATTTGTATATATCCTAACCAATCAACCCAACATATATAAGCATATATCAAGATCTTTGGAGCAATGTTTCCCCTAAATCTATGCATCAACTTGAGTTTACACTTAGTTTTCACATTTTCTCGTTTTTCTCCCCCGTTTTGACAATAGCAGAAAAAAGGGGTAGGAAACTAAAATATAAGCTATATAGCTACTATATTCGTCAAGAGCATACAAAAATTTGACACCATTCGGAGTTTAGAAACCTTCCCGGGAAGAACCAGAAGTTTCTATACAAACAGAAGCAGTTTTAATGCATATATATGAATTTAAAGAATTATAAAGCATGTAGACATATGTAAAACAAGTACATGATGTAGATCAAAGTTGAAATAGAAGTCATAGTCATATACACATAATAAAATTCTATACAAGATAGGCTTCGTAGAGCCAAAACAGAAGTACAGATAAAGAAACTACATGAAGATATGTTTGTGCTAAGAACAATGAAAAGGTCTATATCAAGTACATCGAAAGGAAGATAGGAAAGCAACTTATGGAGTGGGAGAGTCTGAGCTATCACGAATTAGATCCCGAATCTCAGCTAGGGAACTCTTGATGCAGCTCGAAGTCATCCCGGATGGTCTTAATGGAGGAGCTCAAAGTCTGGAATCTGGACTACATAGTCAGCTGAAGGCTCATGATAGCCTGAAGTAGATGGTCGTACCTAGCCTGACCACCACTCGAGTCACCCAAAGGAGGTGCTCGGGCATCTGTATCTATATCAGCAGCAGCAGCAACAACATCCTCATCATCACTACTGTCATCCTCTCCAATCCGAATGTGCTTCCCGGCCTTGGAGTAGATGAAGCCGTCGTGGATCGTGCATCCCATCTTCTTCAGCAAGGAGACATTGATGATGCCCTTTGGCTTGATATTCTAAGCCTTGGAAGCTGGGAGAGGTACTCAGAAGTGCTGGAGTATGACTAATATGAGCATCTCGTAGGGAAGACATCCAGAGTCGATCGCTTCGCCATTAATCATATTGACGAGCAGTAGGGGGTATATATTGAAGTGGTGCCCAGTTTTAAGGCACCAAATCAATATGGTATCTATCTTAGATAGATACCCCTGACTCCCTAGTCTCGGGTGGATGGTCCAACTTATGATGAGATTGAACAATTTCAAGTCTAGGGGCATATCACTACATGTGTAAAATGTAGTGGGTCTGAACACATAGTTAGGGTCGCCCATAACTATCTTACACACTTTTTCAATCTTGAAATTTTTTGGCAATCCATCCAGAGTCCATTGGATCCCTCCCACAAGGATCCTCAAAATGCTCATTAAGAGGTCAGTATTGACCTCAAACTGCACACCCATGACACTGGTTCTGAACCTCAGAGCCAGTGGACTGGGTTTCACCAAGTTCGCATAGAACTGGTGAATCAGTTTGGGGTAGTACTTCTCATGTACCTTGACTAGTGGGGTCAAGTGTATTGCCTCGAAGGCAGGTAATATATCAAAATTACCGTGATGAATAGAGTCGAAGTCGACAACTCTACCCTTCATGATTTTCTTGTGACGGATAACAGAATTATACCTTGCCTTCGCCACTGGGCTGGAGAAGAGAGTGTTATCAAGCTCTGTTATGGGATTTTTGTTGGATGAGCTTGCCACGCCCTTCCCCCTCGAATCCAAAACTGTGGATTTGGTGAACCTTGGCCTTGTAAGCGCATTTAGTCCCCCAGTAGTGTATTTAACACGGATTCTATCGGTCATTTTTTAAAAAAAAAAGAATTTTTTTAGGTAAAAGGAGTTTTTGATGGAAATAGGAGATTTCAATCGTAGAAAGTTGAAAAAGAGGTTATAGATAAGCAAATAGATGTGTTTAGGTAGTGTTTTAAAGGTTTTTGGATCAAAATGGCGAGATTTTGTAGAGAGAGAAAGCTAGAATTTTTGAAAAATGGCGTGAAAATCTGGAAAAAATGAAGAGACTATTTATAGAATCGCGATACTAGTCGACTGAGTCCTTTACAAAGATGAACAGTTTTGCATACCAATCGACTGGGTCAGGGTACCAGTTGACTGGATGAGTTGGCAGAGAGATACCAGTCGACTGGGTAGTTCTTACCAGTCGACTAGGGTGATAACTGAATTTCAAAAATTTGGCTCCAAACAAGGTCTAGTTGAACTAGTCAACTGGTATTGACCTACCAGCCGACTGTGAAATTAGGCAGTGACTTTCTAGTCGACTGGGATAGACATACCAGTCGACTAGACTGTTAAAAAAAATTTCAGTCTTAATTCTTAGCACGAAATTTGTTTATCTATGCCATCTTGAGTGAAGGAGATATTGAACAAAGATTAATACTCATTCACTAGATGTCAAGTATGCATAATGATGAATGAAGAAGCAATCAGACATTCAGTTTATCATATTCTAGTAATCCTATTAACATTCTAATCTTGCAGAAACTAGCTTCACTTAGAGGTTTTGTAAGAATGTCAGCTATTTGATCTTCTGAAAGTATGAATTCTAGTCTTATATCACCTTTTTTAGCATGATCTCTTAAGAAATGGTGTCTAATTTCTATGTGTTTAGTTCTAGAGTGTTGAATATGATTCTTAGTTAAGTTGATAACACTAGTATTATCACAATTTATTGGTATACTTTTAAGGTTCATGCCATAGTCTTCTAGTTATTGTTTCATCCATAATACTTGGGCACAACAACTTCCAACTGCTACATATTCTGCCTCGACGGTTGATAGTGCAACCGAGTTTTGTTTCTTGGAAAACCAAGAGGTTAACATTGCACCTAAGAATTGGCATGCTCCACTTATGCTTTTTCTATCTAACCTACATCCACCAAAATCAGCATCTGAAAATCCTACAAGCTCAAAAGATAAATCTCTATAGTACCATAATCGTATGATTTGAGTTCCTTATAGATATCTAAGGATTCTTTTTATAGCAACTACATGTGATTACTTAGGATTAGCTTGAAATCTAGCACACATGCATACACTGAACATTATATCAGGTCTACTTGTAGTCAAATAAAGCAAAGCTCCTATCAAGCTTCTATAATATTTAGTATCTACACATTTACCTCCTTCATCAAGATCAAGCTTTGTCGAGGTGCTCATGGGTGTTCCAAGTGGCTTTGAGCTTTCTATCCCGAACCTCTTTATAGGTCCTTAGTGTACTTTGATTGATTAATGAAGATGCCTCATTTTAGTTGTTTTATTTGAAGTCCAAGGAAGTAGGTAAGCTCTCCCGTCATGCTCATTTCAAATTCACCTTGCATGCACTTGGCAAACTCTTGACACATATATTCATTAGTAGCACCAAATATAATATCATCAACATATATTTGGACTAGCAAAATGTCATTTTTGTGAGTTTTTGTGAAAAGGGTTGTGTCTATCTTACCTCTTACAAAGTTATTGTCATTCAAAAATTTACTTAGTCTTTCATACCATGCCCTTGGAGCTTGCTTCAACCTATGTAGAGACTTAGAAAGCTTGTAGACATGATTTGGAAGACTAGGATTTTCAAATCCAAGAGGTTTTTCAACATAAACCTCTTCTTCTATAAATCCATTTAAGAAGGCACTCTTTACATCCATTTGAAATAACTTAAACTTATTAAAGCATGCAAAGGCCAATAACATTCGAATAGCTTCTAATCTAGCTACAGGAGCATAGGTCTCATCAAAGTCTATCCCTTCTTCTTGATTGTATCCCTTAGCAACTAGTCTAGCCTTGTTCATAGTTACTATCCCATTTTCATCCATCTTATTTCTGAATACCCATTTAGTTCCAATTATTATATGATTCTTAGGTCTAGGAACTAGATTCCATACATTGTTTCTTTCAAATTGATTTATTTCTTCTTGCATGGTCATTATCCAATCATTATCTTTTTCAGCTTCAATAAATGTCTTAGGTTCAATTTGAGACAAATAAGCTACATAATTGCAAATATTTCTAATTGAGGAATGAGTTCTTACCCCTTGTGAAGGATCACCAATCACTTGATCAATCGGGTGATAATTTACATACCTCCGATCTTTGGGAAGACCATCCTCTTGTTGGCTTGTAGATGGTTGGTCCAATTTGAGAGTTTCCATCTCTTCATTTGTTTGAGGTGGACTCTCCTTTGGGTCAACAATGGGAGTAGGTATTTCCGTTCTTGGAATAAAATTTGTATCATCATTGAAAGAAACTACACTACTACTAATTGGGTTTGACTCATCAAGAGTTACATGTACAGATTCTTCTACCACTAGAGTTCTCTTGTTGAAGACTCTATTTGCTTTACTAGAAGTTGAATATCCTAAAAAGATTCCTTCATCAGTCTTAGAGTCAAATTTACCCAAGTTAGTTTTATTGTTATTTAGGATGAAGTATTTACAACCAAAAGTACGAAAATAAGAGATATTAGGCTTTCTACCTTTCCATAGTTCATACAAAGTTTTATCAAGCATAGGCCTAATTAAAATTCTATTCAAGATATAGCAAGAAGTGTTTACTGCTTCAGCCCAAAAGTATTTTGGTAAACTATTTTCACAAAGTATTGTTCTTGCAAATTCTTCTAGAACTCTATTTTTCCTCTCAACAACTCCATTTTGTTGAGGAGTTCTAGGAGTTGAAAAGTTGTGATCAATTCCATTTTCATCACAAAATTTTGAAAAGCTTTGGTTTTCAAATTCTTTTCCATGATCACTTTTAATGCTTGAGATACAAATCCCTTTTTCATTTTGAACCTTTTTGCAAAAGTTTTCAAATCCTTTGAAAGCTTAATCCTTATAAGCAATAAAAATAACAAAGGTATATCTTGAATAGTCATCAACAATAACAAGAGCATATTGATGGCCACCTAGACTAATGGTACTTATTGGACCAAATAAGTCCATATGCAAAAGTTTCAAAGGTCTGGTAGTTGAGATTACATTCTTTGATTTAAAAAAAATCCTAGTTTGTTTTCCCATTTGACAAGCACCATATACTTTGTCTTTTTCAAAATTGATTTTGGGAAGTCCAATGACTAAATCTTTTCTTGAAATGATTTTCAACAAGTTCATGGTCGCATGACCAAGCCTTCTATGCCATAGCCATGGATTTTCACTAATAGCAGGAAAACATTTTTCATTTTCGAAATGTAAGGATTTCAAATCAACTGTATAGATATTTTCATGTCTATGCCCAATAAATTTGATCTTGTTACTCTTGAAGTCTATAACTAGACAATGAGAGATCTCAAATGTGACTTTATTGCCTTTGTCACAAAGTTGACTAATACTTAGTAAATTTGGCTTAAGGCCTTGTACTAGCAATACATTATCTATGTTTGAGAAATCATTACCAACTTTTCCATGCCCAATGATCTTTATTTTTGTGTTGTCTCCAATGGTGACAATTCCACCATCTCTTAGAGTTAGCTCATTGAATACACTTTTATCACCGATCATATGTTTTGAGCATCCACTATCAAGGTACCAATAGTTACCTTTTTCCTTGGTGTGGAGACATATCTACATCATAGAAGGATACACAATGGCATTTTTAGGTACCCAAAATTTCTTGGGTCCTTTTGGGTTAGTCCTTGAAAATACAGTTCCTTTTGGGACCCATACTTTCTGTAGCTCGAGGTTTCAACCCAAGAGGAGGGGTGAATTGGGTTTTTAAAATTTTTACGGAATTAATGCAAGTTTATAAAAACGTATAAATAGCAAACAATTAAGACAAGTAATGCGTTGCAAATAAAGAGTTTAAGGAAAGAGGATGCAAACACAGTTTATAGTGGTTCGGCAATATCAGATTCGTTCTGACCCTACGTCCACTATCTTCAAGGAACCCCTTGAAGTAATCCACTAAGAAATCTTAGTCGCACAACTTAGCCGGGTGTTGCACAAACCGTACACAAGCAATTTACAGGTGTTTCTTAAACCGAACAATCCCCTTCCTTACAGAAGTTTTCCCTTCCTCTCGGAAGTAATCCCTTTACAAAAGATGGTGTAAAGTAGAAGGTAGAGAGACAGCAAATGAAAACTTATTACAACAGAAATGTCTCTCTTTCAAAGTAAAGCTTGAAGAAATGGCTCAACAAGATTATTTCAAATCTTTTTGTGTTTCAAGAGTATAAAAACTTGATTGTGTGAGATCAACTCTTTTTGAATGTATGCAGCCTGTTATTGAATGCTTAAATGAATGTGTTTATATAGCAATCAATTAATATAGCCGTTAGTACTTTAATTTGAAAAATATCTGCTTTAAAACATTCAGATTTGGAGTCCAACGGTCATAGTTTTGAACTACCAGTCGACTGGGTCGTGATACCAGTCGATTGGGTTCACTTGGAAAAATCACGTTTTCAAACCTTCTGGGTATCCAGTCGACTGGTGTTTTTCATCCAGTCGATTGGGGACTTACTGTCCTTTTTACTAGTCGACTGGGTTGATTCATCCAGTCGACTGGGGACCTTCTGTCCCATATACCAGTCGACTGGTATATGTACCCAGTCGACTGTGTTGTCTTCCAACCCAGTTTTTCTTCTGTTTTTCATTAAAAACATTTGTTTTAAAATCAATGGTTTTAGAAAACCTTTTGTGTTCGAGCCATTGAACAAGCTAATACAATGTATAAGTGAGACTTACATTGGTTCTAAACCTTAAGACCTATACTAGATCTTCAGTCTTCACTTGATACTTGATTTGGTTCGAGTTCTTGCACTTTGTTCCTTGGTTGAATGCGTTTGTTCCTTAATACAACTTAGCTTAAACTTGTTAGTAAAATAACAGTTGTGTTTTTCCATCATTAAAATATGGGTGAGGGTCAACAATCTCCCCCTTTTTGATGATAACAAAACTAATAATGTGAAAACAGTTTTAAAAGCTAAGTGTTAGGATTTTACAAAAATTTGGACAGAGTCTCCTCTGTTTTTCGAGTAAAACCACCCTGTAAACAAGCAAACACAGTTTATATTTCTTTCAACCAATCCATAATCAAACTCAACCAATTAATAAACATTTTTATAAGGCTATGGAGCAATGCTCCCCCTAAATCTATGCATTGGTTGTGTTTACTTAGATTTTCTCGTTTTTCTCATTTTTCTCCCCCGTTTTGACAACAGCAACCAAAGGGGCTAGAAATAAAAAAAAATAAGCTACTTATCCACTACAATCATCTAGAGAATGATTAAACAAACCTGTATACGAAATTTTTGGCTTCATTCAAATTTCAGAAGCCTTCCCGAGAAGAACCGGAAGTTTTCATACAAGCATTATCAGTTTCATAGCATTTTCGTGAAGAAAAGTAGTTTGAAACTATGCAAACATATCACAAATAATTTAAATAGATATATGAAATATGGCTAATAGAAACACAACATCATATATAAAAATTCAATGCATAAACGGGCTTCATAGAGCCATAACTAAGATAAAATAATACAAGATATGTCCGTGCTATGTGATAAGAGCTAGAAAAACACTAAGTACATAATAAAGACATAGACTGAAGGTGCGGGAGAGTCCGAGCCATCACGAAGAAGTTCCCTAATCTCAGCTAGGGAACCCTCGGTGTGCTCTCGATGTAACTCGAAGTCGTCCCATAGGTGGTCGATGGAGGAGCTCAATCTCTGGTACTCAGACTGCATGGACTGGAAACAGGACTCCATCATCATCTGAAGGCTCGTGATAGCTCATAGGATGTCATCATATCCAGCCTGACCAGTACTTGAGGCACCAATGGGAGGTGCTCGGGTATCCGTCTCCATCTCAGCAGCTGTATCAGCAGCAGCATCCTCATCACTGTCGCTCGCATCCTCTCGGATCCTCAGGTGCTTTCCGACCTTCGGATAGAGGAACCCATCACGAACAGTACATCCCATCTTATTCAGTGATGAGATGTTGATGATGTCCATCAATCCGATATCCTGAGCCTCAGAGGCAAGCAAAGGTACCCGGAAGTGTTGGAGGATGAGCGTAATGAGCATCCTATAAAGAAGACACCCAGAGTCGTTTGCTTCGTCGTTTATCATATTGGCGCACAGCAGAGGATATATATTGAAGTGGTGCCTAGATTTAAGGCACCAAATCAATACCGTATCTATTTTAGATAGATACCCTCGACTCCCGAGTCTCGGGTGGATGGTCCAACTGACAATCAGCTGAAACATCTTTGAGTCGAGGGGCATGTCACTACATGTGTGAAATGTAGTGGGTCTGTACACATAGTTAGGGTCTCCTCTGACTATCTGACAGGCCTCCTCGACCTTAAAGTCGTCTGGCCATCGATCCAAACTCCATTGAATCCCCCTTACTAGGATTCTCAGAAGGCTCATCAAGAGGTCAGTGTTGACCTCAAACTCCACACCACTGACTCTGGTTCTGAATCTTAGAGCCAGAGGACTGGGTTTCACCAAGTTTGCGTAGAATTGGTGAATCAGTCGCGGGTAATATTTCTCATGAATTCTAACCAGTGGGGTCAGATTTATTGCCTCAAAGGCTGGCAAAATATTAAAATTTCCATGGCGAATAGAGTCGAAATCAACGACTCTACCCGTTATGATTTTCTTGTGACGGATTATCGAGTTATACCTTGCATGTGCCGCCAAACTGTAAAACATAGTCTCCTCCAACTCTGTTCTGGGCTCCTTGCTAGATGAGCCCGCTGCTCCCTTTCCTTTCGACTCCGATGCCGAAAGTTTTGAAGACCTTGGCTTTTTAGGGGTATTTGGTCCACTCGTGGTGAATTTTACATGGATCTTATCGCTCATTTTGAAGAAAAAAGAGTTTTTGGGGGAAAAAGGATTTTGGTGAAAATAAGAGATTTTAACCGTAGAAAGTCAAAAATCTCTTTGGGGATGAGTAGATCGGTGTGTTTAGATGAAGTTTGAATGGTTTTTGGATCAAAAGGGTGAATTTTTCTAGAGAGAGAAAACAGGGGTGCTCGAAAATGGCGTAAAAAATCAGAAAAATGAACAATCCCTTATATAGAATCGCGATACCAGTCGACTGGGTCGAGTTACCAATCGACTGGGTTGCTTTGGAAAGATGAACAGTTTTCATACCAGCCGACTGGGTTTATGAACCAGTCGATTGGGTCAATTAACAGTAAGATTACAGTCGATTGGATGATAATTGATTTTCAAAAAATTGGCTCCAAACAGGGTCTACAGATACCAGACTTCTTGACAGTATTACCAGTCGTCTGGAGGAAGAGATAGAGACTTACCAGTCGACTGGGTCAAACTTACCAGTCGACTGGATGAAAGGGCAGTGACTTACTAGTCGTCTGGTATAAATCTACCAGTCGACTGGACCCTTATGAAAATTTCCAGTCTTGAATTTTTAGCACGAATTTGTTTATCTATGACATTTTTGAGTGAGGGAAATAATTAAACAAGGATTAATACTCTTTCACTCAATATCAAACATGCAAATGATGAAATGAGATGCAATCAAACATTCAGTTTATCAAAATCAAGCAATCCCATCAACATTCTAATCTTACAAAAACTAGCTTCACTTAGGGGTTTTGTAACAATATCAGCTATTTGATCGTTTGAAGGTATGAATTCTAATTTTATATCACCCTTTTGAGCATGATCTCTTAGGAAATGATGTCTAATCTCTATATGCTTGGTTCTAGAGTGCTGAATAGGATTTTTGGTTAGGTTAATAGCACTAGTATTATCACAAAATATAGAAATATTTTTTAGGTTCATGCCATAGTCTTCTAGTTGTTGTTTCATCCATAAAACTTGGGCACAACAACTTCCAGCTGCTACATATTCCGCCTCAACGGTTGATAGTGCAACGGAATTCTGTTTCTTGGAAAACCAAGAAGTTAACATAGCACCTAAGAATTAGCATGTTCCACTTGTGCTCTTTCTATCTAACCTACATCCAGCAAAATCAGCATCTGAATATCCCACTAGCTCAAAAGATGAATCTCTAGAGTACCATAATCTTATGGTTTGGGTTCCTTGTAGATATCTAAGGATTCTTTTTACTATAACTACATGTGATTCCTTAGGATTAGCCTGAAATCTAGCACACATGCATATACTAAACATTATATCAGGTCTACTTGCAGTTAAATAAAGTAAAGCACCTATCATGCTTCTATAATATTTAGAATCTACAGTTTTACCTCCTTCATCAAGATCAAGTTTAGTAGTTGTACTCATAGGCGTTCCAAGTGGCTTTGAGCTTTCCATCCCGAACCTCTTTAGTAGGTCCTTGATGTACTTCTGTTGATTGATGAAGATGACTCCTTTTAGTTGCTTCATTTGAAGTCTAAGGAAGTAGGTAAGTTCTCCCATCATGCTCATTTCAAATTCACCTTGCATGCACTTTGCAAACTCTTGACACATAGATTCATTAGTAGCACCAAATATAATATCATCAATATAAATTTGAACTATCAAAATGTCATTTTTGTGAAGAGAGTCGTGTCTATTCTACATCTTACAAAATTATTGTCAATCAAAAATTTACTTAGTCTTTCATACCATGCTCTTGGAGCTTGCTTCAACCCATATAGAGCTTTAGAAAACTTGTAGACATGATTTGGAAGAATAGGATTTTCAAATCCAAGAGGTTGCTCAACATAAACCTCTTCTTCTATGAAGCCATTTAAAAAGGCACTTTTCACATCCATTTGAAATAGCTTGAATTTATTAAAGCATGCAAAGGCTAATAACATTCGAATGGCTTCTAATCTAGCTACTGGAGCATAGGTTTCATCAAAGTCTATTCCTTCTTCTTGATTATATCCCTTAGCAACTAGTCTAGCCTTATTTCTGGTTACTATACCATTTTCATCCATTTTATTTCTATATACCCATTTAGTTCCAATTATTGAATGATCTTTAGGTCTTGGAACTAGTTTCCAAACACTGTTTCTCTCAAATTGATTTATCTCTTCCTGTATTACAATTATCCAATCATTATCTTTTTCAGCATCTATAAATGTCTTAGGTTCTACTTGAGACAAATAAGCTACAAAATTGCAAATATTTCTAATGGAAGAGCGAGTTCTTACCCCTTGTGAAGGATCACCAATCACTTGATCAATTGGATGATAATTTATATACCTCCAATCCTTGGGTAGACTTTCCTCTTGTTGACTTAAGGATTGTTGGTCCACATTAGAAGTTTTCATCTCTTCATTTGCTTGAGGTGAACTCTCTTTTGGGTCAACAATGGGAGTAGGAGTTTCCATTCTTGGAATAAAATCTGCATCATCTTTAAAGGAAACTTCTCTACTACTCATTGGGTTAGATTCATCAATAGTTACATGCACAGATTCTTCTACCACTAGAGTTTTCTTATTGAAAACTCTATAAGCCTTACTCGTAGTTGAATATCTTAAAAATATTCCTTCATCGGTCTTGGAATCAAATTTACCCAAGTTAGTTTTATTGTTATTTAAGATGAAGCATTTACTACCAAAAGCACGAAAATAGGAAATATTGGGCTTTCTCCCTTTCCATAGTTCATATGGAGTTTTATCAAGCAGAGGCCTTATCAAAATTCTATTTAATATATAGCAAGAAGTATTCACGGCTTCAACCCAAAAGTATTTTGGTAAACTATTTTCACAAAGCATAGTTCTTGAAAATTCTTCTAGAACTCTATTTTTCCTCTCAACAACTCCATTTTGTTGAGGAGTTCTAGGTGCTGAAAAGTTGTGATTAATTCCATTTTCATCACAAAATTTTGAAAAGCTTTGATTTTCAAATTCTTTGCCATGATCACTTCTTATGCTTGAAATACAAATTGCTTTTTCATTTTGTACCTTTTTGCAAAACTTTTCAAATCCTTTGAAAACTTCATCCTTGTAAGCAATAAAAATAACAAAGGTATATCTTGAATAGTCATCAACAATAACAAGAGTGTATTGATGGCCACCTAGACTAATGGTACTAATTGGACCAAATAAGTCAATACGCAAAAGTTCCAAAGGTCTAGTAGTTGAGACTACATTTTTTGCTTTAAAAGGATTCCTAGTTTGTTTTCCCATTTGACAAGCATTGCAAACTTTGTCTTTTTCAAAATTGATTTTAGGAAGTCCAATAACTAAATGTTTTCTTGAAACAATTTTTAACAAGTTCATGTTTACATGACTACGCCTTCTATGCCATAGCCATAGATTTTCACTAAAAGCAGGAAAACATTTTTCATTATCAGAATGCAAGGATTTCAAATCAACTATGTAGACATTTTCATGTCTATGGCCAATGAATTTGATCTTGTTGCTCTTGATGTCTATAACTAGACAATGAGAGGTCTCAAATGTGACTTTGTATCCTTTGTCACATAACTAACTAATTGTAAGTAAATTTGGCTTAAGTCCTTGTACTAGCAATACATAATCTAAGGTTGAGAAATCATTACCGACTTTTCCATGCCTGATGATCTTTACCTTAGTATTGTCTCCAATTGTCACAAGTCCACCATCTCTTAGAGTTAGCTCCTTGAATATGCTTTTATCACCGGTCATGTGCTTCGAGCATCCATTATCAAGGTACCAATAGTTACCTTTCTCCTTGGTGTGGAGGCAAATCTACATCACACAAGGATATACGATAGCACTTTTAGGTACCCAAAATTTCTTGGGTCCTTCGGGGTTAGTCCTAGAAAACACGGTTCCTTTTGGAACCCAAACTTTCTTAACAGTATATGGTAATCTATGGACATATTGATGATGCACAATCCTAGCATGATAGTCATAGAAATTTCTAGGATATCTTACATGTGCATTCCTATTTTCCTTATGATAGTAGTTCCTAGGATGCATGTTTCTATGGTGAGGAATACAAAATGCATGTCATTTCCATAAAAAGTATGATGATGCATTCTAGGATACATGCTAGCATTATTTTGTGTGTGCATATTGTTTCTAGGATAACCATGATGGTAATTCCTAGGATGAGCATGAGCAGAATGCATTCTTTGATTATACACATTATTCCTAGATTGAGCATGATAATTATTTTTAGGATGTGTATAAGCATTTCTAGAATGAGCATACATATAAGCATGAGTATTTCTAGGATGCTTCAATTTAGTATGAACATTTAAATTTCTAGACTTCCTAGCATTCATCGAGGGAGTGCTCTTAACCTTGCTAGGAGCTTTTGAAGTAGAGGCTCCATCTACACAAGAGGCTTTCATGAATAAGCTCTCTTTTGATTTTTGCTTTCCCAATGGAGAATATCCTAAACCATATTTTCCTCCACTTGATCTTTGGGAAGAAAGCACTTCATCAAGTTTATCTTTACCAAGCATAAGTCTTGATATAGTGCTATTTAATTCATAAATTTTATTTTTCAAATTCTTATTTTCATCTTTGAGAAAATCTTGAGAAGAATCATATAATAAAGATGATAGTTTTTATTTTTCTTCTCTTAGATTTATCATCTCTTTAGAGAGAGATGATACCTCTTTCTTAAGAACAGAATTTCTAGAATCAAATTTCTGCAATTCTTCATGTGTTTCATTTATTACTTCTAGCAGTTCTTCACTACTAGTAACAATATTATTCTTAGCAGAAGGAGAAGATGTTACCTTACTTTCATCGTCGATTGCCATCAAACAAAGGTTGGCAATTTCCTCGTATTCGATTTCTTTGTCGATGACTCATCTTCTTCGTCATCGCTCTAGGTAGTTGCTAACATGGCTTTCTTTTTGAAGCCCTTGTATGGTTTGTTTGAAACTGGATAATCAGCTCTAATGTGACCGGGCTTCTTGCAGCCATAGCACATAAGCGGTTCCCTTTTCGGAGTGGGATCCTTTGTGTAAGGTTTCTTGCTTTTCTTCAAGAACCTATGGAATCGTCTGGTGATTAAGGCCATTTCACCATCCTCTTCACTGCTCTCTGCTTCTTGTTCTAATTCCTTTTCTTTGTTGCTCATAGAAGCTTTGAGAGCGATTTACTTTTTCTTCTTCTCATCATCATTGACGATGGGAGTCATTTCTTCCATCTCGTATATCAATAATGACCCAAGCAGTGTCTCAACATCAAGCTTGTCAAGATTTTTGGCCTCCTGTATGGCTATCCTCTTTGGTTTCCATTCTGGTGGCAGAGATCTCAAGATTTTTCTGGTTAGTTCAACCTCCTTAATATTCTTACCAAGTAGTTTTAAACCATTTATAATAGTGGTGAACCGCGAGTGCATTTCAGAAATAGTTTCGTTAGGAGACATTTTAAATGATTCATACTCAGAAATTAGCATGTAAATTTTAGACTTTTTTACTTCACTAGTTCCTTCATATGTGACTTGTAATTTATCCCATATCTCTTTAGCAGAAATGCATGCAGATATTTTATTATATTCAGAAATATCTAATGCACAATGTAACATGCTTGTTGCTCTGCTATTGAGAGACATCATTTTACAATCCTCGTCAGTGAACTCAGTTTTGAGTTTAGGCATTGTATGAAGAGTCTCTCCAATAATTATTTCTTTTGAAGGAATTCTAGGTCCTTCTTCTATGATTCTCCATAGATTGTAATCTTGTCCTTCGACAAATATTTTCATTCTATTTTTCCAATAGTTATAATTTGAGCCATTGAACAAAGGTGGTCTAGTATAAGAGTGTCCCTCAGAGTAGCTATTTGCTGCCATTGGATCAACTCAAGGATTTTAAGCCTAAATAAGAGAACGAAGCTCTGATACCAATTGTAGCTCGAGGTTTCAACCAAAGAGGGGGGGTGAATTGGGTTTTTAAAACTTTTTGCGGAATTAATATAAGTTTATAAAAACGTATAAGCAGCAAACAATTAAGACAAGTAATGCGCTGTAAATAAAGAGTTTATGGAAAGAGGATGCAAACACAGTTTATAGTGGTTCGGCAATATCGGATTCGTTCCGACCCTATGTCCACTCTCTTCAAGGAACTTCTTGAAGTAATCCACTAAGAAATCTTAGTCGCACAACTTAGCTGGGTGTTGCACAAACCGTACACAAGCAATTTACAAGTGTTGCTTAAACCGAACAATCCTCTTCCTTTCGGAAGTTTCCCCTTCCTCTCGGAAGTAATCCCTTTACAAAATATGGTGTAAAGTAAGTAAAAGGTAGAGAGACAGCAAATGAAAGCTTATTACAACAGAAATGTCTCTCTTTCAAAGTAAAGCTTGAAGAAATGGCTCAACAAGATTATTTCAAAGCTTTTTGTGTTTCAAGAGTATAAAAACTTAATTGTGTGAGATCAACTCTTTTTGAATGTATGCAGCTTGTTATTGAATGCTTAAATGAATGGGTTTATATAGCAATCAATTAATATGGCCGTTAGCACTTTAATTTGAAAAAGATTTGCTTTAAAACATTCAGATTTGGAGTCCAATGGTCATATTTTTGAACTACCAGTCGACTGGGTCGTGATACCAGTCGACTGGGTTCACTTGGAAAAATCACGTTTTCAGACCTTCTGGGTATCCAGTCGACTGGTGTTTTTCATCCAGTCGACTGGGGACTTATTGTCCTTTTTACCAGTCGACTGGGTTGATTCATCCAGTCGACTGGGGACCTTCTGTCCCATATACCAGTCGACTGGTATATGTACCTAGTCGACTAGGTTGTCTTCCAACCCAGTTTTTCTTATGTTTTTCATTAAAAACATTTGTTTTAAAATCAACGGTTTTAGAAAACCTTTTGTGTTCGAGCCATTGAACAAGCTAATACAATGTATAAGTGAGACTTACATTGGTTCTAAACCTTAAGACCTATACTAGATCTTTAGTCTTCACTTGATACTTGATTTGGTTCGAGTTCTTGCACTTTGTTCCTTGGTTGAATGCGTTTGTTCCTTAATAAAACTTAGCTTAAACTTGTTAGTAAAATAACAGTTGTGTTTCGCCATCATTAAAATACGGGCGAGGGTCAACACTTTCCTAACAGCATATGGTGATCTATAGACATGTTGATAATGCACAATTCTAGGATGATAGTTATTGAATTTTCTAGGAGTCTTTAGTTGTGCATGCCTATAATGCTTAGGATATGAGTTCCTAGGATACATGTTTCTATTGTGAGGAATATGAATATACATGTCATTTCCAGAAAGTGTATGATGATGATTTCTAGGATAAATGTTTGCATTATCATGAGTATGCATATTATTTCTAGAATAACCATGATTGTAATTCCTAGGATATGCTTGTGTAGTGCGCAAGTCTTGAGTATAAAAATTATTCCTAGGATGCACATGATGATTATTCCTAGCATGTGCATAGGCATTCTTTGAATGAGCATACATATAAGCATGAGTATTTCTAGGATTCTTCAATCTTATATTAGCATTAGAATTAGTATTTCTAGACATGCTATCATTCAATGTGGGTGTGATTTTAACCTTTGAAGTAGAGGCTTCATTCACACATTAAGCTTTCATGAATAAGCCATCTTTTGATTTTTGCTTGCCTAATGGAGAGTATCCTAAACCAGATTTTCCTCCACTTAATCTTTAGCAAGAAAGCACTTCATCAAGCTTTTCTTTTCCAAGCATGAGTCTAGATATAGCACCATTCAATTCTAATATCTTCTTCTTTAAATTCTCATTTTCATCTTTGAGGAAATCTTGAGAAGCATCATACAGCAATGAAGATAATTTTTCTTTCTCTTCTCTTAGACTTATCATCTCTTTAGAAAGGGATACCACCTTTTTTTTAAGAGTAGAGTTCCTAGAATCGAATTTCTTCAATTCATCATGCATTTCATTTATGAATTCTAACAATTTTTCACTACTACTCACAATGTTATTTTTAGAAGAGGAAGAAGATAATACCTCATTTTCATCATCAATTGCCATAAGGCATAGGTTGGCAATTTCCTCGTACCCGACTTCTTTATCCAAGGATTCATCTTCTTCATCATCACTCCAAGTAGTTGCTATCATAGCTTTCTTTTTGAAGCTCTTGTATTGTGTACTTGTAGCTGTGCAATCAGCCTTGATGTGATCAGGCTTCTTGCATCCATAGCACACAAGTGGTTCCCTTTTTGAGGTGGGATCCTTTGTGTATGGTTTCTTGCTTTTCTTCAAGAATCTACGAAACCGTTTGGTGATTAAGGCCATTTCACCGTCTTCTTCGCTGCTCTCCTCCTCTTCTTCTGATTCTTCTTCTTTGTTGCTTGTGGAAGCTTTAAGAGCAATCACCTTTTTCTTCTTCTCATCATCATTGACAATGAGATTCATTTCTTCCATTTAATATGTCAACAATGACCCAAGGAGTGTCTCAACATCAAGTTTGTCAAGATCTTTGGCTTCCTGAATAGCCGTCTTGTTTGCTTTCCAAGTGGATGGCAAAGATCTTAAGATTTTTCTTGTTAATTCAAATTCCTCAATGTTCCTACCAAGAAGCTTCAAACCATTAACGTGAGTGCATTTGAGAAATTGTTTCATTAAGAGACATTCTAAAAGATTCATATTCGGATACTAGTATATAGATTTTTGATTTTTTAACCTCACTAGTTCCTTCATATGTAACTTGCAATTTATCACATATTTCCTTAGCTGAAACACATGCAGAGATTTTATTGTATTTAGATATATCTAAAGCATAATGTAAAATACTTGTTGCTCTACTATTGAAAAACATCATTCTACAATCCTCCCCATTGTACTTAGTTTTGAGATTAGGCATTGTATGATTGATTTCTCCAGTAGTGATTTACTTTGATGGAATTCTAGGTACCTTTTCAATGACTCTCCACAGATTATAATCTTGTTATTCGATAAAGATTTTCATCCTGTTGTTCCAATAGTTATAGTTGGAGCTATTGAGTAAGGGAGGTCTAGTATATGAGTGTTGTTGGTATTTGTCTAAGGTTTAAATATGTCTAAACATCGTTTAAAGATGGTTAAAGTCTAAACCAAGGCTGGAAGATTAAAATACAGCATGTTAAAGGAGTGCACACATGTGTGTGCATCACTTTGGGTGTGTGTGCACACCCCTAATCAACAAGGTAAAGGAGTGCGCACTACTATGTGAAGGGTAGCATCAGTGTGTGCCGCATCTCCTTCACCAGCTCTGCACCGCCCAACAAGGAGGTAGTCTAAAGAAGGGCAGCACCGCACCACCCCTCCACCAGCGTCGCACCGTCCAAAATGTGGTGCAAAAGGGCTTTGCCTAGCACCTCACTGCCCCCTATTCAGTGCTAGGCACACTGATGCACACATGGACAGCTTGTTTCAACCTCCTCTTAGATGCGTGGATGCAAGGTTAAAATGCACAGCACCACTTAGGATTGATGGAGGGCCATGGCTGAATGGTCATCAAGATTTCAGGGTGGAGAATGACACACAAGATTGGACAAGAAGTTAGTGCACTATATAAAGGGTCACCTAGCTTCATTCTCAACAAGAACAATGTGATGTAACTTGTGAGACATGTGTGTGAATGAGAGAATTGTGTGAGAGTGCAAAGACACAGACATACAAGAGGAACTCTTTGTAGAGAGGCTGGTTGTAAAGAAGAGAGAGTAGTATAGAATTGATAGAAAGCATTGTAATAGGTCTATCACTTTCTTGTTCTCTTCTTTGTTCCTTCAAGAACTTATGGATTCTTGAAGAGGGTTGTTAGATTGTAAAGAACCATTGATTTAGTGTAGAGAGTTCAGAGGAACTCACGGGGACATAGACTATTACCGAACTTCGATAATAAATCACTTGTCTTCTTTTCTTTCTTGCTTTCGATTGCTGTATTTCTTTCTACAAGTCATTCTAGACTTGGGTGTTTGGAAGATCATCACCTGGGCATCTTGTCAAGGTGATTTCCAATAGTGGTATCAGAGCTTGCATAGCTGGGTGTCAGAGCAAGAACAAAAGGTGACGGAGTCAAGACTCCAAGAATCAGAGGTCAACTTCTTAGGTGATTCAATAACGGAGTTAAGATCTATATCTGATCGTGTTCTTGAGGTAAATCAAGAACGGAGTTAAGATCAATATTTGATCGTGTTCTTGAGGGTGATTCAAGAATGGAATAAGGATTAAGATATGATCATGTTCTTGAGGGTGATTCAAGAATGGTATTAAGATCCATCTTCGATTTATGTTCTTGAGGTTTAGAAGAATTTGGAAAGCAATTCTGGGTACTGCATAAATCAAGGGATCTTCTCCACAAGATGGGTTCAAATTTCGGTATTGAGAAGTTTGATGGAAAAGGAGATTTTTCCCTGTGGAAGCGAAAGATCAAGGCGGTTCTAGTGTAACAGAAAGTGGACTTGGCTCTTGGAGAAAATGATGTTTTTCCAGCAAGTACCACGGAGGACAAGCGGAATGAGATGAAGAAGATGGCTTACAACACCATCTTCTTGCACATGTTGGATAATGTCACAAGGCAGTGTTGAGACTCGAAAGATCCAGCTGTAATTTGGAAGAAACTAGATAAGTTGTTTCTTGCTAAGACTCTCCCGGATAAGAGGTATCTTCATAAACAAATCTTTTCTTTTAAATTTTATCCTAATAAAGAGTTGCAAGATGATCTTGATGCCAAGATGAGGAGTGCATCAAATGGAAGAGGGTTGTTCATTATAAGAAGGCCAACAACTCGGTATGGCAGTAACTATGGCTACTACTGGATCAGAGGTAGAGGAAAGAGCTATAGGAGAGTGCACAGCAACATGCATGGCTACTACCGGGACAGAGGTAGAGGTGAGAGCCATGGGAGAATGCACAGCAATATGCATGGCTACTACTGGGACAGAGGTAGAGGAGAGAGCCATGGGAGAGTGCACATCAACATGCATGGCTACTACCAGGACAGAGGTAGAGGAGAGAGCCATGGGAGAGTGCACAGCAACATGCATGGCTACTACTAGGACAAAGGTAGAGGAGAGAGCCATGGGAGAGTGCACAACAACATACATGGCTACTACCGAGATAGAGGTAGAGGAGAGCCATAAAAGAGTGCACAGCAATATGCATGGCTACTACCGGGATAGAGATAGAGGAGAGAGCCATGGGAGAGAGCACTCTAAATCGAGATTTGGAGGGAGGAGTTGCTACTACTGCCATAAGGAGGGTCATGTCAAGAAAGATTGCAAGAAGATGACAAGGAATAGAGGAAGAAGCCATACCAAGAATGGAGAGGCTTCGGTTGCCAAGACAAAACAGCAAGATGATGATGTTCTTATTGTGTACTCGGGTGTGAGCAAGGGGTAAGAAAGCAGCGGGAAATAGATCTTGGATACCGGGTGCACTCATCACATGTGCCCTTACCAGAGTTGGTTCAAGAATTTCAAGGAAACCAATGATGAAAAGGTTTTCTTGGGGAATGATATTTCTTACCAAGTGAGGGTCACGGGAGACATCCAGGTGAGGATGTTTGATGGAATGACAAGGCTACTGAAAGATGTGAGGTATCTCCTGGATTTGAGGAGGAATTTGATCTCATTGGGGCAGCTGGATTCCATGGGATACACATGCAAGATAGAGGGAGGAAAGATCAAGCTAGCCAAGGGATCTTTGATAGTGATCAAAGCATCAATGAAGGATGGACTCTATGAGATGATTGGAGACATGGAGATCAAGGATCAAGCAGCAAGCTTGATGGCTGAGATGGATAAGGCAGCCCTTTGGCACACTCACTTGGGACATATGAACAAAAAGGGCCTGCAAGTTCTCAGTAAGGATGGCTTACTTGGTGGAAACAAAGTAGAGGAACTTCATTTCTGCTAATGTTGTGTTCTTGAGAAGCAACACCAGGTCAGCTTCAACACCAGAGTGCACAAGTCTAAGGGCATTCTTGACTACATTCATACGGACCTTTGGGGACCAGCAAGGACACTAACACAGGGAGGTAACTTTTACTTTCTGTCTTTAATTGATGATTATTCAATAAAGATTTGGGTTTATTTGGTTAAAAATAAATCAGATGCTTTGAATAAGTTAGTGGTATGGAAAAGGCTGGTAGAGACTCAAATGGGTAGAGTAGTTAAGGGGATAAGAACCGATAATGGCTTAGAAATTTTTAAGCAAAAACTTGATCAATTCTATAGATTAAATGGGATTCTAAGACATAGGATGGTTGTGGAAACCTCTCAGCAAAGTGGAGTTGTTGAGTGGATAAATAAGACCCTTATGGCAAAGGTTAGGTGCATGTTACATGGATCCGGATTACCCAAATATTTTTGGGGGGAAGTTATGTCTACTGCTGCATATTTGGTTAATAGATCACCCTCTAGAGCTTTAGAGCTCAAGACTCCCGAAGAGATGTGGAGTGAAAAACCCCCTGAGTTGGACAACCTTAGAACTTTTGGGTGTGCTGCATATGCACAACAAAAGGATGATGTGCTTAGCCCAGGATCTAGAAAATGTGTGTTTCTAGGATATGGGGAAGGGGCTAAGGGGTATAGGTTATGGTCCTTAGAAGGATTGAAACTCATAATAAATAGGGATGTAAATTTTAATGAATTGTTATTTCCTTACTTAGAGAAAACTAACCCTGCAGGGGCTAGTGAGCAAACCAGTTTGGTTTTTGTAGAGCATAGCATTAAGGAGAATTTAGTTCAGGTAGAGCAAGGAAGGTAAGAGGGTTCAGACCAGGTAGAGCCCATTGATGAATGCCAAGCTCAGGACACTCATGAGGTGGTTGAACTGGAAGTTGATGATGACGGGAGTCGGAAGGACTCTCAGCTCACAAGAGACAAAGCAAGAAGGCTGATCGGACCACCTTCAAGATATAAGTTTGTAGATGCTGCGGATGCAGTAGCTCCTTGGACAGAAGGAGAGATGAGTGAATGAGAGACTTACATTGATGCCATAGAATGTAAGGATTCGCCAAGATGGAAGCTACCTATGGAGGAAGAAATGAATTCTTTGAGGAAGAACAACTTCTGGGAATTGGTGCACATTCTGGGAAATCAGACAGTTGTGGATTGTAAGTGGACTTACAAGATCAAAGAAGGGTACCCTCCAAGAGATGAAGTCTAGAACAAAGCTAAACTGGTGGCGAATGGGTTCACGAGAAGAGAAGACATAGATTTTACAGAAACTTTCTCACCTGGACACAAGGTGGAGAAGATGGTGAGTATCCTCATCTATGTCATTGATGTACTGTTGGTTCAGAACAGCAGGAAGAGGATGGAAAGGTTTACATCTCAACTCAATGAGGAGTCCAAGAGGAAGGATCTCAGCCTTACACAAAAGATCCTTGAGATGTGTAGAATTCAAGAAAATGAGAGAAACTGGTTAAGGGTTTCTTGGGCAATGGGTATTCTCAACAGATTTGTGAGTAGTCCCGGAAAGAAGCATTGGCTTGGGATGAAGTGGTTGCTGAGGTATTTGAAGGCTCAGTGGCAGCCGGTGGTAGCACTCATAACAACCGGGGCAGAATGCATAGCGGCTACAGAAGCCATAAAGGAGGTTATGTGGTGCAAAGGGTTGTTAGACGAGTGGGAGGTCCTAAAAGAGTAGGTGGTGGTGTCTTCGAATAGCCAAAGTGCATGGCCCTTGTGGAGGAATCTGGTGTTCCATGAGGGTATGAAGCATATGGATGTTCGGTATCATTACATTCTGGAAAATGGTACGAAAAGATGCATTCATGTTGACAAAAAGACCACGGAGGAAAGTCTTGCAGATTTAGGCACCAAGGTTCTTCCTCTAAGAAGGTCTAATCATTGCCTTGGACTTCTTAGGAATGGAGTCGGTTGAATGATGACTCAAGATGAGTTTGGATCCTGAAGTTCTCTACACAATGGTTCGGGTTTAAACGCTTAAACAAAGGTAGAGATTGTTGGTATTTATCTAAGGTTTAAACATGTCTAAACATGGTTCAAAGATGGTTAAAGTCTAAACCAAGGTTGGAAGATTAAAATACAGCATGTTAAAGGAGTGCACACATGTGTGTGCACACCCCTAATCAACAAGGCAAAGGAGTGTGCACTGCTGTGTGAAGGGCAGCATCAGTGTGCGCCACACCACTCCTTCACCAACGCCACATGACCCAGTAAGGAGGTAGTCTGAAGAAGGGTAGCGCCGCACCGCCCCTCCACCAATGCCGAACCATCCAGAACGTGGTGCAAAGGGGCTTTGCCTAGCGCCTCACCGCCCCTTGTTCATCGCCTAGGCGCTAGGCACACAAATGCACACATGGAGAGCTTGTTTCAATCTCCTATTAGGTGTATGGATGCAAGGTTAAAATGCATAGCACCACTTAGGATTGATGGAGGGCCATGGTTGAGTGGTCATTAAGATCTAAGGGTGGAGAATGACACACAAGATTGGACAAGAAGTTGGTACACTATATAAAGGGTCACCTAGCTTCATTCTTAATAAGAATAATGTGTTGTAACTTGTGAGACATGTGTGTGAATGAGAGAATTGTATGAGAGTGCAAAGACACAGACATATAGGGACTCATTGTAGAGAGGCTGATTGTAAAGAAGAGAGAGTACTATAGAATTGATAGAAAGCATTATAATAGGTCTATCACTTTCTTGTTCTCTTCTTTGTTCATTCAAGAACTTATAGATTCTTGAAAAGGGTTATTGGATTGTAAAGAACCATTGATTTAGTGCAGAGAGTTCAGAGGAACTCACAGGGACGTAGGTTATTGCTGAATCTCGATAACAAATCGCTTGTCTTCTTTTCTTTCTTGCTTTCGATTGCTGTATTTCTTTCTACAAGTCATTCTAGACTTGGGTGTTTGGAAGATCACCACCTGGGCATCTTGTCAAGGTGATTTCCAACAAGTGTCCCTCAGAATAACTATTTGCTGCCATCGGATCAACTCAAGGATATTAAGCCTAAAATTGAGAACAAGGCTCTGATACAATTGTAGACTGAGGTTTCAACCCAAGAGGGGTGTGAATTGGGTTTTAAAAACTTTGACAGATTAAACACAAGTTTATAAAACGGATAACACAACAATCATATAAACAAGTAATATGTGTTGTAAATAAAGAGTTTAAGGAATAGAGGATGCAAACTCAGTTTAGAGTGGTTCGGCAATATCGGAATCATTTCGACCCTACATCCACTCTCTTCAAGGAACCTCCTTGAAGTAATCCACTAAGAAACTTAGTCGTGCAACTTACAGTTATTGCATAAACCTTACAATCCTTTCCTCTTGGAAGCAAACCCCTTCCTCTTGGAAGCAAAGACCTCTTCCTTTCGGAAGCAAATCCCTTTACAATAAATACTGTAAAGAAAACAGTAGAGAGACAACAATGGAAGCTTATACAACTAAATAAAATCTCTCTTTCAAGGTAAAGCTTGAAGAATGGCTCAGCACAAATATTTCAAAGCTTTTTGTGTATCAAAGAGTAAAAACTTGATCGAATGTGTAACTCATTGTTTTTAAATACTCAGTAGTGTGGGTTTAAATAGCCTTGATGTAATATATCCGTTCTGAATTGATTTGGTATGCTTTTGTACATCAAATATACAGGTCTGGTGCCATAACAGTTATATTTTTTGAATTACCAGTCGACTGGGTCTAAGACCCAGTCACCCGATCGACTGGGTCCACTTTACAAATCTCATTTTTAAGGCTATTGAAGGTACTAGTCAACTGGGTATAACTTACCAGTCGACTGGGAAACTTTTGCCCAAAGTACCAGTCGACTGGGTTGTTCTTACCAATCGACTAGGAAACTTCTACCCAGAACACTAGTCGACTGGTATGAAGAATCCAGTCAACTGTGGACATACTGTCCCATATACCTGTCTTCTGGTATATGTACCCAGTCGACTGGGTTGCCTATCAACCCAGTTTTCATGTTTTGAAAAGATTTTAATTTAAAACATTTGATTAAAGGATTATGTTAAAAATTCTTTTCAAAAAGAGCCATTGGATAAGCTAATTACCTGAACAAGTGAGACTTACAACTTGTTTTAATACCTTATACCTATACTAGTTCTTCTATCTTCACTTGACATTTGATTCAGAATGAGTTCTTGTACCTTGATCCTTGGTTGAATCCTCTTATTGCTTAATACACTTAGATAGAATCGTTAGTATAATAAGAGTTGTGTTTTGTCATCATTAAAATATAGGTGAGGGTCAACACATGTTATATAGGACAAATATACCCCTAAATCAGAAGATGACACATGTCAACCATAAGGGTAAAATAGTAACTTTTACCCTCATGGGCTCTATAAATAAATGGTCCCCCAAGCGGTAAGAATTCCATTCACTCCTCGATTTCTACTTCCTCTAACTCATAGTCTGATTTAAACTTTGAAGGGTCCTTCCCAGACCAAACCACTTTGGGTCGACTTTCTTTCAAATACCTTGGACCTTATCCCGATTGCAGCATCCTTCACAACCTCGACTCCAACATCTGATCTAACTTCCATGTCTGACTTGACTGGCCCTTGGACCAAGCACTACCTATTTTCAGCATCAACAGTATGCACTCTTCTCTGTACAAGCATTTGTCATAGGGAGATAGAGGTTGGAACCTCTTATTGCGTCCTTCACTCTAGAAGGTGACTACCTCACCATTTTGCCATTTTATCCCCAAATGGAACCATTAAAGTACTCTATCTTTCTCCCTCTGTCTATATATATAGACTTATATGTTTAAATATATCTATGTAATTTGTTAATGCATCATCAGTAGGATCTTTGATGATGTTATATTTCGATTTCTATCACTATAAGAAAAATGTGTATCACCAACAGCGTCTTCCCGTCAGTGAAGCCCTTTCTGCCGTCGGTGATAGTTATCTCCGACAGATGCCCGTCGGTGATAAGCCATCGGAAACAACCTCCTTAGTGATAGAACTTTTCTTCGATGGCATTAATATCTGTTTGAGAAAATAGTATCAACGACGAACTCGTTGTCAATGATATCTTTTCCCAAAATTAAATTTTGTAATCTTTAATAAATAATAATAATAAATACTTTATTATCGACGGATAATTCCGTCGGTGATAGTATTTTTCCAGGTAAAATTGAAGACGTATCATCGACGAAATACGTCGGTGATACTAATAATCAAGAAAAAGCAAACCGTATCACCGACGGGTATATTCCGTCAGGGATTATACTTTTCTCATTTTCCATTGTCACTATCATCGACGGATTATTCCGACGGTAATACGATTTTTTCATTAAATTTTAATTTTTTTTTGTTATTTTACCTATAGCAAAATACATATGTAATTACATAAGTGAAATCCTATTTCCACGGCCAAAATAGCCAAAACCCATTACATAATCTCCATCATCAAGTAAAATTAAATAAATAAAATACTATTTATCTCTCAAAAATACAATATTGATAAATAAAAAACAACAAATCACGAGTTGCTAAGTTAGTGCCATCATTGTCTCAGGTCTCGACTTCATCCTCAAGAATTATGGGAACCTATAGAAGAATACAAAAGGCATAAGATATATATTCAATACATATATGTATAAACTAATGAATACAAAAATTAATAACAGTTAAAAGTTTTACACCTCTACTATTTAACCCAAATCGAAACTAAAGATCTGAAATGGATTTCATTTGTTTCCACAAGTCACGTTCAACTCCACAAACGTGTCGGTACCCTCGGTTCGTCCATTACTCGACTATTTTACAATTCCACTCTAAAAACTGCCAAATGTTAAACTTTCTTAGGCCAAAACACACACTTTTTGAAGCCTAGTGATCTGAAACGGATTTTGTTTGTTTCCACGAGTCATGTTCGACTCCCCAGATGTGCTAGTACCCCCGGTTCGTCCATTACTCTACTATTTTACATTTCCACCCTAAAAACCACTAAGTGTTGAACTTTATTATGCCAAAACACACACTTTTGGAAGTCTAATGATCTAAAACGGATTCTGTTTGTTCCTACGAGTCACATTCGACTCCATGGACGTGCCATTACCCTCGATTCGTCAATTACTCGACTATTTTACAGTTTCACCCTAAAAACCGCTAAGTATTGAAATTTATTAGGCCAAAACACACACTTTTGGAAGCCTAGTGATCTGAAACAGATTTTGTTTTTTCCCATGAGTCACGTTCGACTCTACGAATGTGCCGATACCCTCGGTTTATCCATTACTCGATTATTTTACATTTTCACCTTAAAAACTGCTAAGTGTTGAACTTTATTAAGCCAAAACACACACTTTTGGAAGCCTAGTGATCTAAAACATATTCCTTTTGTTCCCAAAAGTCACGTTTGACTCCATGGACGTGCTGGTACCTCCGATTCATCCATTGCTCGACTATTTCACATTTCCACCCTAAAAACTGGTAAGTGCTTAAATTTATTAGGCTAAAATACACACTTTTTGAAGCCCTGTGATCTAAAACGGATTCTGTTTGTTCCCACAAGTCATGTTCGACTCCACAGACGTGCCAGTACCCCCGGTTCGTCCATTACTTGACTATTTTACATGTCCACCCTAAAAACCACTAAGGGTTGAACTTTATTATATGAAAGCACACACTTTTGGAAACTATCACACTTTTGAAAACAAAAGGCATAAGATATTTAACTTTCATTTAATTGAAATTAACTTACAGTGGATGGTTGATGTGCCGTCACAAAATGTTGCATCATCTGTTGCTGCTGCAGTTGCTGTTGCTGCACCACCTGCTATAGTTGCAGCTTAAATTCTTGTCGTATTTCTAATTTTTCTTGTTGAAATTGGTTCTCCATGCTATCGACACATGTCTGCATGATCTCATTTATTTTTCTTTCTTCTTCTAGTTCCTGCTACACCATTTTGCCATAATTGAACGGTGTAAAGCATGATACGTTGGATCTATTTGTGGAACTACTTCCCAGAGAATCATAATTGAACATGTGACCACTAAGCATCCCACAAAACCCATAAACTGTCCCTTCTTTATCCCTCTAGATGCCTAACCCATTAACGCTGCGAGATCTCAACTTGAGATGATGCGTCAAATTCCTCACTAGTACTTTCCTGTATGAGTCGCACATATGTTTCCTACCATGAAAATTAATACATACAATTAGTAATCTTTTTTCTCCCAAAAAATATTAATAAGAAGAGTTATTTATCGAATGAGTAAAAAATATATTATATATATACAACGGTCGTACATGACCTCTGATCAACATATTCATTCATCACCGGGCTTTGTGGGTCTTATTAAATACCTCAACAAGATTAGCTAGTCTGCTCAATTCCTTGGACTGCACATTGGAATTTGTCAACAAAAAATAATTGAACACAATACATATAAATATCTCTCTTTATATATACATATATATATATATATATAATTATAGATAAATAAAGAAATCGTATACCAATGACTCTGTATAAGCATCAATACTAATCGACCCCCCAATGTGGTAGACACGCAAATCAGCTCCTAATTGCCTGTTCTGAGACACCAACTTGGATTATTTATGTAACGACCCATCCCAGGTTGGGCATCCTCGTGATAGTGTTGTCACATTTTGAAAATTGTAGCACGACATATATAGGCAACAATAAAAATAACACCAATAGAAATTTTTACATCAATCCTTAACCCTCAAAAGGGAAGATACATCATTATGATATTAACTTAAACATTATATACAACGTAAAATGCATGAATATTTACAAATAAATTTTTATTTTATTTTCTCATTAGTATGAGGATGTAGACAAGTACGTGGCTTACAGATAATGATTTCATCTGAACCTCAACTCACCAAACTATTTGTCCTGCCTGCTACCTGAAATCATTGTACAATGAGGGATGAGCTTTACAAGCTCAGTGAATTAAATTTACTAGAAGTATTCAATTTTTATAAATAGTCTGTTAATATTTAATCATTGATATCTCATATAACTTGTAATAGCATTCTACTATCACTACATATATCATAAATGCCATTCTCTATCAATCTCTTCTTCTTATATATTTGTTCACCTTAAGACCATCAATTATCTCATAATTACCTCCTTATGAGGTTCACAGCATAAAGTCTACCATTTAGATGGTTCTTATCATATCATACTTCTATGTTTCTTTTTCACCATAACTATCTCTCTGTGAGACTCATTCATCTATAAATATACAATAACAAACAACACTGTAGCATTTTAGTAATACAATCAATTTTTAAAATAGATGTAATGCATGAATTATTATTAGGGAACGTCTTCTCACATGTTGACATGTTTTTATCTTAGACCGACCCCCTCCTGGTTCTTTTATTTTCAGCATATACCAATTGTCACAGTTTTCTTTTATTTCCAGCATATACTGGCTGTCATGGTTTTTCAATTAGACCGGCCCCCTCCCAGTTCTTTTATTTCATGCATATACATATGAACAATGATATGAAATATGCATATGAACAATAATATATAAACAAACATGGATTCAAATATTTAAATTAGCTATCCTGATTATTCTCAAATTATTATTTGAAAAATTCCACTAAATTCCTCTCCTTATAAATCACATCAAATCATCAATCATAACTTGTCAAGATCTACTAAATTTCCTCTCCTCATAAATCGTATCAAAACATCAACCATAGCTCATCAAGAATTTCACTTATCGCTTTTATTATTAAATCAAATCATTATTCCAATAATATAATTTCTCATAAAATAATTCTATACATATCCACTATTCCTATCACACCTATCAACCAATTTTCATCTATCATCAAAGCATAAGTTAATAATTTATTCTAATATTATCACTAGATATTTCATATTTATCTTAATTACTTAAAGTAAATCTAACTCACCACGTAGCACTTAGAGCTACTCGTGAATCACCTCTTTGCCTTTCCTGCTCCTCTCAGCAATTTCCCTCGGTTTCTAATCGTCAATACCTGACATAATATTTATATTAAATTTCTAATTTATTCTTCAATTCTTCATAATTCACACCCTTTGAAAATTCCTACTTTGAATTCCAAGAAATTTCATGTATGCTAGATTTCAAAAATAAACTTCATGTTATTACCTTCTGTTTTTCTTAGAGCTTCCCGTGACTCTCTATAAAATTCTCCCATAAATCCCTTCAAAATTTTGCTCTTTCAACATTTCTTTCAGTCCCCAAATGTTTAAAGAAATAGAGTAGTTTGAATTGAGGAAAGAAGAAAATCAAATAGGATTTGGTAAGTATATATAAAAATAACGAATCGGTGTCTATATATATAAAAACTTTTTTTCTCCCTTAACTATTCACCATTTTGTGCTATGTTTCATGCATGATACACAATATTACACCATTTTTTTCATTTGGCAACATCTAGATTCCAGATGTTGCCACGTTTTTTTTTTTTTTGAAAAACTTTTTTTAGATTTATTTTATTCAATAATAATTCTTTCACGTATATATATTATTTTAATTCCATGTCATATTTATTAAATTACTTCTTTACCCTTACTTTACTAATACGGGTATTACAATTCTACCCACCTTACAAAAATTTCGTTCCCGAACTTTTCTTACCTAATTCATGAAAGAGTTGGGGGTATTATTTCCTCATTCTTGCTTCATGGTCCCAAGTAATTTCTTTAGTATATTTATTCCGTCACAGAACTTGAATTAATGGAATTACTTTATTACATAATACTTGTTCTTTTTTGTCTAAATTTCTCATTGGTACTTGTATAAAAGTCAAATATTTCTTAATTTCTACAGCTTGGCTCAAAATATTATGAGATTTATCAAGTAAGCGCTCTTCGCAAAAGTGTAACGTCGAATATGTTATGTCACTACTTCAACTCTAGAGGCAAATCCAGGCTATTCACAACTAGCCCAACTTTCTCAATAACCTCATAGGGTCCTACTTACCTCAGACTCAACTTTCCTTTCTTTTTGATCCTCAACACACCTTTTCATGGAGATATTTTTAATTACACCCAACCACCTACTTGAAATTCAAGTGGTCTTCTTCTATTATTAGCATAGCTATTTGGTCTACTCAGTGCTACTTTACGGTTCTCTCTAACTAGTTTGATCCTCTTAATTGTTAACTCAATAATTGATGGACCAAATATATTTCTCTCTCCCAGTTCTTCCAAACATACTAGAGTTCTTCACCTTCTACCCATCCGTTAAGGATGAAAAGCAATATTAAATTGTAACTGTGTACCCGTGGCTTTCTGAAAGCCTCTCCAAAACCAAGATGTAACTTTAGCATCTTTATTTGACACTATGCTTAATAGTATCCCATACAACCTCACAATCTTAGCTAGATACAGTTTAGCCAACTTTTTAGGACTCCAACTTGTTTTAGTTAGAAGAAATTGAGATGACTTAGAAAGTCTATCTACTATCACTTACACTATATCGCGACCTCTATGGGTGTAGAAAAATCCATTAATAAAATCCATGCTCATATTTTTCTATGGTCATTTGAGCACAGGAAGAGACTGTAGTGAGCCTCCTGGATGTCTATTCTCTAATTTCACTTATGGACAAACCAAACATCTAGAAATATATTTAACTACATCACTCATCAATCTTGACCGCCAGAAGTTTTGTCTCAACCCTCTATACATTTTATTGTTACCTAGGTGCATCGAATATACATCATCATGTACCTCCCTCAATATCTTCTTTCTCAACTTCGCGTCATTGGGAACACAAATCCTATGTTCCAATACCAAAATACTCTCATTTCAAAATTTGAATTCATATTACTTTCTAGTAAGCACTCAATGCTTAATCTTTTCTATCTCTTTATCTCTACCTTGCATCTCTAACAAGCATTTTACTATGGATGACTGTACAACCATATTTGTTAACAATGATCCTCTATCACTGATATTCAACTTCATTCTTATCTCTCTAAATCTATCATCAATTACACACCATGACTTTCAATAGCAGACAATCTTTTTGTAGATTTTCTACTCAATGCATTAGCTACCACCTTCACCTTTTTCTAGATGATAGTGAATTATACCATCATAGTCACTAATCAACTCCATCCACCATCTTTGCCTCAAATTCAACTCTCTCTAGGTAGGTAAATATGTCAAACTCTTATGATCAGTGAATATCTCACAAATGGCTCCATACAGATGATGTCTCCAATATTTAAAGTAAACACTATGGCAACCAACTCTGAGTCATGGGTAAGGTAATTTCTCTCATGATTCCTCAATTACCTAGAAGCACACACTATCTCATGTTGCATCAACACATATCCCAACTCTTGATGGGATGCATCACTAGACACTACAAATCCTTCATCACCAAAGAGAAGCACCAATACTGGAGCTGTAGTCAATTTCTCTTTTAGTAATTGGAAACTTTTCTCACACTTCCCATACCATACAAATCTCACCTTTTTCTTGGTTAAACAAGTCAAAAATACTGTGATAATAAAAAAAATTATGAATGAATCTTCTATAATGAGCAGTTAACCCCAAGAAGATTATAATCTCAGTTACATTAGTTGGTTTCTCCCAACTCAATATTGCCTCTACCTTTTGTGGATCAACTGTTATGCCATCTCCCGATATTACATGTCTAAAGAAAGTAGCTTTATTAAGCCAAAAACTCACATAAAAATTTCGCATGTAATTTCTCTTTCCTCAAGATCTCCAACACTATTTCTAAATTCTTCACATGTTGTTCTTCCTTCTTAGAATATATCAGAATGTCAAATACAATCATAAACTTGTTAAGATATAGTTTAAACACTCTATTCATCAAGTCCATAAATGTTTCTGGAGCATTAGTCAATCCAAATGACATCACAAGAAGCTTATGACCATAACGTGTCCTAAAAGCAATCTTAGACACGTCTCCTTTCTCTATCCTCATTGATGATAACCTGATCTCAGGTCTATTTTTGCAAATACCCTTGCTCCATACAACTTCTCAAATAAATCATCTATCTTGGGTAAAGGATATTTGTTCTTAATGGTAACTTATTCAATTATCTATAGTCTATACACAATTTCATTGTTCCATCTTTCTTTCTCACAAACACTACATGGGCTCCTCATGGTGACACACTAAATCGAATAAATTGTTTATCTAATAACTCTTGAACTTTTAACTCTCTTAACCCAGTGGGTGTCACTCTATAAGGTGTCATCGATATATGTGATGAACCTAGTATCACATCAATAAAGAAAATACATTAGAATATTTCACCACTAAGATTTATTCTAACTTCCTATTTTCCTTTTTAGAATCCATTATATATGCCAAATACTCCTCACCACCCTTCTATAATCATCTACTAGTAGTCCAAGCAAAATAAGATAGTTCGAGAGTATCTTATGTTCTATCTAAAAGTTAAACTCTTCATGTCCATATCTTGAACACTATATTCTTTCTAAAATAATCAACTATATTCAAAGATAGTAAATCAATCACTTGCTTGACCCTTTCACTGACTTCTTTTATTTGCTTTCCAACTCCATGAGTAAATACCTTGCCTCTTTAAATTGATAAACACTTTACCTGTGAGGATAATGGAGTTGAGACTTCTTTCTTGGTTGAATTCAAAGTTTTATGGATCATTGGTTTATGGTAAGAAGGTTTAGGCTTAGTGCACACACTCACAGTTTCTCAGAAGACATGATTTGAAAATCTCGTTAGCATCTATGAGTTTTAGCCAATGTTTGTTTGAATGCTAGACGTTTGTCCAAAACTCTCGGATAAACAACAATCATGCTATATTACTTTTCATGTATTGCTGTTTTGCTTGCATCACTAAGTACTAGCAATGAGCTAGTTGGGGGTTGTGATTAGGGCATGAAAATGCACTTCAGATAGAGTTAATTATATGCATTTGTTGAGATTAATTTTGATTATTCATTGAATTTCTTGACAAGTGTGGTCCTTTGGAGAATTCTGTGTTTTAGTGTGTCGTGCAGATTTAAAAAAACAAAGAAGCCTTGAACAAAAAAATATATAAAATATGTTCGAAAGAATCCACAACATCCAAACCAGTTTAGAGTAGGGAAACCGAGTTTCCCAAGAGGAGTGCAACAAAACCCATCATTTCTAGACTGTTAAAGATAAATTGAGCATTTTGCTAAGTCATGTTGTCACTAGCAAAGGGTGAAAAGGAGTTTCACTAAATTGCCAGAATTTTTCATACATATCAATCATTTTTACGGATTAAACTATATTGATTCAGGAAAAACCAGGAGATGAGCCATATATGCTTGGAAAGATCCGGATGTCTATTTACTGGAGAATTTTATGGCTCATAAATACGATTTTTCTAGAGAAAGTTATGATAGTTTTAGTAGACAAAGGTCAGGTTGTGCATGATTTTAACGTGGGAAGTGAAGGAACTATTAAAATCATATTTTATTTTGGGATTTGCACAGTCTGGACAATAGCACAACTGGACCAGTTCTGGACAACAGAAACTGAGCCTAGACAGCAGCAGAAGCAAATGGCCTGAACAGAAACCCTAAGGCGACTTTTCTGTCTATAGAGCCGTTTCCATACAGCTATATATAGGATTTTAGACTCAAAGAACAGGGGGCTGAATAGATAAACACTGAATTTCTTGAGAGCTATTATGATTATGTATTATCGGTTAGGCTAAGTTTCAACCAAGGTGAAGAGATGAACTCCTAGACATAGTGGGTTTGTCTTGTATTTAATTCAGTATTTGTGTTTTTAACATTGAATAATTATTTTGAATTGTTCCCTTTATTTAAAATTGAAGTTGATGTTTTTGTGTCACAGACAATTATATTTTGTTCTTCCATAGCTTTTATTTAACTCCGGTGGTTGTTGGTATTTTTCTCCATATAAGTTCAGTCATGCTTCTCTTATGTATGGAATTTAGGATGCAGTTGATTTCGGTATATTAATTATATATGGTTATCCTTTACTACGTTATTGTCTACGGATATATTTTCGATTTAGGATATCATATATGATTGACCATTGCATTACTTATAAAAATAAGAAGGGGATTTCTTATAATAATTTACAAAAGAATATTTTTGGTGCTTTCACTATTATTTTTTGATTACATATTTGGGATGTGAAATATGTACTTGAGTTATTGTTGGAAATCACCTTCAAGATGCCCATGTGGTGATCTTCCAAACAACCAAGTCTAGAACGACTTGTAATGAACAGATACAACAATCAAGCAAAGAAAGAACACAAGCAATTGTTATCGAGGTTCGGCAAATGCCTACGTCCTCGTGAGCTACTTCGAGCTCTCTGCACTAAATCAATGAGTTCTTGCAAATATAGCAACACCTCCTCAAGAACCCTCTTGTTCTTGATATATGAAAGAAAAGAAAAGAAAGAGATAAGAACTAAGTGTTTCCCTAGAATTTTCCCCAAGAAAATTCCAATTACAAAGCCCTTGAACCCTTCTTTTTGTATGCTCTCTCTCTCTTAATCCTAGCCACTCTTGAATGAGATCTATTCTAGTGCCTCTCTTGTGTTTTGTGTCTTTGCACTCTCACATTTGCACTTGAATTCTCTTTTATGATGATGTTATCTTTCTCACCCTTGTGATTGAAGCGAGATGACCTTTTATATAGTGCACCAACTTCTTGAACCAATCTTGAAGTCAATCTTAACCCTTAGGTCTTCAGGACCAATCAATCATAGCCCTCCAACAAGTCTAAGTGATCCTGTGCATTTTAATCAAGCCCCACGCACTAGGAGAATAGTGCTGAAAATTGGCATCAGGTGTGCCTTCGTGCTAAGGCTTGGAACAGGGCGTGCTGAGGCTCAGAACTTGGAACAGGGCGTGCTAAGGCTTCGAACAGGGCGTGCTAAGGCTTGGAACAGGGTGGAGACCTTGAGCTGAACTCCTGGATATGCTGGAGGTCACAGCGCACAACCAGACCTGATGCTGAACTCTTCAACTGTTTAATTCTTTGACAAATTCCCAAAAAAATCTCTACCAAATATTTTTTTCTTTCCATTAGTCTGAGGATGTGGACCACATGGCTTACAGATAATGACTCAGTCTGAATCTCAACTCACCAATCTATTTATCCTGATCACTTTCTAAAATTATTTAACAATAAGGGGTGAGCTTCATAAGCTCAGTGTCAAAGCAATTAAATCTGAACCCATTGTGTAGAGAACTCAGGATTCAAACTCAACTTGAGTCACCATATCAATCGACTCCAATCCTAAGAAGTCCAAGGCAATGATTGAACTTACTTAGAGGTAGAACTTTAGTACCTAAATCTACAGGATTTTCTTCTGTGGCCACCTTATCCACATGAATGCATCATTCCGTAACATTTTTCAGAATGAAATGGTACCGAACCTCCATATGCTTTGTCCTCTCATGGAACACGGGATTCTTGCACAAATGCAATTGACTTTGGCTATCTGAATACACCACCACCTGCTCTTTTAGTACCTTCAACTCTTCCAACAACTCTTTGCACCACATAGCCTCCTTAATAGCTTTCATTGCCACTATGTACTCAGCCTCGGTTGTTGAAAGTACTACCACCGGCTGTAACTTAGCCTTCCGACTTATACAACATCCGTTTAAGTTAAAGAAGTAGGAGGTAATCGATCTTCTTTTATCCCGGTCTGTTCCATAGTCCGAATCAGTATAACCCTAAAGACAGATGGACTTACCCCTCTTCTCATAAAACAGCCCCACATATAGCCTTCCCTTCAAGTACCTCAGCAATCACTTTATCCCAAGCTCATGCTCATTTTTGGGATTACTCATAAACCTGCTGAGAACACTTATTGCATGAGCAATGTCGGGTCGAGTGCTTACCATGTTGAACATTATGGATCCAACTGCACTAGAGTAAGGGATCTTTTCCATTTCCTTCTTTTTTTCATCCGACCTCGAACATTGATTGCTGTAGAACTTGAAATGACTAACAAGGGGAACCTTCACTGCTTTGCTATCTTCCATAGAAAACTTAGATATCATCTTTTCTATATAAGAAGTCTGAGAAATTTTTAATCTGTTTCTCTCCCTTTCCCTCATTATACTCATCCCAAGGATCTTCTGTGCATGGCCAAGATCCTTCATCTCAAACTCTGAACTAAGTTGAGACTTCAATTCTTCTATCCTCTCCCTGTTGTTCCCGACCAACAGCATATCATCGACATAGATGAGGATAATCACCATTTCCTCCACCTTGTGCCCCTTGTAGTACAAGCACGAATCATAGTAGCTCCTCATGAAACCCAAGCTAGTTACAAAAGAATTAAACCTCTTATTCCATGGCCGAGGTGATTGCTTTAGGCCATAAAGAGATTTCTTCAATTGGCACACCAAATCTCCTCGCCTTCCTTCCTCATAGCCTTCGAGTTGCCTCATGTAGATGGTCTCAGCAAGGTCTCTATGTAAGAACACTGTCTTCACATCCATTTGCTCGATTTCTCAATTAAATTGGACCACCATTGCTAACACTATCCTTATCGTCTTGTATTTCACAACTGGTGAGAATATTTCGGTGAAATCTATAGCTTCTCTTTGTGTGAACCCCTTCACCACCAGCCTAGAGACCATCCTTTATTGTTGCTTTGATCACTATCAAAGATCCCTTGGTTACCTTGATCTTTCCTCCCTCTGCTTTGTATGTGTACCCCATGGAATCTAGCTGCCCCAATGATATCAAATTTCTTCTCAAATTCAGAAGATACCTCATATTCCGTAGCAGCCTTGTGACTCCATCAAACATCCTCAATTGGATGTCTCCAATCCCTCTCACTTAGCAAGAAGTATCATTCCCCAAGAAAACCTTTCCATCATTGGTTTCCTTGAAATTCTTGAACCAATCCCTGTAAGGGCACATGTGATAAGTGCACCTAGAATCCAGGATCCATTTCTCACTGCCTTGTCTCCTACTCACATTTGAGCACACAACAAGAACATCATCTTGCTATTCTCCCTTGGCAACTAAAGCCTCTCCGTTGTTGGTATGGCTTCTTCATCTTTCATCCCACAAATTCTTCTTGCAATCTTTTTTGAAATGACCCTCCTTATTGCAGTAGTAGCATCTCTTTCCTCTAAATCTTGGTTTGGAGTGCGCTCTCCCATGGCTCTGCTCTCTACCCTTTGATTTCTCCCGGTAGTTTCCATGGATGCTACTGCCATTCTGAGTTGCTGGCCTTCCTCTAACGAACAGCCCTTCTCCACTTGATGCTTCCCTCATCTTGGCTTTGAAATTATGAGCCCTTTTAGCATTGATCACAATTTCCTTGGTTAGTGTATCTCTTCCATATTCAATAGCATTAATCAAACTTTCAAAATAATCAGGAAGAGAATTCAATAACATAACAGCCAATTGTTCATCCGGGAATGTTGTACTACAACTAGCCAAATCTTAAACTAGTTTATTAAACACATCAAGATTATCTTGCAACTCTTTATTAGAATCCATTTTAAAAGTAAAGATTCGTTTAAGAAGATAAATCTTATTAGGGAGAGTTTTGGTAAGAAACAACTCATCTAGCTTCTTCCATATGACAGCTAGATCTTCTGAGTCTTCGCACTCCCTTGTGACACTATCCGACATGTGCAGAAAGATGGTGCTAAATGCCATCTTCTTCATCTCAATCTGCTAGACCTCTGTGATCCTTGCTGGAAAAGCGTCATCTTCTCTAATAGCCAAGTCCACCTTTTGTTGCATAAGAACCGCTTTAATTTTTCGCTTCCAAAGAGCAAAGTCTCCCTTTCCATCAAACTTCTCAACAATGAAGTTCGAACCTATCTTGCAGAGAAAATCCCAAATTTATGCAGCACCCATAATTGCTTTCCAACTTCTAAATCTCAAGAACTCGATCAGATCTTTCTTGAATCACCCAAGAAGTTAACCTTTGATTCTTGTCGCCTTGCTCCGATACCCAGCTGTACAAGCTTTGATACCACTATTAGAAATCACCTTCAAGATGCCCAGATGGTGATCTTCCAAACACCCAAGTCTAGAATGACTTGTAATGAACAGATATAGCAATCAAGCAAAGAAAGAACACAAGCAATTGTTATCGAGGTTCGAAAAATGCCTACATCCCCGTGAGCTACTCTAAGCTCTCTGCACTAAATCAATGAGTTCTTACAAATACAGCAACATCTCTTCAAGAACCCTCTTATTCTTGATACATGAAAGAAGAGAAAAGTTAGAGATAAGAAGTAAGTGTTTCCTTGGAATTTTCCCCAAGAAAATTCCAATTACAAAGCCCTTGAACCCTTCTTCTTGTATGCTCTCTCTCTCTCTCTCTTAATCCCAGCCACTCTTGAATGAGATCCATTCTAGTGCCTCTCTTGTGTTTTGTGCCTTTGCACTCTCACATTTGCACTTGAATTCTCTTGTATGATGATGTTATCTTTCTCACCCTTGTGATTGAAGCGAGATGACCCTCTATATAGTGCACCAACTTCTTGAACCAATCTTGAAGTCAATCTTAACCCTTAGATCTTGAGGACCAATCAATCATAGCCCTCTAAAATGTCTAAGTGATCTTGTGCATTTTAATCAAGCCCCACGCATCAGGAGAAGAGTGCTGAAAATTGGCATAAGGTGTGCCTTCGTGCCGAGGCTTGGAACAGGGCGTGTTGTGGCTCATAACTTGGTGCCTTGCTGTAGGCCACGGCGCGGACACCTTGAGCTGATCTTTCGGACATGCTGGAGGCCGCGACGCCCAAGGCTAGGCTACGGCGCACAACCAGACCTGATGTTGAACTTTTCAACTGTTTAATTCTTTAACAAATTCCCAACAGTTATAATTACTCAATTGATACAAGTTGAAACTGTGAAATTTAGGAGGGATTCTTGGACCCTTGTGTTGCTCATTATTGATTTTCTTTCACTTAATTCAATTGTTTCATTTTATTCTCAATCTTTTCTTAATATTAATTTTTATTTTTGTTTCCATTTTTTTTTGCTTAAGACTTTGATTGTAAAACGTTCTCTTCGTGCGATCGACACCCCATTTTAGGTATAATTCATATAACATGAACATACAAATGCAAATTTGAAATTAAAGGATTTTGAATTTTAAATATTAAAATATTAAATTAAATATTAATATATTAACTTTAAATTCATTTTTCAAAATTAAAAAAATGAATCAAGTAAATAATTTTTATTACTTTTTTATCTACTCAACATAACATATCAATAAAAAATGTAAATATATCTCAGTTAAAAAACTCGGGCAAGCTAGAGAGAGAAGCTCTCAACTGCTACAGTTCTTGCCCATGGTCTCCCGCCCCTTTCTCTTCCCCCTTCCCTTGCTCACAGCATCAAATCCTCTACAATCTTTAGTATGGGAAAGAAGAAACCTAGTAGGAAGCCTCCTATCTCAGTCAAAGAACAGAAAGACCTGGAATATGTAGAGAATCATTTCAAAAACAAAGCTGCTACAGTAGATTTGTCGCGAGAAGAAGTTCCTACAAGCTCCTGTAAGCATGGAGCTAGAGGTTCAAGTAAAGAATCAGAAAGCTCTTCCTGCTCCCCAGGAGAGGAAGTGTCCAAGTCCTTGAGGCCTGAAGTGGAAGGCTCAGCCTTGGGCAATGAGGAAAGCTTGCACAAAGCTTCAATGGTGAACAGTACCCAAATCCAAGTCAAGGGTAAGGGAGCTAAGCAGGCAACGCAGGAAGAGTCTCAGACCCTAGAGGATGAGAACCCAAGCTCCTCTGAAGAGAGTGATGAAAACTCTACTCAAGAAGAGTCTTACTCTTCAAGTGAAGAAGATGATCCTAGCTGTAATGCTACTGTTCACAAAGGACCAGTTGCTGATAGGCTGGGGAAGAAAGAGGCAAGCAAAGGGTCCAGGCCTCGTACCCCATTGAAGAATGGGGGGCCCCCTTCTTGTTCTAGCTCCAATGTGGCTCTCCCTGAGCAGGCTGGCTCACCAGGCTCTCTAGCTAAATCAAAAGCTAAAGGTCCAGATGACATAGAGAGCAGGCCCCAGGAGCAAGGCAAGAAAGCTCATTAGGTCAGCTTGTTTGCTGACAATAGGAAGCAAAGCAAAGGTCTCTAACTCACTACCATTGAAAGTGAAGGAGAAATAGTGTGTGTCACAGAGGAAGACATTGAGGAGGTGTTCAGTGACTACCCATTCTACTTGATTGGCTACTTTTCTGGAAGATTCTCAAGAAGGACAGCCTTGAAGATGCTCACTGACTCCTGGAAGGTAAAAGTCTCAACCCAATTCCATGATAGTGGCTAGATTGTATTTAAATTTGGGACTGCTGAAGCTAGCATGAATGTTCTGCAAGAAGGGCCCTGTCAAGTTTATGGTACACCCCTTCTCTTGAAATCCATGCCTAAATTTTTTCAATTTGGCAATGAAGAAATAAGCACCATTCTATTATGGATTCAATTGAAGGGCCTCCCCTTTGAGCTGTGGACTGCTAACTATTTAAGCAAGATTGGCTCCCAACTTGGAAAACCCCTATATGCTTACCAACTCACAAACAACAAAGATAGAATCTCATATGCTAGGTTACTTGTGGAGATAGATGTAACAAAGAAAATCAAATTTTCAGTGCCTGTTAGTTTCCCTAAGGGGACTACCTTTGAGCAAAGGATATCTTATGAAAATCTTCCAAGATACTGCCCCAAATGTAAAGTCTTTGGACATGACCTCCACTCTTGTAGCCTGAATGAAAAATCAGATAAGGGGAGGAAGCAGAATGGAAAAAGGGAAGAAACACTAAGGCAGGAAAGGCCTAAAGTCCCCAATGAAGTGAACAAAGGGGGGAACCAACAACAGGCTGAGACAGTTGGGGATAGGCCTGGCAGAGACCCTCCAGCAACAAGAAAGACAACCTTTGCCCCTAGAGAGGTGGTTCAGGCTGAGAATGATCCACCAAGAGATGACCCTTACCCCAGGGAGATAAGGGTGGAGGGAAGACATGACCCTGCCTCAACTTTAATCCAGGTGGTAGTTGGATTAAGGTCCACCCATATCTTTGATCCTCCAGATACTAGTGAGATGCCTATAGAACTAGGGGAGCAAGGGAGTTGCCCCCTACCTCTAAGAAGAAGAAGGGGAAGCCAGGCCAGAAAGATCACCACCTAGTTGGGAAGAGAGGAAAGCCCTCCCAATCCCCTAAATGATTGTAGCTAGCTGGAACATCAGGGGCTTTCACAAGCCCCTGAAACACAATGGGGTGCTGCACCTCATGAAGAGTAAGAAGATTGATGTGATGGTAATTTTGGAGTGTAAGCTTGATGAAACTAAGCTACTCAGAATCATGGGTAACAAGTTCAACTTGTGGAGCCAGATCAACAACTTCTCCACTCATCATCCAGGCAGAATTTTGGTTCTTTGGGACCCCTCTAAGGTCAGTCTATCTCTTATAGAAGCAAGCTCTCAAGTTATTCATTGTAATGCTCTATGTTTAATCACCTCTTGTAAATTTGTAATTAGTTTTGTTTATGGATGTAACACCATTGTGGCTAGAAGACCCATGTGGGATAACCTTTGTAATTTTAGCTATGATTGCTTAAGCCCTTGGATTGTCTTGGGGGATTTCAATAATGTTTTTGCAGCTGAGGAGAAAGCTAATGGCCTACCTGTTACTGACTATGAGCTTAGGGACCCCTCTTTTTGTTGTAGAAAAACAGGCTTGCCTGATGTTAGTGCTACTGGGTGCCTTTTTACCTGGACTAACAACAAAGTCTGGTGTAAGTTGGATAGGATAATGGTGAATAATGTCTGGTACCAAATGGGGCTAAGAGCCCAAGCATCTTTTCTGCCTGCAGGGTATCTTTCTGATCACTCCCCTTGCCTTGTAAGTTTGATGGATGATGTCAGTGGGGGTAGACGATCATTCAAGTTCTTCAATATGTGGACTGACCATGAGAAGTTCCTGGATACAGTTACAGCTCATTAGGCCAGGACCTTGGGGGGTACTAAGCTGTTCAAACTGTGTAGAAACCTGAAAGCCCTCAAACCTCACTTCAAACTGCTCAATGAACAACACTTTAGCCACATTTCTAAAAGAGCCTTGGAAGCCTCCTCCACCCTTGCTAGTCTCCAAAAGGAGCTTCATGATAACCTATCTAACCCAGAGCTCTAATCTGTGGTGGCTTCTATGAAACTCAAGGCTTTTCAACTGGTAGAAGCTGAGAGGAGTTTCCTATCTCAACAGGCTAAGTGCAGATACCTCCTCAAAAGTGATAGGGGCTCCAAGTTCTTTCATGCCTTGGTTAAAAAGAGGACTAGCAAAAACCATATAGCTGCAGTTGTTTCCTCTAATGGAGCATTGACTACCTCTGAAGCTGAAGTGAAGGAGGAATTTATCAAGTTCTATAAGGACCTTCTTGGTTCTTCTTCAAATTGCAGCCCTCTATACATGGAAGTTATGAGAGCTGGCCCTCTTATCCAAGAGAGTCAATATGACCAGTTGATAAAAGATGTCTCTGAGGAAGAGATCAAGGAAGCTCTGTGGAGTATTGGAGAGGAAAGTCCCCTGGTTCGGATGGCTACTCCTCCAGATTTTTCAAGAAAGCTTGGGATGCAATCAGCAAAGATATCATTGAGGCAGTGAAGGAATTCTTCCAGAATGGTAAACTCTTAAAGCAGTTAAATCACACCTCTTTGGCCTTGATCCCAAAATGTAAACAAGCATTAAGAGTTGAGGACTTCAGACCTATAGCCTGCTGTAATGTGATATACAAGATCATTTCCAAGATCTTTGCTTCTAGACTAGCTCCATGCCTAAACCTCATTGTTAACCAAGCTCAAGCTGCCTTCATCAAATCTAGGAGCATGTTAGAGAACATCTATTTGGTTCAGGAGCTTCTTAGAAATTATTGCAGGAAAAGAATCTCTCCAAGATGTATGATCAAGATAGACCTCAGGAAAGCTTATGATTCTGTAGAATGGGAATTCCTGAATAGCACTATTGAGGGCCATGGGTTTCCTGAAAAATTTAGGGGCTGGGTCATAGAATGTGTCACCACTACATCCTTCTCCCTCTCCATCAATGGGAGTATGCATGGGTTCTTTGCTAGCAAAAGAGGCCTTAGACAGGGTGATCCCCTCTCCCCCTATTTGTTTGTTATGATTGTGGAGTATTTGTCCAGGCTCCTTTGGAGGTTAAAGGAAGAGGATGGATTCAAATACCATCCTAAATGTGACAAACTTAAGATCACACACTTAGAATTTGCTGATGACCTCATTCTATTTGCTAGAGGGGATGGTAAATCCGTTGGGCTATTAATGAAGTGTATCAACTAGTTCAGTGAGTGCTCTGGGCTGCAAGCAAGCCTAGCCAAATCTAACATCTATCATGCTGGAGTTAAGGCTGAAGAGCAGATCGAAATCAGAAGAATTACTAGAATGGAGGAAGGCAGCCTCCCTTTCAAATACCTGGGAGTTCCCCTGGCCTCAGCTAGATTAAATGCTACACACTACTCCCCCCTCATTGACAAAATAGCTGGGTATATCAATGTATGGGCTGGTTCTTCATTGTCCTATGCAGGCAGAATAGAACTGATCAAGGCAGTGCTTCAAGGTGTAGAGTGCTTTTGGCTTGCCATTTTCCCCATCCCCGGCAACATCCTGGAGAAAATTATTAGGATGTGCAGGACCTTCTTCTGGAATGGTAAGTGCAGTGGCATGAGAAAGGCTCTTGTTGCCTGGGCTGTCATTTATAGACCTAAGTCTGAAGGAGTTTTAGGCTTGGTTGATCTCAAAGTTTGGAACAAGGCTCTCCTCACAAGAGTCCTGTGGAATATCCACATGAAGAAGGACTCTCTATGGATTCAATGGGTGCAACACTACTACCTAATGAACATATCCATCTGGGAGACCAGGGCTAGTAAGGGTGACTTCCCTCTGTGGAAGAGAATCCTTGAAATCAGGGATAGCTTATCTGATCATCCATCCACTGCCCAGCTAGGCAGTGATAGACTTAAGGACTGGAGTGTCTAGGAAGAGCTGTGCATAAAGAAGGTGTATAACTCAATCAGATAGAAAGGTAATGAGGTCAGCTGGGCCTCATTGGTGTCGAATGGTCACTGCCCTCCTAAGCATTCCTTCATCCTTTAGCTAGTTATTCAGAATAGACTTATCACCAAAGACAAACTTCAACTTGAAGGGGAGGATAAGCTTTGTCCTCTATGCAAAGACCAAGATGAATCTAGGGAACACCTCTTCTTCAAATGCAGGATCAGCAAGGAAACCTGGGATTCAATCAAAGAATGGCTTGGATGGAGAAGGCATATGTCTACAATTGAAAGTGCAATCAGGTGGACTTAAAAAGTCAAGGGAACTCGCCCCCCAACCATTGCAAAAAGAATTGCCCTAGCATGCATAGTATACAACATTCGAATGGCCAGAAATGCAAACCTTTTTGACCAAGCTGTTGTGCTACCATCTAGTCTAGCTAAGAAAATCCAAGTTGTAATATATAGAGTTGTGTATGCCTTTTGCCCAGAGATTAGGCTGCTATTGTAAGTCCAGCTTGTATGCTTTTGTTCTTGTTTTCCTAGCATTGTATTCCCTTGGGCTGGCCTTGTAGCTTAGTTAGCATTCCATGTAAAGATTAGGCTTCTTTTGTAAGCTGCTTATTGTTGTTTCTATATATGCTCTTACCGTAAATCCCCTGGGTATGCCCAGTGATTTTTTGTACAAGTTTTTGATTAATACAATCTTTATTTACAGATAAAAAAAATGTAAATATATGAATAAAAAAATTGAAATTTGAGGATGTGTGTTAAAATATGAAATTAAGAAACATGTAAAAACACAAAATATTGTGCCATTAAAATTAAATATAATAACATATTGCAAACACTTTCATAACAATAACTAGTTATTCTATAAGAAGTTTGTTGACCCGTATTTGATTTTAATATTGACAAAACACTACTTAAATTACACTAACATTTTTATCTAAGTTTTTAAGTGGTAAAAGCATTCAATTCATAAACAAGATTCAAGAACTCAACACGTTCAGACGCCAAAAGAAGACAAAAGATCTAGAATAGACACTAATGTAATTGAATCACTCTATAAATCTCTAAATTCAATTACTTAACTTGATCTATGGCTCAATTTATAACAATCTTTGACAAAACTAAAATACAAAAAGTTTCTAAGTAAAAAAGAAAAAACTATTTTGAAACATGAAAATTGGGTTGAAGGATAACCCAGTCGACTGGGTCTATATACCAGTCGACTGGGAAATGAGACAGTAAATTCTCAGTCGACTGGTCCAATGAGCCAATCGACTGGTACTCTCCCTAAACCTAAAAGTGAAGATTTTTCACTTGACACAGTCGACTGAGTTCTTAGTACAGTCGACTGGTACAAGGACTCAGTCAACTGGTAATTCAAAAATATGATTGTTTGAGACGTGAAACTTGAGCATTTAATGCCCCAAACCTACCAAGTCAATGTCAAACGACCATATTGATTCAAGGCTATATAAACCCACTTCAATGAGCATTTAAACAAGGAAGATAATACATTCAATTCATCACATAGCTCATTAATTCTCAAAAGTTCTGAAAAAATTCATCGTGAGCCATTCTTCAAGCTTGTTCTTGAAAGAGAGATATTATTCATTTGTAAAAGCATTTATTGTAATCTCTCTACCATTTACATTACAGTTTATACAATTTATTGTAAAGAGAAAGAGTTGGTGTAACTCTTAGAGTATTTAGGATTAAACACTTCGGTTGTAACTTTCGTGAGGAATAGATTACTTGACTAATGATTAGTGGATTACTTCAAGGAGGTTCCTTAAAGAGAGTGGACATAAATCAGAGAGATTTTGATATTGTCGAACCACTATAAACGAAGTTTGCATTTTGTCTTCCTTAACTCCTTTATTTACAAACATATTATTTGATTGTGTGAATTGCTTATCAAACTATTTTAAAAACTAGCAAAAAAATTTTAAAACCCAATTCACCCCCCTCTTGGGTTTGAACCTCGGTTTACAAAGTTGAAATTCAATTAAATAGGAAAATCAAAAGAGTTAGATGTGATCAACTCAATGAATATAATCCAACTGGTTTTGATGATTTTATTCAATATCTTGGAATCATTCCTAAAATTGCACTCCCTTTCAAATAAGTTTCTAATGTATGGAATACTACTTGAGCATAAAATAGATATTCAATAAATTTTAAAGTGAATATCATTATGTTTGTAAGTTTGGGTGCACCATCTAACTTTTGGAGTATTTTAACTACTTACTATATGTTGAATAGAATGTGTCACAAAAGAAAACTTTAGTCTCTTAATATGAGTTGTGAAAAGGGTGATGTAATTGTCAGAACAAAAATTGTTAAGGCCAAAGAAATTTTGTTTTAATTAATGATACTATCTTTGTATTTAGTTAAACAAAAGACAAAAAATTAATATGAAAATCTCCTCATATATTCTCTTTCCTTTTTATTAATGCTATCCCATTACTTATTTAAAATTATCCCAGTAAAAGAATCACAAAATATAATCCTTTTGATGCATACAGTAAAAGTCTAACACACTATTTTATTATTGTAGAGATGATCTGATTATAGTTTCATTAATATGAAAGATTCTCACCTAAAACTAAATTACTAATGTTTTATTTTTTTTGCACGTTTCAAAAACCCCAAATATATAACAACTATTTGTTAAAAGGTTTTGTGAATCATCTGAAGAGAGTTCTTCCATATATCTGTTATGCGATTATCTACCTAAATAAATAAGCGAATAATCGGACTTGTTTTACTTGCAAGTGCACAAGGTCAACTTAGTAGTATAGTGTGTGAATGCAAGATCATCTCCACAACGATTGATAAATTTTGATTTAGAATTAGTTTCGCAATGATAAAATAAAAATAAGAGAAATAAATATTGAGTTGGAATTTAATAAAGATAAAGGCGTAGGGACTTGATATCCACCACTAATCATGCTACCACAACAAAACAGTATGCCAATGCTTTACTTATGTCATGAATATCTAATGGTTGTCAACCTAAGGGCATGGTATCTACTCCTTAAGATATTGATTTCCCTAAGCAACGAGTTAGGCATGGTATCTACTCTAACTATTTTCTTTCTTAAGGGATTCAGCATGGTGTATACTGAGTTGTTCCTTAAGAGAGCATAAGATCTGTGGAAATCGACAACCACACGAGACCTAGGGCATGGTGTCTACTCCCGGTTTCCCATGTTGATTAACCCAAGAATCCGACGTGGATATCTTTTGTTACTATTGTTGAACCCAGGACTGGGTCATCCAAATTGATTCAACTAACTAATCCATACCACATGCATATGTTGATCAGCAAACACATATGAGGAATTTAAATAAAAACAAGTGTTAATCAAGTTAAGCATCACAACACAAATATTGCAAAGGCACCAATACTGAATTATTAAGTAAACATAATTAGGGCTTCAACCAAGCCCTTACTAGAAAATTAGTTACATATAGTTTTGATGCTAAACAACATCATAAAATAAAACACAAAGGAAAGAAGAAACCTGAAAACACTATGGAGAAGAGTCATCAATTCATCTCCACAATCTCTCCTCTAGGCTCGTCCAGCCTCTGGCCTCCCCGAACAAAAACTAAACTAAAAGGGAGATATGCTCCTCAAAAGGGAGATCCTATTTTCTATGTTTTACAGGCCTATTTATAAGGTTTAAGTAACCCTGGTTACCCTAGGAGTCTAAAAAAAAAACCATGGTTTATTTCCAAAACAGGTTCTACCATTTTACTGTTCAAGTTCGTACATGTGCGCTCGATCATGTGCGTGGTATGCTCGATCACAATGCTGCACTCGATCCCTCTTTGTGCGCACACGAGCGCTGGTGTTGTGCGCTCGATCGCACCTACCAGATGACAACTTTTTCCAGCTTTTCTCTTTAAGCTCGAGAAGCTTTCAAATTTCTTTCTTTTCTCCAAAAACCTATAAAAACATGTAAAACACAAAAAGGAAGTAAGATAGACTAAAATACGCAAACTAAGAGCTTAACAAATGTAAATTAAGGGGCTTAAATATGAATATTTAAGCCTTATCACACCTCCAAACTTACATATTGCTAGTCCCTTAGCAATACGAAACTAAAACTAAATGAAAAAACAACAAAGATAAATTCAACATTCATGTTTTATTTAAAATCTTGGGTTGCACAGAAAACCATGATGATAGTTCATGAGTAATCTTATAATAAAAACACAATTTTGCAATGAATAAGGATTTTAAAAGTTCATGTTACTTACACAAGGCTAGTTTAAGGCATCACAAGTTGACTTAGTGTATGTGGTGGATTAGCACATAAAAGATGGAACTTCCAAATATTTCCAATGTATAGTGTTTCAGTGTCCAAACCTTCATCGAATTCCTTGTTAGACGAAACAAAAATGGCATAGTTTTTACTTCTTTTCTTTTTTTTTGATAATGAGATCTTTGCCATGTTGAGTTCCATTAAGCTTTCTAATTGACCCTTGTAGCGAGTGTTTAGCTAATGACTCCCAAACTAGATGGTTCTAGGGCATTAGGTGTGAAGACACCCCTAAGGACTTATTAACTCGAGTAAAAAATGCTACGAAACTAACAGGTCTTATTGCTTCCAAGCAAAAATCTCCACCTTTTGACGTGAACACTCACTGCTTACTGAGGCAAGAGGTCCAGTTACTCAGTGAAAATTTCTATGATCATTAAATGTTTAATCCTCAATTTTTTATGTGAAATCTCAATGCTTACTGAGGCAAGAGGTCCAGTTACTCACCAAAAATTTTATTTAATGATCATTAGGAGCATTTTATTTTCTCTTTTTGCATGATGGACATTTTTCTCTTTATTTGTCTAAGCCAAAGTGTTTATCTAACAAGTTATTTGATTACGGTTAAGTCATGGAAACATATATATTAAAATTACATGTCATACCCCACACAAATGCGTGCTAATGTGCTCGTGTCAGATCTGGATCAAACTCGTGAATTCTTAAGTGCCTTGAGGTAGCTAACTAACTTTTAAAATTCTTATTACTAGACTATGTGTTATAGATTTTAAGATTACTAATGAAGTTTTATCATAATATTTGTTGTAAACAACCAAAATATTTTTTTTTTCAGTAAATATGAATGTGCATTTATCTTAAAAAAACTAGGCCAAAGTGTATGAATGTGTCTCCCAAACCCCCAAACTTAAATTACACATTGTCCCTAATGTGTGAATAAACATGAAAAGATCTGACCTGGGAGATGGAGAACTAGCTGGGTCGGCATAGCTCATAGCATATCCCCAAACTTGAATGGATGCACACATTGTCCCTAAAAAAGAAAAACTAACGTAATACGGGAAAACAAGAAGTACTAAAAATAAATAAATAATAATAAATACGTAAAATAATAAAAATAAAAGGATAAGTTGTGAGGTGCCTCCCATGAGAGCTAAGTTTAACGTCTTCAGCCGGACCAAGCCTTATTTTTCCCCAAGACTAAGATTGGCAGCAACTAGCACAGGTAGTTTCTTATTCTCTCCCATATAAGCATAAGTCAAATGATTCGACAATTGCTTCAACTCCAAATTTGGTGCCTGGACAATAGAAGGAAAAAAAATAGTATTAGTAGGCACATGAGGTTCAAATGGATCGGTGTACTTACTTGGATGCTTTGGAGAAGCCTCTAGAAGGTGCACAGTTTCAATGATGTCATCAGTAACATCCTCAGATTTTGGCTCAACATCTAATCCTTTGAAACAATGGGTGAGGGTGGTCTCCAATGGATCAATGTGATGGACGTCAAAAACTTGCTCAACAACACCTTGCTGTCGTTCACTAAGTTCTTTAGCCAATTGCCCCACTTGTACATCCAATCTTTGAATGGCTTGTCCATGCCTTGCAGTGGTTTGTCTTATCTCAGTCAGAAATTGCCTTTCCTCTGCCATAAACTGATCTTGTGAGGTCATCAATTATTGTTGTTGAGTTGCCAACAGCATCACAAGACTCTCTAGGTCACTTTTCTTTGATTCGGGAACTGAGTGGGCTGCTTGTTGGGAGTTCCTTTGTTGCCCTTGATCGTTGCTCCATGAGAAGTTGGGGTGAGTTTGCCATCCAGGATTATAGGTATTTGCATATATATTGTAGTTGTTTGGTCCCACATGATTTGCTTGCTCTTGATCTGCAGATGAATACAAAGGGCAAGTCTCAGTAGTGTGATCAAAACGAGAACATATAGCACATAATTAAAGTTGTTTGGCTCGTGGACTAGGTGAGATGTTTTGAGCAATCATGGCTTTTATAAGCATATCTAGCTTCCTCTCCATAGCAACTAGATATGCATAACTAGCTTCCTCCCTTGGTGCTTCTCCTTCGAATGAATTAGTTGAAAAACTTCAGTGTAGTAGTTTCAATACTGCTTCTCGGGTACTCTCTGGAGCATTTACGCTCGAGCGCACCAAGAACAGCGCTCGATCGCACTGGGATTGCGCTCGATCGCACCAAGGAGTGTGCTCGATCACAATGATGACAGAAAACTCCTCCTCTGCACACCTGAACAAAAATAGAAAACGAAAAGAAGGAATAAATATGATTTTTGATAAAAATAAAAATAAAACGGAACAGAATAAAATAAAATAAACTAATGAAAAAATCCAAAAAGAAGTTTAGCACAATCCCCGGCAACGGCGCTAAAAACTTGTTGTGCGATTATCTACCTAAATAAATAAGCGAATAATCGGACTTGTTTTACTTGCAAGTGCACAAAGTCAACTTAGTAGTATAGTGTGTGAATGCAAGATCATCTCCATAGGGATTGGTAAATTTTGATTTAGAATTAGTTTTGCAATGATAAAATAAAAATAAGAGAAATAAATATTGAGTTGGAATTTAATAAGGATAAAGGCGTAGGGACTTGATATCCACCACTAATCATGCTACCACAACAAAACAGTATGCCAATGCTTTACTCATGTCATGAATACGTAATGGTTGTCAACCTAAGGGCATGGTATCTACTCCTTAAGTTATTGATTTCCCTAGGCAACGAGTTAGGCATGGTATCTACTCTAACTCTTTTATTTCTTAAGGGATTCAGCATGGTGTATACTGAGTTGTTCCTTAAGAGAGCATAAGATCTGTGGAAATCGACAACCACACAAGACCTAGGGCATGGTATCTACTCCTAGTTTCCCATGTTGATTAACCTAAGAATCCGACGTGGATATCTTTTGTTACTATTGTTGAAACCAAGACTCGGTCATCCAAGTTGATTCAACTAACTAATCCATACCACATGCATATGTTGATAAGCAAACACATATGAGGAATTTAAATAAAAACAGGCATTAATCAAGCTAAGCATCACAACACAAATATCGCAAATGCGCCAATACTGAATTATTGAGTAAACATAATTAGGGCTTCAATAAAGCCATTACTAGAAAATTAGTTACATATAGTTTTGATGCTAAATAACATCATAAAACGAAATACGAAGGAAAGAAGAAACCCAAAATCACTATGGAGAAGTGTCAACAATTCGTCTCCACAATCTCTCCTCTGGGCTCGTCCAGCCTCCCAAAACAAAAACTAAACTAAAAGGGAGATATGCTCCTCAAAGGGAGATCCTCTTTTCTAAGTTTTACAGGCCTATTTATAGGGTTTAAGTAACTTTGGTTACCCTAGGAGTCTAAAAACAAAACCCTAGTTTATTTCCAAAACAGGTTTTGCCGTTTTACTGTTCACGCCCGTACATGTGTGCTTGATCGCATGCGTGGTACGATCGATTGCAATTCTGCGCTCGATCCTTCTTTGTGCGCATATGAGCGCTGGTTCTGTGCGCTCAATTGCAGGTATCCTGCGCTCGATCGCACCTACCAGATGACTGCTTTTTCCAGCTTTTCTCTTTAAGCCCGAGAAGCTTCAAATTGCTTTCTTTTTTCTAAAAACCTATAAAAACATGTAAAACACATAAAGGAAGTAAAATAAACTAAAATACACAAACTAAGGGCTTCACAAATGTAAATTAAGGGGCTTAAATATGAATAGTTAGGTCCTATCACACCCCCAAACTTACATATGTCTAGTCCCTTAGCAATACGAAACTAAAACTAAATGAAAAAAAACAAAGATAAATTCAGCATTCATGTTTTATTTAAAAACTTGGGTTGCACAGAAAACCATGATGATAGTTCATGAGTAAGCTTATAATAAAAACACAAATTTGCAATGAATAAGGATTTTAAAAGTTCATGTTACTTACACAAGGCTAGTTTAAGGCATCACAAGTTGACTTAGTGTATGTGGTGGATTAGCACATAAAATATGGAACTTCCAAATATTTCCAATGTATAGTGTTTCAGTGTCCAAACCTTCATCGAATTCCTTGTTAGACGAAACAAAAATGGCATAGTTTTTACTTCTTTTCTTTTTCTTTGATAATGAGATCTTTGCCATGTTGAGTTCCATTAAGCTTTCTAATTGACCCTTGTAGCGAGTGTTTAGCTAATGACTCCCAAACTAGATGGTTCTAGGGCATTAGGTGTGAAGACATCCCTAAGGACTTATTAACTCGAGTAAGAAAGGCTACGAAACTAACAGGTCTTAATGCTTCCAAGTAAAAATCCCCACCTTTTGACGTGAACACTCACTGCTTACTGAGGCAAGAGGTCCAGTTACTCAATGAAAATTTTTATGATCATTAAATGGTTAATCCCCACCTTTTGACGTGAACATTCAATGCTTACTAAGGCAAGAGGTCCAGTTACTCAGCGAAAATTTTATTTAATAATCATTAGGTGCATTTTATTTTCTCTTTTTGCATGATGGACATTTTTCTCTTTATTTTTCTATTCCAAAGTGTTTATCTAACAAGTTATTTGATTACGGTTAAGTGATGGAAACATATATATTAAAATTACATGTCATACCCCACACAAATTCGTGCTAATGTGCTTGTGTCAGATCTGGATCAAACTCGTGAATTCTTAAGTGCCTTGAGGTAGGTAACTAACTTTTAAAATTCTTATTACTAGACTATGTGTTCTAGATTTTAAGATTACTAATGAAGTTTTATCATAATATTTGTTGTAAACAACCAAATTTTTTTTTTTCAGTAAATACGAATGTGCATTTATCTTAAAAAAAACTGGGACAAAGTGTGTGAATGTGTCTCCCATACCCCCAAACTTAAATTGCACATTGTCCCCAATATGTGAATAACATGGAAAGATCTGACCTGGGAGATGGAGAACTAGTTGGGTCGGCATGACTCATAGCATACCCCCAAACTTGAACGGATGCACACATTGTCCCTAAAAAAGAAAAACTAACGTAATACAGGAAAACAAGAAGTACTAAAAATAAATAAAAAACAATAAATACGTAAAACAATAAAAATAAAAGGATAAGCTGTGGCGTGCCTCCCATGAGTGCTAAGTTTAACGTCTTCAGCTGTACCAAGGCTTATTTTTCCCCAAAACTAAGATTGGCAGCAACTAGCACAGGTAGTTTCTTATTCTCTCCTATATAAGCATAAGTCAAATGCTTCGGCAATTGCTTCAACTCCAAATTTGGTGCCTAGACAATAGAAGGAAAAAAAAATAGTACTAGTAGGCACATAAGGTTCAAATGGATCGGTGTACTTACTTGGATGCTTTGGAGAAGCCTTTAGAAGGTGCACAGTTTCAATGATGTCATCAGTAACATCCTCAGATTTTGGCTCAACATCTAATCCTTTGAAACAATGGGTGAGGGTGGTCTCCAATAGATCAATGTGATGGACGTCAAAAACTTGCTCAACAACACCTTGTTGTCGTTCACTCAGTTCTTTAGCCAATTGCCCCACTTGTACTTCTAATCTTTAAATGGCTTGTCCATGCCTTGCAGTGATTTGTCTTATCTTAGTCTGAAATTGGCTTTCCTCTACCATAAACTGATCTTGTGAGGTCATAAATTGTTGTTGTTGAGTTGCCAACTGCATCACAAGACTTTCTAGGTCGCTTTTCTTTGATTTGGGAACTGAGTGGGTTGCTTGTTAGGAATTCCTTTGTTGCCCTTGATCGTTGCTCCATGAGAAGTTGGTGTGAGTCTACCATCCAGGATTATAGGTATTTGCATATATATTGTAGTTGTTCGGTCCCACATGACTTGCTTGCTCTTGATCTACAGATGAATACAAAGGGCAAGTCTCAGTAGTGTGATCAAAACGAGAACATATAGCACATAATTAAAGTTGTTTGGCTCGTGGACTAGGTGAGATGTTTTGAGCAGTCATGGCTTTTATAAGCATATCTAGCTTCCTCTCCATAGCAACTAGATATGCATAACTAGCTTCCTCCCTTGGTGCTTCTCCTTCGAATGAATTAGTTGAAAAGCTTCAGTGTAGTAGTTTCAATACTGCTTCTCGGGTACTCTCTGGAGCTTTTACGCTCGAGCGCACCAAGAACAGCGCTCGATCGCACCAAGGAGTGTGCTCGATAGCAAAGAGGACAAAAAACTTCTCATTTGCACACCTGAACAACAACAGAAAACGAAAAGAAGGAATAAATCTGATTTTTGATAAAAATAAAAATAAAACGGAACAGAATAAAATAAAATAAAATAAAAACTAACGAAAATAATTTCAAAAAGAAATTTAGTACAATCCCCAGCAACAGCGCCAAAAAGTTGTTGTGCGATTATCTACCTAAATAAATAAGCAAATAATCTGACTTGTTTTACTTGCAAGTGCACAAGGTTAATTTAGTAGTATAGTATGTGAATGCAAGATCATCTCCACAGGGATTGGTAAATTTTGATTTAGAATTAGTTTCACAATGATAAAATAAAAATAAGAGAAATAAATATTGAGTTGGAATTTAATAAGGATAAAGGCGTAGGGACTTGATATCCACCACTAATCATGCTACCACAACAAAACAGTATGTCAATGCTTTACTCATGTCATGAATACCTAATGGCTGTCAACCTAAGGGCATGGTATCTACTCCTTAAGCTATTGATTTCTCTAAGCAACGAGTTAGGCATGGTATCTACTCTAACTCTTTTATTTCTTAAGGGATTCAATATGGTGTATACTGAGTTGTTCCTTAAGAGAGCATAAGATCTGTGGAAATCGACAACCACACGAGACCTAGGGCATGGTATCTACTCCCAGTTTCCCATGTTGATTAACCCAAGAATCCGATGTGGATATTTTTTGTTACTATTGATGCAATGGAATTGACACTAGCAAGTGCACTAATCGTTCAAGTAATAAAATGATGAGTAAATATCGCTCCAAACGAGGACTGAACAAATACTACAGAAATTATAACTCAACTCTTACCGTTATTTGAGCAAACGAATAATTGTAGGTGAAAATTTTACTAACAATTAACTAAAGGGAAAAACATATGATAATAGTAACTAACGGAAGATTTGCAAACTTTGGAATGAAGACTCTTATGAACTAACGTGCTAAGGAATCGACTTCACCTAAACCATTATTGACAAGAGTTTCGAATGGACCAGTTTCATTTAATACGTTTTTCAAGATGGTAGAATCTCCAATAAATTAGTTATCCATATTCCAGGTCTAACCACAATCTCAAGAATCATTAACTTCAAATATCCATATTCCATGTCTATTCTAGATTAATTCAAATTAAGAAGCATTAAGTTCAATGGAATTCCTTTCAGTTAAATCTCCCTATTCGGTTACGATTTAAACGAACCACATGAACTTCCTAGAATCCCTATTCGGTTACTCCTATTCCATTCATGGCATGTTTTACCCTGGCCTTTGCATAGATAACAATACAACATCATATTTATTAATTCAACCATTCATAAAAGCATAGCTTCTCTATTCGATGCATCATCGTGCCAAAAGAAGGAATCAAAATAATAAACAGCATTAAGAACAATAAAACACACTCTTTGAAAAACAAAGTAAATTCCAACTTGTCCAAATAGCAACTCAAGACATAGGTTTAGGATTCATCTATCCTTAACACAAAAATATCTACTCCATAATAATATTCAAACAAACCATGCTCATATCATAAAACATCCACATAACTAGATAAGAATAATACAAAACCGGAGAAGAATGATTAAAGGCTTCTGAGTAGCCTCCAGGAGTGTCTCCAACTCCCTTTTTGCGTATCGTCTCCTCCAACTCTGTTTTTTTCTTCAACAACTGCGCTCCTCTTTCTTGTTCAGCTAGGGTTTCTATCTATAATATTCAAAATCTGCGGGCCAGCACTGCAACGCTGAGACATATTTCGAACCCTAGTCAGAGCTGTAGCGCCAACTTTCCAGCGCTGCAGCTTCGAATTTTTGTCCATATTCTTCTATTTATGCTAGGTTCCAGCGCTGCAGCGCCAACTTTCCAGTGCTACAGCCTTGAGTTTCTGTCCCCTTCACACATTTTGCCCTTCCAGTGCTCCAGTAAGTGTCTACACAGTAGATTTCCAAGACTTAACATTGATCATTTAACTCAAACAACTATTAGTAGAATAAAATAAACTAACTAAAAATTGCTAAAAACACATGAAACACAATTCTAATGCTTAAGATCAACACCAAAAACGTGCCTAAAAGAAGTATAATAACATGATTTATTCAGAGTTATCATACCCCCAAACTTACGTTTTTGCTAGTCCTCGAGCAAACTAGAACAAAATCCTAACACACACATCCTAAGAGTGAGAGATGGTTTGATTAGATTTGATATAACATGCCTCAAAGATTGCATATAAATCATAACGCAAGAAAAATTTCCAAATACTGCTAATATCTAGAATTTCAAATTTATTGCCAGCCTTATCTTACACCAAATTCTTCAAACGTGTGTGTGAAACACCTTTATAAACTTAATCGTCTCGCCACTCTGATTGGTTTATTCAAGCAAGTAGGATAATGCCAATCTTTCAAAGTCTATAAGCTTGCTTTTCACCCCACTCTCCACTAATGTAGGCCAAGACAATACCCGAGATCACCAGGACTTTATTCAGCTTATAACTTTGGCTAAGGCTAAGGTATGGTAAAAGATTTATTTGAGGCTCACATCACCTTAAGCAAATCAACCAATAATCATTTTTTTTCAAACTTTTCCTCCATTATCATGTACTACTCCAATACTTTTGCTATTATCACATCTTCTTCATCTTCTTTTTTTTTCTTTTTTTTTTCAACATCATTTTTTTTTGTTTTTCGTATGCTTGTATTATAGTAGCACCAGTCTTTATTTTCATGTGCATGAATGAAACTATAACAGAGCATGTACATGACGATCAAACATGGCTTTGCCAGCTGCCTGTGATAGGCAAAATACAACTTGATCAAATAATTCGTGTGGTAAACCTTTTCAACTTCGATCTTTCCTTTGCTCACTCTCGATGGGAAATATTTAATACTTAACACAGCCAAGTCGAAGACCACTTTCTATTGATCAATCCTCTGCCACCACTTAAGAGAATAGTCCATTCATTAATCGATGTGCTTACAGGTGCAAGGTAGAGTTGTAGTTATTTTTTTTTGAAAAGGAAATAGATTAGATGATTCGGTGACAAAACAATAGATATTCAAGCTCAAAAGGGGAAAAACTAAGGATAATCACATATCAAGGGTTGGCTAGAAAAGCTCAAACGTTTCAAACATGGCCTGGATCCTTTCTTTGGTACTGTACTACCTAGGATTTCACCTCGAGTGGTCTTCAAACAAGTTCTAGAGTCCAAGAGATCTCAAGAAACTACATTGCTCACATAAACGCTCTCTGAAACAACAAGACAACAAAGTGCTTAGATGTAAGTGCTCATTGTGTTCAAAGAGTTCGATGTAAAATAAATCCAACAACAAATTCAAGCACACAGACAAACACAACATTTTTTCAAATTTTCAATGGCTATAATCAAGTCAATCTATTTCTCATCATCGGCAAAATCAAAATCAAACAACAAAAAGCACTCAGATAAAACAAACAGAAAAAATAACTAGAAACATGAGCAGCACACAACACTCAGATAACTTTCCTCCCCCAAACTTAAATGATACATTGTCCGCAATGTATAAAATTTGAACATAAAGTACGAGAAAAGAACTCCCCTGATTAGTCGGAACCCGAATCAATTGTCCTCGTCAATGTCCTCATCCTCTGGATCATTGCTATGATCGGGATATGGTGGTGCGATGAGGGAAGAAGGTTGAATTTTAGTGATTTAGAGAGAGAGAGGCGCTGGAAATGAGAAACTTTACACAACCTAACAGTGAGAGAACGTGTTTTTAAAACCCAGTGCGATTAGTCTTTTTGCCCTAAGTCTTGTAATCTTTTGGTTCATATAATCATACTTTTGCAAAATTTTCTTTGTCAGTGGATGCTCCTTGTGCTTATGAGCATCAAAGATCAACCATATGATTTTGTATTCTCGATTCTTGTGGCTGATTTGTGTTTTCTTCAACAAAATTGAGTATTTTTTCTTAAAAAATGAATAAATTTAATTAGATAAATAAAACTTTATCTTCAAAAAACTTATCAAGTTGTTATAAAATATTCAAAATTAATCATGATTTTTATTAATATGAAATATTGGATATTTAAAAAGAATTAAGTCAAAATTAGAAATACATCCTTCACTAATGTGAAGTTTTGAACTTTATTATTATATATTTATATGTGAACAAGAAAGTTATAAATAATTATATATGTGAAGTTAATATTAAAAATTGTTGATCATAAACCAAATTAGGTTTATCATAAAAAGGTACACTTATTATACTTATTTTAAGTAATTAAATATTTATTGTTATATGTATATATTTTTTAAATATAAGTATAACATATATTTAAAAATCTCAACCCAACCTAACCCAACCCATTATTACCTAAATGACCAAAGTCATACAATTATGGTTTAAAAATCCCGAACACATTAGAATCCAACCTAACTCATTCTTATCTAAATAACCAAAAGCCATGTCCATTATGGTTTAAAAATCCCAAACCTATTAGAACTTAAAAACTGGGTCAAGCCCAACCCGGATTAAATCCATTATCTTACTCATTTCTCTAACTGTAAAGTATGTTCTTTAATTTTAAAATTTTAACGTATGCTTGTCGATAAATTAAATTGTTACTAGACACGTGTAGGACTTATTGATTAATGGGTAATGTAAATGTAAAGGAATTGGAAATATAAGGTAGAGTTATTCTTGTAAAGGAAAGGTTAGTAGTGACTTGGGTTTAAAAAGAAAGAAGTAGGAAAGTTAAGGAAAGTCTTGGAATTTGAATAAAAGAAAAAGAGGAAGGGAAAAAGGGTAAAGACACAAGAGTTAGTGGGGGCTATAAAATGGTTAAAGACCTAAAATCTCTTATTTCTTCTTCTTCATTTTCAGGTAGAAAGAGAGAGGAGAGAGCAATTTATTTTTCTCTTAAGAAATCCATTTTTTCCAAACTTTGTCCAAACCAAAAGCCTATCACCTTAAGTCCTTTTGCTCCCAAACTTGGAAGACCACCTATTGCCACCTTAAGCTTCCATTTAGTCTAAGAGGTGGGCCACCACGAGCCGCGGAGGGCAGTGCATGGCCCACACGTACCAAACATGGGTCCTTTGTTCTCCTTGCTTTCTTGGCCATTTTCTTTAGGATTTTTAGGTAGTTTTGATTCCTATATTGATGTAAGTTAAACTAAACTTCTTAAAGTTAATATATGAGTTTTGTTTGAGGTCATTTGGATTATGAGTTGTTGAAGTTAGAAGATAGTTTATGGTGAAACTTTTGTTTGAAGTTTTGAATTTATAGCATGGATAGCTTAATCTTGTGATTAGTACTGTTAGATATGTTTATATTAGGTTTGAAGTATGAAATCCTTGTTGGAATTAAAAGAAATATCTTTAGATAACAGACTTTCTTGATGAAATTAAATATTTAGAAAGAAGACTTTTGCAAAGTTGAAATTTTGAGTAATTACTCTAAGTTAGAGTTTGGAAAATGAAGAGAATGTGAATTTGGGAGTTTGATATTATAAAATTTTTGGACTTATGGATTTATGTAAGTTGAAGCTTAATACTTGCTAGAGTTAAAGGGAAAGTTTTTAATTTGAAGGATTTTAGTGATACAACAAGTTTGGAAAGAATTCTATAGATGGATAATTGTAACTTTGTGAATTTAATTAAGTTGGTGTTTGGGAAATGTTCATCTTTTGAGTTTAAAATCTTGGGGTGTAAAGATGGTTAGAATTGTATGGTTTCTTTGAGTTAGAAGAAGTTTAAGTGGTTAATAAGAACTTTCTAAACAAAAAGCTTAGAAAAGAATGACTATTAGAAGGAAAGGAAACAAGTCATTTTAATCTAGTCTTGTTATTAACTTTATTTTCTTTTAACTTGAAATTGAATTAAGTAAATGAAAAAGTATCATGACTATGAGGTATGAAACTCAAAATTGATAGGAAAAGGAAAGAAGGATAAAGAAAAGGAAACTTGTAGTATTATATTCTTTTGATTTTTATTTTTGTTACTTGATAAAGAATAAATACTACATATATGCTTCTTGGATTGTTATACTAAGTGTTACATGCTTTAGGTGTGGTGAAAGAACGTAGGAAAGGCAAGGAAAAGCCCAAGAATAGAACTCAGTGATATAAAGGTGAGTTTCACCTTACTTTTAGCATTTGAAGTGAATTAAATGGTTATGGAAATGAAAAGATAATAACATAAGAATTTTGTATTGATCTATGAATGTTTAAAGAAGCAATGATATAAATATCTTGTTGTATATTTAATTTATGATATAAATTGTTATGATGTTTATGTTTGAAAGTTATGGCATTGTGAATGCATTGCGTTGAGATAGATTACAAAGACATATTGGAATGAATGGACTGAAAAGGAAAGGTAGGACCCTTTCTGGGATAGGTTGATACTTAGGTGAAGGGGATCCGAGGATGATATTGGAAATGGTAGGACCCCGCCTGGGGTAGGTTGATACCTAGGTGAAGGGGATCCAATGATAGTATTGGAAATGGTAGGACCCTGCCTGGGATAGGTTGATACGTAGGTGTTGCACATTTATCTACCTAAATAAATAAGTAAATAATCGTACTTGTTTGACTTGTAAGTGCACAAGGTCAATGGTAGCATAGTGTGCAAGTGCGAGATCATTTCCACAGGGATTGATAAACTTCGATTTAGAATTAGTTTCTCAAAGTAAAAAGAGAAATAAATGTGAAGTGTGAGTTAAAGAACATAGGGCTGTGATATCCACCACTAATTACACTTTCCCACAAAGTAAGGTACCAATGCTCTAGCCTTATTATGAAAACCTAATGGTTGCCAACCTAAGGGCTTGGTCCACACCTTAGGCTATTGATCTCCCTAAGCAACGAGTTAGGCATGGTTTATACTCTAACTCTTTTCTCTCTTAAGAGATTCAGCATGGGTGCATATAGAGTTGTTCCTTAAGAGAGCATAGAGGGTTGTGGAGATCAGCAACCACACGGGACCTACGGCTTGGTCCGCTCCCGGTTTCCCATGTTGATTAACCCAAGAATCCGGTGTGGATATCTTTTGTTACTATTGTTGAACCCAGGACTCAGTCATCCAAATTGGTTCAACTAACAAATCCATACCGCATGTATAAGTTGATCAGACACACACATATGAGGAATTTAAATACAAACAGGTATTAATCAAGTTAAGCATTATAACATGGCTATAGGCAAAGGTAATCAATGAATATATATGTGGAAAAGCATAATTAGGGCTTCAATCGAGCCCTATAAGAGTTTAGTTACACATGTTAGTTGAACTAAACATTATAACCATAATCAAACAAAAAAAGAAAAATAAAACCTGAAGAAAACTAAGGAGACGAGTCGTCAATTCCTCTCCAAGCTTGCAACTTCAAGTCTCAAACAAAAGGTTTGGTTTCTGTGTTTTACAAGGGTATATATAGGGCTTTTAGGAGTGCCCTGAAACCCTAATTTCCTACAAGGTCCAGAGACTTCTTTCTATATCTAGTATGTGTGCGCTCGAGCGTATACAGTCTGCGCTCGAGCACATGTGTGCGTTCGAGCCTTTTAAGTGTGCGCTCGATCACAAGGGAGGTGCACTCGAGCGCACCTTGCTGGATTGCAGAACTTTACTTTTTACTCTTTAGAGCTCCAAAATGTTATCTTTTTGTCAAAGCTCTGTGAAAAACACATTAAACATGAAAATGAAATAAAATCTACTAAAATAGATAAACAAATAGCCTAACAAGTGTAAATTAAGGGGCTTAAATATGACTATTTAAGCACTTATCACACCCTCAAACTTACATATTGCTAGTCCCTTAGTAATACAAAACAAAAGACTATGTCAAAACAAAATTAAAGATAAATTCATTCTTCATGATATTCAAAAAATTGGGTTGCACATAAAACCATGATGATCGTTCATGAGTAAGCTTATAATAAAAACATATTTTTGTAATGAATAAGGATTTTAAAAGCTCATGTTACTTACCTAAGGTTGGCTTAAGGCATTGCAAGTTTGATTTGTGTGTGATGAATTAGCACATAGAAGATGGAGCTTCCAAATAACTTTAATGTATAGTGTTTCAGAGTCCAAACCTTCATCGAATTCCTTATCAAATAGAACAAAAATGGCCTAATGCTTGCTTCTTTTTCTTTTTCTTTCATCATGAGATTTTTTTTCCATGTTGAGTTCCATTGAGCTTTCTAATTGACCCTTGTAATGAGTGTTTAGCCAATGACTCCCAAACTAGATGGTTTTAGGGCATTAGGTATAAAGACACCCCTAAGGACTTACTAACGCGAGTCAAAAAGGCTACGAAACTAACAGATCTTAAAGCTTACTAAGTGAAATTTCTATCTTTTGACGTGAACACTCACTGCTTACTGAGGCAAGAGGCCCAGTTACTCAGTGGAAATTTTTATCTATGATCATTAAATGCTTAGTTCCCACCTTTTGATGTGAACACTCATTGCTTACTGAGGCAAGAGGTCCAGCTACTCAGTGGAAAGTTTTTAATGATCATTTAGAAGCTTTGTATTCTCTTTTTGCATGATGGACATTTTTCTTTATTTTTCTTATGCCAAAGCGTTCTTTTAACAAGTTATCCGATTACAATTAGGTCATGGAAACATATACATAAGAATTATATGTCATACCCCATGCAAATGCGTGCTAATATGCTTGTGTTAAATCTGAATCAAACTCGTGAGTTCTTAAGTGCCTTGAGGTAGGTAACAAACTTTTAAAAATTCCTATTAAAAGGCTATGTGTTCTAGATTTTAAGCTTACTAATGAAGTTTTATCATATTTTAGATCAACCAAAATTCTTAACTCAAAATGAATATGCATTTATCTTTTCTTAAAAAAAACAAACTGGGACTGATTACCCCCGAAGTATAACGCGGTAGTTGCAGCATAGCTTTGGGGTGTCAATTCCACAGGGAAACAAGTTATCTACAAAAGAAGATGTAAACCTAAACACGAACGATAAAATCAATTGAGAAAATATGAAGTTTTGATAATGAAGTAATTGAGAGCAAATTATGTAATAAATTGAGAATAATAATAGAGGATAAACAAGGTTCCGAGAATCCTCCCTAGGTTCATTGCCTTTTTCCAATCTTAATTCAGTTGTTTTTATCTCGATTGCAAGTTTCACATCCCAAACAAGCAATCGGCAGATATTCAATTAAAGTACGTATGTAAACCTTAATGTAATTGATATGAAATACTCTTTACTTTTGAGTTAAACATTCATGACCTATCCTATAGATTTATCAAGAAATGATAATATATCTTTAACGACGATATTGCAGTAATGGACAAATCTAAAAGATAAGTCTACCATACTTAAGCATTCCCAAACAACGTGACATAAGAGGAGCATGACTAAACTTATATCAATGAGAAAGATATAATCATCGGATTTAAGAGAATTAGATTAAAGAGTAAATCATAACAATATTTGACAATAAATCCCAATTAAAACTGAACCAATAAAGGAAAATAAAGAACAACTACACCTAGGGATTCATCCCTTCGCCTTGCTTGGAGGTTAGTTCGCCATGGAACTCATGGCTGAACGCTTTGATGAAGGAGAATGTGGCTACTTCTTTGAGTTTTCTAGACTTTGATTGATGTCCTCTCTTCAACCCTAAGTGATCTATTTATAGTACAAAGGTCCAAGGGTGTTTTCGGGTTTAATCTATTGTTAAAACCCTAATTAAGTTCTGATTTGGAGATAGAAAAATGTGTGCGCGCTGTGGCTCTCCTTTGTGGGCGCCGCAGCCTTGCCTTTAGCATTAGGTGTGGAGGTGCTGGGTGCCATGGCCTGGGCTGAGGGGTGCCGTGGTGCACACTGGTGGTTCTAGAGTGGAAGCTTCTAGGCGCCGCGGCCTTGCCTAATCCAGGTCGCTGCGCACACTGATGACTTGATTTTTCTTCATGTTTGCTTCTCTGCAACCACTCTGACACTCCGTTATCCATGGAATCTTGGAACTTTAAGCAATGATTGTTTTTCCTTCTCTTTTTGACTCAAAGTACCTGAAAATGCACCGAATTAAGTCAATGATCCAAGAATATCACTTTAGAGTTATTAACGTATAAAAGTGCAATTAAGACTGAGATCAACCCTAAAATGCTAACAATTAAGCATTGTTGGGATGCGTTTTATGGCTCTCATCAGGGACCTAGTGTGTGCATGTATCAATGTCTCAAGTGCGTGTGTGCCAGTATCTTAAGTGCGTGCGTGTCAATGTCTCCCACTACCCCCAAACTTAATATACACATTGTCCCCAATGTGTGTGTGGCATGGAAAGATTTGACCTAGGAGAGGGAGAACTAGATTGCTTGCATTGCTCGTAACACGCCCCCAAACTTGAACTGGATGCACGCACTAAGTTCCTGACAAAGAAAAATAAATGTTGTGCTAGAAAACAAGAAATATGGATAATAAACATTTAAATATGAACATTAATATTAATAAAAGAAAAATACTATAGTGAAAAGGATATGCTTTGGGGTGCCTCCCATAAGCGTTAAGTTTTATGTCTTCAGCCAGACGGGGTATCCTCTCACTACTGGTCATCAGGTGGTGTGGTCGAAGAGGTACCGGGTGCGGGAGGTAAGCAATCGAGGATGGCCTGTAGCATCACCTCCTATAGTGCAAACTGTGCCTCTAACCCATCCATCCGCTAATGGATCAATAGTCTCACCACTCTATCCTCTCTGTGAATATCAGAGATCTCACGCCAAAGGGAGGACAGCTCCTCGAGAAAGGGTTGAGATATGGTGGATCCCATGTCTGGCTGGTCCTCCTCCCTCAGAGGGCTCACTATCGGGTGCTCAGTGTCCATAGGATCATCTGCTACAGGCTTAGCAACAAGAATTGGCACCCAGGGTCCTCGAGGCATGTGGGACTGGCTGAGGCTCCACTAGACCCTCCCAAAGAATGGAAGATTGCTAACTGGCCCATCTATAGAGGAGCCTCTAATCCCCTCCTTCTTGAAGATATGGCTGAGCAAGAAGGGTAAAGAGAGTCCCTATGCATTAGCTGTGGTGGTCTGACGGTTATGAACATGATAAGAGCCATAAAATGCACCTCAAAGATGTTTAATTGTTAGCATTTTATGATTCTTCTCGGTCTTTATTGCACTCTTATGTGTTGATAACTTTTAAGTAATCTCATTGGACTACTAACTTATTCAAGCACATTTTCAGGTGTTTTGAGTCCAAAGAAGAGAAAGAAGTGATCGTTGTTTAAAAGCACCGAGGGTCCATGCACGACGAAGCAAAGGAATAGCTACAGAGAGGCAAAGCATGGAGATTATCAGCAAAAAGGCCAGCACCGCGGTGCTCCTCAGCAGCACTGTGGCATCCAGAAACATGCACATTCTGACCCACCAGCCAGCAATGCGGTGCTCCTCAACAGCACCGCGGTGCCCAGAAGGTCACCCATTCCAGCTTATGCTTAACGCCGAGGTGCTCCCCAGCAGTACCGCAGGGCGCACATGTATTTACATCTCCGATTTAGACTTTAATTAGGGTTTTTAAACACTAGATTAAACCCAAGAATACCCTTAGTATTTTGTACTATAAATAAGACACTTAGGGTTTAAGAGAAGACATCTTGGCTGTGAGCAAAGACCCAGAAAGTGAAGACAGCAACTCTCATCCACAAAAGAGTTTAGCCATGAACCACATGGTTAACTAACTTCCAGGCAAGGTGAAAGGATGAATCCCTAGGTGTAGTTGTTCCTATCTATCCTTATTTGGTTCAGCTGTAATAAGAATTTATTGTCAAACATTGTTATGATTTACTTCTTTATCTAATTATAAGATTTTATCTATTCCGGTGATTGTATCTTTTCCTTGATATAACTTTAGTCATGCTTCTCTTATGTCGAGATTATTGGGTATAATTGAGTCTGGTAAGTCTAGCATTTAGGTTTGTCCATTACTGTAATATCGTCAACAAAGATATATTGTCGTTTCTTGATAAACCTCTAGGATAGATCGTACATGCATGAATCAGAAATAATAAGTATTTCATTACAATCATATTAGGGTTTACACATGTTCTCATTGAATATTTGCCGATTGCATGTTTGGGATGTGAAACGTGCAATTGAGATAAAAGCAACTGAATCAAGTTAGGATTAGGACAATGAACCCAGGGAGGATTCCCAGATCCTTGTTGCCTCTTTATTATATTTCACAAACCTACACAATTACTTCATCATCAATTTTAGATTCTTTACTTATTATATCATCTCATATTAAAGTTTACATCTTTCTTTATAGTTAACTTGTTTCCCTGTGGAATCGACACCCCAAAGCCGTGCTATAATAACCGCGTTACTATTTTGGACGTAATTAAATTTTGGCACCGTTGTTGGGGAGACACGCTTACTCATAAGGAAGTTTGTCAACTCTAAGACAAAGACGGTACTATCTTTCCTTTATATTCTGATTTTTTTCTTTATTTTGTTCTATTCTATTTATTTCTTTTAAAAATCAGTTGGTGTATGCTTAGACAGAGAGATTCGCGAGGGAGATTCATTAAGGGACCCAAAATAGAGATACCTTTCCCTTCCACGTTTGTTAGTGAAACCTCGCCTAGATCGAACTCTAGTGTTTACCCCACAGAAAATTTAGAAAACTTTGATAACATGGCTGAAAACCCTAATGAACATGTTGCTAGGACACTTAAAGACTACCTGCATCCTAGCCGGACAGCCACACCATCGTGTATTATGTTTCCAACCAACACCCACCATCGAGACTTTAAACCGGGGATGATACAATTACTCCCAACTTTTCATGGCTTGGAAAACGAAAACCAATATGTGCACATTAGAGAATTTGAGGAAGTAGTTACGACTTTCTATAGTCAAGATGTAACCAATGATATCATGAGACTCAAGTTTTTTCCTTTCTCCTTGAAGGATAAAGCTAAGAGTTGGTTATAGTTGTTGAGACCATGATCTATTGGGTCATGGAATGAGATGACCTAAGTCTTTTTCAATAAATACTTCCCTCAACATAAAACTAATGCATTGAAAAGACAAATCTTCACCTTCGCACAAAAGGAAAATGAGACTTTGTATCAGTATTGGGAGAAATTTAAAGAGATGTTAAGTATGTGTCCACATCATGGGTACGAAAATTGGCGCTTAGTGAGCTATTTCTATGAGGGTCTTACCTATAGAGAGCACTAATTTATCGAGATGATGTGCAATGGTGAATTTCTACAAAAAAACCCTGATGAGGCTTTTAAGTACCTCAATGAGCTTACTGAAAAAGCTCACACATGGACTGGACTGGACCTAGTGCTACTGAAAATACAAATAGGTCACGACCTATAGGAAAGCCTAGTGGTGAAGGAATCTACCATCTCAGGGAAGAGGATAATCTTAAGGACAATGTCGAGATGCTTATTAGGGAGTTAAAGGCACTTAAAACTAAAAAACCAACACACATGGTTAATCAAGCCGAACTTTTAGAAACATGTTTTGTGTGTAGTGGGATTGATCATCCTGCTCAAGATTGCCCCACATTTATTGACATGAGAGGGCTGTACGAGGAACAATGTAATGCCTTAGGCATGTACAGGAAGCCTCAAGCACCCTTCTTTAACACTTACAATCCGGGGTGGAGAAATCATCCCAACTTCAGCTGGAAATCTGAAAACTAGCAGCATGCATAGCCCCCTAGATCATACCTAGCACCTTATCATGCACTCTCATCCTCTAGGAACTCTCTAGAAGACACCTTACATGCTTTCATAGAAGCACAAGGTAAAACAAACCAGAGGTGTGAGGCATTAATTACACAAGTGGTTGAGGAAAACAAAGAAATAAGGAGCCAAGTGTCTAAATTAGTGGGCTCCATAGGTGTGACTGAGCGAGGTAAGTTTCCTTCCCAAGCTCAGTTCGTACCCCATGGTCAACATATGGCACAAGAAAATTTGAAAGATGTAAATGCCATTGTGACCCGAAGTGGCAATTCACTGCACATCCCACCAATGAATAAATCCGAGGATGTGGAAAAGAGTCAAACTAATAGTGAAGTCGAGTTACTTAAAGACCCTAAAGTAACCAAAAATTCTGTTAAGGCACCATTCCCCCAAGCCTTAAAATCCAAAAAAAATCTGGAAATAAATAATGAAATCCTTGAGAACTTAAGGCAAGTGAAACTCAATCTTCCTCTTTTGCATGTGATTAAACAAGTCCCTACCTATGCAAAAGTTCTCAAGGATTTATGCACCATTAAGAGGAAACACCATGTCAAGAAAACAGCATTCCTAACTAAGTAAGTTAGTGCGTTAATTGAGCAAAGAATTCCCCCAAAATACAAAGATCCAGGCTGTCCTACCATTACTTGCAACATTGGAAATCAGGAGGTAGGACAAGCTTTGTTAGATTTAAGAGCTAATGTAAACCTGATGCCATTCTCCATTTACTTACAACTAGGGTTAGGAGAAATCAAACCAACCGGCATGGTATTGCAATTGGCTGACCGTTCAGTCAAAGTATCCCGGGGTATGGTAGAGGATGTCTTAATTTAAATTGATAAATTCTACTATCCTGTTGATTTCTTAATTCTTGATACTACTTCTGCTGTTGACACTAACTTTGAAATCCCTTTGATTTTGGGTAGACCTTTTCTTGCTACTGTGAATGCACTAATAAATTGTAGGAATGGACTCATGAAGCTATCCTTTGGCAACATGACCCTTGAAGTGAATATTTTCAATGTTGCAAAACAGCCTGAAGATGAGGACGACAACCACCAGCTTTACATGATTGAGTCACTCATCAATGAGGGAGTTTCGTTAGATCATGATTATAATCCTCTTAAGAGTTTTCTTGTTAATTCTGAGATAGATTTAATTGATGATAAAACTGATATGATTAACATTTACGCTGTTTTTGACAAATCTCAGGATTATAGCAATCGGGCATGGCAACCAAGGTTTGAGGAGCTGCCCGAAAGAAGCAAGACACAAGTCTCCTCAAGTGTGGAAGAACCTAAGGTTGAACTAAAGCCGCTACCTAAGGGTTTAAAGCATGCTTTTCTCGGTCTAGGTGATACCTTTCCTGTTATTATTTCTTCTGAACTATCTAAGACCCAAGGTGAGAAACTACTTCAAACTTTGAATGCACACAAATTAGCCCTAGGTTGGAGCATGGCTGATTTAAAGGGAATTAGTCCCTTAATCTGTTCCCATAAAATAAATTTGGATGAAGGAGCTAGTCCTCATAGAGACCCTCAGCGTAGGCTTAACCCCACTATGAAAGAAGTAGTGAAAAATGAAGTGCTAAAACTGTTAGCTGCAGGTATTATATACCTTATAGCTGATAGTAAATGGGTGAGTCCTACATAAGTCGTCCCTAAAAAATCTGGAGTCACGGTAGTAAAGAATGACCTAGGAGACCTAGTCCCTACCAAACTTGTGACCGGATGGCGTATGTGCATCGATTACAAAAAATTAAATGCTGCCACCCGAAAAGACCACTTTCCACTCCTTTTTATTGATCAAATTCTTGAGCGTGTAGCTGGTCATCCCTTCTACTGTTTTCTAGATGGTTATTCTGGTTATTATCAAATAGAAATTGCATTAGAAGACCAAGAAAAGACCACTTTTACTTGTCCTTTTGGCACCTATGCTTTTTGCAGAATGCCATTTGGATTATGTAATGCTCCTGCCACTTTTCAATGCTGCATGATTAGTATTTTTAGTGACATGGTTGAAAGTTGCATGGAGGTTTTTATGGATGACCTAACTATTTTCGGATCTTCATTTGAAGCATGCTTAATGAATTTAGAAAGAATATTAATTCACTGTGAGGAAAAAGAATTGGTTTTAAATCGGGAAAAATGCCATTTCATGGTACCATCCGGCATTGTCTTAAGGCATATTGTCTCTTCTAAAGGAATAGAGGTCGATCAATCTAAGATTGAATTAATCTCTAAATTTCCCACACCTAAGACAATAAAGGATGTGAGGTCCTTCCTTTGTCATGCTGGTTTTTATAGGAGGTTCATACAAAATTTCTCAAACATATCTAGACCACTATGTGCCCTCCTAGTTAAAGACACTCCCTTTGAATGGACAGAAGCTTGTCAAGAAGCGTTCCAAATGCTGATCAGTAAGCTTACTTCCGCACCTATAATACAGTCACTAGATTGGACCTTGCCTTTTGAAATCATGTGTGATGCTAGTGACTACGCTGTAGGTGCTATTCTTGGACAGCGAAGAGAGGGAAAACCATTTGTCATTTACTATGCTAGTAAAGCTTTAAATAGTGCTAAAATGAATTACTCTACAACTGAAAAAGAATTACTAGCTGTAGTTTTTGCTTTAGATAAATTTTGTGCTTATTTAATTGGTACCCTTATTCTTACTTTTACAGATCATGCAGCACTCAAGTACCTTCTTACAAAGAAGGATGCTAAAGCACGACTGATCCGATGGATCCTCCTCCTACAAGAATTCGACATCACCATCAAAGACAAAAAGGGAGTGGAAAATGTAGTGGTTGATCATCTTTCGAGACTTACTTTCGAGGACACTTGTGATGACATGCCAATCAAGGATGATTTTCCAGATGAGCAATTACTATCCATTACTTCTCTACTATGGTTTGCTCACATAGTAAATTATTTGGCTACAGGTGAGATACCAATGGATTGGTGCGCTCAAGACAAGAGGAAATTCTTATACGAGGTACGTAATTTCTATTGGGATGACCCCTATCTTTTCAAGCATTGCCCTGACCAAATTCTAAGACGGTGTATCCTTAATGAAGAGATTGCAAGTGTCTTAGACTTTTGTGACTCACAAGCTTGTGGAGGCCATTTTTCAATGAAAAAAACCGCTACAAAAATTTTGCAGTGTGGATTTTATTGGCCTTCCTTGTTTAAAGATGGAAACACCTACTGTCACTCATGAGAAAGGTGTCAAAAGTTAGGAGCTGTGTCCCGTCGAAATATGATGCCCCTAAACCATATTTTAGTAATCGAAATTTTTGATTGTTGGGGCATCGATTTTATGGGACCCTTTCTTCCTTCCTTTGGATACCAATACATCATTGTGGCAATAGATTATGTATCTAAGTGGGTAGAGGCCGAAGCTTGCCAAAATAATGATAATAGAACGGTAATCAAATTTCTCAAAGAAAATGTGTTATCTCGATTTGGTACACCACGTGCTATAATTAGTGATCAAGGTACACATTTTTGCAACCGTTCTTTTGAAGCTTTAATGTGAAAATATGGGGTGTTACATAAAATTTCTACTGCCTATCATCCTCAGACTAGTGGACAAGTAGAGCTCGCTAATAGGGAGATTAAACAAATTCTAGAAAAAACAGTTAACCTGGATCGCAAGGATTGGTCTTTGAGACTTGTTGAGGTGGAGGCCATGTGCTGAGAAAACTAATGTAGCTTCTGTCGTGTTTGCGCTCGTGCGTAGCTGATGGTGCGCTCGATTGCACAAAGTGATGAGCACTCGATTGTGACTACCTAGCGCTCGATCGCACTTGCTCAGACAATATATCAAACAGCTGATGTGCAATGGGAACTTGAAGCTGTAGAAATTATACTAATCATAGCCCAACCTCCTGCAAATTCCAAATACAACCACTAAGTAAAGGAAGATGCAATTAACTAATGAAATGTAATTCAAAAATGTGTGTGGGTGTGTAATAACAAGCAATGTAGAGTTTGAAAGAAATATGGGTATGGCCTACCTGGAGTATGTTAACGGGATTAGTTAGGTAAAGGGCGATGAGATGTATGATGCGTTGATGAAATTAAGGTGGGCTAGGGTTGGTGATGTGCCAGAAGCTGGATTGAGAGTTAGGGTTACCGTGTGAGATGGCGATTACGAGAAAGGAATAGTGGAAATGTGATTAAGCATAAGTGAGGAAATAAGAGGGAAACTGTTTATAACCCGCACGTGACTTCTCTTGCCCGAGTGCGCTCGAGGGCATTGTGAAGTGCGCTCGATCATACCTGTGCGCAAGTGCGTAGGGTAATGCGCTCGTATGTACTGGAGTGCAGGGTGTAAGTGTGCTCGATCACACTATATAGTGCACTCGAGTACAAGATAAAAAATGCTGGTAGTGATGAAACATAAAAGAAATGAACAAGGAGCAGAACTGGTAACGATACAACCATACCATACTTTAGTGGCCTCAGTACCACTAACCTTTGTAGAGGCGCTTGAGCTATACGATTGTCAAAGGTGGAACATCTCAAGTGCTCTCTTGATAAAGTGCTATTCTCTTTGAAGGGGGCACTTGGAGCCCACATCAGGTGCTTCAAGTTCCCTTGACAGCTACTGCATCTCCAATTTTGGTGCCTGATCAATAAAATAGGGAAAAGCAATATTAGTAAGTTTAGGATTTTCAACTCAAGGATTGTACTTACTTGAAGACTTTGGTGTGCTCTTGATGGGGTGCATAGCTCTACTGATGTCTTTGATCACATCGTCATCCTTTGGCCTAATGTCCAATCTTGTGTCATCATGGTTGGGGATGGTCTCCAATGGAGTAGTGTGATGGACCTGAGAAACTTTCTCAATAACACCTTGCATTAAGCTTACATTAGAATATTCATTATCATTTTTGGTTGATTTTAATGTATTAAATATTTTGAATTCCATCTCCTCATCATTTACTTTCATAGTGACAATGCCCATTTTTACACTAATATTTGTGTCAGTAGTGATCATAAATGGTCTTCCTAAGATGATGGGGAGTGGCAATGGAATATGACATTCTTCCATATCTAAGATAATAAAATCAGCAGGTAAAATAAATTTACCTACTCTTACCAAAACATCCTCAAGGATACCTCTCGGTCGTTTGATGCTTCTGTCAGCCAATTGCAAAGTGATGGAGGTTGGTTGAAGCTCCCCCAAACCTAGTGTCTTAAATACACTGTATGGTAGCAGATTGACACTTGCTCCTAGATCCAATAGTGCATGCTCGAATAGCTGGTCACCTAGCTTGTAAGGAATAGTAAAACTACCCGGATCTTTTAATTTTGGTGGTAGTTTTCTTAATAGCACAGCACTTACCTCTTCAGTCAAGGCTACTGTCGCATGTTCCTGAAACTTCCTTTTGTTGGTGCAACAATCTTTTAAAAACTTAGCATAAGCAGGAATTTGTTTAATTGCATCTAATAAAGGAATGTTTATTTCCACCTTTTTCAAAGTTTTGAAAATGTCAATCAGTTTAGTCTATTTCTTAGGTTTTACTAACCTTTGAGGGAAGGGTGGAGGTGTATTTATCTTTTCTATCTCACTTACCGTAGATGTGGATGCTTTGTCTAGAGATACTTGTGCAGGCTTATTGACGCCTATGATCTTTCAACTTCTTAGGGTTGTCACAGCATTCAGTTGCTGATGTCCTCTTGGATTAGGTAGTGGTTGGGCGGGAAGCTCACCTTGCTTTCTACTACTCAGTTCCTTAGCCAATTTCCCCATTTGTAACTCTAGTCCTTGAATGGCTTGATCATGTTTTGTAGTGGTTTGTCTCATCTCAGTCCAAAATTGCCTAGTTTCTTCCATAAATTATTCGTGTGAAGTCATTAATTGTTGCTGCTGAGTTGCCAATTGCCTCACAAGACTTTCGAGGTCACTCTTCTTTGTTTTGGGAGCTGAATGGGCTGCTGGTTGGAAGTTTCTTTGCTGCCCTTGACTGTTCTGATTGTTGCTCCACGAAAAATTCAGGTGATTCCGCCATCCAGGGTTGTAGGTATTTGCATAAGGATTGTTCTTTGGCGAATAGTTGTTTGGTCCCACAAAGTTTGCTTGCTCATGATCTGCAGATGAATACAAGGGACATGTATCAGTATTATGATCAAATTGGGAACAAATAGCACATACCTAGAGTGTTGTAGCTAGTGGGTTAGGTGAGGCATTCTGAACAGCTATGGCTTTAACTAACAGGTCTAGTTTCCTTTCTAAAGCAGCTATCTGAGTGGATGATCCTCCATTGAAGCTTACCTCATACATACCCTTACTCTTGGTTACATGTCTACCTCGAGAGGAGAACTGCTGAGTGTGTTCACTTAGGGTTTTGAAGTGCTCCATAGCTTCTTCGTTGCTTTTCTCCATCAGCACTCCTATACAACCTAAATCCATAATACTTTTGCTAGTATCACTTAAACCTTCATACAAAGCTTGTACCAGTTCATCCTGAGGTAGGTTATGATATGGGCATTTGAGTGGCAGCTCGTTGAAGTGTCCCCAAGCCTCGAAGAATAGATCTCCATCCTTTTGTTGGAAGGACTGAATTTCCTTCCTCATTTTCCTCATCTTTTGGGCTGGGAAAAAATTCCTTTGGAATTTGCTAGCCAACTCCTCCCAAGTGTGGATAGAAAATGCAGGCAAAGAATTGTACCATAGTTTAGCATTATCTTTTAAGGAAAAAAGGAAAAGAATTAACCATCTTCCTTTTTGGTCTAAGCCTCGGATATGCTGGAACTTGCAAAGATTGAAGAACTCTCTGAGGTGCAAGTGTGGGTCCTCATTAGGTGTACCCTTAAAGTGAGTCAGTGCATTAAGTATCTGCGGATATATATAGTAGTTACCTTCCGCCTCAGGTTGATAAGCAATGCATGACGGTTGATCGAGGTTCTATGGGATGAAGGATTGCTTCATCAGTCTTCGCTCAGGAGGTTGTTGGTTTTTTAACTGTTCCGCCATTGGTACTTCTTCCTCAATTTCTTCTTCTACCTCTTCCGAGTTGTCTCTAAGCCTTTGTCAGATCGTTCGCTCAAGCTCAGTATCGAGGGAAAATAATGCTGGATGCTTAGATAGAAGTCTGTTGTTGTGAGTTTTAAATTACTCGCAAGCGCACGAGTCGTTTACAATATAGTGTTGTGCAAGTGCGAGGTCAAATCCACAGGGAATTGCGTTGTGAAAATGTAATTTAATCTAAACAAACCTTATCTTAACCTAGTTCCGAATTGCAAATTATATTTTGCAAAACAAATAAAAACTAAACTAAATTGATTTAAAACTAATAATAAAGAAACTAAGGTTTCTGAATCCACCCTACCAAAGTTAAGCATATATCTTCATGTTCTAAAAATATCCTATCAAAACATTCCATGAATCCAACTTAAAACAAAGAACAACAAATACACCAATTAAACCAAAAGCATCCAATGTATCCGCTTTTAACAAATCACAAAGAAAATCTAATTTAATAAAAAACAATTTGATGTATTCATCAGATGAAACAGACGGAATATCCAACAGAACAATTTAAACGCAATCAATCATAAAATTTTACTCAAATAATTGACAGAACATTTATACTAAGAAAAACATCAGAATTGTATAAATAAATCTGAAACTATTATGCCAAACAACGGTGAGGCTTCAACTTCAACCTTAGTTGAAGATTTTAGCCACTCATAATTATGAAACTAAAGTTCACAATAACAGTGCTAAATATTAAACTAAAAAAAAAGTAAATTAAAACTGACTATACATGGGAGAAATTCCACTCGCTGTTGGGCGGCGCTTCCCCTCGTGGTAGCAAAGCCTTCGAGATCCACCAGAATGCTAGCAGACGTCCACTGGATTGCACCAAATGGCACCAGGAATTGCACACCGAATGATGAAGTGAGATGGTTCTTTTATAGGGGGAGTCCCGGAGCACAATGGGTTGTAGATTCGATGTGGGATATTGCCCGAGTGCGCTCGATCGTAGAATGGTGTGATTTATCGTATGTGCGCTCTATCGCATGCTTGATGCGCTCGATCACAGGTGCACTGCACTGCAAAGATTTCGATGTGAGATGTTGACCATGCACTTGTTCGTAGGTAGGTGCGCTTTCTCGATCGTATGTCTCGTGCGCTCGATCGCACTAGGCGTCCTCAGTTTTTGCTCTTGAAGCTTGACATCTCCCGAAATGCTTCATTTTCTCCACAAACCTATAAAAATACACAAAACACAGAAAAAAAACATAAAATAAAGTGAAATAATACAAACTAAGAGATTAACAAATATAATTTAAGGGCTTAAATATGCAATATTTAAGGCTCATCAAATACCCCCAAACTTATATTTTGCTAGTCCCTTAGTAAAACAAAATAAAAAAAAAAACTAAATGAAAAACAAAGAACACAAAGATAAGTCCATTAGTCATGGTATCCAAAAATTTAAGGAGCACTCAAAACCATGATATTCATTCATGAGCAAGCTTAAAAAATATAACCCATCTTCGCAATGAATAGGAATTTTAAAACCTAATTACTTACAAGAGGCAAGCAAGACATCACAAGCTTGAATTAGTGTAAAGTGAATTAGCATATACAAATGAGGTTTCTAAATAACTTCAATGTACAATGTCTCTATGTCTTAAGATTCACATGATTTCTCATCAAAATGAACAACGATGGCATAATTTTATTTTACCCTTTTTTTTATATATAAGGCTCTGCTATGATTAGTTTCCTTAAGCTTTCTAATTGACCTATGTAGCAAGTGTTGAGTCAATGACTCCCAAACCAGATGGTTTTAGTGCATTAGGTGTAAAGACACCCCTAAGGACTTACTAACTCGAGTAAAAAAGGCTACAAAACTAAACTGGCCTTAATGCTACCAAGTAAAATTTCCACCTTTGACGTGAACACTCACTGCTTACTGAGGCAAGAGGTCCAGTTACTCAGCAGAAAGTTTCGCAATGATCATTATGAATAAAATTTCAACCTTTTGACATGAACACTCACTGCTTATTGAGGCAAGAGGTCTAGTTACTCAGTGAAAAGTTTATTGATGATGATCATTATTTTTTTTTTTTTTTCTATGCCCAAGTGTTAATCCCACAAGTCATCCAGTTTCAGTTAAGTCAAGGAAACAGACACACTGAAATCGCATGTCATACTTCACACAAATATGTGCTAATGTGCTCGTGTTAGATTGGCTCAAACATGTGAATTCTCAAATGCCCAAAGTAAGTAACTAAAGTTTAAACTCTATCATCAGATCATGTGTTCAAAGTTTTAAACTCACCAATGAAATCATATCACAAAATTTCAGATCAACCAAAATTTTCAAACGAACTTGAGCATGCATTTATCTTCACTAAAAAACAATAACAAATTAGGAAAAAGTGTGTGAAATGTGTCTCCCATACCCCCAAACTTAAATTACACATTGACTCCAATGTGTGAATAATATAGAAAGAGTTGACCTGGGATATGGAGAACTATCTGGACTGGTATGGCTCATAGCATACCCCCAAACTTGAATTGAAATACGCATTGTCCTTGAAAAATAAAGACTGGAAAACAAAAAATACTAGAAACAAACAATAATCATAAATATGAAAAAATAATAAATATACAAAAAGGATATGCTGTGGGGTGCCTCCCATGAGCACTAAGTTTAAAGTCTTCAGCCAGACTTGCTATAGTAGACGACACTCAATCTGAGTAATTAGGATCCTCCAACAATATCGTCTCAATGTCCGAACTCCTCAACTCCAAGAATGGTTTTAGCCTCTGTCCATTTACCTTGAAAGTGTTACCATTCTTTGGATCCTCAATCTTGATGGTCCCATGAGGAAAAACTGACCGAATAATAAATGAGCCTGTCCATCGAGATTTGAGCTTGTCTGGAGAAAGATGCAGGCGTGAGGTGTAAAGAAGAACTTTTTGACCCGTCTCAAAAGCTCGTCTCAAAATGTTTGGTCATGAGTCTTCTTCATTTGTGCCTTGTATAACCATGCACACTCATATGCATCATTCCGCAGCTCCTCTAATTCATTGAGTTGGAGCTTCCTTTATGAGCTGGCCTTGGAAAGATTGAAGTTCAGCTGCTTAATATCCCAATACGCACGATGCTCTAATTCTACCAGAAGGTGACATGCCTTTCCGTACACAATACGATAGGGAGACATACCAATTGGCATCTTGAAGGCTGTCCGATATGCCCATAGTGCATTAGTCAATCGCAGAGACCAATCCTTTCTACTAGGGTTCACAGTCTTCTCCAAAATTTGCTTGATCTCACGATTGGAAATCTCCACTTGGCCACTCGTCTAAGAGTGATACGGGGTGGCAACTTTGTGTGTGATTAAATACTTCTTCACCAACTGCTCAAAAATCCGGTTGCAAAAGTGCTTACCTCCATCACTTATGATTGCTCGAGGCATACCAAAACGAGCAAAGATAGTGTCCTTAAAAAACTGGACCACAATTTTGTGGTCATTGGTCTTGCATGCAACGGCCTCCACCCATTTGGACAGATAGTCCACAGCAACCAGAATGTACAGGTAGCCAAAGGAGTTCGGGAACGGTCTTATAAAATCAATACCCCACACGTCAAAATCTCAACAATCAGGATAGGGTTGAGGGGTGTCATTTCCTCCTACAAAGACTCTCTAGCTTTTGGCAATGCTCACAAGATACACAGTAGGTGTGAGAGTCTCGGAACAGGGTAGGCCAATAGAATCCACATTGCAAAATCTTCGCAGTGGTCTTTTTAGCACTAAAATGGCCTCCACAAGCATGATAATGACAAAAGGCGATGACATTAGATTGGTCATGCTCAGGAATACATCTTCTGATGATCTGATCAGGATAATACTTGAACAAGTAAGAATCATCCCCGAAAAAATGTTTTACCATGGCCAAAAACTTTGATTTATCCTGTCGCCCTCAATGTAAAGGCATTTGACCGGTGACAAGATAGTTCACTATATTAGCAAACCATGGCGCGGGACTATGTGCAATGTGCATCAATTACCCATTAGGAAAGGTCTCAGAAATGGGAGTGGCGGCCTCAGTGAAATCCACAATCAATCTAGACAAATGGTCCGCCACCACATTTTCGGAACCTTTCTTATCCCGAATCTCTATGTCGAACTCTTGAAGTAGCAAGATCCATCAGATAAGACGAGATTTAGCATCTTTTTTAGAGAAAAGATACTTCAATGCTACATGGTCCGAGTAGATAATGACTTTAGATCCTAACAAGTAGGATCTGAACTTGTCTAATGCAAAAACGACTGCTAGCAACTCCTTCTCAATGGTAGAGTAATTGAGTTGTGCGTCGTTTAGAGTTTGAATTGAATAATAGATAATATGGGGAATTTTATCAACATGCTGCCCCAAAACAACTCCAACAGCATAGTCTGATGCGTCACACATAATCTCAAAAGGCACACCCTAGTTGGGTGGCTGAATAATGGGCGTGGACATCAAAATCTTCTTCAGATCTCCAAATGCTTTCTTACAGTTTTCATCAAAGGAAAATGGGGCATCCTTCAGCAATAACTTGCACAAAGGCCTAGCGATCTTGCTGAAATTCTAGATAAATCGCCTGTAGAAGCCTATATGGCCCAGAAAAGATCGAACCTCCTTCACTGTACGTGGGGGTGGAAGATTGGAAATCAGGTCCACCTTCGCTTTGTCGACCTCAATCCCCTGATGTGATACGACATGCCCTAGTACAATACCTTGCTTAACCATAAAATGGCACTTCTCCCAATTAAGCACCAGGTTCTTCTCCTTGCACCGCACTAAAACCAAAGTGAGACGGTGCAGGCACTCCTTAAATTTTGAACCGAAGACGGAGAAGTCATCCATGAAAATCTCTAAGAACCGCTCTACAATGTCAGAGAATATGCTGACCATGCACCATTGAAAAGTAGCGGGTGCACTGCATAACCCAAAGGGCATGCGATGGTAGGTGAATATCCCAAAAGGACAGGTAAACGTCGTCTTTTCCTGATCTTCAGGGTCCACGGGGACCTGGTTATATCCAGAATAACCATCCAAAAAGCAATAATACTCGTGCCCAGCCAAACACTCCACCATCTGATCAATAAATGGGAGTGGAAAATGATTCTTCCTTGCAGCAACATTCAGTTTACGGTAGTCTATACACACTCTCCACCCTGACTGAACACGAGTTGGCACCAACTCGTCGTCCTTATTCTTCTCTACCGTTAATCCAGCTCGCTTGGGCACAACATGAATCTGGCTCACCCACTTGCTATCAAAGATGGGATAAATGATCCCTGCATCTAATAGCTTAATTACTTCTACTCTCACAACCTCTTGCATAGCTGGGTTGAGCTTTCTTTGTGGCTCCCTCGATGGCTTGGCATTCTCCTCTAAATGTATCTTGTACATTACCAACGAGGGGCTAATTCCCTTAATATCCTCTATAGTCCAGCCGATAGCTTCATTGTGCTCTCTTAAGACATCTGATAATTTCTCCTCTTGAGCCTCAACCAAATCTGAAGCTATAATCACAGGCAAACAATCTACTGGACCTAGGAACTTATACTTAAGATTATCTAGTAAAGGCTTAAGTTTCTTCTTGGGGGGTTCAGGTGTTGCGGTCTCCTCCGTCTCATTGCTCCTCCGAGGAAGAGACTCCAAAATGGAATTAACTTGCTCGAGTAACTTATCTAAATCCAAATCCTCTTCAAATTGAGCAAAGCATGCCTCCAAGGGGTCCTCAATGCTTGATTCATTCATAGTCTCCTCAAGAATCTCCTCTATCAAGCATACATTTCTCACTTCATCATATTCTAGTGGTTGCCTAGTGATATCAAAGATATTCAACTCCACTATCATATTTTCGAAAGAAATCTTCATCACCCCTATAATACAATTGATCAGAGCGTTAGCCGTGGCTAAGAATGGTCACCCTAGAATAACCGGTATCTGAATCCCTACATTCTGAATCGGTTCTGTGTCAAGCACAATAAAATCCACGGGGAAATAGAACTTATCTACTTTTATCAAAACATCCTCAACTACTCTCCGTGGTATCTTCACTGACCTGTCAGCCAATTAAAGCATCATGGATGTGGGCTTTAATTCTCCTAACTCCAACTTCAAATAGACTGAGCAGGGTAGAAGATTCACACTAGCTCCTAGATCCAAAAGAGCCCTCTCAATATGGCTGACTCTTATCGTGCAAGAGATGGTAGGACACCCTGGGTCCTTATACTTGATGGGTAGCTTGCACTGAAGGATTCAGCTCACCTGCTCGGTTAAAAATGCCTTCTTCGGGACATTCGTCCTCCTCTTGATAGTGATCAAGTCCTTTAAAAACTTGGCATATAACGACACTTGATGGATGGCGTCCAAAAATAGGATATTGATTTGGACCTGCTTGAATACCTCCAAAATTTCCTCATACTTCACTCCTTTATTGGGCGCCTGTAATCTCTCAGGGTAAGGCACTTTAGGTACAAACGACCTAGGAGGGTCCTTCACAGTAGGTGTGGTTGTAGATGGCTCAACATCTCTCTTCTCATTGTTGCCACTTCCTTCCCCTTGCTGCATAGCAGGGTTCTCTTCTACTCGATTGTCCACTTGTCTCCCAGACCTCAATGTGACAATCGATTGCACTTGTTCCTCCTCGTGCATAGGATTCGATGAATTTTCAACCATAAACTGTCCTTTCGGGTTAGGCACGGGCTGACTGGGGAACTTTTCCTTCTCTCTTTCACCCAAGTGACTTGCAATTTGCCCTATTTGACTCTTCAGTTTGGAAATTGCTTGGGTGTTTACCATTGTTGCACTCCTTACTTCGCTCATGGATTGGCCAGTCATCTTCATGAACTCCTTAAGGGTGTCCTCAAGTGACTGTGAAACTGGCGCTGGCATTTGAGTGGGAGCTTGATAAGCAGGTGATGGTGCTGGATGGGCAGAGCAACCATAACTAGGAATTTGTGGGCCAAATCCGGGAGGATATTGATTTTAAGCATGATGCAGGGCTCCTCCCTGATTCATTGGTTGGCTCTGCTTCCATGAAAAATTAGGGTGGTTCCGCCACCCTAGATTGTACGTCTCAAAGTAAGACCCATTTGACTGCCTCCGATAGTCATTGAAAGCATTCACTTGTTCCATAGGATACTCGGCAAAAACTGGCATTGATGGACAATTCTGTGCTAGATGCATGGGACTAGCGAAGATGGAACAGCTATCAACATTGAATGTGTTGGTAGCATTGATGGATTGGCCCACAGCGAGAGCGTCAATCTTCTTAGTGAGAGCATCTAACTTTATCCTCAAGTCAGTGTCCTCCCTAACCTCATAGATGCCTCCTTTCTTAGGAGCACGAATGGACTTATCTCGACAGCTTGAAAAATCCCACTGTTGCGAGTTATCGGACAACTTGTCCAATGCCTTGTATGCTTCCTCCCCCGTCAGACTCAAGAATGCCCCCCCATTCATAGACTCAATCATGCTACGGTTGGGTTGAGTCAACCTTTGGTTGAAGAACTGAACGAGTCTCCATTTTTCATATCCATGTGGAGGGCATCTGATCAGTAACTCTTTGAAGCGCTCCCAGCTCTCAGAAAACTTTTCATCCTCATCCTGAGTGAAAGAACTAATCTTCTTTCGGCACTCATTCACTCTAGACATTGGGAAAAACTTGTGATAAAACTTACTAAGCAGATTTTCCCAAGATGTAATAGACCCGGGCGTGTTGGAATCCAACCATGCCCTAGCTCTATCATGAAGAGAAAAAGGGAAAAGTCAAAGATGGACTGACTCCTCAGAGAAGTTCTGGAACTTGAATGTGGCACAAATATCTTTGAACTTCTTCACATGACTATAAGGATTTTCAAGATTTAAGCCATGAAATGAGGGTAGGAGTCAAATGACATGTGGCTTTAAGTCAAAATGGATGGCATTGGTAGTTGGCAACACTATGCAAGAAGATGAGTTAGTCGCAACGGGTGCGAACAAATCCCTAAGGGATGTAGTGGAGTCCACGTTCCAAGCTCTATGTTGCTCTACATGTTCCGGATGATTTGCATTCCTACAATTTTCTCCCATCTCAATTGTCTCTCTTTCAACTAGTGCTCTTTTCTGTCTCCTAAGAATTCTTTCTAAGTCGGGATCTAAAAGTATCAAATCTAAATTGAGGGATCTCCGACAAAGCATACACCGCACAAAAAGCACTAAAATAAACTAACCAGCAGAAACTACAGAATAAAATAAAATGAATACACAAACAGAAAACACACTACTCACAAAATGAGCCAACAAAAATTTGCAAAAATATTTTATTTTTTTATTTTTTATATTTTTTTATTGAACAATGCAACTAGAAAAAAATAATAATAATAAAATTGCCAAAAAGAAAAATCAAACAAACAATGCTAACTAACTATTAGAAAAATAAAATTAATTCAGACAAAAAAATTAATTTTCACAAATAAAACAACTCCCCGGCAACGGCACCAAAAACTTGTTATGAGTTTTAAATTACTCGCAAGTGCACGAGTCGTTTACAAAATAGTGTTGTGCAAGTGTGAGGTCGAATCCACAGGGAATTGCGTTGTGAAAATGTAATTTAATCTAAACTAACCTTATCTTAACCTAGTTCTGAATTGCGAATTATATTTTGCAAAACAAATAAAAACTAAACTAAATTGATTTAAAACTAATAATAAAGACACTAAGGTTTCTGAATCCACCCCACCAAAGTTAAGCATATATCTTCATGTTCTAAAAATATTCTATCAAAACATTCCATGAATCCAACTTAAAACAAAAAACAACAAATATCCCTATTAAACCAAAAGCATCCAATGTATCCGCTTTTAACAAATCACAAAGGAAATCCAATTTAATCAAAAACAATTTGATGTATCCATCAGATGAAACATACAGAATATCCAACAGAACAATTTAAACGCAATCAATCATAAGATTTTACTCAAATAATTGACAGAACATTTATACTAAGAAAAACATCATAATTGTATAAACAAATCTGAAACTATTATGCCAAACAACGGCACGGCTTCATCTTCAACCTTAGTTGAAGATTTTAGCCACTCATAACCATGAAACTAAAGTTCACAATAACAGTGCTAAACATTAAACTAAAAAAAAATAAATTAAAATTGACTATACATGGGAGAAATTCCCCTCGCTGTTGGGCGGCGCTTCCCGTCGTGGTAGCAAAGCCTTCGGGATCCACTAGAATGCTAGCAGACGTCCACCGGATTGCACCAAATAGCACCAAGAATTGCACACCGAATTATGAAGTGAGATGGTGCTTTTATAGGGGGAGTCCCGAAGCACAATATGTTGTAGATTCGATGTGAGATACTGCCCGAGTGCGCTCGATCGCAGAATGGTGCGATCAATCGTATGTGTGCTCAATTGCATGCTTGATGCGCTCGATCACAGGTGCACTGCACTGCAAAGATTTTGATGTGGGATGTTGACCATGCGCTCGTTCATAGGCAGGTGCGCTCGATCGCATGTCTCGTGCGCTAGATCGCATGTCTCATGCGCTCGATCGCACTAGGCATCCTCAGCTTTTGCTCTTGAAGCTTGACATCTCCTGAAATGCTTCATTTTCTCCACAAACCTATAAAAATACACAAAACACAGAAAAAACATAAAATAAAGTGAAATAATACAAACTAAGAGCTTAACAAATATAATTTAAGGGCTTAAATATGCAATGCTTAAGACTCATCATCCGTGCATGAATCGGTGACAATCGCTTAAGTGCAGCAGTTAAACACCGCTGCCCAGGTAACTCTCTGCCTCAATTGTGCTCGTCGCATAAGAGGGTGCGCTCGATCGCAAGTGGCATAGAAAGCTCTCCTGGAGTGCCTGAAACAAAAAACAAAAAGGAATTAAATTATGGTTTAATGAAACAAAAATAAGATAAAAACATAAACTTAAAATTTTTGAGATTTTTGATAAAAGTAAAAATAGAATGAAAAAGAAATCATAGAGAGGAAGGAGGACTCCTATTTATGGAAGAAAATCCTTGACATCAGAAATGACATAATAGAATAGACAACTTCTCTGCAGCAGGCTAGGGACTAGCTTATGGAATGGAAAGACCAGAATGATCTATGCATTAGGAAGGTTTATCATGTAATCAAGCCTAAAGGAGATGTGGTCAGCTGGGCCCCTTTAGTGTGGAATGGCTACTGCCCTCCCAAACATGCATTCATATTATGGCTGGCTATCAAAGATAAACTACTCACAAAAAACAGATTACAGCTGGAAGGGGAAGACAAACTCTACCCTTTATGCAAAGAACAAGATGAATCTAGAGAGCACCTCTTCTTCTCCTGTCGGATCAGCAAGGAAACTTGGGACATAATCAGGTCTTGGCTGGGTTGTAGAAGACAAATGTCAACAATTCAAAGTGAAATCAAATGGACCCTGAAAATCAAAGGTACTGGCCCTCCAGCTATAGCAAGAAAGATAGCCCTAGCAAGCACAGTGTACAGCCTGTGGATGGCTAGGAATGCAAAATTATTTGAGGCAGCTTCAGTTCAACCAATCTGTATAGCTAATAAAATCCAAACAACAATTTACAGACTTGTTTATGCTCTTTGTCCAGATAGTAGGCTTCTCTTGTAAGCTTATTTGTTGTTATTTGGTTGTCTCTTTTGTAAATGCTCACATTGTAAATCTCCTGGGTATGCCCAAAGAAGTTTGTATGGCTGCTGCTGTAAGTCCAGCTTGTATGTATATCTTTGTTCCTAGCATTGTATACCCATTGGGTTTGCCTAGCATCATTGTAAGTCTTCATGTAAAGTTTAGGCTTCTTTTGTAAGCTGTTTTATTTTGTTTATGTATAAGCTCTCTTTGTATATCCCCTGGGTAGGCCCAGTGATTTTTGTACAAGTTTTTTTTATCAATACAATCTTTATTTACAGATCAAAAAAAAAAAAGAAAAAGAAATAGCAATAATTAATGAAAGATACTTCTAAAAAGAAATTTAAGCGCAATCCCCAGCAACAGCGCCAAAAATTTGTTGCATGTTTATCTACCTAAATAAATAAGTTAATAATCGTACTTATTTTACTTACAAGTGCACAAGGTCAATGGTAGCATAGTATCCAAGTGCGAGATCATTTCCACAGGGATTGGTAAACTTTGATTTAGAATTAGTTTCTCAAAGTAAAAAGAGAAATAAATGTGAAGTGTGAGTTAATAATAATAAGAACATAGGGCTGTGATATCCACCACTAATTACACTTTTCCACTAAGTAAAGTACCAATACTCTAGCCTTATTATGAATACCTAATGGTTGCCAACTTAAGGGCTTGGTCCACACCTTAGGCTATTGATCTCCCTGAGCAACGAGTTAGGCATGGTGTATACTCTAACTCTTTTCTCTCTTAAGGGATTCAGCATGGGTGAGTTGTTCCTTAAGAGAGCATAGAAGGCTGTAGAGATCGACAACCACACGAGACCTAGGGCTTGGTCTGCTCCCGGTTTCTCATGTTGATTAACCCAAGAATCCGGTGTGGATATCTTTTATTATTATTGTTGAACCCAGGACTCGGTCATCCAAATTGATTCAACTAACAAATCTATACCACATGCATAAGTTGATCAGACACACACATATGAGGAATTTAAATTCAAATAGGTATTAATTAAGTTAGGCATTATAACATGGCTATAGGCAAAGGTAATCAATGAATATATATGTGGAAAAGCATAATTAGAGTTCAATCAAGCCCTATAAGAGTTTAGTTACACATACTAGTTGAACTAAACATTATAACAATAATCAAACAAAAACAGAAAAATAAAACCCGAAGAAAACTAAGGAGACAAGTCGTCAATTCCTCTCCAAGCTTGCAACTTCAAGTCTCAAACAAAAGGTCTGGTTTCTATGTTTTACAAGGTTATATATAGGGCTCTAAGGGTGCCCCGAAACCCTAATTTCCTATTCAAGGTTCGAAGACTTTTTTCCATATCTGGCTCTATCGCCTTTGGTATGTGTGCGCTCGAGCGTATGCGGTATACACTCGAGCTTATGTGTGCGATCGAGCCTTCTAAGTGTGCGCTCATGTGCCTGTGTGCTCAATCACAAGGGAGGTGCGCTCGAGTGCACCTTGCTGGATTGCAGAACTTTACTTTTTACTCCTTAGAGCTCCAAAATGTTATCTTTTTGTCAAAGCCCTGTGAAAACACATAAAACATGAAAATGAAATAGAATCTACTAAAATAGATAAACAAAGAGCCTAACAAGCGTAAATTAAGAGGGTTAAATATGACTATTTAAGCACTTATCACTAGGTGAAGGGGATCCGAGGATATAGAATGAGAAATGTACCGGTACATAGGGAGACGTCCCCGTTGTGTTATAATTAGCCCAAAGAGAGGCGATAAATTAAAATGGGATATGAAATGGTCATTTTCAATATTATATTACATTACATATCTTTGAGAATGAATATGTTTGACCTATGAAAAATGCATGATTGGATTTACCCAATGAAGAGTATATAATGTTTATGAATGTGATAAATATATAAATTGATGTGCTCTTTGAAGGAACGTGAATTATGATGGACGTGATAAGTATATATAAATGTATATTTTTTAAGGAAGGTAAATGGTGATTGATGTGATAAGTGTGTGTGTGTGTGTGTGTATGTGTGTGCGTATATATATATATATATATATTCTTTGAAGAAAGGCGAATTATGATTAATGTGATGAAAATGTATCTAGTGTGTTTACATTTACTTTGATATGCTTTATGGTGTTATGAATGCACTTCATTACATTGATGATGGATATATTAATGAGATTGGTCCATTGGGAGGCACTTGCCGTAATAAGCCCATGAAGGGCATATGATGTAAATTGCCCATTGAGGGGTATTGAATGTGATTGGCCTGGTAAAGGGCATGAAATGTTGATTGTTATAGTATAAAAAATGTTGAGACAAATATTACTCGTATATGATTGATCTTATGATGTGTGTGGATGTACTAAGGACTACGAAATATATGATTAATTAAGAGTATTAGTGCTTTCTTGGAACAACTGTTCATCTTGGGTTAAGGAATGAGAAAAGTAGTTGGAAGTATACACAAAAGTCATATTGTACGTATATTTATAAAATAAAAAAAAGAAGAAAGAATTATATAACAAGGTTTATAAATAAGAATTAAATTTCAAATGGAATTGATTATTACAAGTAATGTGATATCTCACTGAGCTTTTCAGCTCACCTCCTCCTTATTTACAACTTTCCAGGAAAGTGTTAGGAGACTTGAGATCAAAGTTGAAGGAAGTCCTTCGTAAGGCCCTTCTCTTTTGAGTCTTTTTGGAAGTCTAAGTTTTTGTCTTAATTTGATTTTGTAAAAGTTTCCAAGTTAATTGTATTTCAGGAAATTTCTTATACTTGATTATTTGGTAAGATCTAAGGAATTGATTTAGAGTATTGATAAATAATTCATGTAAAGAAACATGTTGTTTGGATTTTTTTTATTTAAAAAAGAGGATTTTGTTTGAAATTTGTAAGTTTTGTGTGATTGCGTCTTGAGTTAAGGTGCTCAATACTGAAAGGTAATGGAACCGTTCTGAGTAGGACTCACTTAGGATGGGTCGTTATACTAACCCTAAAGGGTATAAGTGTATAAAAGTAAAATTGGGCATTTAGGCTATAACTAGGTCGAGTTTGGCTAATCCAGTCTTAAATTGAATAATTTGGATGGCCAAACCTAATATTATAACTTGGATCCAACCTATAAAATTTATTTAAAACCTACTTTTATTTAATTAAGCAATTAATAATACTTTTTCACATGAAAAAAAGCAATTAATACGATGATAAATACATTTGTATGGATATGATCCAATTGACAATTTTAGTACATTATCGATGTATTGGATCTTGAAAAATGTTTTAAAAAATAAAAAAATTTGTATTTAGAATGCAGTAATTTTTTGGCTCAAACTCTTGCAAAATTTTCTTTGTCAATTTCTGCTACCTGTGCTTAGGAGTATCAACTGTCAACCACTTGATTTTGTATTCAGGTTTTTATGGTTAATTTTCATTTTCTTTACTGAAATGGACTATTTTTTTTAAAAAATCATAAATTTAATTAGATAAATAAAATTTTATCTTCCAAAAATATCATCAAGTTTTATAAAATATTCAAAATTAATTATGATTTCTATTAAGATAGAAAGATAATTAATAGTATATCAAGTCATGCCCTGTCCTTGTGGTAGTCGGTGTAGAAAAGACTTGTATATGATATTTATTATAAATTAATCTAAAATTTTATTTATTAATAATTACTATAATATAATTATTTTATGGCTTTATACTTTTTTTTGACGAATTATGACTGTATACTTGATACTATTAATTTGTGACTTTATTGACAAATAGTAAACAATTAGTTTTTCTCGTTTAGAAAAATCAGGTTAATTCAGATCTCGGGCTCGAGTCATTCAGGTTTTAGGTTTTTCAAATCACAGATTGCTTGAGTATCTGATCAATCGGGTTTCGGGTCTATTGGGTCTCAGGTCAATCAAGTCATAGTCATTTCGGTTTTGAATTGTTTGGGTCTTGGGTCATAATATTTTGTTATGTATTTTTGAGTTCAAATGGGTCGGGTTTCAGGTGGGTCGAGTCAGGTTTTTGGATTGAGTTTGATTTTTGCCACCTCTACTAAAATATATCACTCAAAAAAAAGTTCTACACATAATAGTCCCTAGGGGCCATTTCAGTTTTTTCATGTCTACAACACAATTACCATTGAAGACACTTGGTCTTCAAAGAGATCGGATCATTTCTTATCCGGGGTAAAAAATTGTTTTCATGAAAGAAATAATTACATTATTTCTTTCTTCCAAAGCATTTACTAACTTCAGCATCAAAGGTCCCCTCAGATTAAAACTTCAATAAACTTCCCTATTAAGATATTACTGTGCTACGTGCGCATGACCCCCAGTAGACGTCCGAAGATGACATAAGCCTATTTCTCCTTATTCCGGAATCAACCGTTGGATTGTATTCCCGAATTTCTAAACAACGTCTCCTTACAAAAACAGAGCAAACCATTTATTGTACAATGATAGATAGTTCAGTAGAAGAATATTTGTTTTTAGAAAACATTATTGGATTACTACATCTGGGACAATAGTATTAGTTGTTCCTCCCAAAAAATCCAATATTCAATTAGATAATTTAGTAACCAATAGGAAATTGACGATTTGTTGAAGAATATACATAGAGCCTCAGTGATGGTTCAAAGTATAAAAATATACTAAGGAAATAGAAATTTATGTTGATGGGAAGGCCAATAAATGCCTTCCCTTTGGCAGGCCAAAGGAGTAGGTTGTGCAATGTAGGTAGGATATTGCTCTCCAGGCATTAGTACTGAGAAATCAGATGCATAATTTGTTGATGATACCTGTAATTAATTAGAAACCTTAGTTTTGATGAATATTAGTAAAATACAATGAATGATTGAGAATTAGTTGATGAAATAGTGACTTACAGAATGCTGATTTCCAGGTTTCCCCATCGGTCTGGATCCCGGAGAAGCGTCTGTCAGTTGTTGAGGCAAAGAAAAAGAAGGATTCGGCCTAAATAGATGCTCAAAGATGGCCATTATAAGAAACATTGATATCAATATAGCTGTTGCAACGAAACCAAAAGAAATGGCATTCATTGATGTCCCAAAGCTTTTCCATGGAGCTTCTCGATCATTTAGTACTGCCTGAGATGGGGGGCTGCTGTCTGAACTTGTATATATGTTCCAAGCCTTTGATCTTGCGCTCATACTCGCCTTCTGTTGATGCAACTTTTGCAAGGGAATAATGAATATCAGGGTTGCTTCAGTAAAGGAACTTATGCTTGTGGATCATCAAAACACTGCAACCAAGTGTATTTGCTGTTTCATGGACATAGTTCCCAAAAATAATTAGTCAACGAAATTGTAAATTGTAAATGTACTATAATATCACTTCCCAACCTTAATTTCAAAACAAATGGGAAAATAACCATAATGAGTAGAATTATTGTCACCGCGTTTTAGCTAAAAACTTCGTGTATGATCCTTTAATTTCTTCAAAATCTAATCATTAGGTTTGTCTCCAAGGAAACAACTTAGTATCAGATTTCCTACAACCCTACAGGTCCTATACTTCGGTTTAACTTGGTGTCTTCTACCTTCACTTTCTGAACAGAAATTATAACTGGAATTAAAACTAAGCTGAAACTATTATCAGCCCTAAATTCTCTCTCTTATACATATATATATATATATATATATATATATATATATATATATTATGGAAAACCTTCAAGTTCACCCTAAATTCTCTTTTGAGATTACTTAAAAGAAACACTCAAAATTGAATAGCAGAAACTTAAATGCCTGAAACTTCAAGATACAATCCTGTAGGCAAATTGTAAAAAGGGAACAAATGAGAGCACAAAAAAATAGGGTCCGAAAGTTTGAAAACAATTGAGGACCATTATGAACCTACATCAACTTGGACACATCCCCATTACCTGCAATTAAACAGCTTTAGGCACAAATATTGATTATATGCAATGGATTCGCTTTCAAAATATTGAAGAGTTTTAGATATGTAACCATTGTCAGAGAGAGATAAGAATATCATTTCTTAAAATTCTAGTGTTATCTGAGCATGCAGCATGGTATAGACTGATTTTAAAGAAAAAAATATGAATCCTTAAAAAACAAAAACTTTGTTCAGTAATATCAGTTTAGGTGCTGTGTCCAAAATATGACACCACAAACAACATATTAAGTTGTTCAGACTCAGGTTACTCTTCAGGATAAATCTAATCAACTACACTGCTGACAGATAGCCATGAACACATTCAGAAAGTTAAAAGACCATGACCAAGCTAGAAATCATTCAGGAAGATACAATTTTCACTTGAAAACCACACCTGGATTCTCGAATTGTATAGAAGGCAGTGACCCTTTTTTCTAATTTTAAATCTTTGTTCTAAAATTTTCAGTTTAAGATACTACTGAACAAATAGTACTTGAATTCTTTGGCAGAAGGAACTGAAATACTATGAGCAGGGCAATATAAACTAACCTTCTATTTAGCAGAAACTATTAGACCTTTGATTTTGGTCCCAAGAAGAAGGAGCATACATTATCTTAGTTCTCCAATCCTAAGGCTTAACTTCCATGGAAAAACAAAACATCCACACTTCTCAATGAATTTATTTAAGGAATATTGCAGTTCAGATCTGCTAACTTTATACCCTCAATAGAAAATGTAAAGACAAAGTTATATGATAATCCCAGTAGTACACTTTTCTTTCTTAGCTTTGATGTTTATGATCTTGATGCCTAACTTAATGAATACTATACCTTGTCTGGAGAAGCAAACTTAAAGAAATGAGGAAAGAAAATAATGGCCCTTCCTGTCTGGAGATCCAAAACAAAGAGTGCCCCTATTGGCTGCTTTTAAAAAGTTATCATCTTTAGGTATATATATTGATCAAATGCATTAACATAAAAAAAAAAAAAAAACAAAAACAAAATATTAACCAGACCTCATTAATCCAGAAGTTATGATTAATTCTCAACCGCTCCCATAATTATTAAATACATTTCTAATTAGGTGAATATCAAGCAAATAACTATATCCACCAACTCTAGATAGGTGGAGGAATTTTTCACATGAAAGATGATTATAACCATCATTAAGAATACATACAAAATATAAAGGTTAAAGGTCTGTTTGCAAAACTACCATTTATTGATGACCTTCTGGATTAAAGGTTAAAGGTCTCTTTGGTAGCATTGATTCCTCAGCCAATTCATATCCAACATAACCATTCAGAGGCAATCATGATCTAGCTGGAAAAAATCTCACATAATCTCCCACTAAACAAAAAGAAAGAAAAAAAAAATGATAAAAGCTGCTAGAGAGTACTTCAAACTAAAATAACTAAAAGGGTGCTCTAAGGTAAATTTATTTAAGTAAAAAAATTTCTGAATGGCTTAGGCCTTGAATAGGCATGCGATCAAAGCGCATACACATATATAAAAATAAAGAGAAAATCAAGAACCAAGAAATTATAAAAAAGAAAAACATAAAAGTTGAAAGAGAATTAGTGCTGGCTACCTTACAGCTATGCAATGCCAGAACTGCCATGATTCAAGAGACGAAAGAAATGGGTTTGTAGCGAAAGGAATAGAGCTAGAAAAGTGAGTGATGTAGACCACAATTATTCCTCATATTTCCCTTAAAAATAACCTGTTTGAGAGCAACCCATAACTTTTGTCAGAAACACTAAACTCAACAGCCACATCTGCAACCATAAACATCAAATTAAGCATACAAACAAAATATTACATACACAATTACAAACACCAGGCAAAAATAGATTGCCATTAGGCCAAGAATTCTAACAGAAAAGATACAAGTATTGTAGAAATTAAAAGAAATAAACTACTAATAATTAATACAAATATAAAATATAAAATATAAAAGAGGCCCAACTTAGAAAGAAAGAAGATCTTTAACCTAAAATACATTTGAGTAATTCTCTTTTGTCAACAAAACAATCACAATGTCTGAGAATGATGTGAAAGCCTATCTCAAAAGATTAAAAAAAAATTCTAAAAATAGAATTTGAACAATCATTTTCCACTAAAAAATCATTGGCTAAATTGCAAATTTGATCATTTTTCTTAGGGTCGGTACAATTTAGTTTATGAATTTAGAAAAGTAATAATACTCTTTTTAATTTAAAAAAGTTACAATTGAGTTCATCAAGTCAAACGATTAAATTAGACGATAATTTGATCAATTTTAAACTCAATAATATAAAATTTTTTTTCTTTTTAGCCTTCCAATTTAAAATTGGTTAGATTACTATCTAATGTAAGTATTTAACTTGATTAAAATTGGTCAAAAATACTATTGTAACCCTTTTTTAAGTTAAAGTATTTAATTGTTACTTTTCTAAGTTAAGAGACTAAATTGTAATCAAGCCTTAAAAAAAATCAATTTACAATTTGACCAAAATCATTTGTTGCTACGGACAACCTGGGTTTCTCTCTTATATTTTTCTCTTCTTACATTTTCAGAGATAAAATTGAGAATGTTGTATCTCTGGACAATTGAATAAAGAGAACAAAGAAGAATCAATGCTTAAACATAATTGGTAGAGATATATAATTCAGCTAATTACCCAAAGAAATTGCATTCTTTTACTCTTCATCCCTACTAGGGAAAAAGTAAAAAGTAAATAAAGACAAAAACCATTTCATCGACACACAGATAAGAGGCCATCGTTTATCATAATAAGAACTAGAACTGGGCCCTCCCTACAAGGTTTCACTTAATATTAAGAGAATTTACCATTTTTTTTTTAAAAAATATAATATTTAAATTCCACGAGATGTGAATCTACATTTATCTTTTTCGATGCATAAAGGTCACCTTCAGGAAAAGGTGATTGCATTGCTCCCCATTTCCATGTAAGACATTTTCTAAAAGAGAAATGGCCCCATGACAAGAAAGCACACTGAAGTAGATTTTGAAAAACAAGATTGAAGCATATATTTGTCCACTTTTCTTTTTTGCTTCTTTTTGAAACAAAGTCTCTAACTCAAGCAACCTTTTACTTTTCCAACAATTTACCAAGAAATTCCGCAGTTTTCTAAGTAAAACAACATAAACAGAAAATTTGAGATGCTAACGTAAAAAAAGTGTGGAAGTTGCATTTTGATTTTGTTTTTATATTCACGATTTAGTTCCTTGACACACTTAAAGCTCACCTATCTGTTTAATTCGGCAAATTCACGAGTGACAACCCCACTTTTTTAGACTGTGGACCTCTCTCTACAAATTTTGAACATAATTAATTTAACTATAGCTCGTCACTAAGGCTATGATTAGTAGATAGAAGCATTAAGGAAGATATGAAGAAAAGAAAAGTGAGACTAAAGAATTTTTCTATCTTTTGGTTATGTTTATGCCAAAAAGATAAGGTATAATCACGTCAAGTCAATCTTATGTTACGTTCAGTCTACAATTAAGGTCGAATCCACGTTAGCATAGTACGGGAACACATGAAAAGGGAAATCACTTGAAGGTTTTATTCTTTTGGGGACCCTACGATGCTTAAGTCAACAGATGACTTAGGATGTAGTGAATACAGAGAGATGAATACTTTCGGAAGTATGTAAAAAAATGAGGTACCTAGAATAATGAGCTCTTATATAGCATCAAGAATCTTACACTAAAGGGAAATGGTAATGGGTCCTTCTTGTGAACTTACCTTCTTATCCATTCTTGCTGGAGTGTGAATGTTTGGCTTTCCTGATAGACAAGTGTCTTCTTTACATTGGAGATTGAGGAAATGATGTGAAATTACCCTAATGCCCAAAAGTGGGGACATGTGTCAGATCCCCATTGGATGGTGTATTTTCAATCACATCATATTCCCCAACTCACTTAAGCTTGAAGTTCACCTAGAGGGAGTAAGTATGAATTTGAGAAAGGTGGCTTATTCACCAGTTTTGGTGTTCTGTGTCGGTTCTTGGGATCGGGTTCTGTCATCAGTTCCTAGGTTTAGTTCATGTGATCGACTCCTAGGGTCGACTCTTTGGATCAGCTCTTGGGATCGGTTAGACTAATGTGAGGCCTACTATCGATGCACTCACATCGGTCTTGATTCCTTGAAGATTTTGTTGTGAGAGCTCCAATCAGTGCACTCACATTGATCTTGATTCCTTGAAGATGTCGATGTGAGGCTTGCTATTGGTGCACTCACATCGGTCTTGATTCCTTGAAGGTGCCTATGAGGTCTACTGTTGGTGCACTCACATTGGTCTTGATTCTTTGATGGTGTCGATATGAGGCTTGCAATTAGTGCACTCAATTCAATCCCCGCTTCTTTGAAGATATTGATGTAAGGCTTGCAATCGGTGCACTCACATCGATCTTGACTTCTTAAAGAAGCTGAAGTGAGGCCTTATATCTGTGCACTCACTTGGTTCTTTCTTCTTTGAAGATTCCGAAGTGAGGTATGCTATTAGTGCACTCACATCAGTCTTGACCTCTTGAAGGGGCCGAAGTGAGGCCTGCTATTAGTACACTCACTTTGGTTTTAGGACTCCTTGAAGAGAATGAATCGAGGCCTAATATTATTGCACTCACTTCGGTCTTAGGACTTCGATAGGCCCCAATAAGTGACCCTAATAGGTACACTCAATTTGGTCTTGAGATTTGAGTGGCCCCCCTATAAGATACAAGATAATACCTCACCATCACCACTTAACTTGTGATATAAGCATATCGTTGTAAAGGACAAAACAAAGGGAAAATAAAAAGGGACAACAAAAGAAACAACTGAAGGGACATTGTTTCTCCTCAATGGATTATCAAAAAGAGTGCCGAGGGATGTGCCAACTACACAAGGTCGTTGGTGAATAATCACATCAAGGAGTCACCTCTTGATTTTTAAGAACCAAGAAATATTTAGCCACTGGTCAATTGAGGGTTGAGATTCATGGATCTGGAGATTGGGTACGCGATAAGGAGGTCACAAGTAAGGGCCTTACCGATGCCTAGACCTCGAGGGGTCTAGCCTTTACTCTTGCATTTCAAATGGATTCTCTTAATGTTGATTAATTTTTAACTTTATTATCTTTCGTTATTAAGTGATCAAGCATAAGATATGATGATCATATAGTGACAATATAATTCATCCATAGCAGTTAAGAATGTGAGAAAAGTAAATGCGATTATAAGAGAAATAGTGACCAAACATCCTGCTATAAAATTATATCAAATCTAGGAAAGAGATAAAAGAAATTATATGGAAATAGCTGAATTTAAAAGTGCTTAAACGTGGCTTACATCCTCAAAAACTTTATAAACTTAAAGAAAACGAGTAAATAAACCATCCACGAATGCATAATAGTAAATTATTCATCCATGGTAAGAATAATGACTTAAAATAAATCATTCATCCATCAACAAGTTATAATCAAGAGAGGACAGCAATTGTTATGAATAATATCGCAAGTAAAATCACTCCAAGCAAGAAATTTAATCATCCAAACACTTAAATGATCACCATACATAAATATAAGCATGTAATCAAGGAAGATTTAAGCATGGGCGAGCTAAACATGTGATAATCAGAAAAGGACAGAAACTTTAACATACATTATCACCATAAAACAGTAGCTTATCTAATCTCTATCAAACATGTGAGCAGAAGGAACATTATAGAGACCTATAAAGCATGTAGGACATCACACAAGCCATGAATAATAAAACTTAACTCTCAAAACCCTAATTTAAACATGCAAACAAGAATTAAATATAAAAAGATAAAGTGTTTAACATTTTCAATTCATTAAGACAATAATAAAAACATGAGAATAACAATTAGAGAATCAATCAAGCAAAGAGAAATTGTGAGAACATGTGAACGCATACCTTCAAAGCAGAAATGCAATTGAAATCAAAGAGACATAATCAATGCATAGCAAACTCTAATTATCATGTGAATTCTAGATGCCATGGGAATCATAAATCATGTTAAAAATCATGCAAACAGCAAACATATCAACGGAAATAAACTAGAAACAAAACAAGCAAAGGGCGGAAAAACAGATTTTGGCACAAACTCATCATAAATTTATGATGATTTTGGATTTGTCTCAAAAGTTATTTCTAGTTTCGTGTTTTTTATTCCAGACCCTAATCTGATAAGTTTTGACTCTAAAGAATAATAAAACAATCTTAAATAGTCATAGTTGAATGAGTTTAGATTATAAAAACAAGATCAAACACGAGCTAAAAAATTTTAAAAAAAATATTGGAAATCAAATCAAGTATCATGATAGCAATGTATGGATATGCAAGAAAGTATACTTAAGATTATACCTCAACTGCACGTAAAACTCTTGTGAAGATTGATGAATTACTTATTTGGATCTTCCTTAATTAGCTTTGCACAAAATTTGGTGATAGAATAATCTTCTCCTTCCTCAAAATTGAGTGTTTATCTCTTTGAAATATCTCAAGAAAACGTCATTGCTTTACAATTGATTGATGAATAAACCGGGCATTTTTCGTTACTTACTGTCATCAAAAGATTGATGAAACATGGAAATAAGATACTTTTGATGAAGGTTCTCGATAGGATATTGAGTGAGGGCTATGTTTTTGGTGTTAGGTGTGTGTTTGGAGGCGAGGGTTTGTGTTTTGGTGAGGAGGCAAGCACCAATCCAAAAATTGAATTGTTTAAGGCTAGGGTTTGTATGTAGGATTACAAGAGCTGAAAAGATTGCAAAGCCTTCTTTTTAGGGCTTCTAAGAGGGATATTTATAAGGTTTAGGATTTTCTATTAGGGTTAAGAACAAGATATGGCCATCCAAGAGAGAATAGGAAAGTGTTTAATGACTTTCTAAATCCTATTCCCGCACTAATTATGGAAAAGGTAGATTCTGGACTCTGATTTGGAATAGGTTATGTGAACTCATATAGATAAGTTTTGGTCTATTCCTAAACATCTTGGAAATCCTAGAGAGTCTTATTTCAACACAAGTAGTTTGACACACAAACTCATCATAAATTTTAAATGAGAGACGAAATAGAGAAACTAGTTTGGTTTGAAACTATCTTGGAGCTGTTTCAGTAAAAAAAAATAATTTATCAGTCCTCTCTTACCTGATAAAGGCTTATAATATATTATTTAAAATATAATTAAAATTTATATTTATCTGGATAAGAGAAAGTTCTAAAGTATTTGGAGTAAAAATTTATTAGGCTAAAAAAATCAGGTTCTCAAAACAGTAAAAAAAATAGGGATTTTGGCAAAGACAATTTTTATAGATTAGAAGTTATCATATTCTCTTGTATTCATCAACCATTGACATAGTAAACACTTACACATAAACCCATCTCCTTAGTTATTTTCATAGAGTTCTAAAAAGATGGATTATCATTTATTAAATTGTACAAAATTGAGTGTCTATAATTGTCCCTCTTTAGAGACGCATGCACCATAGATGCTTGTAAAATCAAATCCTTAAAGACATCAATTTTACCATTTTATAGATGATAATAAAAAAATAAAATAAAATAAATAAGAAAATAATAAAGCACACACACACAAATGGTCTCACTCAATGGCTTAAGTTTCCTACGTACTCCTTGGGGATCTGACCAAGTGTAGTTCAAAAAACATGGAGCATGAAATTTTTTCAAAATTGAGGTGTAACCTCATTTTGCACTTATCAAATTAAACCTTCACATACTTGATTATAGAACATCATCACCTCATTGCATGCTCAATGGGTTATGCGAAGTTGTAATGATGATTGAAATATTGTTGCTTGAGATAATCCACAAAGGATTGTAGCTTGAGATAATCCATGTAGGATTGTCACTTTGAATAGCTTACGAAGGATTTTCGTTTGACACTTGAAATAATCTATGAAAGAATTATCGTTTGATGCTTAGAATAACTCATGAAAGATTTTCGCTTAATGCTTGAAATAATCTATGAAGGATTTTTGCTTGACAATTAAAACAATCTATGGAGGATTTTATCTTGACGCTGAACGTAATCTACAAAAGAGTGAAGTTTGATGCTTGAGATAATCTATGAAAGATTGACGCTTGACATCTGAAGTAATCTACAAAAGGCTAATGATTGAAGTAATCCAAAAAAGCTTAACACATGAAGTAATCTACAAAATATTGACGTTGACACTTGACACTTGAAGTAATCTACGAAAGATTGGCACTTTACGATTGAAGTAATCTATGAAAATACTTTATGCTTGAAGTAATCTACAAAAGATTTTTGCTTGACACTTGAGATAATCTATGAAATATTGATGCTTGATATAATTTGCAAAGGAATTGTTGCTTGTCACTTATGGTAATTCATGAATAAATCGTCGCTTGTGGAAAAGAGTTGGATTTTGAGAATTTTCAAAAATTGAGAAGAACTATATAAATTGTGTTATCAAAACAGTTTTTGAAGAATTTTGGAGGTTGTGTTACCAAAATGATTTTTGAGAAGAGATGATTGTTTCACTTTATTTTTGAAAGTTTGAAGAGAAAACTCTTGATTTGAAAGACATTTTGACTTTTGACTTTGATTTTGAGGACATGGAAGAAATTTGATAACTTATTCACTTAAGAGACCATGTGCATGGCACATTCTTTGAAAGCATAGAAATATAAAGAGAGACTTATTGTAGTCATTTGAGAAAGAGTGGGAAGTATAGTGTTCTGCCACTTTGAAACCAAACTCATTTTGAAAACCAAACTTTGACAGCAAAATCATATATCATTTGAAAAAAATTGTTTGAGAATATCAAGAGATTTGAGCATTGATTGCTCTCCACTATGAAGGATAACATTGTTACATGACAATTCATTGGATATATAATGAAGATGAATTCAGAGATATGCACAAAATGAAGAGAGGGATGATGTGAGTTTGCTTTTTGTGGATCTAAACAAGCATATAAATCTATGGAATGACAAGGTAAGCTTGTGTCACTTTTTGATTCAAATTTGAGAAAGATTTGTGTATAAATTTTGTGAAAATGGGTACATGAAAGTATGCACAAAAGGTATTTGTGAAAATATCAAAGTGAATATATGAACTTTGATTTGAAGATTGATGATGTTTGAAGTTGTTTTTCAAGCTTAAGAACACATTAGAAACACTCTAGGATTGTAAAAATACATACAGTCATGCATGAATAAATTAAATAGTGTGATGAAAAATCGGGTTTGGAAGCCACATTGAAGATGTGACCAAGACCTAACAACTGGCGGCCAGCCTTACCCGCCACTTGAAAGTGGCGACCAATTCTAGTCGCCACTTTGAAATGGCTGCCCAGATTGGTCTAGTCTATTTTTCCTTTTTGTTCTTCTCACCTTGATGCAATGCAATAGATGATTTTTTTAGGTGCATCTGAGATGATTTGGAAATTTTAATGAAGCGAAAGAGTGGTATAAGAAATTACCCAAAAGGTCGAGAAAGATGGTTAACAATATCGAGTTCAAAGACTTCATTGCATCCTTGCACAAACATGTTGACCCTATATTGATTTTGATAATGATAAAACATAATTATTAAGCGAATATTTTTTCTATCTAAGTTTTCTCTAAGTTAAAGTACAAGGCATATAGTAGATGGTACACACACACTCTAAAAGAAATGCACTCATTTTAGAAGGTGCACATGCATACAAAATGTTAGTTATGCACGTAAAATCCTTTGAAGTGTTGAATATCTTTCAAAGAAGAGGTTGAGAATATTTTGAAGCTCTTTTCTTAGTTAGGTATACTAGTACTTTCCCTTTAAACTCTTAGCTTTAAAATATCCCAAATTTTTTCTCTAAATGTTTCACTTAAAAACTATATCTTCGTTGAAAATCTACTACATAATTTTAAGTAATTTTAAGCATTTGTGTAGACATACTCAACTGAAGGTTAATGAGTTTTCTAATGGTACTTCCAAAGCCAAATGTTAGTCTACTATGATGTTTCACAGTTTACCCATAAGGTTCACCATCTCATCAAAGTTCAAGTGAATTTCGGTGCCATATTCCAAGGTACTCCATCCACTGCCAATGAGGTAATTGCTTCAAAGTCAATTAAGATTCGTGTTGCTTCCATCCTATTAAAGTGGAATGTGCGAGTCATATCCCACTACCTCTCAAATGGATACCTCAAAAAATGCAAGTTCTTATATTGTTTTGTTAATTAAGGCAACCCAAGAAAAGGGTGAATTGAGTAAACTTTTTTGCTTAAATTAAAAATCAAACACAAGTTACTCAAGCAAGCTAAAATAAAGCAAGTGAACAATGAACAATAAATATAAACTTGCTAGAAATTAAGGGAGCTTGCAAACTTGATTTATAGTGGTTCAGTCACTCTTTAAGCCTAGTTCATTCTTCAAGAGATCCTCTTGAGAGTTCACGTCACTATTCTAAGAAAAGAATCAAACCAAGAAGTTTTAAAGGGTTACTTTTCCCTTATAAGAACTTTCACTCACAAGAAATTTCTCTACAAGTGTTTAATATCTAAACACTCAAGAATGTTTACCTAGAGTTACACCAACTCTTTAACAATATAAGAAAGAAGTGATTATTTTGGTACTCAAAGATAGAGATGATAATAAATGCTTATAACTTAGAAATTTTCTCTCAAAAGCTCTTAGGTTAAGAATAGCTCAATTTAAAAAATTTGAAAAACAGGAAGAAGCAATAAATGAGATTGTGAATGATTTAGATTGTTCTTATTAGATTTAAATGCTCATTGATGATGGGTATTTATAGTTCTAACTCCTACTAGTCATTTAAGACATTAAATGACTGTTTGGTGCATTTAATGCTCTACCCGTGTTTTTAAAGTAAGGGTAAAGATATAATTTGATAAGTATTACATAGAATTAAATAATATATAGAGGAAAAATTTACTATTGATTTGAAATAATTTTTTAAAAAAATGATATTGAGAATTTTATTTGAAAGAGTTAGTAATTTTTGAAGAAGGAAAATATAAAATTTAATTTGTTTAGAAGTTTCAAATGAAAGAATTTTGAAGAAAAATGTAGAATAAGGTTTAAGAAATTAAATAGAACATTTTGTGGATGAAAATATAATTTTTTATAAATTTTTTTAGGAAGAAAAGATGGAAAATTGATTTAAAAGGGAAATGACAAAACTATAAATTTTAAATAGTGATAGAATCGTATATAATCTTTGGCAAAACTGTAATTAAAAAAATATATAATAATGAAAAAAGACAGCCAGTGAAAGTATAACATGGGAATTGAAAGTTATACAAGACTTATGTCTTGTGAATATAAAGGTTACATTTTATATTTTAAACGCCACATGGTAGCCATAGGCAAGATTTTATCATGACACGTACCTGAGTGCCACCTCTAGTATTGATTTCTATAACTTAGCACTTTTGTCTTGTGAATATAAAGTTGACAATATATTCTTTTTCAAACGTCACATGGTAGCCATAGGTAAGATTTTTGTCATAACACTTACCTAAGTGCCAGCTCTTGTATTGATTTTCTATGACTCAGCCGTTCTTCTCTCCAAGCAATTTTAAAAGCAGAAAAATTTCTGAGTTATCTCTCACACCTTTCTCTATAGTTTCTATTTGAAATTTTGTTGTGACTTTTTTGGGTGATCTTAACAAACTAACCACGACCAGCCATCAATTAACGATTATCTCAACAATTTTTTTCTTCAATTTTTGTGGGTGTTGGTTATTAGCAATATCAAGAAATTGCTGAGAGGAGTAGGAAAGACAAGAAGGTGATCCACGGGTAACTCTAATTGCTACATGGTGAGTTAGATTTACTTTAAGTAATCAAGATAAATGTGAAATATATAGTGATAATATTAGAATAAATTATTAACCTATGCTTTGGTGGTAGATGAAAAATTTATTGATATGTATGATAGGAATAATTGGTGTAGAAAATTATTATATGAAAAGTAATATTATTAGAATAATGAGTCGATTTAATAATAAATGTGATAAATGAAATTCATGATGAGCTATGGTTGATGATTTGATATGATTTATGAGGAGAAGAATTTAGTGGAATTTTTCAAATAATAAATTGAGAATAATCAAGATAGCTAATTTAAATGTTTGAATACATGCTTGTTTCTATATTATTGTTCATATTTATATGCATATGCATGAAATAAAAGAAACGAGAAGGCAACCGGTCTAAATGAAATAAAAGTACCGGGAAGGCAGCCGATCTAAATGAAAATAAAAGAACTGGGAAAGCAGCCGATCTAAATGAAAATAAAAGAACTGGGTGGGTAACCGATCTAAATAAAAACCGTGACAGTTTATATATGCTAAAAATAAAATAATAGGGAAAGCAACTGGTCTAAATGAGAATAAAAAAACCGGGAAGTTAGCCAGTCTAAATGAGGATGAAAGAATAAGGAAGGCAGCCAGTCTAAGATAAAAACATGTCGACATGTGGGAAGATGTTCCCAATAATAATAACATTTAAATTCATGCATTACATTTGCTTAAATATTGATTGTTATTACTTGAGATGCTAAATTGCTATTCATGATTGTGAATTTTATTGATAGATGAATGAGTCACTCAGAGAGACAATTATGCTGAGAAGAAATACGAAAATATGAAATGATGAGAATTATTTACGTGACTTTATATGCTGTGAACCTCATAATGAGGTATTTATGAGATAAAATTAATAGTCTCAAGATGATGATTAATTTTATGAGAATAAGAGATTTATAAAGGATGGGGATTTAATATGAGTAGTGATAATAGAATGTTATTATCAAAATATATGAGATATAGATGAATGAATATTGCAAGACTAATTATACAAATTGAATACTTCTAGTAAGTTTAATTCACTGAGCTTGTGAAGCTCACTCCTCATTGTACAACGATTTCAGGTAGCAGGCAGGATAGATAGTTTGGTGAGTTGAGATTCAGACGAAATCATTTTCTGTAAGCCACGTGGTCCACATCCTCAGACTAATGGAAAAAAAAATATTTGTAAACTTTCTTGCATAATATGTTGTATATACTGTTTAGTTGAGATATGAATAATGTAACTCCCCTGTTGAGGGTTGAGGATTTTTGATGTAAAAATTGCAGTTGGTATTATTTTTATGTTGTTACTTATATGTGCCATGCTGGAATTTCAAAAAGTGACGACACCGTCTCGAAGGTGGCCAACCCGGGATGGGTCGTTACAATTTTGGTATCAAAGCCTTAGGTTTTATGTTTCTGTAGACTGCATAAAAACTAAGAAAGTTGAAGATTAAAACAAATTATATTCTAATGAATAGTATGAGGATGACATACGGACGTGCTAGAGCTAGAGTTAGAGTTATTGATTTGAGATGGCATGGTAGGCCCCTAATATTTTGACAAGTCGAGGTTGAGTATGAATCTGTGGTTCCTAGAAGGGAACCTATTGACAGTATAATTGATATTAGTAGAGGTGTGAGAGAATCTAAAGTTGAAAGAGATGAGCTAAGATAAGTTCTTGTACATGCTCTTGAGAAAATGGATGTAACAGATGATAGAGTTGATAGTCTATAGCATAGACTTTATGAACATCCTGGAGCGGTTCCTGAGGTAGTTGTAAATCTAGTAATGGTAGACGTTCAAAAAGGTGAAAGGTGAGTTTATGCACGAGATGCAGGAAGATTGTTTTGTTAGATATATTAAGTTGACTGTTTTGTTGTTAAAAGGATCTATGAATCCTTTTGAGCTTGAGCTATGGGTGAAACATGTAGAGAGATTATTTGGTACTTTACCAGTAACTGGCAGGCAGAGGGTCACCTTTGCTTCATTTGAGTTAGAAGGAGAACTTTAGAATGATGGGAGGATACTCTTCCCAGGGTAAGTGCATATGTTGATAGACCCTTTAACCTGGAATAGGTTTAAGGAGGTTTTTCTTGATAAATACTTTCCTTATACTTTTAGAGCCCAACAAGAAAGAGATTTTATTTATTTGAGGCAAATGTATTGACTATGACTCAGTATGATAGGAGATTTGTGTCGTTGTCGAGGTTTGTACCGAAAATAGTAGACCTAGAGGAGAAAAAGTGTAAGAGGTTCATAGATGAACTATGTTTAAAGATTTGATCAAAACTATCTTACATGAGGTATATAAATTATGTTAGATTGGTGGATATAGCATTTCAGATTGAAAAAGATGTGATGGAGTTTAAGGGAAAGAGAAAGAGTGGTTAAAGAGGCTTAAACATGAAGGTTCTAGAGGTAGTGGTAGTATGAGTATACAGGGTGAGAGACCACCCTTCCTTATTATAAGGAATTATTGTACAGAGTCGGAGGCAAACAAGATCTGTTGCTTCTGTAGCTCAGAGTACTATCGGTAGGACCCTTAGATTTAGGAGACAGGTTATGGGAACTAGGAGTCATAGCAAAGGAAGTAAGTATGCCACTAAGGGGAAGTGATAATTTGATGTATGATCGAGAAATAGAAGTTTGTTATAGATGTAATCTAATAAGATATTTATCCTAGAATTGTCTAATTTGAAGTGCTTTGTATATAGAAAAGGTGGACATATCAATGCTGATTAATCCTGATGCAACCCATTCTTTTGTATCCAATGTATTTATAAAGTTTATTGATGCATGTATTAGTCCTTTGATGCATAATAGTATTGTTGAAATTCCCACTAGAGATAAAGTGATAATCATAAATGTTTATAAGGGTTGTGTGATTCGTATTAGTGGTAGAGAATCTAAAGTTGATTTATTACCTTTAAATATGATAGATTTTCATTTAATTTTGGGAATGAATTGGTTGTCGACGTATTACACCCGGGTTGATTGTTCCAGAAAGAATATAGTGTTCAAGATATAGACATGTGGAGTTTTACTTTCAGGGAGAACATAAGATTAACTCGAACTATCTTATTTTGCTCTGATTACTAGTAAATGATCAAGGAAAGGATGTGAGGGATATTTGGCATATGTGGTAGATTTTAAAAATGAGAGTAGAGAGTTGGAAGAAATCTTAGTAGTGACAGATTTTTTTTTGATGTGTTTCTTGATGAGTTGTCTAGGTTGCCTCCCAGTAGAGAGATTAAATTCTCTATTGATGTAATACTAGGTTCATCACATATATCTATAGCACCTTGTAGAATGACACCAGCTGAGTTGAGAGAGTTGAACATACCATTTTAAGAATTGTTAGATAAAATGATGAGATTGTGTATAGACAATAGCCAGCTGAACAAGATTACTGTTAAGAACAAATATCCTTTGTCTAGGATAGATGATTTTTTTGAACTGTTGTAGAGAGCGAGGGTGTTTTAGAAGATAATCTTGAGATCAGGTTATCACCAGTTAAGGATAAAGGAGGGAGACATGCCTGAGACTGCTTTTGGGACACGTTATGATCATAAGTTCTTGTGATGCCATTTGAGTGGACTAATGCTCCAGCAATATTCATGAACTTGATGAATAAAATGTTTAAACCATTTCTTGATAATTTTGTGGTTGTGTTCATTGATAAAATCTTGGAGTATTCTAAGACTAAGGAAGAGCATGTATAACATTTAGAAATTGTGTTGAAGATTTTGAGGAAAGAGAGATTGTATGCTATAATTTTCTAAATCTAAATTTTGACTGAATAAATAAATTTCTTGGGACATGTAATATTTGGAAATGACATAATAGTTGATCCATAAAAGGTAAACTATAAATTTTAAATAGTGACAAAATCGTATATAATCTTTGGCAAAACTGTAATTAAATATATAATAATAATAATAATAAAAATAATAATAATAATAATAATAATAATAATAAAAGATAGCCAGTGAAAGTATAAAATGGGAATTGAAAGTTATACAAGACTTATATCTTGTGAACATAAAGGTTACATTTTATTTTTTAAACGCCACATAGCAGCCATAGGCAAGATTTTATCATGACACTTACCTAAGTGCCACCTCCAGGATTGATTTCTATGACTCAGCACTTTTGTCTTGTGAATATAAAGTTGACAATATATTCTTTTTCAAATGCCACATGGAAGCTAATAAGTGTTTAAATATTCATATTTACGCCCCTTAATTTACATTTGTTAAGCTCTTAGTTTGTGTTATTTTATTCAATTTTATTTCCTTTCTATGTTTTTATAGGTTTTTGGAGAAAATGGAGCATTATGGAAATTTCTGGCTTAAAGAGTAAATCTGGGAAAAACTGGTGTCTGCCTAGTGCAATCTAGAGCAAAAAGACCTACGATCGAGCGCAATAGCACTCAAGCACCCATGCCAGGATCGAGCGCACCTGCGCTCGCGTGTGCAAGAAGAAGGCTCGAGCGCACCTGTGCTTGAGAGCACTAGTCTGTGATGGAGTGCACACGCGCATCAATGAATAGTAAAATGACAGAACCTAATTTGGAAAGTAGGTTAGGGTTTTGTTTTATGATTTTAGGGTGTCCAAATGTTCCTAAACCTTATAAATAGGCCTGTAAGCACAGAAATTACAAGAGGATCCGAAGAGAGATTTTGGAGACGAATTGACGACCCTTCTCCATAGTATTTTCGGGTTTCTTCTTCCCTTTATTTAATTTTATGAAGATGTTTAGCATCAAACTCATGTTACCTAATTTACTAGTAGGGCTTGATTGAAGCACTAATTATGGTTACTCGATAATTCAATATTGGCGCCTTCGCGATATTTATATTATGATGCTTAACTTGATTAATGCCTCTTTTCTTGAATTCTTCATATGTGTTTGCTTGATCAACATATGCATGTGGTATGGACTAGTTAGTTAAATCAATTTGGATGACCGAATCTTGGGTTTAACAATAGTAACAAAAGAAATCCACGCCGGGTTCTTGGGTTAATCAACATGGGAAACTGGGAGTATATACCATGCCCTAGGTCTCGTATGTTTGTCGATTTCCACAGATACTATGCTTTCTTAAGGAACAACTTAATATACACCATGCTAAATCTCTTAAGAAAGAAAAGGGTTAGAGTATACACCATGCCTAACTCGTTGCTTAGGGAAATCAATAGCTTAAAGAGTATACATGATGCCATTAGGTTGATAAACATTAGGCACTCATGACGTGATTAAAGCATTGGCATATTGTTTTGTTGTGGTAGCATGATTAGTGGTGGATATCAAGTCCCTACACTTTTATCATTATCGATTCAAACTCAATATTTATTTCTCTCGTTTTATATTGTGAAATTAATTCTAAATCAAAATTTACCAATCCCTATGGAGATGATCTCGCATTTGCACACTATACTACTATGTTGACCTTATGCACTTGCAAGTAAAACCATTCAATTATTTACTTATTAATTTAGGTATATTTTTGCACAAAAATTTTTGGGTGCCGTTGCCGAGGATTGTGTAAAATTCTGTTTAGAATTATTTTTTGTATAGTTTTTTATTATTTTTTTTCAAAAATCTAATTTGTTCGTTCATTTTGTTTTATGTTTTTCTGTTTCAGGTCTACAGCAAAGCTGTTTCTAGCATTGCAATCAAGCGCAAGCTTAAGTGCGATCGAGCGCACTGTGATCGAGTGTTGTTCTTAGAGCGATCGAGTGCAAAAAGTCCAGAAACTACCCAAACAACAGTACTGAAGCTGCTGCACTAAAGAGTTTCAGCTGATTCTTGCAAGGGCTTCGATCCAGGAATCCAACTATCTTTCCACTCGATACAAAGATTGAGCAGACCATTCGACAAAGGCCTAGAGACAATATTGAGGAGGAAGAAGAAGAATTCGAGGGAGAGGCACTGATGGCAGAACAACTTGATAACCAACCGCCACTAGAGCAAAGACCCATGAAGCAATCCTTCATTCCACAGAACCTCAACCAGCCCTCATGCATTGCTTACCAACTTAAGACAGAAGGCAATTATTACATATCCCCATAGATACTCAATGCTTTGACTCACTTCAGGGGTATACCTATTGAGGATCCACATTTGTACCTTTGAGAATTCTTTGATCTCTGTAAGTTCTAGCACATCTAGGGCCTAGATCAAGAAGGAATCAGGTTAATTCTTTTCCCTTTTTCATTAAAAGATAATGCTAAGTTGTGGTACAATTCATTGCCTACAGTTTCTATCCATACTTGGGAAGAGTTGTCCAGTAAGTTTCTAAGGAAGTTTTTCCCAGCCCAAAAGACAAGACAGATGAGGAAGGGAATTCAATCTTTCCAACAGAGAGATGGAGACATTTTCTTTGAAGCATAGGAACACTTCAATGAGGTGCTTCTCAAGTGTCCACTTCAAAATCTACCTTAAGACGAGCTGGTATAAGCCTTTTATGAAGGTATGAGTGACATGAATAAAGGTATTGTAGATTCAAGTTGCGGAGGTGTGCTGATGGAGAAAAGAAGTGAAGAAGTCATAGAGCTTTTTGAGACATTAAGTGAGCACACCTAACAATTCTCATCCAGAGGTAGACAAGGAGTTAAGAGCAAGGATATGTATGAAGTGAACTTAAATGGTGGATCTCCAAATCAGATGGCTGCTATGGAAAGGAAACTAGATATGATCATAAAAGCCATGACTGCTCAGAACATCCCACCCAGTCCACAAGCCACACAACTCCAAGTATGTGCTATATGTTCTCGTTTTAATCACACTACTGAAACCTGCCCTTTGTATTCATCTACAGATCAAGAGCAAGCAAACTATGTGGGACCAAACAACTATCCTCCCAAGAATGATCTATACGCCAATACCTACAATCTAGAATGGCGAAACCACCCAAAATTTTCATGGAATAACAATCAGAATGCCCTGAACCTTTAAGGGCAGCAAAGGAACTCCCAATAAGCAGCTCAATTAGTTCTGGAATCAAAGAAGAGTGACCTAGAGAGTCTTGTAATGTAATTGGCAACTCAACAACGACAGTTGATGACTTCACAAGATCAGTTTATGGCAGAAGCAAGACAATTTCGGACTGAGCAAAGACAAACAAATGCAAAGCATGAGCAAGCTATTGAAAGACTGGAAGTCCAAGTGGGGCAATTGGCTAAGGAGCTAAGTGGAAGAAAACAGGGTGAGCTTCCAGCCCAAACACTACCTAATCTAGGAGGACATCAACAACTAAAGGCCATTACAACTCTCAGAAATCGTAAGATTATAGGAACTGATGAGCCTGCACAAGCATCTCCAATTAAAACATCCACATCAAAGTTAAGTGAAATTGAGAATGTGAATGTACCACCCTTCCCTCAAAGGTTAGTAAAGGCAAAGAAAGAAAATAAATTGCTTGATATTTTTGAAACTTTGAGAAAAGTAGAGATTAACATTCCTTTATTAGATGCAATTAAACAAATTTCTGAATATGCTAAATTTTTGAAAGAACGTTACACTAATAAAAGGAAATTTTAGGAGCATGAAACAGTGGCTTTAACTGAAAAGGTGAGTGTGGTATTGTTAAGGAAACTTCCACCAAAGCTAAAAGACCCAGGTAGTTTTACCATTCCTTGCAGGATAGGTAACTAGCTTTTTGAGCGAGCATTACTAGATCTAGGGGCAGGTGTCAATTTGCTGCCATACATTGTATTCGAGACACTAGGTTTGGGGGAGCTTCAACCAACTTCCATCACCTTGCAACTGGTAGACAGAAGCATCAAAAGACCAAGAGGTATTCTTGAGGATGTCTTGGTAAAGTTAGGTGAATTTATTTTACCTACTAATTTTATTGTATTAGATATGGAAGAATCTTCTATGCCATTGCCTTTGCCCATCATCTTAGGAAGACCCTTTATGAGAACTACTGATACAAAAATTTGTGTGAAAAAGGGTATTGTAAGTATGGAGGTAAATGGTGAGAAGATAGAATTCCAAATATTTGATGCATTGAAATTACCCCAAGATGATATGGAATGTTTTAATGTATGTATGATGCAAGGTGTTGTTGAGCAAGCTTTTTAGGTCCATCACATTGCTCCAATGGAGACCACCCTCACCCATTGTTTCACAAGATCGGATATTAAGCCAAAATTTGAAGATGTTACTGCTGACATCATTAAAGCTGTGCACCTCCTTGAGGCCTCTCCAAAGCATCCAAGCACCAAATTGGACTAGACAACCTAGCTGAAGACGTAAAACTTAGCGCTTATGGGAGGCACCCCACAACATATCCTTTATTTTTTTTATTTTATTGTTTTTCAATTTCTTTCTGTTGTTTATTTTTAGTTTCCTTTTGTTTTTCGGTATTACTTTAGTTTTTGTTTTTCATGGACAACGTGTACTTTAGTTCAAGTTTGGGGGTGTGCTATGAGCCATGCCAATCCAGCCAGTTTTTCATCTCCCAGGTCAGCTCTTTCCATGTTATCCACACAATGGGGATAATGTTTAATTTAAGTTAGGGGATATGGGAGACAAATTTACACACACTTTGTCCCAGTTTGTTGTTATTTTTCGTTTTAAAATCGGCTATAGAATAAAATAAATGCATGTTCATGTTCATCTTGAATTTTGGTTGATCTGGAAAATTGTGATGTGATTTCATTGGTGAGCTTTAAATTTTTAACACATGATCTGATGATAGATTTTTAAACTTTAGTTACTTACTTTAGGCATTTAAGAAGTCACATGTTTGATCTAATCTGACACAAGCACATTAGCACATAATTGTGTGAGGTATGACATGTAATTTTAATGTGTATGTTTCCATGGCTTAACTGAAACCGGTTGACTTGTTGGATGAACACTTTGGCATAGAAAAGTAGAAAAAAAAATTTACATAAAAAGAGAAAAACGCTCATGATGATCATTAATAAACTTTTCACTGAGTAACTGGACCTCTTGCCTCAGTAAGTAGTGAGTGTTCACGTCAAAAGTTGGGAATTTTCCTCATAATGATCATTGATAAACTTTCTGCTGAGTAACTGTACCTCTTGCCTCAGTAGGCAGTGAGTGTTCACGTCAAAAGGTGGGAATTTTACTTGGAAGTATTAAGGCCAGTTTAGTTTCGTAGCCTTTTTTACTCGAGTTACTAAGTCTTTAGGGGTGTCTTTACACCTAATGCCCTAAAACCATCTAGTTTGGGAGTCATTGACTCAACACTTGCTACATGGGTCACTTAGAAAGCTTAAGGGAACTAAACATGGCAAAGTCTCATAATAAAAGAAAGAAATAAAAACTATGCCATCATTGTTCATTCTGATGGGAAATTCGATGAATCTTGAGACATGGAGACATTACACATTGGAATTATTTGGAAGCTTCATTTTTATGTGCTAGTTCACTTTTCACTGATTCGAACTTGTGATGCCTTAGCCAAGCCTCTTGTAAGTAATTAGATTTTAAAATTCCTATTCATTGCGAAGATGGGTTTATATTTTAAGCTTGCTCATGAAAGAATACATTGGTTTTGTGTGACAACTAAATTTTTGGATACCATGAATGATGGATTTATCTTTGTTTTCTTTGTTTTTCATTTAGTTTTTAGTTTCGTATTGCTAAGGGACTAGCAATATGTAAGTTTGGGGGTGTGATAAGTGCTTAAATATTCATATTTAAGCCCCTTAATTTACAATTGTTAAGCTCTTAGTTTGTGTTATTTCATTCTATTTTATTTCCTTTATGTGTTTTTTGTGTTTTTATAGGTTTTTGGAGAAAAGTGAGCATTATAGAAATTTCTTGCTTAAAGAGCAAATCTGGGAAAAGCTGGTGTCTGCCTAGTGCGATCGAGCGCAACAACACTCAAGCGCCCATGCCAGGATCAAGCTCACCTGCGCTCGCGCGCGCAAGAAGAAGGCACGAGTGCACTTGCACTCGAGAGTACCAATCTGTGATCGAGTCGACACGCATCAGTGAATAGTAAAATGGCAGAACCTAATTTGGAAAGTAGGTTAGGGTTTTGTTTTACGAGTTTAGGGTGTCCAAATGTTCCTAAACCTTATAAATAGGCTTGTAAGCACAGAAATTAAAAGGAGATCCGGAAAGAGATTTTGGAGACGAATTGACAACCCTTCTCCATAGTATTTTCGGGTTTATTCTTCCCTTTATTTTATTTTATGAAGATGTTTAGTATCAAACTCACGTGTAACTAATTTACTAGTAGGGCTTGATTGAAGCCCTAATTATGTTTACTCGATAATTCAGTATTAGCGCCTTTGCAATATTTATATTATGATGCTTAACTTGATTAATGCATGTTTTCTTGAATTCCTCATATATGTTTGCCTTATCAACATATGCATGTAGTATGGACTAGTTAGTTAAATCAATTTGGATGACCGAGTCCTGGGTTTAACAATAGTAACAAAAGAAATCCACACCGGGTTCTTGGGTTAATCAACATGGGAAACAAGGAGTATATATCATGCCCTAGGTCTCGTGTGTTTGTCGATTTCCACAGATACTATGCTTTTTAAGGAACAACTTAGTATACACCATGCTAAATCCCTTAAGAAAGAAAAGAGTTAGAGTATACACCATGCCTAACTCGTTACTTAGGGAAATCAATAGCTTAAGGAGTATACACGATGCCCTTAGGTTGACAAACATTAAGTATTAATGATGTGATTAAAGCATTGGCATATTGTTTTGTTGTGGTAGCATGATTAGTGGTGGCTATCAAGTCCCTACGCTTTTATCATTATCGATTCAAACTCAATATTTATTTCTCTCATTTTATATTGAGAAATTAATTCTAAATCAAAATTTACCAATCCCTGTGGAGATGATCTCACATTTGCACACTATACTACTATGTTGACCTTGTGCACTTGCAAGTAAAATCGTTCAATTATTTGCTTATTAATTTAGGTAGATTTTTGCACAACAGTAGCCATAGGCAAGATTTTTGTCATGAAACTTAACTAAGTGCCACCTCCTATATTGATTTTCTATGACTCAGCCTTTTCTTCTTTCCAAGCAATTTTAAAAGCAAACAAATCTCTGAGTTATCTCTCTCACCTTTCTCTATAGTTTCTGTTTGAAATTTTGTTGTTACTTTTTTGGGCTTTGCTACAAACCAACCACGATTAGCCATCAATTAACGATTATCTCAATAATTTTCTTCTTCAATTTTTGTGGGTGTTGGTTATTAGCAATCTCAAGAAATTGCTGAGAGGAGCAAGAAAGGCAAGGAGGTGATCCACGGGTAGCTCTAAGTGTTACGTGGTGAGTTAGATTTACTTTAAGTAATTAATATAAATGTGAAATATATAGTGATAATATTATAATAAATTATTAACTTCTATTTTGGTGCTAGATGAAAAAGTGATTCATAAGTATTATAGAAATAATTGATGTGTAGAAAATTATTATATGAAAAGTAATATTATTAGAATAATGAGTCGATTGAATAATAACAGTGATAAATGAAATTCGTGACGAGCTATTGTTGATGATTTGATATGATTTATGAGGAGAAGAATTTAGTGGAATTTTTCAAATAATAATTTTAGAATAATCAGGATAGCTAATTTAAATGTTTGAATACATGCTTGTTTCTATATTATTGTTCATATGCATATTTCATATCATTATTCATATGCATATGCATGAAATAAAAGAACCGGGAAGGTAGTCGGTCTAAATGAAATAAAAGAACCGGGAGGGTAGCTGGTCTAAATGAGAATAAAAGAACCGAGAAAGCAGCCGGTCTAAATGAGAATGAAAGAACCGAGAAGGCAGCCGGTCTAAGATAAAAACATGTCGACATGTGGGAAGTCTTTCATAATAATAATAACATTTAAATTCATGCATTGCATTTGCTTAAATATTGATTGTTATTACTTGAGATGCTAAAGTGCTATTCATGATTATAAATTTTATTGATAGATAAATGAGTCATACAGAGAGACAATTATGCTGAGAAGAAATACAGAAATATGAAATGATGAGAATTATCTGCGTGATTGATTATATGTTGTGAACCACATAATGAGGTAACTATGAGATAAAATTGATAGTCTCAAGATGATAATTAATTTTATGAGAATAAGAGATTTATAAAGGATGGGGATTTAATATGAGTAGTGATAATAAAATGTTATTATCAAAATATATGAGATATAGATGAATGAATATTGGAAGACTAATTATACAAATTGAATACTTCCAGTAAGTTTAATTCACTGAGCTTGTGAAGCTCACTCTTCATTGTACAATGATTTCAGGTAGCAGGCAGGATAGATAGTTTGGTGAGTTGAGATTCAGACGAAATCATTTTCTGTAAGCCACGTGGTTCACATCCTCAGACTAATGGAAAAAAAAATTTGTAAACTTTCATGCAAAATATATTGTATATACTATTCAGTTGAGATATGAATGATGTAACTCCCTTGTTGAGGGTTGAGGATTTTGATGTAAAAATTGCAGTTGGTATTATTTTTATATTGTTGCATATATGTGTTGTGCTAGGATTTCAAAAAGTGATCACACCGTCTCAAGAGTGGCCAACCTAAGATGGATAGTTACAAATACTTAGTGATTTATCGGTATTATTTGTGGAAAATTAGGTTTAAATCTTGCATTTTTACTTAATTGTTTTAAAAATGTGTTTTTTGGAATCACATGTATTTTTATTGTATTTTCATGTCACGGGTGCTTAAAAATAATATTTGGATGAAAAAATAATATTGGCAAGAAGATCCGAAATGTCTAGGATCAAACGGTTCAAAAATTGGAGTTAGAATGAGAGAGATGACGTTGTTTTGTCAAAGGAAAATAGCTAAATTCGAAGAAGGACACGTGCCGCAGCATGGATTTTGCATGCTGTGGCCGTCTGTTCCCTAAAGTTTGGCTGACACAGGCCACGACATACTTTTCTTGGGCTGCGGCCCACAGAGCTAGAGAGAACAATAAAAAAAACCCTAATGAATATCGTGAGCCTCCATATATATACCAGTTTTACTTGTGCTGACCTTTTTCCTATTTTGTGTCATATTTCGTTTTAGTTACTTTCCTATTTCATGTTTTCCTAGTAATAGAAGCATTTCCCATTTCAATGTCTTTCCTTTTCCTAGGCTGAACTTTTTCATATTTTGTGTTATATTTCCTTTTAATTACTTTCCTATTTCATGTTTTCCTAGTAGTAAAAATATTTCCTATTTCAGTGTCTTTCTTTTTCCTAGAAGGAGTAGTATTATTGTACTTTCCTTTTCTTTTCTAGGAGTTTGCCTATATAAAGCCGACTACCCTTGCCTTGTAAGAAGAACAAATTTTTCCTAGACAAAAAGAAAGAGAGAAGAGAAAATTGGGAAGAACGTAGCTGCTATTGGTGATCAAGGAGATTCATCTGCATAGAAGACTTTTCAAGATTTCTGTTGTTCGCTTTCATTCTTAATTCTTCTCATCTTATATGTCTTTGAATATTTATTTTGTTTTTAATTTTAGAATTATGTCTAGCTAATTTTATTTTTGGTTAAGGTTGATTTCGAAGCCCTAGACATGATTTTGTAATTAAATATTCAGAGATTATTATCCATATTTCTAATAAAATTGTTTATGTTCTTCCATAAGAATTGTTTATGATTATTATTTTATTTTATTTGGGGTGACCAACCAAATGAAATAGGGTTATTATCTATTGCTAGGTTAGGAATCTTGATCCGTAATTGTCTTGAATTTGTAATCAATGGTAGCAATTAGTAATCACTGATGATGGGTTATTTTCATGTGATTGTTATATGAAACATAACTCAAGATAAACGAACCGAGCTTATGTGTTTGTTTCTTGGACCAACCTATCTTTCTTAACCTTATGCTTCTATTAAATTAAATTTAGAGAGCTTATTCTAGGTTATTTAATAGATAGAGATTAAGAAAAGAGCTTGTTTTACTTAATGACAAATTAAGGAAAGATTGGGGTAATAGAGCTTATTTTTATCTATGGTTGGAAATTTTATTAAGAATTTGGGGTAACTCTAATATTGATTCATCAATTTATGTCTAGTGGTGGAGAATGATCCTTTAACCAGTTTTCTCATTATTGTTACAAAGTTTATTCAATTTTGAATCATATTTTATTGTCTTTCATTATTCATAATTTTTAGTTAATCATTTAAAAAAAACCCCCCAATTAGTTTATTAAGTTGTTTTGAATTTAATTTAGTTTAATTATTTATATTTTTTATTTTAATAATTAAGTGTTTAATTGAATTAATTTACAATCCTCTATGGAAAATGACATTTGTTTTCTACTATATTTCATACGATAATTTTTAGAGTAAGGAATTAATTTACACGTTTGTTTTTTGGCGTGCCAAATTTTGAATCCGTGTCGCTGGGGGTTGTTAAATTAATTCGTTAAATTGCTTATTTGTTAATTTTAATTTTAATTTTTTAGTTTGTTTTCAATTTTTGCTTTTTGTTTTCTTAGTTTGTTTTTCTTCTTCTTTTTCAGGTAACTTTGAATGCATCGGAGTCCCTATAACTTAAGATCAAAATGACCCCATCTCAGAAACATTTGATCAAGCAGTCAACATCGCCATCCCACCTAGTTCGTCAAGCGACTCATCAGTTGATTTGGACTACTATGATTACGAGGAGATGGCATTGAATAACTAAACACTTAAGGAGTTAGCGTTGCCAAACATTGATAAACAACTATTATATATTGAGTATCCTACTCTGGAGGTTGCTTTTGAACTTAAATCAAGAATGATTCATCTCCTGCCAACATTCCACGGTTTTGTAGGAGAAAACCCAAATAAACATTTTAAGGAATTTCATGTGGTGTGTTCAAGCATGAAACTGACTAGAATTTCTGAAGAGCAAGTCAAGTTGAGAGCCTTTCCATTCTCTCTGGTTGATTCAGCAAAGGAATGGCTCTACTATTTACCTTTCGGCACTATAACCACATGGAATGATATGAAGAGGCTATTTCTGGAGAAGCATTTTTCCTTATATCAAAGGCTGCCAACATTAGGAAGTAAATATGTGGTATTCGGCAATACAATGGAGAATCACTTTATGAATATTGGGAGCGTTTTAAGAAACTCTGTGCTAGCTGCCCTCACCACAAAATTAGTGAACAACTCTTCATTCAATATTTCCATGAGGCATTAATGCCAATGGAGAGGAGTATGATTGATGCTTCCAGTGAGGGAGCCTTAGTGGATAAAACACCGAAGGCCGTAAGGAATTTGTTTGCAAAAATGGCAGCTAACTCCTAATAGTTCAGCAGCTGGTATGAACCACCACCACCACCAAAGAAAGTGAATGAGGTAGGGACAACAACAATTAAGCAACAACTTGCCCACCTCACTTCACTCATGCAATAAATGGCTATGGGGAACATGCAACAAGCCAAACCATGTGGAGTTTGTTTGATGATAGAGCATCCAATTAACATCTGCCAAACTTTTCAAGAAAGCAACACGGAGTAAGCTAACATCATGGGTGGATTTTCAGGTCAACAAAGGTAGAGATATGACCCTTTCTTCAACACCTACAAAGCTAGATAGAGAGATCATCCTAATTTTAGCTAAGGGAGAAATCAACAAAATGCTCCAAATACAATTCTCAATCGGCCATCAGGGTTCAATCAACAAAGGATGCAACAAACATACCAAGCTAAACTTTAACCCACTCCACAAAACTTAGATACTTCTGGAAGACACAGTAGAAGCCCTTGCTACCAATACAATGCAATTTCAACATGAAACCAAGGCAAGTATCCAGAGTTTGGAGAATCAAATGAGCCAACTGGCTATAATAGTGGATAAGTTAGAAGCACAAGGATCAGGAAAACTCCCTTCTCAGACTGTGGTTAACCCAAGGGAGAATGCTAGTGCAGTCACATTGAGAAGTGGAAAGCCGCTTGAAACTTCACCACATGCACTATCAAGCACACCATCCACAAAGGAAGAACAAAAAAGAAAAGCCATTCTAGAGGAGGATAAAGGCGAACCATCCATTGATAATTCATAATCCCCCAAGGTTAGTGCAAAAACACCTAACTCTTCCTATTTACTCCTGCAAGGCATTTTAGGTGGTAAAGCAATGCAACATGGAGATGGATGCCACGTGTGAGCAAAGGAAACTTCAACTGCAAGAACTTGAGGAGATATGAAATGATTCCTATGAGAGTGCAAGAACTTACAAGGATAAAACTAAGGCATTCCAAGATAGGATGATTGTGCAGAAAAACTTTAGCATCAGGCAAAAAGTCCTTTTATTCCACTCACGCCTGAAGTTATTTCCCGGTAAGTTATGTTCCCATTAGGTTGGATCTTTTATTTTTACTAATGTTTTTTCTCACAATGCAGTGGCAATCAAGAGTTTGAAAACTGATAAGGTCTTTAAGGTGAACAGGCATAGACTGAAGCCTTACTATGAGTCATTTGAGATGTATGATGTAGAGGATGTATCACTCTACGAACCAGCATATATTGATGAGTGAAAAAGGGGTACATATCAGGCTGACGACACTAAACCAAGCGATAACTGGGAGGCAACCCAATTTTTTTGTTTTGTTTTTATTTTTATTTTTTATTTCTCATTTGTTTCATTTAGTTTTTAGTTTTTAGTTTGGTTCAGTTTATTTTATTTTTCATAGCAATGAGGACATTGCCCAATTTAGGTTGGGGGTGGATGATGTATTGCTATATTTTCATTATTTTGTTAAGCTTTTTATTTTATTTTTGTTTTTAGTTTTATTTTCCTTAAGAATATAAGAGTTTTTAGTTCCATTTTCCTTAGAATTCTATGTTTTTAAAATTAAATAAAAAAAAAAGACTAAGTTTGATGTTTGGGTTGATTCATACGGTCAATGATGGTATATCAGGTGGAATTTGTATGTAGTTTTCAATTAAGTTGGATTTTGCATGATTTTAAGAGTGGGTTGCCTGTCTAGTCTGCAATTGTCTAAGATTTATGCTATTCCTAAATATGATTGTGAGGATTGATAGTCTTTGCATGCTTAGAGAAACTTTATGTGGATTTCAATTTTAAGATTGATCTCAATAGACTCTAGAACCTATTTGACAATTGCTCAAGGCGAAATCCTAGGATTCACACTATTAGGGAGATGATTTAGGCTATTGTTGGATCGTTTGAGCCTTTCTAGCCTACCTTTTTTCATTTTGACTGCTAGTCACCCCTTTGAGCCATAATAAGAGACCATGTTTTTCTAGCTTAAACACTATATAATTATCCCTTAAGAGGACCTAGATGCACACATTAAAATAAAGCATAAAGGGAGTTATGAAAGATGATAGGTTGGGAGTTGTGGCAAGTTATCAAGGAGTAGATGGCATAAAAAAAACAAAAAAAAAATGAAAATGTATAAATGAAAATACATGGTTTGTAAGAAATTGGGGATGGTTGAAAAGAGAAGAAAAAAATGTTTGGTTGAAAAGATGAGTTCAATGATCAACGTAAGTTAATGTTTAGGAATAGAGGCTCATAGTGCTTTAAGGTTGTGGTCCAAATAAAGTCCTCTTACTTTGTTTTAATCATATCCTTCGTTTGTAGCCATTACCCTAGCCTAACATTACAAGCTTGATAAAGTCCTTTTGATCCCAAGTGGTGTGACAATCCTACATTAGTGGAGAGTATTTCTGAAAAATAGGCCTATGGAGTTTGATACACATATTTTGAGATCATGATTAATACTTGTTCGCGAAACACAATCCGAGCAGTAAAACTAATCTTTCTGAATAATCATGTAAGGGAAGTGGTAGAGATTGATGGCAAGAGTATGAGTGGACTTGTGAATCTAACACTTGAATTTGTCTGATATCTGATGATAATGTTAATTATATGCTCTTTGCAATCTTATGAGATAGGATTATGAATCAACCCAGGATTAAGCTTAATTCTTTCAGGTGTTTGTGGGTATCACTGCTCGAAGCCCTCATGAGACTATACTCATCCTATTTGGGCCACCGATAGGTTTAAAGGCTTGTTGCATTCGCTACATGCAATCGTGCAACATATGAAAGTGATTTATCTTAGTTTAGGAGTAGTTTTGATTTTTGGTTTTGGTTGGAGGTAATTTTTAGACGCTTGACTTGCTAGGGGCTAGCAAGGAGCTGGTTGGGGGTTGTGATAAGTATTTGAAAATACACTAATACTTAATGATTTATCGGAATTATTTGTGGGAAATTAGGTTTAAATCTTTCATTTTTACTTAATTGTCTTAAAACTGTGTTTTTTGAAATCACGGGTATTTTTGGAGTATTTTAAGGTCACAAGAGCTTAAAAATAATATTTAGATGAAAAAATAATATTGGCAAGAAGATTTTAAACGTCAGGGATGAAACGGTTCGAAAATCGGAGTCAGAATGAGAGAGATGACGTCGTTTTATCAAAGGAAAATAGTTGAATTCGAAGAAAAACACGTGCTGCAGTATAGGTTTTGCATGCTGCGACCGTCTGTTCCCTAGAGTTTGGTTGGGGATGTCTACTGACATGGGCCACGACATACTTTTCTTAGGCCGCGACCAGCATAGCTATGGAGAACAATAAAAAAAACTTTAATGAATATCGTGAGCCTCCATATATATACCAATTTTACTTGTGCTACACTTTTTTCCTATTTTGTGTTATATTTCCTTTTAGTTACTTTCCTATTTCATGTTTTCCTAGTAGTAGAAGTATTTCCCATGCCAATGTCTTTCTTTTTCCTAGGCTGCACTTTTTCCTATTTTGTGTTATATTTCCTTTTGGTTACTTTCCTATTTCATGTTTTCCTAATAGTAGAAGTATTTCCCATTTCAGTGTCTTTCTTTTTCCTAAATGGAGTAGTATTATTGTACTTTCCTTTTCTTTTATAGGAGTTTTCCTATATAAGGCTGGCTGCCCTTGCCTTGTAAGAAGAATAGATTTTTCCTAGACCCAAAAAAAAAAGAGAAGAAAAAATTGGGAAGAACATAGCTGCTATTAGTGATCAAGGAGATTCATCTGCACAAAAGACTCTTCAATATTACTGTTGTTCGCTTTCATTCTTCATTCTCATCTTTCATGTCTTTGAATATTTATTTTGTTTTTAATTTTAGGATTATTTTTAAATTACTCGCAAGTACACGAGTCGTTTGCAATATAGTGTTGTGCAAGTGCGAAATCGAATCCACAGGGAATTGTGTTGTGAAAATGTAATTTTATCTAAACTAAACTTATCTTAACCTAGTTCCGAGTTTTAAATTATATGTTGCAAAACAAATAAAAACTAAACTAAATTGATTTAAAACTAATAATAAAGACACTAAGGTTTCTGAATCCACCCCACCAAAGTTAAGCATATATCTTCATGTTCTAAAAATAGCCTATCAAAACATTCCATGAATCCAACTTAAAACAAAAAACAACAAATATCTCAATTAAACCAAAAGCATCCAATGTATCCGCTTTTAACAAATCACAAAGGAAATCCAATTTAATAAAAAACAATTTGATTTATCTATCAGATGAAACACACGGAATATCCAACAGAATAATTTAAACGCAATCAATCATAAGATTTTACTTAAATAATTGACAGAACATTTATACTAAAAAAAACATCATAATTGTATAAACAAATCTGAAACTATTATGCCAAACAACGGTGAGGCTTCATCTTCAACCTTAGTTGAAGATTTTAGCCACTCATAATCATGAAACTAGAGTTCATAATAAAAGTGATAAACATTAAACTAAAAAAAACAATAAATTAAAACTGACTATACATGGGAGAAATTTCACTCGCTGTTGGGCGGCGCTTCCCCTCGTGGTAGCAAAGCCTTTGGAGATCCACCAGAATGCTAGTAGAAATCCTCCAAATTGCACCAAAATGGCACTTCGATTGCACCCTAAAGATGAAGTGAAGAGGGGCTTATATAAGGAAACATCACAAGTGCAATGTGTTTCCAATCCGATGTGAGATACTGTAGATTCCAGCTTTTGCTCTTTGACCTTTGTCTACTAAAACTGCCATAACTTTCTCTAGAAAAATCATTTTATTGATCCATAAAATTTCCCAGAAAATAGACATCCGGATCTTTCCAAGCATAAATGGCTCATCTCCTGGTTATTCCTGAATCAATACAGTTAAATCCTCAAAAATAGCTGATCTGTCACGCTGAAATCATGCACAGCCTAACCTTTGTCTACTAAAACTGCCATAACTTTCTCTAGAAAAATCATTTTATTGATCTGTAAAATTCTCCAGAAAATAGAAATCCGGATCTTTCCAAGAATATATGACTCATCTTATGGTTCTTCCTGAATCAATACAGTTTAATCATCAAAAATGGATGATCTGTACGACCAATTCTGGCAATTTAGTGAAACTCCTTTTTCCAGTGCTTGTAAACCTGAAAAACAACGAAAACAACTCAAAGTAATGAATTCCTAAGCTAAAAAATGTAAATTAAGGGGCCAAAATATGTAATATTTTTCACTCATCAAATACCCCCAAACTTACATTTTGCTAGTCCCTTAGCAAAACAAAATAAATAAATAAAAACTAAATGGAAAACAAAGAACATAAAGATAAGTTCATCACTCATGGTATCCAAAAATTTAAGGAGCACTCAAAACAATGATATTCATTCATGAGCAAGCTTAAAAAAATACAACCCATCTTTGTAATGAATAGGAATTTTAAAATCTAATTACTTACAAGAGGCAAGCAAGACATCACAAGCTTGAATCAGTGTAAAGTGAATTAGCATATACAGATGAGGTTTCTAAATAACTTCAATGTACAATGTCTCCATGTCTTAAGATTCACAGGATTTCTCATCAGAATTAACAACGATAACGTAGTTTTATTTTACCCTTTTTTTTTATATAAGACTCTACTATGACTAGTTCCCTTAAGCTTTCTAATTGACCCATGTAGCGAGTGTTGAGTCAATGACTCCCAAACCCGATGGTTTTAGGGTATTAGGTGTAAAGACACCCCTAAGGACTTACTAACTCGAGTAAACAAGGCTACAAAACTAAACTAGCCTTAATGCTACCAAGCAAAATTTCCACATTTTGACGTGAACATTCACTGCTTACTGAGGCAAGAGGTCCAGTTACTCAGCGGAAAGTTTTGCAATGATCATTATGAATAAAATTCACACCTTTTAACGTGAACACTCACTGCTTACTGAGGCAAGAGGTCCAGTTACTCAATGGAAAGTTTATTAATGATGATCATTTTTTATTATTTTTTTTACTTTTCTATGCCTAAGTGTTAATCCCACAAGTCATCCAGTTTCAGTTAAGTCAAGGAAACATACACATTAAAATTGCATGTCATACCTCACACAAATATGTGCTAATGTACTCGTGTTAGATTTGCTCAAACATGTGAATTCTCAAATGCCCAAAGTAAGTAACAAAGTTTTAAAACTCTATCATCAAATCATGTGTTCAAAATTTTAAGCTCACCAATGAAATCACATCACAATGTTTGTTTAGATCAACTAAAATTTCAAAATAACATGAGCTTTCATTTACCTTATTATTATTATTATTTTTTTAAATGAAGAAAAACAACAACAAATTAGGACAAAGTGTGTGTAATGTGTCTCCCATACCCCCAAATTTAACTTACACATTGACCACAATATGTGAATAATATGGAAAGAGCTGACCTTGGATATGGAGAACTATCTGGACTGGTATGGCTCATAGTATACCCCCAAACTTGAACTGAAGTACGCGTTGTCCCTGAAAAATAAAGACTGAAAAACAAAAAATACCGAAAACAAACAGTAATCACAAATATGAAAAAATAATAAATATACAGAAAGGATATACTGTGGGGTGCCTCCCATAAACACTAAGTTTAAAGTCTTCAGCCAGACTCTCCATAGTAGATGACACTCAATCTGAGTAACTAGGATCCTCCAACAATATCGTCTCAATGTCCGGACTCCTCAACTCCAACAATGGTTTTAGCCTCTGTCCATTTACCTTGAAAGTGTTACCATTCTTTGGATCCTCAATCTCGATGGCCCATGAGGAAAAATCGACCGAATAATAAATGGGCCTGTCCATCGAGATTTGAGCTTGCCTGGAAAAAGATGCAAGCGTGAGTTGTAAAGAAGAACTTTTTGACCCGGCTCAAAAGCTTGTCTCAAAATGTTTTGGTTATGAGTCTTCTTTATTTGTGCCTTGTATGACCGTGCACACTCATATGCATCATTCCGCAGCTCCTCTAATTCATTGAGTTGGAGCTTCCTTTATGAGCCGGTCTTGGAAAGATTGAAATTCAGCTGCTTAATAGCCCAATACGCATGATGTTCTAATTCTATCGGAAGGTGGCATGCCTTTCCGTACACAATACAATAGGGAGACATGCCAATTGGCGTCTTGAAGGCTATCCGATATGTCCATAGTGCATCAGTCAATCGCAGAGACCAATCCTTTCTCCTAGGGTTCACAGTCTTCTCCTAAATTTGCTTGATCAAGCGATTGGAAATTTCCACTTGGCCACTCGTCTGAGGGTGATACGAGGTGACAACCTTGTGTGTGATGAAATACTTCTTCATCAACTGCTCAAAAATCCGGTTGCAAAAGTGCTTACCTCCATCACTTATGATTGCTCGAGGTGTACAAAAACGAGCAAAGATAGTGTCCTTCAAAAACTGGACCACAACTCTGTGGTCATTGGTCTTGCATGTAACGGCATCCACCCATTTAGACAGATAATCCACAGCAACCAGAATGTACAGGTAGCCAAAGGAGTTTGGGAACGGTCCCATAAAATCAATACCCCACACGTCAAAAATCTTAACAATCAGGATAGGGTTGAGGGGCATCATATTCCTCCTAGAAAGACTCCCTAGCTTTTGGCAACGCTCACAAGATGCACAGTAGGTGTGAGAGTCTCGAAACAGAGTAGGCCAATAGAATCCGCACTGCAAAATCTTCGCAGCGTCATTTTAGCACTGAAATGGCCTCCACAAGCATGATCATGACAAAAGGCTATGACATTAGATTGGTCATGCTCAGGAATACATCTTCTGATGATTTGATCGGGACAATACTTGAACAAGTAAGGATCATCCCAGAAAAAATGTTTTACCATGGCCAAAAACTTTGATTTATCTTGTCGCCCCCAATGTAAAAGCATTTGACCGGTGACAAGATAGTTCACTATATCAGCAAACCATGGTGCGGGCCTGTGAGCAATGTGCATCAATTACTCATAAGAAAAGTTCTCAGAAATGGGAGTGGCGGCTTCAGTGAAATCCACAATCAATCTAGACAAATGGTCCGCCACCACATTTTCCTGAATCTCTATGTCGAACTCTTGAAGTAGCAAGATCCGTCGGATAAGATGAGATTTAGCATCTTTTTTAGAGAAAAGATACTTCAATGCTGCATGGTCCGAGTAGATAATGACTTTAGATCCTAACAAGTAGGATCTGAACTTGTCTAATGCAAAAACAACTGCTATCAACTCCTTCTTAGTGGTAGAGTAATTGAGTTGTGCATCGTTTAGAGTTCAACTTGCATAATAGATAACATATGGAAGTTTATCAACACGCTGCCCCAAAATAACTCCAACAGCATAGTCTGATGTGCCACACATAATCTCAAAAGGCACACCCCAGTTGGGTGGCTGAATAATGAGTGTGGACACCAGAATCTTCTTCAAATCCCCAAATGCTTTCTTACAGTCTTCATCAAAGACAAATAGGGCATCTTTCAGCAATAACTTACACAAAGGCCTCGCGATCTTGCTGAAATTCTAGATAGATCGCCTGTAGAAGCCTGCATGGCCCAAAAAAGATTGAATCTCCTTCACCGTACGTGGGGGTGGAAGATTGGAAATCAGGTCCACCTTCGCTTTGTCGACCTCAATCTCCTGATGAGATATGACATGCCCCAGTACAATACCTTGCTTAACCATAAAATGGCACTTCTCCCAATTAAGCACCTGGTTCTTCTCCTTGCACTGCACTAAAACCAGAGTGAGACGGTGCAGGCACTCCTTAAATGTTGAACCAAAGACGGAGAAGTCATCCATGAAAATCTCTAAGAACTGCTCTACCATGTCAAAGAATATGATGACCATGCACCGCTGAAAATTAGCAGGTGCATTGTGTAACCCAAAAGGCATGCAACGGTAGGCGAATGTCCCAAAAGAATAAGTAAACGTCGTATTCTCCTGATCTTCGGGGTCCATGGGGACCTGGTTATATCCAGAATAACCATCGAAAAAGCATTAATACTCGTGCCCAGCCAAACGCTCCACCATCTGATCAATAAATGGGAGCGGAAAATGATCCTTCCTTATGGCAGCATTCAGTTTATAGTAGTCTATACACACTCTCCACCCTGATTGAACACGAGTTGGCACCAACTAATCGTCCTTACTCTTCACTACCGTTAATCTAGCTCGCTTGGGCACCACATGAATCGGGCTCACCCACACACTATCAAAGATTGGATAAATGATCCCTACATCCAATAGCTTAATCACTCCAGTCCTCATAACCTCTTGCATAGCTGGGTTGAGCCTTCTTTGTGGCTCCCTTGATGGCTTGGCATTCTCCTCCAAATGTATCTTGCACATCACCACCGAGGGGCTGATTCCCTTGATATCCTCAATAGTCCAGCCTATAGCTTCATTGTGCTATCTTAAAACGTCCAATAATTTATCCACTTGAGCATCAACCAAATCTGAAGCTACAATCAGAGGCAAAGAATCTGCTGGACCTAGGAACTTATACTTAAGATTGTCCGGTAAAGGCTTAAGTTTCTTCTTGAGGGGTTCAGGTGCTGTGGTTTCCTCTGTCTCACTACTCTTCTGAGGAGCAGACTCCAAAGTAGCATTTGCTTGCTCAAACAACTTATCCAAATCCAAATCCTCTTCAAACTGAGCAAAGCATGCCTCCAAGGGGTCCTCAATGCTTGATTCACCCACAGTCTCCTCCGTCTTACCGCTCTCCCGAGGAGCAGACTCTAAGATAGAATTTGCTTGCTCGAGTAGCTTATCCAAATCCAAATCCTCTCCAAACTGAGCAAAGCATGCCTCCATAATGTCCTCAGACTTCCCTTCCTTCTTGGGCACTTGTAATCTCTCAGGGTAAGGAGCTTTAGGTACAAACGACCCAGGAAGATCCTTAATAGTAGGTGTGGCTGTAGATGGCTCAGCATCTCTCTTCTCCTTGTTGCCAATTTCTTACCCTTATTGCATAGTTGGGTTCTCTTCCACTTGATTGTCCACTTATCTCCCCAACCTCAATAGGAAAATCAATTGCACTTGTTCCTACCCATGCATAGGAGTTGATGAATTTCCCACCGCAAACTGTTCCTTCAAGTTACGCTCAGGTTGACTGGGGAACCTTCCCTTCTCTTCTTCATCCAAGTAACTTGCGATTTGATCCATTTGACTCTCTATCTTAGCAATTGCTTGGGTGTTTACTATTTGGGAACTCCTTACTTTGCTTATGGATTGGCCAATCATCTTCCTGAAATCATTAAGGGCGTCCTCCAATGACTGTGAAACCGATGCTGGCGCTTTAGTGGGAGCTTGGTAAGCGGGTGATAGTGCTGAATGGGCTGAGAAACCATAACTTGGAACTGGTGGAGGAAATCCGGGAGGGTATTGATTGTGAGCATGATGAGGGGCTCCTCCCTAATTTATCAGTTGGTTCTGCTTCCATGAAAAATCAGGGTGGTTCCGCCACCCTGGATTGTAAGTCTTGGAGTAAGATCCATTTGATTGCCACCAATAGTCATTGAAAGCGTTCATTTGTTCCATGGGATACTCGACAAAAGCCGGCGTAGATGGACAATTCTGTGCTAAATGCCTAGGACTAGCACAGATGGAACAACTATCAACATTGAATGTATTGATTGGATTGATGGACTGGCAAGTCATCTTCATGAAATCCTTGAGGGCGTCCTCTAAAGACTGTGAAACCGGTGCTGGATTCATCCACATTTTATATATATATATATATATATATATATTATTTTTTATAGGCCAATGCAAATAGAAACAAATAAAATTGCAAAAAGAAAAAATCAAACATAAATTGCTAACTAACTAGTAGAAAAATAAAATTAATTCAGACAAAAATTTAATTTTCACAAACCAAATGATGAGTCTAAAATATTGCATATTTTAGACCCTTAACTTATATTTGTTATGCTCTTAGTTAGTATTATTTTACTCTATTTTACGTTTTTCTTGTGTTTTGTGTGTTTTTACAGCTTTGTGGAGAAAGTGCAGCATTTCAGGTTGATTTGAAGCTTCTGGAGACATTGCGCTCGATCGCAACAGACATGCGATCGAGCGCACCAGCGCTCGAGCGCACCTGCCTTTGAACGAGCGCAAGGTCAACATCCCACATCGAAATATTTGAAGATCAGTGCATCTGCGATCGATCGCAGCAAACATGCGATCGAGCGCACATGAGATCATGCGCACAAGACATGCGATCGATCGTACCTGCGATCGATCGCACCACACTGCGATCGAGCGCACACGGGCCTGTATCCCACATCGTTTCTGCAACCTGTTTTACTCCGGGTCTTCCCCTATATAAACACCATTTGGCTTCATAATCCAATGTACAATTCCTGAGCCACTTTGGTGTTTACCGGTGGACGTCCGCTAGCATTCTGGTGGATCCCGAAGGCATTGCTACCACGAGGGGAAGCGCCGCCCGTCAGCGAGTGGAATTTCTCCCATGTAAAGTTGTTTATTTATTTCTTTATATTCAGTTGTTTTAGTTTAAATGTTTAGCACTTGTTATTATAGTTTTATAGTTATGAGTGGCTAGACTCTTCAGCTAAGGTTGAAGATGAAGCCCCGCCGTTGTTTGGCGTAGTAGTTCAGATTTGCTTGTACAAATCTGACAATTTTTAGTATAAATGTTCTGTCAATTATTTGAGTTAATCTTATAATTGATTGAGTTTAAATTGTCTGTTGGATTTTCTTTGTGTTTCATCTGATGGATACATTGAATGCTTTTCGATTAAATTGGATTCCCTTTGTGATTTGTTAAGAGCGGATACATCGGGTGCTTTTGGTTTAGTTGGGATATTCTTTGTTTTTTGTCTTATAGTTGGATTCATAGAATGTTTTGATAGGCTATATTTTTAGAACATGTATGCTTAACTTCGGTGGGGTGGATTCGGAAACCTTAGTGCTTTTTATTATTAGTTTTAAAATCAATTTAATTTAGTTTTAATTTATTTTACAAATTATCATTCAAAATTCGGAACTAGGTTAAGATAGAGTTAATTTAGATTGAAAATATACTTTCACAACGCAATTCCCTGTGGATTCGACCTCGCACTTGCACACGCTATACTGCAAACGACTCGTGCGCTTGCGAGTAATCAAAAACTCACAACAAGTTTTTGGCGCCGTTGCCGGGGAATTGTTTTGTTTGTGAAAATTTTTGGTCTGAATTGATTTTATTTTTCTACTAGTTAATTTAATTTAAAAAAAAAAAAAAAAAAAAAAAAAAAAAATTTTTGAGTTTTGTGTTTGATTTATTCTGTTGCTTCTGCTGGTTAGTATCTCACTATTTTTCTGTTAGTGTATGCTTGGTCGGAGATCCTTGAACTTAGATTTGACACATTTAGATCCCGACTTAGAAAGAACTCTTAGGAGGCAGAAAAGAGCACTAGTTGAGAGAGAGACTGTTGAGATGGGAGAAAATTTTAATCAACCTGAGCATGTAGAGCAACCTAGAGCTTGGAACGTGGACTCCACTACATCCCTTAGGGATTTGTTCGCACCCGTTGCGACTAATTCATCTTCCTGCATAGTGTTGCCACCAACCAATGCCACACACTTTGATTTGAAGCCACATGTTATCCAACTCCTACCCTCATTCCATGGCTTAGATCTTGAAAATCCTTATAGTCATGTGAAGAAGTTCAAAGACATTTGTGCTACATTCAAATTCCAGAACTTCTCTGAGGAGTCAGTCCATCTTCGACTCTTCCCTTTCTCCCTTCACGATAGAGCTAGGGCGTGGTTGGACTCCAACACGTCCGGATCTATCACATCTTGGGAAAACCTACTTAGCAAATTTTACCATAAGTTTTTCCCAATGTCTAGAGTGAATGAGTACCGTAAGGAGATTAGCTCTTTCACTCAGGACGAGGATGAGAAGTTCTCTGAAAGCTGGGAGCGCTTTAAAGAGTTACTGATCAGATGCCCTCCACATGGATATGAGAAGTGGAGACTCGTTCAATTCTTCTACCAAGGGTTGACTCAACCCAACCGTAGCATGATCGAGTCTATGAATGGGGGGGCATTCTTGAGTCTGACAGGAGACGAAGCATATATGGCGTTGGACAAGTTGTCCGACAACTCACAGCAGTGGGATTTTTCAAGCTGTCGAGATAAGTCCATTCGTGCTCCTAAGAGGGGAGGCATCTATGAGGTCAGAGAGGACGCTGATTTGAGGATAAAGTTAGATGCCCTAACTAAGAAGATTGACGCTCTCACTGTGAGCCAATCCATTAATGCTACCAACACATTCAATGTTGAAAGCTGTTCCATCTGTGCTAGTCCCATGCATCTAGCACAGAATTGCCCATCAATGCCGGCTTGTGCCGAGTATCCTATGGAACAAGTAAATGCTTTCAATGACTTTCGAAGGCAGTCAAATGGATCGTACTCTGAGACGTACAATCCAGGGTGGCGGAACCACCCAAATTTTTCATGGAGACAGAACCAACCAATGAATCAGGGAGGATCCTCTCATCATGCTCAAAATCAATATCCTCCCGGATTTGCCCCACAAATTCCTAATCATGGTCGTTCTGCCCATCCAGCACCTTCACCTGCTTACCATGCACCCGCTCAAACACCAGCGCCAGTTTCACAGTCGCTAGAGGACACTCTTAAGGAGTTCATGAAGGAGACTAGCCAAAATATGAGTGATGTGAGGAGTGCAACAGTGGTAAACACCCAAGCAATTGCCAAGCTGGAGAGTCAAATAGGGCAAATTGCAAGTCACTTGGGTGAGAGAGAGAAGGGAAAGTTCCCCAGTCAGCCCGTGCAAAACCCAAAAGGACAATTTATGGTTGAGAGTTCATCAACTCCTATGCACGGGGCGGAACAAGTACAGTCGATTGTCACACTGAGGTCTGGGAGACAAGTGGACAATCGAGTGGAAGAGAGCCCTGCTATGCAGCAAGGGCAAAGGAGTGGCAACACAGAGAAGAGAGATGCTGAGCCATCTATAGCCACACCTACTGAGAAAGACCCTCCTAGGTCGTTTATACCTAGAGCGCCCTACCCCGAGAGATTACAGGCGCCCAAGAAAGGAGGGAAGTATGAGGAAATTCTGGAGGTATTCAAGCAAGTCCAAATCAATATCCCATTTTTGGATGCCATCCATCAAATGCCATCATATGCCAAGTTTCTAAAGGACTTGGTCACTATCAAAAGGAGGACGAATGTCCCAAAAAAGGCATTTTTGACCGAGCAAGTCAGCTCAATCCTTCAGTGCAAGCTACCCATCAAGTATAAGGACCCGGGGTGTCCTACCATCTCTTGCACGATAGGAGTCAGCCACATTGAGAGGGCTCTCTTGGATCTAGGGGCGAGTGTGAATCTTCTACCCTACTCAGTCTATTTACAATTGGGGTTAGGAGAATTGAAGCCCACATCCACTACGCTTCAATTGGCTGACAGGTCAGTGAAAAGACCACGGGGAATAGTTGAGGACGTTTTGATAAAAGTGGATAAGTTCTATTTCCCCGTGGATTTTATTGTGCTTGACACAGAGCCGGTTCAGAATATAGGGATTCAAATACCGGTTATTCTAGGGCGACCATTCTTAGCCACGGCTAACGCCCTGATAAATTGTAGGACAGGGGTGATGAAGATCTCCTTCGGAAATATGACAGTGGAGTTGAATATTTTTGATATCACTAGGCAACCACATGAATATGATGAAGTGAGAAATGTATGCTTGATAGAGGAGATTCTTGAGGAGACTGTGAATGAATCAAGCACTGAGGACCCCCTGGAGGCATGTTTTGCTCAATTTGGAGAGGATTTGGATTTAGATAAATTACTTGAGCAAGCAAATGCCATTTTGGAGTCTCCTCCTCGGGAGAGCAGTAAGATGGAGGAGATTGCGGATGACTCCCGCACTGAGGACCCCCTAGAGGCATGCTTTGCTCAATTTGGAGAGGATATGGATTTAGATAAATTACTTGAGCAAGCGAATGCCATTTTAGAGTCTCCTCCTCGGAAGAGCAATAAGATGGAGGAGACCACCGCACCTGAAACCCCCAAGAAGGAACTTAAGCCTTTACCAGATAATCTTAAGTATAAGTTCCTAGGTTCAGCCGATAGTTTGCCTGTGATTATACCTTCCGATTTGGGTGATGCTCTAGAGGAGAAATTATTGGACGTCTTAAAAGAGCATAAGGAAGCTATAGGCTGGACTATTGAGGATGTCAAGGGGATCAGCCCCTCGGTGGTGACGTACATGATACATTTAGAGGAGGATGCCAAGCCATCGAGGGAGCCACAAAGAAGGCTCAACCCTGCTTTGCAAGAGGTTGTGAGGGCGGAAGATATTAAGCTGTTAGAGGCAGGGATCATTTATCCCATCTCTGATAGCAAGTGGGTGAGCCAGATTTCAGTCGTGCCCAAACGTGCTGAATTTACGGTAGTAAATAGAGACAACGAGTTGGTTCCAACTCGAGTGCAGTCAAGATGGAGAAAGTGTCTAGACTACCGTAAATTGAATGCTGCCACTAGGCCTGATCATTTTTCATTCCCATTTATTGATCAGATGGTGGAGCACTTAGTTGGGCATGTTTACTAACGTTGGGTCTGGCTGAAGACGTTAAACTTAGCGCTCATGGGAGGCACCCCACAGCTTATCTTTTCTTTTGTTTATTTATTATTTCGCATTTTTATGATTAATGTTTGTTTCCAGTATTTTTTGTTTTCCAGTTTTTATTTTTCAGGGACAATGCGTACTTCAGTTCAAGTTTGGGGGTATGCTATGAGCCATACCAGTCCAGATAGTTCACCATATCTCAGGTCATCTCTTTCCATATTAGTCACACATTGGGGTCAATGTGTAATTTAAGTTTGGGGGTATGGGAGACACATCACACACTTTGTCCTAATTTGTTGTCTTTTCGTCATAGAGATAAATGCATGCTCATGTTATCGTGAAATTTTAGTTGATCTAAACATTTTCTGTGATGTGATGTCATTGGTGAGCTTAACATTTTGAACACATGATCTGGTGATAAATTTTTAAAATTTAGTTACTTACTTTAGGCATTTTGAGAATTCACATGTTTGATCTAATCTCACACGAGCACATTAGCACAAACTATGTGAGGTATGACACGTGATTTTAATGTGTATTTTTCCTTATCTTAACTGAAACTGGATGACTTGTTGGATGAACTCTTGGGCATAAAAAAAAAAAAAAAAAAAAAAAAAAATTTATCAATAAACTTTTCGCTGAGTAACTGGACCTCTTGCCTTAGTAAGTAGTGAGTGTTCACGTCAAAAGGTGAAATTTTGCTTGGTAATATTAAGGTCGGTTTAATTTCGTAGCCTTTTTGACTTGAGTTAGTAAGTCCTTAGGGGTGTCTTTACACCTAATGCCCTAAAACCATCTGGTTTGGGAGTCATTGACTTAACACTCGCTACATGGGTCAATTAGAAAGCTTAAGGGAACTAAACATAGCCGTGCCTTAATAAATAAATAAATAAATAAATAAAAAAAAGGTGAATAAAATAAAAACTATGCCTTTTTGTTCATTTTTGATGGGAAATTCGGTGAATCTTGAGACATGGAGACCTTACACATTAGAGTTACTTGGAAGCTTCATTTTTATGTACTAATTCACCTTACACTGATTCAAGATTGTGATGCCTTATCTTGCCTTTTGTAAGTAATTAGATTTTAACATTTCTATTCATTGCAAAGATGTGTTTACCTTTTTAAGCTTGCTTATGAATGAATATCATGATGATGTGTGCTCCTTAAATTTTTGGATACCATGAGTGATGACTTTATCTTTATGTTCTTTGTTTTTCATTGAGTCTTTTATTTTGTTTTGCTAAGGGACTAGCAAAATATAAGTTTGGGGGTATTTGATGAGTCTAAAATATTGCATATTTTAGACCCTTAACTTATATTTGTTATGCTCTTAGTTAGTATTATTTTACTCTATTTTACGTTTTTCTTGTGTTTTGTGTGTTTTTACAGCTTTGTGGAGAAAGTGCAGCATTTCAGGTTGATTTGAAGCTTCTGGAGACATTGCGCTCGATCGCAACAGACATGCGATCGAGCGCACCAGCGCTCGAGCGCACCTGCCTTTGAACGAGCGCAAGGTCAACATCCCACATCGAAATATTTGAAGATCAGTGCATCTGCGATCGATCGCAGCAAACATGCGATCGAGCGCACATGAGATCGTGCGCACAAGACATGCGATCGATCGTACCTGCGATCGATCGCACCACACTGCGATCGAGCGCACACGGGCCTGTATCCCACATCGTTTCTGCAACCTGTTTTACTCCGGGTCTTCCCCTATATAAACACCATTTGGCTTCATAATCCAATGTACAATTCCTGAGCCACTTTGGTGTTTACCGGTGGACGTCCGCTAGCATTCTGGTGGATCCCGAAGGCATTGCTACCACGAGGGGAAGCGCCGCCCGTCAGCGAGTGGAATTTCTCCCATGTAAAGTTGTTTATTTATTTCTTTATATTCAGTTGTTTTAGTTTAAATGTTTAGCACTTGTTATTATAGTTTTATAGTTATGAGTGGCTAGACTCTTCAGCTAAGGTTGAAGATGAAGCCCCGCCGTTGTTTGGCGTAGTAGTTCAGATTTGCTTGTACAAATCTGACAATTTTTAGTATAAATGTTCTGTCAATTATTTGAGTTAATCTTATAATTGATTGAGTTTAAATTGTCTGTTGGATTTTCTTTGTGTTTCATCTGATGGATACATTGAATGCTTTTCGATTAAATTGGATTCCCTTTGTGATTTGTTAAGAGCGGATACATCGGGTGCTTTTGGTTTAGTTGGGATATTCTTTGTTTTTTGTCTTATAGTTGGATTCATAGAATGTTTTGATAGGCTATATTTTTAGAACATGTATGCTTAACTTCGGTGGGGTGGATTCGGAAACCTTAGTGCTTTTTATTATTAGTTTTAAAATCAATTTAATTTAGTTTTAATTTATTTTACAAATTATCATTCAAAATTCGGAACTAGGTTAAGATAGAGTTAATTTAGATTGAAAATATACTTTCACAACGCAATTCCCTGTGGATTCGACCTCGCACTTGCACACGCTATACTGCAAACGACTCGTGCGCTTGCGAGTAATTTAAAACTCACAACACCAAACAACTCCCCGGCAACGGCCCCAAAAACTTGTTGTGAGTTTAATATTACTCGCAAGTGCACGAGTCATTTGCAATATAGTGTTGTGCAAGTGCGAGATCGAATCCACAAGGAATTGCGTTGTGAAAATGTAATTTTATCTAAACTAAACTTATCTTAACCTAGTTCCGAGTTTTGAATTATATGTTGCAAAACAAATAAAAACTAAACTAAATTGATTTAAAACTAATAATAAAGACACTAAGGTTTCTGAATCCTCCCCACCAAAGTTAAGCATATATCTTCATGTTCTAAAAATAGCCTATCAAAACATTCCATGAATCCAACATAAAACAAAAAACAACAAATATCCCAATTAAACCAAAAGCATCCAATGTATCCGCTTTTAACAAATCACAAAGGAAATCCAATTTAATCAAAAACAATTTGATGTATCCATCAGATGAAACACACGGAATATCCAGCAGAACAATTTAAACGCAATCAATCATAAGATTTTACTTAAATAATTGACAGAACATTTATACTAAAAAAAAATCAGAATTGTATAAACAAATCTGAAACTATTATGCCAAACAACGGCGAGGCTTCATCTTCAACCTTAGTTGAAGATTTTAGCCACTTATAATCATGAAACTAGAGTTCATAATAAAAGCACTAAACATTAAACTAAAAAAAGCAGTAAATTAAAACTGACTATACATGGGAGAAATTCCACTCGCTGTTGGGCGGCGCTTCCCCTCGTGGTAGCAAAGCCTTTCGAGATCCACCAGAATGCTAGTAGAAGTCCTTCAAATTGCTCCAAAATGGCACTTAGATTGCACCCTAAAGATGAAGTGAAAAGGGGCTTATATAGGGAAACATCACAAGTGCAATGTGTTTCCAATCCGATGTGGGATACTGCAGATTCCAGCTTTTTCTCTTTGACCTTTGTATACTAAAACTGCCATAACTTTCTCTAGAAAAATCATTTTATTGATCCATAAAATTCTCCAGAAAATAGACATCTAGATCTTTCCAAGAATATATGGTTCATCTCCCGGTTCTTCCTGAATCAATACAGTTAAATCCTCAAAAATGGTTGATATGTCACGCTGAAATCATGCACAGCCTGACCTTTGTCTACTAAAACTGCCATAACTTTCTATAGAAAAATCATTTTATTGATCCGTAAAATTCTCCAAAAAATAGACATCTGGATCTTTGTTAGCATATATGGCTCATCTCCTGGTTCTTCTTGAATCAATACAGTTTAATCGTCAAAAATGGCTGATCTGTACGAGCAATTCTGGCAATTTAGTGAAACTCATTTCCCAGTGCTTGTAAACCTGAAAAACAATGAAAACAACTCAAAGTAACGAATTCCTAAGCTAACAAATGTAAATTAAGGGGCCAAAATATGCAATATTTTTCACTCATCAATTATGTCTAGCTAATTTTATTTTTGGTTAAGAGTGATTTCGAAGCCTTAGACATGATTTTGTGATTGAATATTCGGAGATTACTATCCATATTTCTAATAAAATTGTTTATGTTCTTTCAGAAGAATTGTTTATAATTATTATTTTATTTTATTCGAGGTGGCCAACCAAATGAAATAGGGTAATTATCTTTGCTAGGTTAGGAATCTTGATCCGTAATTGTCTTGAATTCTAATCAAGGGTAGCAATTAGTAATTACTGATGATGGGATATTTTCGTGCGATTATTATATGGAACATAACTCAAGATAAATGAACCGAGCTTATGCATTTGTTTCTTGGACCAACCTATCTATCTTAACCTAATGCTTCTGTTAAATTAAATTTAGAGAGCTTATTCTAGGTTATTTAATAGATAGAGATTAAGAAAAGAGCTTGTTTTACTTAATGACAAATTAAGGAAAGATTGGGGTAATAGAGCTTATTTTTATCTATGGTTGGAAATTTTATTAAGAATTTGGGGTAACTCTAATATTGATTCATCAATTTAGGTCTAGTGGTGGAGAATGATCCTTTAACCAGTTTTCTCATTATTGTTACAAAGTTTATTCAATTTTGAATCATATTTTATTGTCTTTCATTATTCATAATTTTTAGTTAATCATTTAAAAAAAACCCCCCAATTAGTTTATTAAGTTGTTTTGAATTTAATTTAGTTTAATTATTTAAATTTTTTCTTTTAATAATTAAGTGTTTAATTGAATTAATTTACAATCCTCTATGGAAAATGACATTTGTTTTCTACTATATTTCATACGATAATTTTTAGAGTAAGGAATTAATTTACACGTTTGTTTTTTGGCGTGCCAAATTTTGAATCCGTGTCGCTGGGGGTTGTTAAATTAATTCGTTAAATTGCTTATTTGTTAATTTTAATTTTAATTTTTTAGTTTGTTTTCAATTTTTGCTTTTTGTTTTCTTAGTTTGTTTTTCTTCTTCTTTTTCAGGTAACTTTGAATGCATCGGAGTCCCTATAACTTAAGATCAAAATGACCCCATCTCAGAAACATTTGATCAAGCAGTCAACATCGCCATCCCACCTAGTTCGTCAAGCGACTCATCAGTTGATTTGGACTACTATGATTACGAGGAGATGGCATTGAATAACTAAACACTTAAGGAGTTAGCGTTGCCAAACATTGATAAACAACTATTATATATTGAGTATCCTACTCTGGAGGTTGCTTTTGAACTTAAATCAAGAATGATTCATCTCCTGCCAACATTCCACGGTTTTAAGTAAAGATATTGTTTTACTTAACAACAAACTAAGGAAAGATTGGGGTAATAGGAGCTATTATTATCTACTGTTGGTAATTTTATTAGGGATTTGGGGATAACTCTGATATTGATTCATCATTTCATGTCTATTAGTGGAGAATGATCCTTTGATCAGTTTTCTCATTATTGTTACAAAGTTTATTCAATTCTGAATCATATTTTAGTTGTTTTTCATTATTTGTAATTTTTAGTTAATCATTTAAAAAAACCCCTTAATTAGTTTATTAGGTTGTTTTGAATTTAATTTAGTTTAGAAATCATTTAGTTTAATTATTTATATTTTTTCTTTTAACAATTAAGTGTTTAATTGAATTAATTTACAATCCTCTATGGGAAATGACATTTTCTTTCCACTATATTTCATACGATAATTTTTAGAGCAAGGAATTAATTTACACGTCTGTTTTTTGGCGTGCTAGAGAACCAAGACAAAATGTGCTCAAATTGCTCCGGTATTTATCCCTTATCTCATTAGTCGCACCTTGTTTGTAAATTCTGATAACACCATACACTTTCATTGGAGCTCTTTGAGGAGTGATTTTGGGATTTTTGTACTTGGGTGTGGATGTGGCTTCAAAGGCATCAAATGGGCTTTAAGGCATTGCGGTAGCTTGAGAGGTAACTTCTCACACTTGTTTTCTCTCATTTTTATTATGTTAGAATTTGAATTCTCATGGATTTGTGGAATTTGTACATTTAGACATATGAATATTTTACCATTATGGGTTTGGAACCAACAAGGCCGACTTCATTCTCTAGGCTTGCTAGGTGGAAGGATAACAAAAGTAGGTAACATAAGTTAGTCAAGCGAAGGAAGAGAGTAGCGGAGATCTTAAGAGATACTGTGATTTTTCAACCTTTTGTTACTAATGGATATTTACTGATAAGTGTTATCTTGTTCATAATTGCCCCATGATTACCTTGTAGACAGTTAGAGACCCTTGGGGACCAGAGAAGACATTGTTGGAAGTCATAGTGAATAGCATCAGAGCAAACAAAAGGCACATCCTACTTTAGACACTTAGAGGTCGATCTTGGTATCTTCAAGATAGAGTCTCGATTCAGAGCTATGGGGATGCAGAGCCTAGAGTTCCTAGTTATCCTCTACCCATTACACTAGAAGATTTCTATTTTGCGTAGTCCATTGTCGAGGAAGGCATGAGATGATGGCTTGCACATATGTGGTTTGACATTTCTGGCATTTCTTATGATGCATTTGCAGCGGCAAAACTTATGCCACAGTTTGACTTGTTATAGCACCTTTCTTTTCAATTCAGCTCATATTTACCCTATCTATGGTTGCTAATTACTGCTTGTTGCAGTCTACTTATTCAAAAATTAAGGGTACCCCAAGCAATACTTCCATGGTATCTCACCACTAATAAGAGGGAATGCTCCAAGATTATGACCTTCCTATGCAAATAAACATAAATCTTCCTTAGATATGCATTGTGCCCATTATACCTAACACTTTAATTCTTGGCAATCCTATCCCTAAGGATGTTGAGTCAATAAGTTTACCACATATCACTACTTGAATAAATTGACAAACTTTGCACACTGTTTGTTTTCTGATGAATATTAACATTTCTTGAAACAGATTCCACAAAAGAGAATAAATGAGCTACTGCCTTTGGTGGGTGGACTAAGATCATTATCACTAAGCCAAAGAGTGAATGTGAACACAAATAACTGAGGTTTATTTTATAAATTTGAGATTCTTTCACATTTGAGACTCATTATCAACTTATAGTACTCATGCACTACATCAACTCTTATTTTCAAGACTATCTTGAGGAACAACATTGATCTAGCCGTGCAAGGACTTTTAAGAGCCGCAACCTTACCTTTTTTTTTACTGGAGCTTATTCATCCCATACACCAGAGCAATCATACCATGAGTACGATCAAAAGGACAATGATAGCATTCATTATGGGGAAATGTTGATGGAGATCTTTACTTATGCCCAGAAGATGTCGAAGAGGAGGCGTTGATGCCATGGATTAGGCTTTGTATCTGTTGAAAAATTTCAAATCTACAATGGATGGATGCTATGATGTATGTATGAACCTAATTGTTCATGATACTTGATTGGAATTTAGCTTAAGTATTCATGGATACATATGAATGCGAGTGAACTATCTATTTTTTTTTTTTTTTACTTTTTCTTGAACTTATGTTTAATTAATGCTAATGTTATAACTTAAATCTACTATTCGGACAACAATGCATGTGATTGAATGCTTATGATGCATATTTCTACCTTTAAGCACACAAATGTTAGTGATGAATATATGAACGAAAGGGAGACAAAGGGACTCAAAAGGGGACTTAACAGATAACACATAAGGGAACCACTACTTTGAAGTGGCGGGCCACCCAATCTACCACTTTGAAGTGGCAAGACAACCCTAACTGCCACTTTGAAGTGGAGGTCCATATCTTTCGAATTTGACGCAATTTCTCATTTTTTGTGTGATTTTTCCTATCTTACTTGAAGTAGGACTTCTCTAAACTCTCACTTCTTATCCCATTTGGCCTAAAACTTCTCTAAACCTTTATAAATTGATGGGGAAATTGTCTTGAGACATCAAAAGCTTTAGAGAACTTTATTTAAACACCATGGAGACGTCATTTGATGCTAGATTCAAGCTTTAGTTTCACAATTCTCAAGGAATTTCGCACTTCAATTCCAAGATTTTCAACTTGGATGCAATGTTCTCATTATTTAAAGGAAATATTGATCATGAATTTTTAAGAATGATTTCTCACCTTTGTGATTCCCAGAGACATGTATTAGTCTTTGGCTTCACGGAAGTTTGTCCTACTTTTGAAGAATTCGACATAATTCTTGGGTTCCCTTCATCTAAGAGCATTATCATCCCTTCTCCGAAGTCTATGTATACAAGAAAATTGGCTTCATCTTTTGTCTTGCATGAGAGAGAAATATCAACTTGGATTAATGGAAATCACATAGAGCTACTACAACTCATTCAACACTTTTCTCAAAACATCACAACCACTGGTGAGCATTCACTTGCTTAAAGAAAAGCCTTTTGCTTTTGTCTCTTGAGTCAGTACTTGTTGAAGTCAAATGAGGATTATGGTCTATAATACCCGTACCCTTGATATAAGGGTAAAGAAGTAAATCTGAATTATATATTGAATTTAATATACATACATGAAAATTGAAAGTTGAATTTGAAAGAATTTTGAAGAAAAATGTTGAATGAAATGGAAGGTTGACTTTGAAATAAATTTTGAGAAAAATATTGAATATTTTATTTGAAATGAGTTAGAAATTTTACAAAGAAAGTAGTACAATTTTTTTAAAGATTGAAAGAAAGAGAGAATTTTTTTTTTAAAGAAAGAAAATTTTTGAAAAAATTATATATTGGATCAGTCGACTGGTTACCCAACTGGTCGGCTGGTAAGGGTGATTAGTTGGATGCAAATGGCAATTTCATAAATTTTAGATGAATGGCGATTGACAGGTTACTGGACTGGTCGATTGGAAGCCAACCGGTATTGTAGGAGCAAACTTGTAATTTTTTATAAGTGGTCAACCGATTGACCAGCTAGCCGACTAGTTAAACCGAAAAATTTCATATAAATATAATTTTAAAGTTTGACTTCAATTTATGAATTTTTCTCTCTCTCTAAAATCACTCTCTTTAGAAAAAACTTATAAACACATTCAAACACTTTGCAATTGAAGAATTTGATAATCTTGTCTTGAAATCGAGTAATTTACGGAAAAGTTTCCAAGAAATCTGCAGAAAAGCTTTGAAAAAGGTAAAGTTCATAAATTTGATTTAAGTTTTTAAAATTGTTTTTCTATATTTCTTAAAAGAAGCTTTGAGCTTGAATTTAAACATAACGAAAGGAATTTTTGTTGAAAGTATTTAACTTAAGATGATAAACATGCATACATGAAATCTAACCCGATACATGGTATAGAAAATTGAAATAAAGGTAGAAAAATTAATGAGTATGATATTATGATTAGGTGGTGGTGATAAAAAATTTGATGTAATTGCTTAAAGGAGCAAGAAAGGAAACAAGGTGGCCCACAAGTAGCTTTAAGTGCTATATGTTGAGTTCAAATTTACTATTAATAAGCGAGACAAACATGAAAAACAACATGAAATTTGAATTGATAATAATATCAGTTAATTATTGAAATATATTATGAATATGCTAATTTGTTGAAATATATATGATGTATGATAATTGGATGATTAAAGAAGAAATATGAATTGATAATATGCTTGAATACGAATATATGAGAAGTTAATGAGTTTATATCCTTGAAGAGATAAATTGATAGAAATTTATGAATATATATTAATGAATTTCATGAGTTATGATCAATGAGTTGATATATTTGAGGAGATGATTTGATATATATGATGAAAAGAAAGTTTTTATGAAAGAAAATGATTTTTGATTTGTATGATGTTATGATATACCTCATTGTGTGTAGATCATATGCATAGAGGGAAGATCAGAACCATGACTGATCTATATGAAGCATGTTGACATACGTGAAGGCATTCCCAAAAGTTATACCAAAGATTGGTATTTCCCATACGTCAATAATATGGAGTGACAATATGAAATGATGTGATGAGAAAGAATAAAAATGAAATGATGAGAAAGAAAGAAATGAAATGATGATGAAATGAGGATGTGGATGCATGCATGTTTATTATTATATATATTACTGAAGTGTCAATTTGACTTTGAAATGATGAGGTGATTATGAGTCTCATGAAGAGACATATATGATGAGTAAATGATGAAAAGAGGTGCAATATGAAAATCGTAAATTGATTGTATTATGTTGTGAACCTCATGATAAGGTAATTTCTGATAAAAAAAGATGATAAAATCATATTGAAAATGATGATTATAAATTGATTTAAATATATGAGATGAAATTTGAAATGATGTTTATATAATGATAGAAATGATTATATATGAGTGATAGATGATTAATTATCTTTGAATATGATTATAATTGAGATATAAATATGACTAGAAGTATAAAAATCGAGTACTTATAGTAAATTGAATTCATTGAGCTTGTGAAGTTCATTCCTCAGAATTAAATGATTTTAGGTCATAGACAAGACCGATAGATCTTATCTTTAGACCAAAGTAAGAAACTCTTAGGTAAGTCTACGTGGTGGGCATCCTCAGACAACATATGAAAGGAAGAGAAATAATTTTTTTAAGAAAGACATATGTATATGTTTACGTATATTTTATATTGTATATATTTGAATATTATATGTGAAAAAGTTGTAACTCCTCTTATAAGAATTGAGAAAAATATTTTTGTAAGTATTTTCATATGATGATGTATTAATTATTGCATATATATGTCATTCTTGGAATCTAAAATGTGACGACACCGTCTCGAGTAGGTCAATCCGGGATAGGTTTTTACAATTTTGGTATCAAAGCATTTGGTTTTATGATTCTGTAGACTGCATAAAACATAATGAAGTAAAAGATTAAAATAAATTATTTTTAATGCAAAGAATGAGGATGCCACATGGAAGTAATAGACCAAGAGCTAGAGTTATGAATCAGAGAAGGTGTGCTAGGCCCCTAGTGTTTAGAAGAGGTAAGGTTGAGATTGATTTTGAATCTATGGTTCCTAGAAGGGAACATGTTGATAGTGCACCTAGTACTAGTGATGCTATAATGGAATTTGGTTTCAGAAGAGATAAGTTAAGAGAAGCTTTTGCTCATACTCTTGAGAGGATGAATTAGTAGAGGGTAGAGATGATAGTCTACAACGTGGATTAGATGAGCAAGTTAGGCCAGAATCTGATATTGATGCAAAATAGTGAGGTGTGATGTTCGAGAGGGAGAGGGTGAGTTTGGTTAGGAGATGCAGGGAGATTATTTTACTAGGTTCATTAAATTAAAAACCCTTGTATTTTAAAGGATCTAATAAACCTTTTGAAGTTGAGTTGTGGGTAAAGTGTATAGAACGTTTATTTGGTGTTTTACTAGTGACAAACAGGTAGAGAGTTACCTTTACATCTTTTCGGTTAGAAGATAAAGCCTCTAATTGGTGGGATGATATTCTTCCTAAACTGAATATAGATGTTGATTGATCCTTAACTTGGTGTAGGTTTAAGGAGGTATTCTTTGCAAAGTATTTTTCAGATCCCAACAAAAGAAGGATTTTATTCATTTGAGGCAAAACGTGATGACTGTGGCATAATATAATGGTAGATTTGTGGCATTATCGAGTTTTGCGCATGAGTTGTTGAGTACTGAGGAGAAGAAATGTAAAAGATTTCTTAATGGGTTGCATTATTATATACATTCTAGACTATCATATTTGAGGCATCAGAATTATACTGCTTTAGTGGATATGTCATTTCAGATTAAGATGAACATAGTTGAATCTAGAGGATGTAGAGAATGGCTAAAGAGGACTACACCTAAGGGTTCTAGAGGTGATAGTATGAGTACTCAAGATGGGAAACCACCTTAGAGAAGTCGTTCATTTTTACAAAGACCCATTATTCAGAGTCAGTAAAGACAGGCTGGATCTGTAGCCTCAGTTGTTCAGAGTTCTGTTGGTGGAACCCCTAGGTTTTGGTAAATAACCTATGAGAGTTGGAGGATTCATTAGATGTAGGAGTGTACCACCCAGGGGAGGTAGTAGTGTTGTGTTTGATAGAGAAAGCATAGCATGTTTCACGTGTAATTAAATAGGAAATTTATCTTGGAATTGTCCTACATTGATGTGTTTTGTTTATGGAAAGGGTCGACATATCTGTGTAGATTGTCCATTGAAGAGATCGGCTGAGATGGTGAATGTTGAAGATGTCGAAAGAGGACAGTTAGAGAGAGGTGGTGGATCTAAGAGTATTCGGGGTAGAGCTTTAAGTAGAGGAACAGTTGCTAAGAGAGGACATGGTAGTCAGACATAACTCAGAGAGAGCAGAGTATATGCACTGACCCAGCAGAATGCCCAAGCAACTCCTGGTGTCATAATAGGTACAGAAACTATCCCTGATAGACATATTATATTATTGATTGATCCTGGGTCAACCCATTCTTTTACATCCAGTGTATCTATAAAATCTATTAATGCATGTGTTAGTTCTTTGATTAATAATATCATTGTTAAGGTTCCCATTGGGGATAGAATTGTAATAAAAAAATGTTTATCGAGGTTGTGTAATTAATATGTGTGGTAGAAAGCTGGAAAAAATCTCGATGGTGAGAGATTATTCTAATGTATTTCCTGATGAGTTGTCTGGTTTGCCTCCCAGTAGAGAGATTGAGTATTCTATTGACTTGATACCGTGTTTTGCACCAATTTTAATAGCACCTTACAAATTGGCACCCGTTGAGTTGAGAGAGTTGAAAGTTCAACTTCAAGAACTGTTAGATAAATAATTTATTCGTCCTAGTGTGTCACCATGGGGATCCCCTGTATTGTTTGTGAAGAAGAAAGATGGAATCATGAGATTGTGTATAGACTACAAACAACTAAATAAGATAACCATTAAAAAAATATCCTTTACATAGGATAAATGATTAGTTTGAGTAGTTGCAGGGAGAGTGGGTGTTTTCTAAGATAGACCTGAGATCAAGTTATCACCAATTGAGAATTAAGGAAGGAGACGTGCTTAAGATTGCTTTTAGGGCACGTTATGGTCACCATAAGTTTCTTGTGATGCCATTTGGGCTGATGAATGCTCCAGCTGCATTCATGGATTTGATTAATAGAGTTTTTAAATATTTTATTGATAAATTTGTGGTTGTATTTATTGATGATATACTGGTGTATTCTAAGAATGAAGAAGAGCATTTGAAGCATTTAGAAATAGTGTTGGAGATTATGAGAAATGAGAGATTGTATGCTAAATTCTCTAAATTTGAATTTTGGCTGAGTGAAGTAACTTTCTAGAGGCATGTAGTATCTAGAGATGGTATAGAAGTTGATCCATAGAAGGTAGAAGCAGTGTTGAGTTGGGAGAGACCAACAAATGTAATTGAGATTAGAAGCTTTTTGGGATTGGTTGGTTATTACAAAAGATTCATTCAGAATTTTTCTATGATTGCTACACCGTTGACTAAATTGACCAGGAAATAGGTGAAGTTTTTATGGTTTAAGGAGTACGAGAAGAGTTTCCAATTACTGAATGAGAGATTGACTACTACTTTGATGTTAGTGCTTCCTTCTAGTGATGAAGGATTTGTTGTATATAATGGTGCTTCGCATCAAGGGTTGGGATGTGTGTTGATGCAACATGGGAAGTTAGTGGCCTCTGCTTCTAGGAAGTTAAAGAATCATGAGAGAAATTACCTAACCCATGATTTAGAATTGGATGTCATAGTGTTTGCTTAGAAGATTTGGAGACATCATCTGTATAAAGCTACGTGTGAGATATTTATTATCCATAAAAGTTTGACATACTTACCTACACAGAGAAAACTGAATTTGAGACAGAGGCGTTGGATGGAGTTAATTAGTGATTATGATTGTATGATACATTACCATCCAGGGAAGGTGAATGTGGTAGTTGTTGCATTAAGTAGAAAATCTACAGGAAGGTTAGCTGCTATAGAGAGCTATGATGTGAATATGATGGTAGAGTTGAGAATGAAGTTGAATATCAGTGATAGAGGAGTATTGTCAGCAAACATGGTCATACAATCATCCATGTAAAACGCCTATTAGAAATGTAGGGTAGAGATGAAGAGATAGAGAAGATGAAGTATGAAGTGTTGAGTGGAAAGCAGTTTGAGTTCAAAATTAGAGATAATGGTATGCTGGTATTGGGATATAGGATTTGTATTCCCAATTAAGCAGAGTTACGAAAAGACATATTGAGAGAGGCACATGATGCAGTATAGTCGATGCACCTAGGTAACAATAAGATGTATAAGGGATTGAGACAAAATTACTGATAGTTAAGATTGAAGAAGGATGGAGCTGAATACATTTCTAGATGTTGGTTTGTCAACAAGTGAAGTCAGAGAATAAACATCCGACAAGCTTACTAAAACCTCTTCCAGTACCTAAGTGGCCATGGGAGAATGTGAGTATGAATTTTGTTTTTGGATTTTCTCGTACCCAAAGAGGTCATTATGTAGTGTGGGTGATAGTAGATAGACTTTCTAACTCATCTCATTTTCTTCCAATTAAAACTATTTTGAGTTCTAAAAGGTTAACTGAACTGTATGTGGCTGAAATTGTGAGGTTGCATGGTCTATTGAGCATAGTGTCAGATAGAGATGCTAGATTTACATCTATATTTTGAAGAGGCTTTTAAAAAGCTATGGGTATGCAACTACAGTTTAGTATAGTACAACGTTTCGTAATCGAACAGATAGAGAGAATTATTCGAATACTAGAAGACATGTTGATGGTTAGTGTGATGAGTTTCTTAGTGAGTTGTGATGCTTACTTACCCTTAATTGAGTTTGCTTATAATAATCAGTATCAAGCTAGTATTAGAATGGCACCGTTTAAGGGTTTGTATGGTAGAAAGTGTAGAACTCTTGTATGTTGGGAAGAGGTGGGAGAGAGAAAGATATTTGGTTAAGAAATTATTGAGTTAACAACTAAAATGATCAAACTGGTTCGAGAGAACCTTAGAGCAACATAGAGTAGAAAATAGAGTTATGTTGATAACAGGAGGATGCCTCTTGAGTTTCAAATAAGTGATTGGGTATATTTGAAGATATCTCCATAAAAAGGCGTGTTAAGGTTTAGAAAGAAAGAAAATTTGAGTCCGAGGTATATGGGACCATATTAAATTTTTTGAGAGAGTTGGGCTAGTGGCATATTGACTGGACTTACCTCCAAAGTTGAAGTAGTTGCATAATTTATTTCATGTATCACTTTTACGAAAGTGTTTATATGATAAATCCCATGGTATTTCGAGTCAAGCTGTAGATCTTCAAGCAGATTTAACTTTTGTGCAAGTTTCAGTCAGAATTTTAGATAAAAAAGAACAAGTCTTGCGTAATAAAGTCATTCCCTTATTCGAAGTGTTGTGGTGGAATAGAGATTTTGAGGAGATTTACATGGGAGCATGAGGCGAATATGAGAAAAGATTATCCCCAACTGTTTCTTGAGTTAGGTAAGAAAATTTCGAGGGTGAAATTTTTATATGGTGTAGAATTGTAATAGTTGTACCCTAAATATAAGGGTAAAGAAGTAAATTTGAATTATATATTGAATTTAATATGCATACGTGACAATTGAAAGTTGAATTTGAAAGAATTTTGAAGAAAAATGTTGAATAAAATGGAAAGTTGAATTTGAAATAATTTTTTTTTTAAAAATGTTGAATATTTTATTCGAAAAGAGTTAGAAATTTTACAAAAAAGGATTTACAGAACTTTTTTTTTAAAGATTGAAGGAAAAAGAGAGAAATTTTTTTTAAAAGAAAGTTAGAAATTTTTTGGAAAGATTAAAGGTTAGATCAGTCGATCGACGATCAACTGGTTACCAAACTGATCGGCTGAACGGTCGGCTGGCAACCGATCGGTAATGAAAAAATGGCATTTTCATAAATTTCGAATGAATGATAGTCAGTTGGTTACTTGACCAATCCTTAGATTAAGACTTTAGCCTCGCATAATTATGAACATAATTTTCACAATTACAGTGCTAAACATTTAAACTTTAAAACTTAAAATAAATTAAAACTAACAATACATGAATAGAGAGAGTCCACTCGTAGCTGTCGTGCGGCGCTTCCCCTCTTGGTAGCAAAGCCTTCTAGATCCACCAAAATTCTAGAAGAAGTCCTCCAGATTACACACTCATTGCTTCAGTGAGGTAGAGCTTTTATAGAGCAGTGTAATGTGTTTCAAATTCGATGTGGGATACTGCCCAAGTGCGCTCGATCACAGTCTTGTGCGCTCGAGCGCAGCATGGTGCACTGCCTGACCTTTGTATATTAAAACTGTCATAACCTTCTCTAGAAAAATTATTTTTATGAGCTGTAAAATTACCCAGAAAATAGACATCCAAATCTTTCCAAGCATATATGGCTCATCTCCTGGTTCTTCCTGAATCATTATAGTTTTAATCCGCAAAAATCACTTCTGCCATGTTGAAATCACACACAGCCTGACCTTTATCTACTAAAACTGCCATAACTTTCTCTAGAAAAATCATATTTATGAGCTGTAAAATTTTCTAGAAAATAGACATTCAGATCTTTCCAAGCATATATGGCTCATCTTCTGGTTCTTACTGAATCAATACGATTTAATCCACAAAAATGACTGATTTGTATAGGTAATTCTGGTAATTTAGTGAAATTCTTTTCCAAGTGCTTGTAAACTTGTAAAATACGAAGAAAAAAAACAACTCAAAGTAACAAATTCCTAAGCTAAGCTAACAAATGTAAATTAAGGGGCCAAAATATGCAATATTTGGTACTCATCAAATACCCCCAAACTTACATTTTGCTAGTCCCTTAGCAAAACAAAATAAAAAAAAAACTAAATGAAAAACAAAGAACATAAAGATAACTCCATCATTCATGGTATCCAAAAATTTAAGTATCACACAAAACCATGATATTCATTCATAAGAAAGCTTAAAAATATAACCCATATTCACAATGAATAGGAATTTTAAAACCTAATTACTTACAAGAGGCAGGCTAAGACATCACAAGCTTGAATCAGTGTAAAGTAAATTAGCATATACAGATGAGGCTTCCAAATAACTTCAATGTATAATGTCTCCATGTCTCAAGATTCACAGAATTTCTCATCAGAATGAACAACGATGGCATAGTTTTATTTTCTTTTATTATAGGCTCTGCTATATTTAGTTGCCTTAAGCTTTCTAATTGACCCATGTATTGAGTGTTGAGTCAATGACTCCCAAACCAGATGGTTTTAGGACATTAGGTGTAAAGACACCCTTAAGGACTTACTAACTCGAGTAAAAAAGGTTACGAAACTAAACTAGCCTTAATGCTACCAAGCAAACTTCCCACCTTTTGATGTGAACACTCACTGCTTATTGAGGCAAGAGGTCCAGTTACTCAGTGGAAAGTTTCTCAATGATCATTATGAATAAAATTCCCACCTTTTAACGTGAACACTCACTACTTACTGAGGCAAGCGGTCCAGTTACTTAGTGGAAAGTTTATTGATGATCATTATGAATATTTTTTATACTTTTCTATGCCAAAGTGTTTATCCAACAAGTCATCCAATTTCAGTTAAGTCATGGAAACATGCAAATTAAAATCACATGTCATACCTCACACAATTATATGCTAATGTGCTCGTGTAAGATTAGATCAAACAGGTGAATTCTTAAATTCCTAAAGTAAGTAACATAGTTTTAAAACTCTATCATCAAATCATGTGTTCACGATTTTAAACTCACTAATGACATGACATTACAATATTTGTTTAGATCAACCAAAATTTCAAAATAACATGAGCATACATTTATCTTCTTTTTCTTTTTTTAACGAAGAAAAAAAAATAACAAATTAGGACAAAGTGCGCGTAATGTGTCTCCCATACCCCCAAACTTAAATTACACATTGTCCCCAATGTGTGAATAATATGGAAAGAGCTAACCTGGGAGATGGAGAACTAGTTGGACTGGCATGGCTCATAGCATACCCCCAAACTTGAACTGAAGTACGTGTTGCCCCTAAAAAAATAAAGACTGGAAAACAAAAGAAACATTAGAAATAAATAGTAACAAGAAATATGTAAAATAATAATCAAACATAAAGGATATGCTGTGGGGTGCCTCCCATGAGCCTTAAGTTTAACGTCTTCAGCCAGATCCAACATTAGTAATCGTACCCAACTAAGCTCTTCACCTTCTGATCAATAAATGGGAGTGGAAAATGATCCTTCCTTGTGGTAGCATTCAACTTACGGTAGTCTAGACACACTCTCCATCCTGACTGAACATGAGTTGGCACTAACTCGTTGTCCTTATGCTTCACTATTGTCAATCCAGCCTGCTTGAGCACGACATGAATCGGGCTCACCCATTTGCTATGAGAGATTGGTTAAATGATCCCTACATCCAATAACTTTATCACTTTAGTCCTCACAACCTCTTGCATAGCTGGGTGGAGCTTTCTCTGTGGCTCCCTCGATGACTTGGCATTCTCCTCCAAATGTATCTTGTGCATCACCACTGAGGGGCTGATCCCTTTGATATCCTCAATAGTCCAGTCGATAACTTCCTTCTGCTCTCTTAAAACGTCTAATAATTTTTCCTCTTGAGCATCAACCAAATCTGAAGCTATAATTGTAGGTAAAAAATCTGCTGGACCTAGGAACTTATACTTAAGATTGTCTGGTAAAGGCTTAAGTTCCTTGTGGGAGGGCTCAGGTGCTGCAGTCTCCCCCGTCTCACTACTCTCCCGAGGAGCAGACTCCAAAATGGTATTTGTTTGCTCAAGTAACTTATCTAAATCCAAATCATCTCCAAAATGAGCAAAGCATGCCTCCAGGATGTCCTCATACTTCCCTCATTTCTTGGGCACTTGTAATCTCTCAAGGTAAGGCACTTTAGGTACAAACAACCTAGGGAGATCCTTGGTAATAGGTGTGGCTGTAGATGGCTCAACATTTCTCTTCTCCTTGTTGCCACTTTCTTGCCCTAGCTGCAAAGCAAGGTTCTCTTCCACTTGATTGTCTACTTGTCTCCTAGACCTCAATGTGACAATTGATTGCACTTGTTCTTACCCGTGCATAGGAGTTGATGAATTTCCAACCACAAACTGTTCCTTTGGGTTAAGCACGGGTTGACTGGGGAACTTTCGCTTCTCTCTTTCACCCAAGTGACTTACGATTTGACCCATTTGACTTTCTAGCTCGGCAATCACTTGGGTGTTTACTCTTGTTGAACTCCTCACTTCGCTGATGGATTGGCCGGTCATCTTCATGAAACCTTTGAGGGTGTTCTCTAGAAACTGTGAAACCGGCGCTAGAGCTTGAGTGGGAGCATGGTAAGCAGGTGATGGTGCTGGATGGGCTGAATGACCATGACTTGGAATTGGTGGAGGAAACCCGTGAGGGTATTGATTGTGAGCATGATGAAAGGCTCATCACTGATTCATCGGTTGGTTCTGCTCCCATGAAAAATTAGGGTGGTTCCACCACCCAGGATTGTAAGTCTCGGAGCAAGATCCATTTGATTGCCTCCTATAGTCATTGAAAGTTTTCATTTGTTCCATGGGATACTCGGCAAAAGCCAACATAGATGTACAATTCTGTGCTAAATGCATAGGATTAGCACAGATGGAACAGCTATCAACGTTGAATGTATTAGCTGCATTGATGGACTGGCTGGTCATCTTCATGAAATCCTTGAGGCTGTCCTCCAATGATTGTGGCTTTAGATCAAAATGGGTAGCATTGGTTGGTGGCAACACTATATAAGAAGGGGAGTTAGTCGCAACGGGTGCGAACAAATCCCCAAGGAATGTAGTGAAGTCCATGTTCTAAGCTCTAGGTTGCTGTACATTCTCAGGTTGATTTATATTCCAAAAATTTTCTCTCTTTCGACAAGTGCTCTCTTCTGTCTCCTAAGAGTTCTTTTTAATTCGGGATCTAAGGGTATTGACTCTAAGTTCAGGGATCTCCAACCAAGTATACCCCAAACAAACAACACTAATATAAACTAACCAGCAGAAACAAAATAATAAAATAAAATACAAATAACAAATAACAATAAGATAATATAAAATAAATGCAAAAACAGAAAACACAATACTCACAAAATGGGCCAATAAAAATTGGCAAAATTGTTTTCTTATTATTTTATTTTATTTATTGTATTTATTTTATTTTATCTTTTATTCTTTATGGGCAATTGCAAATAGAAACAAAACTAAAATAAAATTGTTCAAATAAAACAAAAAAATGCTAACTAAACTAGTAGAAAAATAAAATCAATTCAGATAAAAATTTAATTTTCACAAACAAAACAACTCCCCGGCAACGGTGCCAAAAACTTGTTGTGAGTTTTAAATTACTCTCAAGCGCACGAGTCATTTGCAATATAGTGTTGTGCAAGTTCGAGGTCGAATCCACAGGGAATTGTGATGTGAAAATATATTTTTATCTAAACTAAATCTATTTTAACATAGTTCCGAATTTTAGATTGTATCTTGAAAAGAAATATAAACTAAACTAAATTGATTTAAAAATAATTGATAAAAACACTAAGGTTTTCTGAATCCACCCCACTAAAGTAAAACATATATCTTTATGTTCTATATAAAAATAATCTATCAAATCATTTCATGAATCCACCATTATACAAATCACGATGAATACCCAAACTAAACCAAAACCATCCAATGTATCCGTTTAATTCACAAATGACAATGGATATCCAATTTAATTTGAATGATCCGCCGTATCTGGTAGATGAAACACAAGGAATATCCAATTTAACAATTTAAAAATAATCAATCAAAAGAGTTTACTCAAACAATTGAAAAAGAACATTTATACTAAAAATATCATAATTGTACGAACATATCTGAAAAATATAATGCTAAGCAATGGCGAGGCTTCATCTTCAACCTTAGATGAAGATTTTAGCCTCGCATAATTATGAACATAATTTTCACAATTACAATGCTAAACATTTAAACTTTAAAACTTAAAATAAATTAAAACTAACAATACATGGATAGAGAGATTCCACTCGCAGCTATCGTGCGACGCTTCCCCTCTTTGTAGCAAAGCCTTCGAGATCCACTAGAATGCTAGCAGAAGTCCTCCAGATTGCACACTCATTGCTTCAATGAGGTGGGGCTTTTATAGGGAAACTCACAAGTGCAATGTGTTTCAAATTCGATGTGGAATACTGCCCGAGTGCGCTCGATCACAGTCTTGTGCACTCAAGCGCAGCATGGTGCACTACCTGACCTTTGTCCATTAAAACTGCCATAACTTTCTCTAGAAAAATCATTTTTATGAGCCGTGAAATTCCCCAGAAAATAGACATCTAGATCTTTCCAAGCATATATGGTGGATCTCTTGGTTCTTCCTAAATCAATATAGTTTAATCCGCAAAAATGATTGATTTGTACGGGCAATTATGGAAATTTAGTGAAAGTTCTTTCCAAGTGCTGGTAAACCTGTAAAACACGAAAAAAAACAACTCAAAGTAAAAAATTCCTAAGCTAACAAATGTAAATTACGGGGCCAAAATATGCAATATTTGGCACTCATTAAGGACAATAGAGCGGTGACTTATGATACAAAATCTTCTATTCTTGAAGAATATTTATCCCCTCTCCTTGAAAATGAAAACCATTATCAAAAGCCATCTCGTAAGGAATTCCGTAATGATTGATTAAGTTAGTACGAATGAACTAAGCAACATGCTTAGTCTTTAAAGTAGCATATGATGCAATCACAACCCATTTGGTAAAATAATCAACTGCAACCAAAATATACTTTGACCATTAAAAGCTTTCAGAGTGATATTTCCAAAGATGTCAATTCACTATACTGAAAATGGCCAAGGAGAAGGATCCATATACTTGAGATTGGCATAGATCTAACACTTATGACATTTTCTCTCATAATTCGCACAGTTGGTTTCCATAGTGATCCAGTAGTAACCTAACTTTAAAATCTTCTTAGCAAGCATTTTCCATTCATGTGTAGACCATAGTCACCAACATGGATTTCTTCAATTAGTTTGGCAGCAAAATATTTGTCAACACAAAAGAGTTGTATTCCATTATAAGACGTATTGTATAATTATTCAACACAAAGCAACTACTGGGAAGCAAGCATTCAAATAACACTTCTGTCCTTTTTATTAGTAGTGGGAGTATTCTCTCTGTTCTTAATGAAGTCTTTCATATTTGTAAACGAAGACAAACCATAGATGCTATTGTTTTAATCTTAATTCTATGACAATACATGAGCTCATCTCTCTTCTTCATTGACAAGAGTCTGAATTCCACACCATTGGAAATACCAACTAGCGAAGCTAAAGTGGTTAAAGACTTGTTTCTCATATATAGAGGAGCATAATTAAAACTTGAGAGCTTTACAAAATATAGTTTTTAGTCAGACAATGATGACACTAGATCAGCCTTTGGATATATGTTCGCCTTAAAAAGTGGAGCATTGAGTTGGAAGAGTTCCAAGAAAGATACCATTGCATAATCGACCATGGAGGTTAAATACATTGTTGCATCAGAAGCTATAAAGGAAGTTGTTTGGATGAGGAAGTTCATCACTGAACTAGGAATGGTTCTAGACATTATCAATACAATAACTTTGTACTGTGATAATAATGATGCTATTGCGCAAGAAAAGGAACCAAGGTCTCATTAGAAGTCCAAGAAAATTTTGCAACGGTTCCATTGGATTAGAGAGATCATTAGAAGAGGCGATGTAAAGGTTGAAAGTGTTTCATCAACAAACAACATAGCAGATCCACTAATTAAGGCGATTTCGTAGCAATAGTTCAATCGCCACTTTGAGAAGATGGGTGTGAGATACATGGGCAATTGACTTTAGTGCAATTGGGAGATTTATAGTAGTATCATATCTCTGCATATGTTTAGTTAATTAAGATTGTGCAGACAACTTTTAAAAATAGTAAAAAATTAATTTTCTTATATGCACCGAGTGTAAATCATTATTTTTACATCGGGTGAAACTTCACTTGTAATTTTAGGGAACTTCATTAGTAATGTCGGTACAACCATTATTCACGTTATCAGTGAAGTTACTTAATAATTCTAGTAAAGTTTCGGACCCCATGCAAAAATGGGATTTTATACCTGATCCAAACAAGAATGTCACCTCGGTAGTATTCAAGGTGGCAGCAACAATAACATATATAGCACAAGCACATAGATAGATGTGAAAGGAAAAAATTGACATTTATAAATATAAAATAATATGAATATACATGACTTATTTCTTAAATTAGGGTGTTTTGGTTGTATAATCGAAAATTAATTAGTATCTGGGATGAGAGAGAACTAAACTAGATAATTAAATGATTCATCATTCAAGTTAATTACTTATCTTAGTTCTCCGCTAAATTAAATTTGGTGTAAAGTTAATAATGCACAACATGTAATCATGTATACTCAATCAAAAAGACATATGGAGAAATAAACTAATAATAATGTGTTGATGAGGTTTTAATTTACTGGTTAAGATTAAGACTCTAAAATTATAAGCTCCTGAGTTCGATTCTCGTTAATTTTAAGTGTAAGATATTTCTCCAACTTATATATATTAGTCTTAATCAATTAATTGAGTTGTGATTTATGATCCATAAATACATAAGCCACACAAATAAAATAAAAAAGTAAGTGAATAATAAACTATACAAAAATTACCCTTTTTTATACTTATTTTGTTAATTAAACTTAATAAATATTAGTACTACAGTTGATTAATTAGTCTGTGCTTTGCAAGGTCAACATCTCATTTTAGAGTTGAAGGATTTGTTTTTTTTTATAACTGAGTCAAAGAAATATTTAATGGGTCCATTTTATGTTCATCTTCCAACCAATTATGTGACATTATTAGTTATAGCTATTTTTCTAGTAAAAACTAAAGATTTATAGTTATTTTTTAAAAATTGTCTGCACAATTTCAGTTAATTGAGCATATGTAGAGATATGCCCTACAAGCCAATAGTATTTAATGTTATCGACATATTACTTGTAATTAGTCTTGTTCTTCTATTGACAATAAATAATAATTAATGGTATTTATTTTATTTTTCATGTTTATTATAAATCACTTCATGTGTATTGCATGATAAAGCTCATATGATAAAAGCAATGGAAATAATTACCATGATGAGATCATGCTAGTGAGATGTATTTCATCAAGCTTTATTCTTAAATGATCCTATTAATAGGATCGCTAAGAAGGAGATTAGTGAATCTAGATAGATTAGTGCATGCTATGTTTCCTCAAAGAGTTGAGGGTGATTGATTTCATGATCACTAGTGTATAAGACACTAGAACAAGTTATGTAGACGCTTGTTAGAGAACAAGTATATCAAACTGACTCGACTAAGAAATTTCTGATGGATATTTTACTGGTTGTGAATAGAAGTTCGTACATTGTAGTTGTACAAGTAATCCATGAACTTGAGGCACTATGAATATCTTGTATATATGTCATCATGCTTTGATGTTACCTAAATGTTATTCTAATCATGGGTCACAACAGGATAGTAATTGGGTATGACCAATTATGCATGGAGGTATGTGTAACGACCCATCCCGGGTTTGCCACCCCGGAGACGTTGTCATCACATTTTGAAAATTCCAGCACGGCACATATATGCAACAATGAAAATAAATAACACCAAAGAGATTTTTACATCAATCCTCAACCCTAAACAGGGGAGTTACATCAATCTGATCATTAAACATTATATACAACGTAAAATGCATGCATATTTACAAATAAAATTTTATTTTATTTTCTCATTAGTCTGAGGATGTTGACACGTACGTGGCTTACAGAAAAAAGATTTCGTCTGACTCTCAACCCACCAGATTATTTGTCCTACTTGCTACCTGAAATCATTATACAATAAGGGATGAGCTTCACAAGCTCAGTGAATTAAATTTACTAGAAGTACTCAATCTGTATAAATAGTCTTTCAATATTAAATCAATTATATTTTACATAACTTGATAATAGCATTCTACTATCACTACACATATCATAAGTCTCATTCTCTATCAATCTTTTCTTCTTATTTATTGGTTCACCTCAAGACCATCAATTATCTCATAATTACCTCACAATGAGGTTCACATCATAAAGTCTGCCAGTTAGATGGTTCTTATCACCATAACTGTCTCTCAGTGAGACTCATCCATCTATAAATAAATTCACAATAACACACCACACATCAGTCTTTCAATAATGCAAGCAATAATTAAAACAGATGCAATGCATGAATTATTATTATGGGAACATCTTCCCACATGTCGACATATTTTTATTATCTTAGACTAGCTGCCTTCTCGGTTCTTTTCTCTCTCATTTAGACCGGCTGCCTTCCCAGTTCTTTTCTTTTATGTAATGCATATGCACATGAACAATGATATGAACTATGCATCTAACCAATAACATAAAAAAAAAAAACAAACATGAATTCAAATATTTAAATTTAGCTATCCTGTCTTTCCTCAAATTATTATAAAAAATTCCACTAAATTCCTCTCATCATAAATCACATCAAATCATCCATCTTAGCTTATCAAGATCCACTAAATTTCATCTCCTCATAATTTGTATCAAAACATAAACCATAGCTCAACAAGAATTTCACTTATTGCTTTTATTATTAAATCAACTTATTATTCCAAAAAATATTATTTCTCCCCTAATAATTTTCTACGTGTCCAATATTCATATCATACTTATCAATTTAATTATTATCTACCACCAAGCATAAACTAATAATTTATTTTAATATTATTAGTAGATATTTGATTTTTATTTAGATTACTTAAAGTAAATCTAACTCACCACGTAGCACTTAAAGCTATCCATGGATCACTTCCTTGCCTTTCCCGTTACTCTCAGAAATTTCCCCCGATTATTGATCGTCAACACCTGACAAAATATTTATATTAACTTTCTAATTTATTCTTCAATTCTTCATAAACCGCACCCCTTGAAAATTCCCACTTTGAATTTTGAGAAATTTCATGAATGCTAAAAATTCAAAAATAAACACTACGTTGTTACCTTCTGTTTTTTTGATAGCTTTTCGTAACTCTCTATAAAATTCCCCGTAAGCTCTTTCAAAATTTTGCTCTTTCAACATTTCTTTCGGTTCCCAATATTTGAGAAATAGAGTAGTTTGAATTATAAAAGAAAGAAACCAAATATGATTTGGTAAAATAAAAATCGATTTATAAGCATTTTAAGCGGCAACTGCCGCATGTCCCCACTGTTCCTAACTTACAGATGCTTAACATGTAGCATATACTATTGCATGAATTTTTTTTTTAGAAAAAACAATTTTTTTTAAAAAAACAATATTTTTCTTCTTTTCTTTTCTCCTTCACGTTGGACCTATCCATTTTTTTTTTCCATTTTCATTATAGTTACGCCCTCACGCGTCTAGTTTTCTTTTTTTTAAAACAATTATTTTATTCAATATTAAATCCTTCGCGTAAATATATTATTTTAATTTCATGTTATATTTATTAAATTACTTATTTACCCTTACTTTACGATTACGGGTATTACAAATCTACCCACCTTACAAAAATTTCATCTCCGAAATTTCCTTACTTTACTCCAGAAAGAATTGTGAATAGTATTTCTTCATACTTGTCTCTCGCTTTCAAGTAATCTCTTTAACATCCTTATTCCGCCCTAGAACTTGAACCAATGCAATTATTTTATTATACAAAACTTGTTCTTTTCTATTTAAAATTCTCACTGGTACTTGTATATAAGCCTAATCTTTATAAATTTCTATAGCTTAGCTCAAAGTATTATAATATTTATCATGTAAAAACTTTCTTAAAAGTGAAATATGAAATATGTTGTACCATTGCTTCAACTCTAGAGGCAAAACCAGGCTATTCTCAACTAGCCAAACTTTCTCAAGAACCTCATAGGGTCCTACATACCTCGGATTCAGCTTTCCTTTCCTGTTTAGATCTCAATACACATTTTCATTGAGATATTTTTCAATACACCCAATTACTTACTTGAAACTTGAGAGGTCTTCTCTGTACTTCTTTACAGTTCTCTCTAATCGATTTGATCTTCTCAGTTGTTAACTCAATAATGGATGGACAAGATATATTTCTCTCTCCTATTTCTTTCCAACATATTAGAGTTCTACACATCCTACCATATAAAGCCTCGAAGGGTGCCATCCTAATACTAGCTTGATACTGGTTATTACGATCAATTTTAATCGATGGCATGTAAGCATCCCGACTTACTAAGAAACTCATCACATTTGCCCTTAACATATCTTCTAGTACTCAAAAATCTTTTCTGTCTGAGCATGAAAAATTATATTAAATTGCAACTGTGTACCCGTGGCTTTCTGAAAGTCTCTCCAAAATCAAGATGTAAATCTAGCATCTCTATTTGACGCTATGCTCAATGGTACTCCATACAACCTCGCAATCTCAACTACATCCCTCTTCAATCCTGACCATCAGAATTTTTGTCTCTACCCTCTATACATCTTATTGTTACTTGGTTGCATCGAATCTACATCATCATGTGCCTTTCTCATATCTCATTTCTCAAATCCGCATTATTGGGAACACAACTCCTATGTTCCAATACTAAAATACCCTCATTTCAAATTTTGAACTTATATTGTTTTCTAGTAAGCATTCAATTCTTAATCTTTTCTATCTCTTCATTTTTACCTTATATCTCTAAAGTATTTTACTATGGATAACTGTACAACCATATTCATTAACCATGATCCTCTATCACTGATATTCAACTTCATTCTTATCTCTTTTAAATCAATCATCAATTTCACATCAGGACACCCAATAGCCTTTAAATTTCTTGTAGACTTTCTACTCAATACATCAGCTATCACCTTCGCATTTTTTTCTAGATGATAGTGAATTGTACAATTGTTGTTACTAATCAACTCCATACACCATCCTTGCCTCAAATTCAACTTTCCCTGGTTAGGTAGGTATGTCAAACTCTTATAACCCATGAATATCTCACAAGTGGTTCCATACAGATGATGTCTCAAATCTTTCAAGTAAACACTATAGCAGCCAACTCTAAGTCATGAGTAGGGTAATTTCTATCATGAATCTTCAATTGCCTAGAAGTATGGGCCGCAGCTTTTCTATGTTACACATATCCCAATCATTGATGTGATACATCACTATACACCATAAATCCTTCATCACCAGAAGGAAACACCAATACTGGAGCTATAGTCAATTTCTCCTTTAGTAATTGATAATTTTTCTCTCACTTCCTAGACCATACAAATCTCACCTCCTTCTTAGTCAGTCTATTTTCAACAGTATTATAATAATAATAAAATTTTTGAAAGAATCTTCTATAATAACCAGCTAACCCCAAGAAGCTTCTAATCTCAGTCACATTAGTTGGTCTCTCCTAACTTAACATTGCCTTTACTTTTTGTGGATCAACTACTATGCCATTTCTCGATATTACATGTTCCAAGAAAGATATTTCATTCAACCAATGCTCACACTTAGAGACTTTGCATATAATCTCTCTCTCCTCAGAATCTCCAACATACTATATAATGTTCAACCTGTTCTTCCTCTTATATTATATTAGAAAGTCAAATACAACTATAAACTTGTTAAGATATAGTTTAAATACTCTATTAATCTAGTCCATAAATCTTTCTGGGACATTAGTCAAACCAAATGACATCACAAGAAGCTTATGACCATAATGTGTCCCAAAAGCAGTCTTAGGCACGTCTCCCTTCTCTATCCTTAACTGGTGATAACCTGATCTCAGGTTTATCTTAAAAGATATTCTCACTCCTTGCACTACTCAAACAATTTATTTATCCTGGGAAAAAGGTATTTGTTCTTATTCAACTATCTGTAGTTGATTACATTCAAACTGACATGTGATTATTGTGTATAGATGAGGTGTCAATCCCACAAGGAAAAGTGAACTACAAGAGAAAGTGTAAACCTTAACACGAAACGATGAAATTCAAATGAGTAAATCTTTGTTTTGCGAATGAAGCTATATGAGAGAGTTATGAAAATATGACGAAGGATTCAATAAAGAAATAACAAGGCTCTACGAATCCTTCCTAAGTTCATTGCCTTATCCCTATCTTGACTCAATAGTTTTATCTCGATTGCTGGTTTCACATCCCAAACAAGCAATCAGTAAATATTCAATCAAAGCACATAAACATCCTAATGTAATTGCTACAAATTACTCTTTAGTTCCGATTCAAGCACATATGACCTATCTTATAGATTGTCAAGAAATGAAAATATATTTCAATAACAATATTGCCATAATGGACAAATCTATAAGATGAATCTACCGAAATCAATCACATCTAACAACTTGACATAAGAAGAGCTTGACTAGACTTATATACAGGAGAAAGACACAATCATCAGATTAAGAGTAAATCATCTCATTCTTACTTAATCAAAGAGAAAATCGTAAACAATGTTTAACAATGAATCCATACAATTGAATCAAGAATAGAAATAAGAACAACTACACCTAGGAACTCATCCTTTTGCCTTGCTTGGAGATCAGTTGGACATTAGGCTCACGCTTGATAACCTAAAATGGAGAAGAATGTGTTTTCTCTTGATTCCAGCCTCCTCTTCAATCAAACCTAAGTGTTCTTTAAATACCCCAAAAGGTTCAAGGGTATTTTCGGGTCCAAAAATGTCATTGAAGCCCTATTTAGGTCATGAAACAAAAATAGAGGATCGTGCTTGCGCCATGGCTCAGCCTGGTCCAGGCCGCGACACCACCTTGAATCTTGGTTTTGTGGAGGCTCTGTAGGCCGTGGTGCACACTGGTTGGTTCTAGCTTCTGAATGTTTCTGGTGGCTGCGGCGCACACCTTTCTGTGTCGCGGCATGAAACAGTTTCAAAACCACTCATTCACTCCGATATGCATAGGATCTTGGTGCTTTAAGAAATGTTAGCTTTTCCATCTCTTTTAAACCCAAAATACCTGAAAATGTATCAAAATCAATCAATGGTCCAAGAATGACACTTTTGCATTATTAAGGCATAAATGTGTAATTCAACCTTAAATCAACCCTAAAATGCTAACAAATAAATACTGTTAAGATGCATTTTATGATTCTCATCATAACCCCTAACTAGCTTATTGCTAGTCCCTAGCAATTCAAGTGAAAAACATGAAATTGATTCTATATTAGAAATCGAAACAAAATAAAACAATGTTAACGTTAATCCAAAAGTAATTTAACTTTTTGTCTCATAAATTGCACATAACACACAACATCTAGAATAATTAAATACCACCCAAGTCCAAAAACAATCCAAACATCAACCTCAAAATCGTTATCGACTCTTAACATCCATCTTACCACAAACCATTAATCAAAACACCCGGATGATTTTATGCACAACATTCATGAATACAAGTCTTGGCCTCTTAAAACATATTAAATTGCGTGACATCAATCACAAATCAAACTCCATAGGCTCACTTTTCAAATCACTCTCCACTAATGTAGAAAAAAATTCACACTAGATCGGATCACTAGGTCTTTAATAGGCTTGTAACGTTAGGCTAAGGTAAAGATCGAGAAAGAAAGGGCAGGATTAAACAAGTAAAAGAACTCAATCTCTTAATTTTAAACACAACTCTTTAAGCACTAGATAACCTTACTTCAACACCCAACTCTTTCAACCATTTTTCGAGCATTTCTCTCAATAACTCACCACTCTTTTTTTTATTTGCCGAAATTCACTTCTTTCTTTCATTTTTTTAGCACATAACAATTCACCTCCGTTTTCATTTTTTTTTTCTCTTTTCCACAACCCTCAACCTATCTCCTTTAATGTACTTGGGTTATGGTAGTAACATTTTTTCATATTTCCATCATTACTCCTCTTAAGTGCTTCCCAACAAATGTGTATAAACTAAGTTCTCTTAAAAGAAAGGTAAGGATAAAATATTTGTAGGCTCATAAAGGTAAGTAAATGGGCTATCGAAATAAATAAGGCTCAAATTTTTTTTTTCGAGAAAAAGGCTTAAACAGGTGACTAGCGATAAATATAATAAGGGTAAGTTTGAAAGGCTCAAATAGTCCAAAAATGGCCTACATTATATCCTAAGTAGTGTGCATTCTAGGATTTCGCCTCAAGTGATTAGCAAATAAGTTCTAGAACTTGTCGAGACTGCAAAAGTATTCACAAAACAGTAGCACATAAAACCTCTCTAAACGTTTTAGACTCATCATGCAATCGTATCGCAAACCAGAGTCTTAAACCAAATGAAGATCGACACTCAAGATTATTCTCAAACCGAAGCAAGATTTAACTTCTTCTAAACGCTATATGCTATCTCAATTAAACTCATATCATTCACATGTAAATTAACTCCAAAGCTAACACAAAACAAATATATATATATATATATATATATATATATATATATATATCCTAACAAGCGAATTAAAACTACAAAGGGAATGTGACACCAAGCAATTCAATGGTATGGAAAAAGAAATGTATTTCCTCCATCCCCAACTGAAGATAAGCAGTTTCCTCAACGTGAAAGCAAAAATAAAGGAAACTTACTTTTTAACCATAAGTGTGAGGAAGCCGAAAATTGTGTATGACCATTTGAACTCCATACCATTCCTTTTTTTGAAATTTTGATCTCTAACATAGAACAAAACAAACAAAAAGAAGGAAACTACGGTGTAACATTAAGATTCCCACCGAATGTTAGGTTAGCACATCAAAACTAAATAAATAACTAAAAATGAAAAATAAAGATAACGAAAAGTTAATCCAATATGAAAGTTAATACAGTCATCCGATAATAAAATAAAATAACATAAAACGAAACAAACAAAAGACAACCCAAAAGCTAATCCTCCATGTCATCATCCTCCTCTTGTTCCTCTTCATCCTCCTCTAGAGTTGGATCAAAAAATGAACCCGGATAGGATGGCAAGGTGGGAAAGTGATCCATATCACAACCGGTGGCGGAAGCAAGGTGTTGGTACATCTGACCAAAAGAAGAGTAAACCCCCGCTTGATAATCTGCTTGCCTGGCTAAGAATCGTTCCTGACGATCAAACCTATCATGAAAGAATTTCTGATTCTCATCAAATCAAATCTCAAAATGCTCAAGTCGCTCTGCAATAGTCAGAGACCTAGGAGGTGGAGGGGGGATAGTAACCGTTGCTCCTCTCCCGGAGCTTGCGACCTTGATGCCTTAATCATATTGAGCATTCCATCATCGATAGGTTTCTTTGGGTGCTATACTTCCTCATCATTACTGTACTGGACGTCGGCTCGGATGCATAATTGGGTAATCAAAGAGGGGAAGTATAGATCAAGCTTTTGTCTCACAGTATGGATGATCGAATTAAACATTATTTGACCCACATCAATCGTCATACCTATCAAAATGGCATATATAAGAACAGCCCTCTCAACAGTAATATCATTATAATGCGTAGCAGACATTATCCTCTGACACACAAAATATTGCCAAGCCAGAGCATTGACAGTCAAAGAAGTGCTGGGTAAGGTCTTAGGATTACCACCTGACATCTTTCAAGTCGTGCCCGGAATACAGAGTGTGTTACAAATCGCATCATAGTCAACATTAGACAAATAAGCAGAATATTCATTGTTCTCTATGTCGGGTAGCCCATAAAATCTATTAATGGATGTACTATCAAAGGAAAATGTTTTTCCTCTAACTATCACTTTGCCATTTCTACGCTCTTTCGCATTGGCATAAAACTCTCTAACCACATTAATAAGGGAATTAGGTGGTTGTCTCCCAAATGCACCCCAATTCCTATCCATAATCATCCTAAACAAAGTTGGGTTTCCCTTCTCTGTGATAGTGAAACCTATTTCAGGAATGGGTCTCCTAGCATGCATCAAATTAACATACCTCTCACTAGCATTGTGACTAACAAATTTACTCTCATCATACTCTTGAGATTGTTTCCCCCTTTGTCTCTTAGTTTTAGGTGCCTATTGTGCGGTTATCTACCTAAATTAATGAGTAAATAATCAAACTTGTTTTACTTGCAAGTGCACAAGGTCAACTTAGTAGTATATATATATATATTTTTTTTTTCTTATGCCAAAGGGTTCTTTTCAACAAGTTATCCGACTACAGTTTAGGTAATGGAAACATATACAAAAGAATTATATGTCATACCTCACACAATTGCGTGCTAAATGTGCTCGTGCCATTTTTGATCAAACTCGTGAATTCTTAGGTGCCTTGAGGTAGGTAACTAAACTTTGTAAAATTCCTAAAACAAGACTATGTGTTCTAGCTTTTAAGCTTACTAATGAAGTGTTATCAAATTTTTAAATCAACCAAATTTTTGTTTACCAAAAGAACATGCATTTATCTTCCTAAAAAAAATTGGGACTTAGTGTGTGCATGTGTTTCAAGTGTGTGTGTGATAGTATCTAGTATCTCCCACTATCCCCAAACTTAAAATACACATTGTCCCCAATGTGTGTGGCATTGAAAGATCTGACCTGGGAGATGGAGAACTAGGTTGCTTGCTTTGCTTGTAATATGCCCCCAAACTTGAACTGGATGCACGCATTAAGTACCGGACAAAGAAAAATAAACATTATTCCGAAAAACAAGAAATATAAATACTAGATATGTAAATATAAATATAAATAAAAGAAAAATACTAAAATGAAAAGGATAAGTCTAGGGTGCCTCCCATGAGCGCTAAGTTTAACGTCTTCAGCCAGACCAAGCCTTATTTTTTCCCAAAAGTAAGAATGGCAGCAGCTCGCATAGGAAGTGTCTTATTCTCTCCCATATAAGCATAAGGTAAGTGCTCTGGCAACTGCTTGAACTCCAAATTTGGTGCCTGGATGATAAAAATGAAAAAAATAGTATTAATAGGCACATGAGGGTCAAATGGACCGATGTACTTACTTAGATGCTTTCGATAGGCCTCAAGGAGGTGCATAGTGTCAATGATGTCATCAATAACATCCTTACATTTGGGCTCAATATCTGATCTTGGGACACTATAGGTAAGAGCAGTTTCGACTGGATCAATGTGATGGACCTGAAAAGCTTCCTCACAACACTTTGCGTCATGCATACATTAAAACATTTTATATTATCTGGGGGTAATTTTAATGCATTATATCTTTTGATTTCAACCTTTTTCACAATTTACCTTCTCCATCTCACTTACCTTAGGTGTGGATGCTTGTGTAGGCTCATCAGCTCCAATGATCTTACCATTTACGGCATTTAGTTGTTGATGTCCTCTTGGAGTAGGTAGTGGTTGGACTGGAAGTTCACCCAACTTTCTTTCACGTAGCTCCTTAGCCAATTTCCTCATTTGTTCTTTTAGCCTTTGAATGGTTTGTTTTTGGTGATCTAATGAAGTCATCAATGTTGTCATTAGTTGCTGTTGTTGAGTGGCTAATTGCTTTACAAGATCTTCTAGACCATCATTCTTGGGTTCTGGAATTGGTTGGGCTACTTCATGGAAGTTCCTTTGTTGCCCTTGAAGGTTCAAGGTGTTTCGATTGTTGCTCCATGATAGGTTTGGGGTGGTGCTGCCATCCAAGATTGTAGGTAGGTGCATATATATATTATAGTTTTTCGGTTCCATATAGTCTGCTTGCTCTTGATTTGTAGATGAATATAAAGGGCAAGTTTCAGAAGTGTGATCAAAACGAGAACATATAGCACATACCTGGCCTTGTGTAGCTTGTGGTCGAGGAGAGATGTTTTGAGTAGACATGGATTTTACAATCATATCTAGCTTCCTCTCCAAAGCATCTAGACAAGCATATCGAGCTTCCGGCATTGGTGCTTCTCCCTCAAATGAATTAGTTGAAAAGCTTCAGGTCAGCAGTTTCAGTACTACTGCTCGGGTACTTTATGGAGCTTTTGCACTCCTTTGCGCTCAATCACTCTGGGCTTGTAATCGATCGCAATGAGGACAGAAACTCCTCCTCTGCACACCTGACAAAAAAAACAGAAAACAAAAAGAAGGAATAAATCTGATTTTTGATAAAAATAAAACGGAACAGAAAAAAATAAAATAAAATAAACTAACGAAAATAATTTTAAAAAGAAATTTAGCACAATCCCCGGCAACGACGCCAAAAACTTGTCGTCTGATTATCTACCTAAATTAATGAGTAAATAATCGAACTTGTTTTACTTGCAAGTGTACAAGGTCAACTTAGTAGTATAGTGTGCAAAAGCAAGATCATCTCCACAGGGATTGGTGAATTTCTTTTTAGAATTATATTCACAATGTAAAAAAGATAGAAATAATAAAAGAGTTGATTATGATAAAGATAAAGGCGTAGGGACTTGATATCCACCACTAATTATGCTACCACAACAAAATAGTATGCCAATGCTTTACTTATGTCATGAATACCTAATGTTTGTCAACCTAAGGGCATGGTATCTACTCCTTAAGCAATGAGTTAGGCATGATATTTACTCTAACTCTTTTCTCTCTCAAGGGATTCAACATGGTGTATGCTGAGTTGTTCCTTAAGAGAGCATAAGATCTGTGGAAATCGACAACCACACGGGACCTAGGGCATGGTATCTACTCCTGGTTTCCCATGTTGATTAACCCAAGAATCCGGTGTGGATATCTCTTGTTACTAATGTCAGACCCAGGACTCGGTCATCCAAATTGATCTAGCTAACAAGTCCATACCACATGCACATATTGATCAGACATATACATATGAGGAATTTAAATAAAAGCAGGTATTAATCAAGTTAAGCAACACAACATAAATATCGCAAAGGTGCCAATACTAATTATTGAATAAACATAATTAGGGCTTCAACCAAGCCCTTACTAAAAGTTAAGTACACATAATAAAAATAAAGGAAAGAAGAAACCCGAGAGAAGAGTCGTCAATTCTCCTCTGCAGTTTTCTTCTCCAAGCTAAAGCAAAAGATAAAAGAAGTGATTCTCTCCAAGAAATGATTATTTGTGTGTGCTTTATAGGTGTATTTATATAGCTTGAGTAGTCCTAGAAGGCTCATGAGTTCCTAAACTTTCCTAAAACATAAAACTCCTTTATTTCCAAAATAGGGTTCTGCAGTTTACTGTTCACATCCGTACATGTGCGCTCGATCACATGCGTCTTGCGCTCGATCGCATTGCTGCGCTCGATCCTTCATGTGTGCGAACGATCGCATGTGCGCTCGATCGCATGCAGTAGTGCAATCGATCGCTCTTTGACCAGAAACTGCTCCAGGATTTCCAGACTTCTTCCCTTAAGTGCCAAAACTGCTTCCTTTTTCTCCAAGACCTATAAAAGCATGTGAAACACACAAAATGAAGTAAAACAAACTAAAACGTATAGACAAAGAGCTTAACACATGTAAATTAAGGGGCTTAAATATGAATATTTAAGCACTTATCAGTGCCATTTGAACTAATTTCTAAGGCAAGAGAACTAAATCAAATGCAACCACTCAAATATCATAAATCCACAACAAAGAGAAGGAAATTGATCTTACTTGATGCCCAAAGTTGGAGAGAAGACCCACAAACTTGAAATCATCTTGAAATCCCAAAATCCTCTTAGAACCAAGCTTTTTGGAGAAATTTGCAGCAAAATCTGCAATATAAGTGAGCAATTCCTCAAGGAATTATGTTAGAATCAAGAAATAGTGAGAAAAAGGAGATTAGTAAGGGTGGATTTAGAGAGAGGATGAGAGAGAGAGAAGAGGGGCTGTTTCTTTTCAAAGGAAAATGAAGAAGAATAAGTGAAAATGGCTTTTTTATGGTGCTGTCATAGGTGTGCACCGCGGCTTGGACTTACTCGCGCCATGGCTCAGTGACCTAAAACCCAAATCCTCCTTTGCTATGCGTCGCAGTGTGAGATAGGCTGGGGCGCGGCGCGCTGGGCTGGGCTGGAATTTGCTGGGTGCTGTGAGGTGAGGGGCGCTGGGCTAGGCTGCGGCGCGACCTAGAAAGAAAATTTTTGTGGACTTGGCTGTACAAATAAATAAAAAAAGTATATATATATATATATATATATATATATATATGTAAATTAAAATTACTAACAATTAACCTAAGACTACAAATTAAATTAAATCAAAATGAAAATTAAACTTAAAACTAAAATAGGCTCAACTAAAAACAAAAATTAGAAAATCAACAAAGACTTAACAAAATTAAAACTAATGTGCAATGGAACGAAAGTACCCGATTAAGAAGCATAAACCGGGGCCACCAAAAAGATCTCTTCGGGGCTATCTTTAACACGTTCATGTTCCAAGTAGAGCTTTAACCTTTGGCCATTAACTCGAAATGCACGATCGTTGGAAGGATCTCGTGATCTCAATTTTCCTAGACGGAAGTGTAACCGCGAGTCATAAAGGAAAACTTTGTTACGTTGTTCAAAATTTTTTCGAAGTATTTTCTGATCATGCACCGCTTTCATTTTTGACTTTAAGTCCTTAGCATTGTCATATGCATTATCTCACAACTCCGCAAGTTCACAAAATTGCATTTTCCTCTCTTCACCGGATAACTTTAAGTCATAGTTAAAATTCTGAATAGCCCAATATGCTCTGTGCTCAAGTTATATGGACAAGTGACATGCTTTACCGAATACTAAGCAATAAGGAGATGCTCCAAGAACCGTCTTATATACTGTCTGGTATGCCCAAAGTGCATCGATAGGTGCAAGGACCAATATTTTCAGTTTGGATTCACCATTTTCCGCTTGGCCATTGGCTTATGGATGATATGCTGTAGAAACTTTATGGGTGACTCTATACCTGCGCATTAAAGCCTCAAAAGAACGGTTACAAAAATGTGACCCTTGATCACTAATGATAACACATGGAGTACCATATCTAGATAAGATATGATCTTTAAGAAATTTAACAACAACTGTATTATCATTAGTGCGGCAAAGTATGGCTTCAACCCATTTAGAAACATAATCAACAGCAAGAAAAATGTAAAGATACCTAAAAGAAGGTGGGAATGGTCCCATAAAATCTATCCCCCAACAATCAAAGATTTCAACCACTAAGATCGGGTTGAGAGGCATCATATGACCACAGGACAATGAACCTAACCTTTGATATCTTTCACATGATCACCAAATCTTATTAGCATCCTTGAATAAAGTAGGCCAATAAAAACCGCATTGGAAATTTTTGTGACTGTCTTTTTAATAGAAAAGTGGCCACCACAAGCATAGGTATGACAAAAGGTTAACACGCTATCAACTTCCATATCCGGGATGCATCTTCTTATTATTTGGTTGGGGAAATATTTAAAAAGATAAGGGTCATTCCAATAAAAAAAATTTTACCTCAGCCAAAAACTTATGCTTATCTTGTGTACTCCATGTAGATGGAACTTGGCGGGACACCAAGTAGTTTGCAATGTCGGCATACCATGGTGTGTGACCAAGGACAAAAAATAAGTTCTCATTTGGAAAGGCTTCTCAAATAGGCAAAATGTCAGCATCTTTCTTAAAGTCCAAGAAAGATAGATGATTCTCTACAACATTTTCTACCCCCTTCTTGTCTTTGATGATCAAGTCAAATTCATGCAGAAGCAAAATCCAACGTATCAAATGGGCCTTGGCATCCGTTTTTGAGAAAAGAAATTTAAGAGTGGAATGATCTGTGAATATAGTGATAGGTGAACCAATTAAGTAAGAGCGAAATTTATCCAATGGGAATACTATTGCTAGTAATTCTTTCTCGGTTATGGTGTACATCATTTGAGAATGATTCAAGGTTCTACTAGCATAATAAACAACAAATGGTTTTCCCTCCCTTCTTTGTCCTAGAACAGCCCCTACAGCATAGTCACTAGCATCACACATAATCTTAAAAGGCAAAGTAAAGTCCGGTGATTGCATAATAGGGGCGGTTGTAAGCTTAGAGATAAGTTTCCTAAAAGCTTGCTCACATTTGGGGCTCCACTTAAACTCAGTATCCTTCATAAAAAGGTTACACAAGGGTCTAAAGGTAGCACTAAAATTTTGAATGAACCTTCTATAAAACCCAGCATGCCCTAAGAGAGACCTAACATCTTTAATATTCTTAGGAGTGGGTAGTTTAGAGATCAATTCGATTTTCGATTTATCCACTTCTATCCCCTTTCCGGACACTAGACACCATAAAATGGCACTTCTCCCAATTAAGCACAAGCCTCTTCTCTTCACACCTGCACAAAACATTTTTCAAATTAGATAAACATGAATCAAAAGAAGTTCCAAACACGGTTAAATCATACATATACACTTCCACATATTTTTCAACCATATCACTGAAAATACTCATTATGCATCTTTGAAAAGTATCTGGTGCATTGCACAAACCGAAAGGCATTCTTCAAAAAGCAAAAGTACCAAAAGGACAAGTAAATGTGGTATTCTCTTGATCCTCTAAGGCAATTCCTATTTAGTAGTATCCCGAATACCCATCTAAAAAACAATAAAAAGGATGACCAGCCACCTATTCTAAAATTTGATCTATGAATGGAAGTGGAAAATGGTCTTTCTGAGTAGTCGAATTAAGTTTTCTATAATCTATGCACATTCGCCACCCGGTCACTACCTTAGTTGGTACTAACAATCCCTTTTCATTTTCTACCACGGTCACCCCGGCTTTCTAAGGAACCACTTGGGTTGGACTAACCCACTTACTATTTGATATTGGATATATAATTCCCGCATCCAACAGTTTTAAGACTTCTTTCTTAACTACCTCATTCATAGTTGGATTTAGCCTTCTTTGTGGGTCTCTACAAGAGTTAGCTCTTTCTTCTAGATAAATACTATGTGAACAAATTAAGGGGCTAACACCTTTTATGTCGGTCATGGTTTAACCTAGTGCAGATTTATGTTCTCTTAAAAAATTCAACAATTGATCACATTGCACATCACTAAGTTCGGAGGAAATAATAACCAGAAAGGTATCACCTAGGCCTAAAAAAACATGTTTGAGTCCTTTTGGTAGTGGAGCTAAATTAAGCGTTGGTGTCTCCTCGGAAGAGGGTTTGGGTGCCTCCTTTTCTTTAGGCAACTCCTCAAAGCATGGTTGCCATGATTTCTTCATAAATCCCTGTGACTTATCAAAAACATCAACAACATTAATGGCATGGGGATAAATAGAAGAATCATCAAAATCAAAACTATTAAGAAGGAATTCCAAAGAATTAGAATTATCTTTAATGTACTCATCCTCCAAAATAAGCTTATCAATCATGTAAGTGTCGAAACACTCATCCTTTTCATGTGGCTGCCTTGAGACTCGAAAAACATTCACCTCTAGAATCATATTTCCAAATGATAATGTCAATAGGCCATTCCTACAATTAATGAGGGCATTGGCGGTGGCAAGGAATGGTCCTCCAAGTATCAAAGGAATTTTTTACTCCGTATTCACAATAGAAATGGTATCTAAAACCAAAAAGTCAACGGGATAATAGAATTTATCAATATGCAATAAAACATCGTCCACAATATCTCTTGGTTTTCTTACCGATCGATTCGCTAGTTGAAGTACCACGGAGGTTGGTTTGATCTCACCTAGGTCGAGTTACAAGTAAATGAAGTATGGCATAAGGTTCACACTAGCCCCCAAATCTAGCAATGCTTGGCCAGAAGATTTGTTTCCAATTTGGCAAGTCACCATTGAATAGCTCGAATCTTTATATTTGGGCGGTCTCGTGCTATCAATTACCCCGCTTGCTTGCTCCGTTAAAAATGTTGTATTCTTCACATTATGCCTCCTCCTAAGTGTGCATAGATCCTTAATGACTTTAGCATAGTTGGGAACCTATTTTATGACATGAAGAAGAGGGAGGTTAATTTTAACATGCTGAAGTTGTTCAAGAATCTCACATTTTAATGCTGAATTTCTCTCCTTAGGTTTAAGGAGTGCTTGAGGGAAAGGCACAGATAAAGAATCACTATGGGCATCTTGTTCCTTAGGGGCTTCATCCTTGTTGCTCATGGAGTTAGGAATCAAGTTTAATGGTAGAGTGGGTCCATCAATTTTCTTACCGCTGCGAGTAATCATAGCATTAACCTCTTTAACATTTTGATTGTTGGGATCGGAGGTTTGGGCCATATGTTGTCCCCTTGGATTAGGTTGTGGCTACAAAGGAGAATGACCTTGCTCTTGAATAGTCAAGAAACTAGTCAACTTGGTGAGTTGAATCTTTATCACCTTTTGTTCCTCTTTGACCCTTGTTGGTCCTCTAGCAACTGTTGATTTATCTTGCCTTGCTCCTCCACACTCTTAGCATGTACCTGCAAAAATGACTTAAAAAAATCTTCCAAAGGTAAAGATTGTTGTGGTGCATTAGATGAAGGTGCTTCCGATTTCCATTGGGTACTAGAGTGGGTAGAAGGTTATAGATCAGATCTCTAACTAAAATTAGGGTGATTCTTCCAACCAGGATTGTAGGTGTTAGAGTAGGGTGAATATGGTTTCCTAAAGGGTATACCTAAAGTATTACACTCTTTCTTCATCTCAAAATAGGTTGGATAGTCCTTAGGAACATGATCTACCCTATTACACATAAAACAAGGTTCATGGGATTCTACTCTAGCAACCGGTTCGGGGGCTTTAGCATCCTTGGTTTTTAAGACTTCAATTTCCTTAGTTAGGACCTCTAAACGGGCTTTAAGGCTATCCTCTTCCTTAAGTTGATAGATTCCAGCAGTTTGATTTCTCCTAGTACTTTCCATAGCATTCGGTCCTGTCCAAGTGTGGGCTTTTTTTGATAGGTCATCTAGAAAATCTATGGCTTGGTCTGGATCTTTCTGAAGAAAATCTTCATTACACATCATTTCTATGAATTGCCTTTCTCTACTTAGAAGTCCATCATAGAAATAGCTAACTAGCCGCCAACTCTCATACCCATGGTATGGATAAGAATTCAAAATTAGGGGGGAACATGATACAAGATGGTGTGGCCATTCGGCTAGGGTGCAAGTAGTCCTTAAAGTGTCTTAGCAACATTCTCATTGTGATTGTCGGCCATGTTAACAAAATCCTCTAAATTCTCGTTTGGGTTTGCATTATAGTTTAATCTAGGCAAGGTTTCACTAACGGACGTGGAAGAAGAGGGTAACTCTATTTTGGGTCTTTTAATGAATCTACCTCGCGAATCTCTCAATCTAAGCATACACCAAAGGAATTAGAGGGAAAATGAATAAAACAGAAAAAATTAGAAATCCAAAATAGAAAGCAAAGAACAATATTATTGTCTTGTCTCAAAGTTGACAATCTTCCTTGTACTTAAGCGCGTTTCCTCGGCAACAGCACCAAAATTTGATTAAACTCAAACTAACACGCAATTATTGTGTATAGATGAGGTGTCGATCCCACGAGGAAAAGAGAACTACAAGAGAAAGTGTAAACCTTAACACGAAACGATGAAATTCAAATGAGTAAATCTTTGTTTTGCTAATGAAGCTATATGAGAGAGTTGTGAAAATATGACGAAGGATTCAATAAAGAAATAACAAGGTTCCAGGAATCCTTCCTAAGTTCATTGCCTTATCCCTATCTTCACTCAATAGTTTTATCTCGATTGCTAGTTTCACATCCCAAACAAGTAATTAGTAAATATTCAATCAAAGCACATAAACATCCTAATGTAATTGCTATAAATTACTCTTTAGTTCTGATTCAAGCACACATGACCTATCTTATAGATTATCAAGAAACGACAATATATTTCAATAACAATACCATAGTAATGGATAAATCTATAAGATGAATCTACCGAAATCAATCACATCTAACAACTTGACATAAAAAGAGCTTGACTAGACTTATATGGAGGAGAAAGATGCAATCATCGGATTAAGAGTAAATCATCTCATTCTTACTTAATCAAAGAGTAAATCATAAACAATGTTTAACAATGAATCCATACAACTGAATCAAGAATAGAAATAAGAATAACTACACCTAGGAACTCATCCTTTTGCCTTGCTTGGAGATTAGTTGGACATTAGGCTCATGCTTGATCACCTAAGATGGAGAAGAATGTGTTTTCTCTTGATTCTAGCCTCCTCTTCAATCAAACCTAAGTGTTCTATAAATACCCCAAAAGGTTCAAGGGTATTTTTGGGTCCAAAAATGTCATTAAAGCCTTATTTAGGTTGTGAAACAGAAACAGGAGATCGTACTTGCACCGCGGCGCCACCTTGAATCTTAGCTTTATAGAGGCTCTGTAGGCCGCAGCTCAGCCTGGTCTAGGCCGTGGCGCACACTGGTTGGTTCCAGCTTCTGAATGTTTCTGGTGGCCGCGGTCCACACCTTTCTGTGCCGCGGCATAGAACAGTTCTGAAACCACTCCTTCACTCCGATATGCATAGGATCTTGGTACTTTAAGAAATGTTAGCATTTCCATTTCTTTTAAACCCAAAATACCTGAAAATGCATCAAAATTAATTAATGGTCTAAGAATGACACTTTAGCATTATTAAGGCATAAATGTGTAATTCAACCTTAAATCAACCCTAAAATGTTAACAAATAAATACTATTAAGATGCATTTTATGACTCTCATCAGTAGTCTATACACACTCTTATCATTCTATCTTCTTTCTTCACGAATAACACAGGGACTCCCCAAATACATTAGGTCCGATAAATTGTTCATCCAAAAATTCTTAGAATGGTACATTCAACTCTCTCAATTCAGCTGGCGTCATTCTGTAGGGTGCTATTAAATATATGTAATGATCTTGGTATCACATCAATAGAGAATTTAATCTCCCTACTTGGTGGTAACCTAGACAACTTATCACGAAACACATCAAAAAAAATCTTTCACTACCATGATTTCTTCTAACTTCCAATTTTCCTTTTTAGAATCCATTATGTATGCCAAATACTCCTCACAACCCTTCTTCAACCATCTCGTAATAATCATAGTAAAATAAGGTAGTTTGAGAGTATTTTATATTCTCTCTGAAAATTACACTCCTCATGTCCATATCTTGAACACTACCTTCTTTCTGGAACAATCAATCCAATCGTAATACGTTGACAACCAATTTTTCCCAAAATCGAATGAAGATCTATCATATCCAAAGATAATAATTCAGCTTCAGATTCTCTATCCCTGATACAAATCACACAACGCTTATAAACATTTATAATTGTCACTCTATCTCTAGTGGGAAATTCAACAAAAATATTTTGCATCAAAGGACTAACATATACTTCAAAAGACTTCATATGAATACTGGATGCAAAAGAATAGGTTGCACCAAGATCAACCAACATTGATATGTCCACCTTTTCTATATATAAAGCACCTAAAATTAGAATAATTATGGAATAAATATCTTATTTGAATATATATATATATATATATATATATATATATATGACAAACTTTTGTCTCTCAATCATACCTTAGATTACCACTTCCCATTGGTGGCATACTTACTTCCTTTGCCATGACTCCCAGTTTCCCATAACCTATCTCCCAAATCTAAAGGTCCCACCGATAGTATTCTAAGCTACAGAAGTAATAGATCATGCTTGCTTTTGACTTTGTACTTTAGTTCCATGTGACAAGGAATGCCTCCCTTGGGTGGTCTCCTACCCTGCATACTTATACTGGTACCACCTTTAGGTTCCTCAAATCTAGACCTCTGCCACCGATTCTTCCTACCTCTGATTTCCATTACATCCTTCTTAATCTGAAGTGCTATATCCACCAATCTAACATAAGTCATATGCCTCATGTAAGATAGTTTTGGGTCAAATCTTAAAACATAGTTCATCTATGAACCTCTTACACTTCTTCTCCTCTAGATCTACCATTTCCGGTACAACCATTGACAAGACCACAAATCTGCTATCGTACTGAGCCAAAGTCAACCCATTTGCCTCAAATAAATAAATAAATAAATAAAATCTCTATTTTGTTGGGCTCTAAAGGTCTAAGGAAAGTATATATCAAGGAAAACCTTCCTTAAACCTATTCCAGGTTAAGGGTCTATCACTATCTGTACTTACCTTATGAAGAATATCCTCCCACCATTCTAGGGTCTTTCCCTCTAATTTGAACATAGCAAAGATGACTCTCTACCTATCAGTCATTGGTAAAATATCAAATGATCTCTCTACATATTTTACCCTTAACTCTGGCTTAAAAGGGTTTATAAATCCTTTAAACAATAAGGCATTTAGCTTAATGCATCTCCTTGTATCTTATGCATAAACTCACTTTTCCCCCTTTTTAAACGTCTATCATTACTGGATTAACAACCTCAGGCACTGCTCTAGCTTGTTCATCAATTCTAGGCCATAAGCTATCAACTCTATTATCTGTTACCTTTATTTCTCAAAAGCATGTGTAAGAGCTTATCTTAACTCATCTCTTTCAACTTCAGATTCTCTCATACCTTTACTAATATCAATTATATTACTAATATCAATCATACTATCAATATGTTCCCTTCTAGGAACCCTAGATTCAAACTCAACCTCGGCTTGTCAAAAATATTGGGGGCTTACCATGCCGTCTCAAATCAACAACTCTAACTCTAGTTTTAGCGCATCCACGTGTCATCCTCAGACTGTTCATTAAAATATAATTTATTTTAATCTTTCACTTTTTTTTTCTTTTTATGCAGTCTACAGAATCATAAAACCTAATGCTCTAATACCAAAATTATAACGACCTATCCCGGGTTGGCCACCCCCGAGACATTGCCATCACATTTTGAAAATTCCAGCACGACACATATATGCAACAATGAAAATAAATAACACCAAAAGAGATTTTTACATCAATGCTCAACCCTCAACAGGGGAGTTACATCAATATGATCTTTAAACATTATATACAACGTAAAATGCATGCATATTTACAAATAAAATTTTATTTTATTTTCTTATTAGTCTGAGGATGTTGACATGTACACGGCTTATAGAAAAATGATTTCTTCTGACTCTCAACCCACTAGACTATTTATCCTGCCTGCTACCTGAAATCATTGTACAATATGGGATGAGCTTCACAAGCTCAATGAATTAAATTTACTAGAAGTACTCAATCTGTATAAATAGTCTTTCAATATGAAATCAATTATATTTTACATAACTTGATAATAGAATTCTACTATCACTACACATATCATAAGTCTCATTCTCTATCAATCTCTTCTTTTTATTTATTGGTTCACCTCAAGACCATCAATTATCTCATAATTACCTCACAATGAGGTTTACATCATAAAGTCTACCATTTAGATGGTTCTTATCACGATAATTGTCTCTCTGTGAGACTCATTCGTCTATAAATAAATTTATAATAACACACCACACATCAGCATTTCAATAATGCAAGCAATAATTAAAACAGATGCAATACATGAATTATTATTATGGGAACGTCTTCCCACATATCGACATGTTTTTATTATCTTAGACTGGTTGCTTTCCCGGTTCTTTTCTTTCTCATTTAGACCGGTTGCCTTCTCGATTCTTTTATTCTCATTTAGATCGGCTGCCTTTCCGGTTCTTTTATTCTCATTAGACCGACTGCCTTCCCGGTTCTTTCATTTTCATTAGACTAGCTGCCTTCTCAGTTCTTTTCTTTTATTTAATGCATATGCACATGAACAATGATATGAACTATGCATCTGAACAATAACATAAAAAAAAAACAAACACGAATTCAAATATTTATAGCTATCCTATCTTTTCTCAAATTATTATAAAAAATTTCACTAAATTCCTCTCATCATTAATTCCACTGATATCTTTTTGTAACTCTCTATAAAATTCCCCGTAAACCCCTTCAAAATTTTGCTCTTTCAACATTTCTTTCGGTCCCCAACTATTTTGAGAAATAAAGTAGTTTGAATTATAAAAGGAAGAAATCAAACAAGATTTGGTAAAGTAAAAATCAATTTATAAGCATCTTAAGCGGCAAATGCCGCACATCCCCACTGTTCCTAACTTATAGCTACTTAACATGCAACATATACTATTTCAAGTTGCAACACCTGGACTTCCAAGTGTTGTACAATTTTTTTTTTTAAGAAAGAAACAAAAATTTTATATTTTTAAAAAACAATACTTTTTTTTTCTTTTCTTTTCTCCTTCACACAGGACCTGTCCATTTTTTTTTGTTTTCGATTTTCTTTGTAATTACGCCCTCATGCATCTAGTTTTTCCTTCGGGTAAATAATTATTTTAATTTCATGTCATATTTATTAATTTACTTCTTTACCCTTACTTTACGATTACGAGTATTACAATATGTGAGTATGTAATAGAGGATCTACCACTCTCTATAAAAGAGAGAATGTCCTATGTGATTTGATTAAGTCATAACTTAAATATTCCTTCGCCAAGGTAGGGTGAAAATTAGAAAGAAGTTTATAATTTCTCCATTTAAGTTATGAACTTGAGATTGAGATACAAGTGATTAAATAATTAAGACTTGACAATAATTCTATGCCTTATGTTTAATCAGGGACATTGGATGATCTAAGGATTGAATTATACGATAATGGTCAATGGAAATGTTCATATTAATTTATATTATTTGGATAGTCATGATATATTACTGGATATCAATCTAAACTTGTAGAATCCCTTAAGTATTAATTATTAATTATAATTAATTCTTAATTAAAGGGAGAATTAAATAATTTTAATTTTAATTCAAATTAAAATTAAAATAAGTTTTAATTTATTGGATAAAGATCCAATTGTTACGTAAAAGTTACAACCAACTACTAGCGCAGTAATGAACCTAAGGGGTCACACTCATAATGGAAATTACAAGAATAAGTAAAACTAATGGGCTAATAGAGATAATTCTAAGAATTAATTAAACTTGGAGTTTAATTACAATTTTGGAAGTCATGGAGCTTTTAGGAGTAAAGACTCTATATCAAGGTTCTATTGGATAGAAACCCTAACAATTAATGCCAAAATTTTTTTTTCTCTTCCTCTCTAGAGGCCGAAAATACCTAAAGCTAGCACTCATAATTTTTGGCCAGTCCTAGTACTCTTCCTCGCACAGTGTTAGACATCCTAAAGAAGGAGATCCTTGTTCTTGATAGTTCGTGTGAGCTCTCCAACGAATTTGCAACCGAATCTTCATAAAGGTATAAATCTCTATCCTTATATGGAGATAATAATATTTCTCTAATAGATTAATATAATGTCTCTTAGAATTAAGTTTATCGCTATGAAATTTTTTAAAGTTTTGTTGCTTTTCCATACCGCTAGACTTATAAACAAGATATTGGGCTAATGATAGACGACTTCTCAAATAAATACTTGAAGGGATCAACTCAAAAGATAACCATGACTTGGAAAGAACTCATATAGTGCTTCAACTTTCTAGTTTCCTAAACACCTTGGTGTACCTAGTCTCATAGTCCAAAATCTTCTTGCTAAGTTAATAGATGACATTATCCTTACTTGACTCATTCTCTTGAGCTAACATGCACCCCATAGTAGTATCAATGTTGGCTAAGTGTAACAATAATAGTTCCCCTTATCTAGGAAGAACTAAAACTAAAGGATTAGCTAAATACTCCCTATCTTGTTGAAAGCTTCTTAACATTGAGGGGTCAACTCAATCTTGGTACTCTTTCTCAATAGCTTGAAGATCGGTTCACAAAGAGCTTATTGATGAAGCGATTGATATATTGAATTCTACCTAAGAAACCTTAGACTTTTTTCGATAGTGGGAACTGACATGTTGATCATGGCTTTAATCTTAGCAGGATCAAACCATGTGAAACTTGGCTTTCAATGGCTTGGGGATTTCCTTTTTTATTTTTAGAATCCATTTATGTTTCATACGCCTCAACTTTTGTTTAAGTGGTTTCACGTGTTCATGCAAGGGAATGTGATGTTGTTCAATTTTTGGATCTATGCTAGGTGTATCCTCGTATGACCGTGCAAAAATATTTGGAAACTTATGCAAAAGTGTGACGGGATATTCTTTTTCTTTAGGGTTATCATCAGTTCCAAGATTAATAGAGATAGATTCATCAAATTTTAGTTGAGCATTTCAGTTTCCTCCATTTTCATTAATTTTATTGTTTCGAGTCTCATTATTGTAAGATAAAACAAGAGAATATTTGGAATCAAGGAAACTTTCATTGATAAAATCAAGGGTTTTAGATTCTGAATCTGAGTCAACCTCATAAATAATTTTGAGACTCGGAACATCGAAATTAAACAAAGACTTTGACTCTAAACTAGAACTTGAAATAGAAATAGAAATAGAAATAGACTTGAACTTAGACTCTAAAATGGAATTTGGAAAAAGAAAACTCTTTACCACTTGTAGGTAACATTAAACTTAGAACTAAACTCTTTTCCGAATTTCTAAGCATTCACTCGACCATTGACTGTATAAATAAGTTGGGAGGGATCGACTACAACAACTCCTTCATCTATCTTGAATCAAAACTCTATCGCTTCATGCTCTATCTCCTTTATTCAGTCACTACCTTGTTCCTCGAAGGAATTTACTTCATCATCGTTTTCTCAATCCACTTCAACATCATCAAATATATCAAAGCCATAGTACTAAACACAATTAATAGAATTAACCTAAGGTTCCGAAAATCCATAATAAGTAGAATCTTCACCACTCCTTACAAACATACCATTGAAAGTAGGGTACTTACAATGTCAATTCTAGATTTTACCTTCCATAGAGGGTTGATATCCTAACCCTTGATAGTTCTCATTAGCAACAATGTTGGGAAGTGGGGGATACCTTGGAGGTCTTTGCATAAACCTTTGTTTAGAGAATAATCTATCTTATTTATCATGTTCTCAACTAGTGGATTTCTAGAAACATCAACCATGTTTACAGTGAAATTAAAACCATGCAAAACAGACTCACTATCCTTAGTATCAACTCCTAGGTCTGACATGATAGCTTAGTCTCCACCTACAGTGATTACAACATTCTCTCGCTTGATCTTTACTAACTAATGCAAAGTTGAGGGAACTAGTCCAACATTATTAAGATTAGGAGGTTTGAAACTCTTACAACCTGTAGTTATATGGAAAAGATTTTGAAACTCGTGCCAAAAGTTATCTTCTTTTATCTCTTTCTCAGTGGTCTATGGAATTTCCTCATCAGAATCATAGAACTCATCGTCATCATCATCGTTATGCACATGATCACCATTAATCTCTTACAAAAAGTTATGAATAGTCATAGTGTATGGACTCCTTGTGGATCATTAGCTTGTAAGGTGAATGAGGTTGGAAGTCCAGTTGGGGTACTAAAAATGGTAGGATAAAAGTCATCATCTTGGTCAAGGTGGTCAAAGAAGTTGACTCCTTTGGGTGAAGGGACTTTTGGTAGTTGGGTAAAGGATTTTGGTGGATATTTGGTTATCTAGGAGTGACATATAGTTTAGGGAGGTCTCCACTATCAATGAGGTCTTAGGTGGCATGATGAAAGCAACCACACCTTTTGGTCTTATGGCTTGCTTGTTAGGGAAAATCACAATACTCATTGGGATTATATCCTTGACTATCTAGGTTAAGATTCACTAGTCCACAAGGAGTTAGAAGGCCAATTTTTCCATAACTTTGGATCTATCTAGGGCATCCCAAACCATCAAACCTTCAACGAGCTTTCTCAGTGATGACAACATTAACTTTCTTACATTTTCCATTGGCATTGAAAAGATTTTCTTTCCTCTGGTACTTAGGAGCATCATGCTTGGGGATAACACCATTGATTATAGCATCTTCAACTTGGATTCTTGAGTTATACAACTACTGGAAGTAGTGAAAGGAATGGAAAAAATGATTTGGAAGTATGTAGGGTAGAGGTTCTTAAGGATAGGGCGAACTTAGTCTTTTTCACTAGGATAATTGGTCATTTTGGCTACTTTGTCTCTCCAGCGAGATATAAATTTAAAAAAGGTTTCATTAGGCTTTTGTTTAGTGGTTTCAAGCTCTTTTAGGGTGACTTTAATTTGGGTATTATAGGAATATTGTTTGACAAACTCAGTGGCAATGCCTTTAAGGGTATTGACTTTGGAAGACTTGATTACGCCCAAAGAGTAACGCAGTAGTTGTAGCACAGCTTTGGGGTGTTGATTCCACAGGGAAACAAGTTAACTATAAGGAAAAGTATAAAATTTAATACAAAACGATAAAATCCAAATAATTAAATATGAGTTTTGATAGTAATGTATTATGAGGAAATTGTGTATTTGTAATGAAAAATATAATAAGGAAACAACAAGGTTCCGGGAATCCTCCCTAGGTTCATTGCCTTATTCCAATCTCGATTCAGTTGTTTTTATCTCGATTGCAAGTTTCACATCCCAAACAAGCAAACGGTGTATATTCAATTAAAGCACATGTAAACCCTAATTTAATTGTTATGAAGTACTCTTTGATTTCGATTCAAGCACATATAACCTATCCTAGAGATTTATCAAGAAGCGACAATATATCTCAATGACAATATTGCAGTAATGGACAAACCTAAAAGATAAATCTACTGGACTCAATCACATCAACTTGATATAAAAAGAGCAAAACTAGACTTATATGGAGAAGAAGCATGCAATCACTGGATTAAGAAAATCTAGAATAAGAAGAACATAAAGTATAGTTGTCACATGAACTTAAATTCTTCTTGTTTAATCAAAGAATACTCATAAGCAATGTTTTGATAATAAATCCAAATTACAACTGAATTAAGAAAGGAAAATAAGAACAACTACACCTAGTGTTTCATCCCTTCACCTTACTTGGAAATTAGTTGGCCATGGGGAAGAGTGTGGCAGTCTCCATTGAGTTTTCCAACCTTTTATTAATTCTTTAATGAATGATGAATGTCTAATATTAAACCCTAAGTGGTCTATTTATAATACACAAGGTCCAAGGGTGTTTTAGGGTTTAAACAATCATTAAAACCTTAATTAAGTCGTAACTCGAAAACAGAGGTTCGAGCTAGTGCCGCAGCTCACACTAATCCAGGCCGCGGCTCAGCCTTTTCCTTGTTTTCTTCACTTTCTGGAGGCCGCGACGCACACTAGTGTTGTTCTGAAAGCCTGACATTTGTTTACTAAAATTGCCATAACTTTATCTAGAAAAATCATTTTTACAAGCCGTAAAATTCTCCAGAAAATAGACTTCTGGATCTTTCTAAAAATATATGGCTCATCTCCTGATTATTCTTGCATCAATACACTTTAATTTGCAAAAATGATTGATCTGTATCGGCAATTCTGGCAATTTAGTGAAACTCCTTTCTAAATGCTTGTGAACTTTCACTCTAGTGTTGATCGAGTCATTGTACTTCAAGTAATGATAGCTTTTTCATCTCTTTTGAACTTAAAGTACTTGAAAATGCATCGAAATAGATCAATGATCCAAGAATGACACTTTAGAGTTGTTAAGGTATAAAAGTGCAATTCAAACCTAGATCAACCCTAAAATACTAACAATTAAGTACTGTAAAGATGCATTTTATGACTCTCATCATAACCCCCAACTAGCTTATTGCTAGTCCCTAGCAATTCAAGCGAAAACAAGAGATGAATTCTATGATGGGAACCAAAACAAAGTAAAGCAATGTTAGTGTTAAACTAAGAGTAATTCACTTTTGTCTCAAAAATCGCACATAACACACGACATATAGAATCATTAAATTTCACCCAAGTCCAAAAGTAATCTAAACATCAATCTTAAAATTGTTATCAACTCTTAACATCCATCTTACCACAATCCATTAATTCGAACACCCGGATGATTTTATGCACAATATTCATGAATACAAGTCTTGGCCTCTAAAATATATTAAATTGCGTGACATCAATCACTAAAACAAGCTCCATAGGCTCACTTTTAGAATCACTCTCCACTATTGTATAAAAATCACACTACATTGGATCAATAGGTCTTTAATAAGCTTGTAATGTTAGGCTAAGGTAAAGGTTAAGAAAGAACGGGAAGGATTCACAAGTAAAAGAACTCAATCTCTTAATTTTAACCACAACCACTTTAAGCACTAGATAACCTTCAACACCCAACTCTTTCAATCATTTTTTATAAGAGTATATCTCTCAATAAGTTACCACTTTTCATTTCTTTTCTTCTTTCTTTGCCATAATTCACTTCTTTTCTTCTCTTTTGTATTTTGGCATAAGACCATTCATCTCCTTCTCCATTTTTTTTCTTTTCTTTTCCACAACCCCCAACTTATCTCCTTTAGTGTACTTAGGTTATGGTTTTCATATTTCCATCCTTACTCTTTTTAAGTGCTTCTCAACTATTAGAAATCACCTTGACAAGATGCCCAGCTGGTGATCTTCCAAAAACCCAAGTCTAGAATGACTTGTAGAAAGAAATACAACAATCGAACACAAGAACAGAAAATCAAAGAAAGAAAGAAGACAAGCAATTTGTTATCGAGGTTCGATAATGTGCCTACATCCCCATGAGTTCCTCCAAACTCTCTGCACTAAATCAAATGGTTCTTACAAGTTACAGCAATCCCCTTCAAGAAATCAAGTTCTTGAAGAAACAAGAAAAGAAGAAAGGAAGAAGATAAGAACTAACAATGCTCTCTATCTAATCTAGACTTCTCTATCTTTTACAACCAACCTCACTAAAAAGAGTCCCTCTTGTGTTTGTCACTCTTACACAATTCTCTCCATGTGTTTACAATTGATCTCACAATGTCATAAACTTGTGTGTTTCTAATATGTTGAAAAATGAGGCTAGGAAACCGCTTTTATAGCCTTTCACTTCTTGGAAATTCTTGTGAATCAATCTCCTCCCTTTGATCATGATCTCCTTTAAATTTTAGCCCTTTATCATTCTCCAAGCGGTGCTATGCGTTTTGGTGTTGCGCACACACACTTAAGAGGGTCCTAAAGCATGCTGCCTATGTGTGCAGCAATGTTCCTGGGCGGTACGGCACTGGGCGTGAGCGCTGTGGTGCTGGTGCGCACTTAATGGTGTGCATACTGGGTGGTGTAGCACTGGGCATGCGCGCTGCACCCAGACCTGATGCTGCTCCCTTCTGCTGCTGTGCGCACACTCTTCTGCCTATATGCAGAAGTGCGCACACTAGTGCGCATGATCTTCCCTTGCTCCAAATTGATGCACACACATGTGTGCAGTCTTCTAACTTGCTGAAATTTAATCTTCCACCTTTGGTTTAGACTTTAACCATCTCTGAACCATGGATGGACCTGTGCAAACCTTAGACAAATACCAACAATCTCTACTATAGATCGAGGTTTCAACCCAAGGGGGGGTGAATTAGGTTTATAAATCTTTTTGCGGAATTAATACAAGTTTATAAAAATGAATAAGCACAAATAATTAAAACAAGTAATGTGCTGTAAATAAAGAGTTTAGAGAGAAGAGGATGCAAACTCAGATTATAGTGGTTCGGCAATATCAGATTCGTTCCGACCCTACGTCCACTCTCTTCAAGGAACTCCTTGAAGTAATCCACTAAGTAACTTAGTCGTACAACTTTCCCAGTGTTGTACAAACCTTACAATCCCTTCCTATCGGAAGCTATCCCCTTCCCCTCGGAAGTAATCCCTTTACAAAGATGATGTAAAGTAAATAGTAGAGAAATAGCTAATGGAAGCTTATACAACAAAATAATGTCTCTCTTTCAAAGTAAAGCTTGAAGAATGGCTCAATAAGAATATTTCAAAGCTTTTTGTGTTTCAAGAGTATAAAAACTTGATTGTGTGAGATCAACTCTTTTTGAATGTACGCAGCTTGTTATTGAATGCTTAAATGAATGGGTTTATATAGCAATCAATTAATGTGGCCGTTAGGACTTTAATTTGAAAAATATTTGCTTTAAAACATTCATATTTGGAGTCCAACGGTCATATTTTTGAACTACCAGTCGACTGGGTCGTGATACCAGTCGACTGGGTTCACTTGGAAAAATCACGTTTTTCAGACCTTCTGGGTATCTAGTCGACTAGTATTTTTCATCTAGTCGACTGGGGACTTACTGTCCGTTTTACCAGTCGACTGGTATGAATGACCCAATCGACTACAGACATACTGTCTCATATACTAGTCAACTGGTATATGTACCTAGTCGACTGAGTTGTCTTCCAACCCTGTTTTTCTATTTTAATTTAAAATGTTTGTTTTAAAACAATTGGTTTATAAAACCTTTTTTTTTGTTCGAGCTATTGAACAAGCTATTATAGTGTATAAGTGAGACTTCCATTGGTTCTAAAACCTTAGACCTATACAAGTTCTTCAGTCTTCACTTGATACTTTGATTCGGTTTGAGTTCTTGAACTTTGATCCTTGGTTGAATGCTTTTGTTGCTTACTACACTTAGTTAGTATAATAACAATTGTGTTTTGTCATCATTAAAATATGGGTGAGGGTCAACAATCTCCCCTTTTTTGATGATGACAAAACTAATGATGTGAAAACAGATAAAAAAGCTAAGTGTTTGGATTTTACGAAAAATCAGACAGAGTCTCCTCTGTTTTTCGAATAAAACCACCTTGTAAACAGACAAACGCAGTTCATATATTTATTTCAAACAACCACAATTAACTCAACCAATCAAAGAATAAGTTTTGGAGCAGTGCTCCCCCTAAATCTATGCATTGGTTTCTTTTATTTAGTTTTTCTCGGTTTTTCTCATTTTTCTCCCCCGTTTTGACAACAGCAACCAAAGGGGGTAGAAATCAAAAAATAAGCTATTTATCCACTGTAGTGATCTAGAGAATGATTAAATAAACTTGCATACAAAAATTTGGCTTTATTTGGATTTTGGAAGCCTTCCCGGGAAGTACCGGAAGTTTTCATACAAGCATTATCAATTTCATAGTATTTTCGTGAATAAAAACAGTTTGATACTATGCAAACATATCACAAATAATGTAAATAGATATATAAAATATGGCTAATAGAAACACAACATCATATATAAAAAGTAAATACATAAACGGGCTTCATAGAGCCATAACTAAGACAAAATAATACAAGATATGTCCGTGCTATGTGATAAGAGCTGGAAAACCCTAAGTATATAATAAGGAAATCAAAAACTCAAGGAGTGGGAGAGTCCGAGCCATCACGAAGAAATTCCCTGATCTCAGCTAGGGAACCCTCGGTGTGCTCTCAATGTAACTCGAAATCATCCCGTAGGTGGTCGATGGAGGAGCTCAATTTCTGGTACTCCGACTGCATGGACTGGAAACCGGACTCCATCGTCATCTGAAGGCTCGAGATAGCCTTAAATATATCTCCGTATCCAGAAGGGCCAGTACTAGAGTCACCAATCGGAGGTGCTTGGGTGTCAGTGTCCATATCAGCATAGGCAGCAGCCTCCTCCTCCTCATCATCATCACTCTCATCTCCTTGTATCCGTAAGTGCTTCTCGGCTTTTGGATAGAGGAAGCCGTCTCAAACCGTCATCCCATCTTCTTCAGTGATGAGACATTGATGATGTCCGTCGGTCCAATATCCTAAGCCTCGGAGGCTGGCAAAGGTACCCGAAAGTGTTGGAGTATGAGCGTAATGAGCATCCCATAAGGAAGACATCCAGAGTCGCTCGCTTTGCTATTTATCATGTTGGCGAGCAACAGAGGATAAATATTGAAGTGGTGCCTAGATTTAAGACACCGAATCAATACCGTATCTATCTTAAATAGATACCCTAGACTCGAGAGTCTAGGGTGGATGGTCTAACTGACAATCAGCTGAAAAATCTTTGAGTCGAGGGGCATGTCACTACACGTGTGAAATGTAGTGGGTCTGTACACATAGTTAGGGTCTCCCCTGACTATCTGACAGGCCGTCTTGACGTCAAAGCTGTCTGGCCATCCATCCAGATTCCACTGATTCCCCCTTAATAGGATTCTCAGTATGCTCATTAAGAGGTCAGTGTTGACCTCAAACTCCACACTGCTGACTCTGGTTCTGAGCGTTCTGCTAGATGAGCCTGCTGCTCCCTTTCCTCTCGACTCCAATGCCGAAGTTTTTGAAGAACTTGGCTTTTTAGGCGCATTAGGTCCACTTGTTGTGAGTTTTACACGGATCTTATCGCTCATTTTGAAGAAAAAAGAGTTTTTGGGGAAAAAAAGATTTTGGTGAAAATAAGAGATTTTAACCATAGAAAGTCAAAAATATCTTTGTGGATGAGTAGATCGGTGTGTTTAGATGAAGTTTGGATGGTTTTTGGATCAAAAGGGTGAATTTTTCTAGAGAGAAAACAGGGGTGCTCGAAAATGGCGTAAAAAATCAGAAAACTGAACAGTCCCTTATATAGAATCGCGATACCAGTCGACTGGGTCTAGTTTCCAGTCGACTGGGTAGCTTTGGAAAGATGAACAGTTTTCATACCAGTCGACTGGCTTTATTAACCAGTTGACTGGGTGAACTTATAGAAAGTTACCAGCCGACTGGATTGAATTGACCAGTCGACTGTATGATAACTGATTTTCAAAAAATTGGCTCCAAACAGGGTCTACAAATACTAGACTTCTGGACAGATTTACCAGTCGTCTGGAAGAAGAGACAGAGACTTACCAGTCGACTGGGTCAAACTTACCAGTCGACTGGATGAAAGGGCAGTGACTTATCAGTGGTCTGGTATAGATCCACCAGTCAACTGGACCCTTATGAAAATTTCCAGTCTTGAAATATAGCACAAAATTTGTTTATCTATGACATCTTGAGTGAGGGAGATATTTAAACAAGAATTAATACTCTTTCACTAGATATCAAACATGCAAATGATGAATTATGAAGCAATCAGATATTCAGTTTATCATAATCCAGCAATCCCATTAACATTCTTATCTTACAGAAACTAGCTTCACCTAGAGGTTTTGTAAGAATGTCAGCTATTTGATCTTCTGAAGGAATGAATTCTAGTCTTATGTCACCTTTTTTAGCATGGTCTGTTAAGAAATGATGTCTTATTTCTATATGCTTTGTTCTAGAGTGCTAAATAGGGTTCTTGGTTAGGTTGATAGCACTAGTATTATCATAAAATATTGGAATGTTTTTGAAGTGCATGCCATAGTCTTCTAGTTGTTGTTTCATCCATAATACTTGAGCACAACAACTTCTGGCTGCAATGTATTCCGCCTCGGTGGTTGATAGTGCAACGAAATTTTGTTTCTTGGAAAACCAAGAGGTTAACATAGCTCCTAAGAATTGACATGTACCACTTGTGCTTTTTCTATCTAACCTATATCCAGCAAAATCAGCATCTGAATAACCTACAAGCTCAAAAGATGAATCTCTAGAGTACCATAATCCTATGGTTTGGGTTCCTTGTAGATATCTAAGGATTCTTTTCACTGCAACTACATGTGATTCCTTAGGATTAGCCTGAAATCTAGCACATATGCATACACTGAACATTATATCAGGTCTACTTGCAGTCAAATAAAGTGAAGCACCTATCATGCTTCTATAATATTTAGAATCTATAGTTTTACCTCCTTCATCAAGATCAAGTTTAGTAGTTATGCTCATAGGCGTTCCAAGTGGCTTTGAGTTTTCCATCCCGAACCTCTTTAGTAGGTCCTTAATGTACTTCTGTTGATTGATGAAGATGCCTTCTCTTAGTTGCTTGATTTGAAGTCCAAGGAAGTAGGTAAGTTCTCCCATCATGCTCATTTCAAATTCACCTTGCATGCACTTTGCAAACTCTTGACACATAGACTCATTAGTAGCACAAAATATAATATCATCAACATATCTTTGAACTATCAAAGTGTCATTTTTATGAGTTTTTGTGAAGAGAGTTGTGTCTATTCTACCTCTTACAAAATCATTTTCAATCAAAAATTTACTTAGTCTTTCATACCATGCTCTTGGAGCTTGCTTCAACCCATATAGAGCTTTAGAAAGCTTGTAGACATGATTTGGAAGACTAGGATTTTCAAATCCAAGAGGTTGCTCAACATAAACCTCTTCTTCTATAAAACCATTTAAAATGGAACTTTTCACATCCATTTGAAATAGCTTGAATTTATTAAAGCATGCAAAGGCTAATAACATTCGAATAGCTTCTAATCTAGCTACAGGAGCATAGGTTTCATCAAAGTCTATTCCTTCTTGTTGATTATATCCCTTAGCAACTAGTATAGCCTTATTTCTAGTTACTATACCATTTTCATCCATTTTATTTCTATATACCCATTTAGTTCCAATTATTGAATGATCTTTAGGTCTTGGAACTAGTTTCCAAACATTGTTTCTCTCAAATTGATTTATCTCTTCCTGAATTGCAATTATCTAATCATTATCTTTTTCAGCTTCTATAAATGTCTTAGGTTCTACTTGAGACAAATAACCTACAAAATTGTAAATATTTCTAATGGAAGAGCGAGTTCTTACCCCTTGTGAAGGATCACCAATCACTTGATCAATTGGATGATAATTTACATACCTCCAATCCTTGGGTAGCCTTTCTTCTTGTTGACTTGAGGATGGTTGGTCCAAATTGGGAGTTTTCATCTCTTCATTAGCTTGAGGTGAACTCCCTTTTGGGTCAACAATGGGAGTAGGAGTTTCCATTCTTGGAATAAAATCTGCATCATCTTTAAAGGAAACTTCTCTACTACTCATTGGGTTAGATTCATCAATAGTTACATGTACATATTCTTCTACCACTAGAGTTCTCTTATTGAAAACTCTATAAGCCTTACTAGTAGTTGAATATCCTAAAAATATTCCTTCATCGGTCTTGGAATCAAATTTACCCAAGTTAGTTTTATTGTTATTTAAGATGAAGCATTTACTACAAAAAGCACGAAAATAGGAAATATTGGGCTTTCTCCCTTTCCATAGTTCATATAGATTTTTATCAAGCAGAGGCCTTATCAAAATTTTATTTAATATATAGCAAGAAGTATTCACAGCTTCAGCCCAAAAGTATTTTGGTAAACTATTTTAACAAAGCATAGTTCTTGAAAATTCTTCTAGAACTCTATTTTTTCTCTCAACAACTCCATTTTGTTGAGGAGTTCTAGGAGCTGAAAAGTTGTGTTTAATTCCATTTTCATCACAAAATTTTGAAAAGTTTTGATTTTCAAATTCTTTGCCATGATCACTTCTTATGCTTGAAATACAAATTCCTTTTTCCTTTTGTACCGTTTTGCAAAATTTTTCAAATCCTTTGAAAGCTTCATCTTTGTAAGCAATAAAAATAACAAAGGTATACCTTGAATAGTCATCAACAATAACAAGAGCATATTGATGGCCACCTAGACTAATGGTACTAATTGGACCAAATAAGTCCATATGCAAAAGTTTCAAAGGTCTAGTAGTTGAAACTACATTTTTTGCTTTAAAAGAAATCCTAGTTTGTTTTCCCATTTGACAAGCATTGCATACTTTGTCTTTTTCAAAATTGATTTTAGGAAGTCCAATAACTAAATCTTTTCTTAAAACGATTTTTAGCAAGTTCATGTTTACATAACCAAGCCTTCTATGCCATAGCCATGGATTTTCACTAAAAGTAGGAAAACATTTTTAATTTTCAGAATGCAAGGATTTCAAATCAACCGTGTAGACATTTTCATGTCTATGGCCAATGAATTTGATCTTGTTGCTCTTGATATCTATAACTAGACAATGAGAGGTCTCAAATGTGACTTTGTATCCTTTGTCACATAACTGACTAAAGCTAAGTAAATTTGGCTTAAGGCCTTATACTAGCAATACATTATCTAAGGTTGAGAAATTATTACCGACTTTTCTATGCCCGAAAATCTTTATTTTAGTATTGTCTCCAATGGTCACAAGTCCACCATCTCTTAGAGTTAGCTCCTTGAATATGCTTTTATCACCGGTCATGTGCTTCGAGCATCCGCTATCAAGGTACCAACAGTTACCTTTCTCCTTGGTATGGAGGCAAATCTACATCACACAAGGATATGTGATAACACTTTTAGGTACTCTAAATTTCTTAGGTCCTTCGGGGTTAGTCCTAGAAGACACTGTTCCTTTTGGAACCTAAACTTTCTTAACAGTATATGGTGATCTATGGACATATTGATGATGCACAATCCTAGGATGATAGTAGTTAAAATTTCTAGGATATCTTACATGTGCATTCCTATAATCCTTAGGATAATAGTTCCTAGGATACATGTTTCTATGGTAAGGAGTATAAAAATGCATGTCATTTCCAGAAAATGAATGATAATGCATTCTAGGATACATGCTAGCATATGTATGCAAATTATTTCGGATGAGCATGTGCAGAATTCATATGTTGATTATGTACATGTTGGTTATTTCTAGGATGTGTATAACCATTTCTAGAGTGTGCATACATATAAGCCTGTGAATTTCTAGGTTGCTTCATTTTTGGATGAACATTTGAATTCCTAGCATTTAATGAAGGAGTGCTTTTAATCTTGCTAGGATTTCTTGAAGTAGAGGCTTCACTTACACATGAGGCTTTCATGAATAAGCTCTCTTTTGATTTTTGCTTTCCCAAAGGAGGGTATCCTACACCAGATTTTCCTCCACTTAATCTTTGGGAAGAAAGCACTTCATCAAGTTTTTATTTACTAAGCATAAGTCTTGATATAGTGCTATTTAATTCAGAAATTTTATTTTTCAAATTCTCATTTTCATCTTTGAGAAAATCTTGAGAATAATCATATAGTAAAGATGATAATTTTTCTTTTTCTTCTCTATGACTTATAATCTCTTTAGAGAGAGATGATACATCTTTCTTGAGAACAGAATTTCTAGAATCAAATTTCTTCAATTCCTCATGCATTTCATTTATTACTTCTAGCAATTTGTCACTACTACTCACAATATTATTTTTAGAAGAAGGAGAAGATGTTACCTCACTTTCATCGTCGATTGCCATCAAACAAAGGTTGGCAATTTTCTCATATCCGATTTTTTTGTCTGATGACTCATCTTCTTCGTCACCACTCCAGGTAGTTGCTACCATAGCTTTCTTTTTAAAGCCCTTGTATGGTTTGTTTGAAACTGGACAATCAGCTCTAATGTGACCGGGCTTCTTGCAGCCATAGCACATAAGCGGTTCCCTTTTCGGAGTGGGATCTTTTGTGTAAGGTTTCTTGTTTTTCTTCAAGAACCTGTGAAATCGTTTGGTGATCAATGCCATTTCACCATCTTCCTCGCTGCTCTCAGCTTCTTTTTCTGATTCCATTTCTTTGCTGCTCGTAGAAGCTTTGAGAGTAATATACTTTTTCTTCTTCTCATCATTATTGACGATGGGAGTCATTTCTTCCATCTCATACGTCAATAATGACCCAAGTAGTGTCTCAACATCTAGTTTGTCAAGATTTTTGGCCTCCTGTATGGCTGTCCTCTTTGGTTTCCATTCTGGTGGCAGAGATCTCAAGATTTTTCTGGTTAGTTCAACCTCCTCAATATTCTTACCAAGCAGTTTTAAACCATTTATAATAGTGGTGAACCGTGAGTGCATTTCAGAAATAGTTTCGTCAAGATACATTTTAAATGATTCATACTCAGAAATTAGCATGTAAATTTTTGACTTTTTTACTTCACTAGTTCCTTCATATGTGACTTGTAATTTGTCCTATATCTCTTTAGCAGAAACGCATGCAGATATTTTATTATATTCAAAAATATCTAATGCACAATGTAACATACTTGTTGCTCTGCTATTGAGAGACATCATTTTACAATCCTCGTCAGTGTACTCAGTTTTTAGTTTAGGCATTGTATGAAGAGTCTCTCCAATAACTATTTCTTTTGAAGGAATTCTAGGTCCTTCTTCTATGATTCTCCATAGATTGTAATCTTGTCCTTCGACAAAGATTTTCATTCTATTTTTCCAATAGTTATAAATGGAGTCATTGAACAAAGGTGGTCTAGTATAAGAGTGTCCCTCAGAGTAGCTATTTGCTGCCATTGGATCAACTCAAGGATTTTAAGCTTAAATATGAGAACAAAGCTCTGATACCAATTGTAGATCGAGGTTTCAACCCAAGGGGGGGTGAATTAGGTTTTCAAAACTTTTTTTCGGAATTAATACAAGTTTATAAAAATGAATAAGCAGCAAACAATTAAAACAAGTAATGTGCTGTAAATAAAGAGTTTAGAGAGAAGTGGATGCAAACTCAGATTATAGTGGTTCGGCCATATCGGATTCGTTCCGACCCTACGTCCACTCTCTTCAAGGAACTCCTTGAAGTAATCCACTAAGTAACTTAGTCATACAACTTTCCCGGTGTTGTACAAACCTTACAATCCCTTCCTCTCGGAAGCTATCCCCTTCCCCTCGGAAGTAATCCCCTTCCTTTCGGAAGTAATCCCTTTACAAAGATGATGTAAAGTAAATAGTAGAGAAACAGCTAATGGAAGCTTATACAACTGAATAATGTCTCTCTTTCAAAGTAAACTTGAAGAATGGCTCAATAAGAATATTTCAAAACTTTTTGTGTTTCAAGAGTATAAAAACTTGATTGTGTGAGATCAACTCTTTTTAAATGCATGCAGCTTGTTATTGAATGCTTAAATGAATGGGTTTATATAGCAATCAATTAATATGGCCGTTAGGACTTTAATTTGAAAAAGATTTGCTTTAAAATGTTCAGATTTGGGGTCCAACGGTCATATTTTTGAATTACCAGTCGACTGGGTCGTGATACCAGTCGACTGGGTTCACTTGGAAAAATCACGTTTTTCAGACCTTCTGGGTATCCAGTCGACTGGGGACTTACTGTCTGTTTTACTAGTCGACTGGTATGAATTACCTAGTCGACTGGAGACATACTGTCTCATATACCAGTCGACTGGGTTGTCTTCCAACCCAGTTTTTCTATTTTAATTTAAAATGTTCATTTTAAAACGATTGGTTTATAAAACCTTTTTTTTTGTTCGAGCCATTGAACAAGCTATTACAGTGTATAAGTGAGACTTACATTGGTTCTAAAACCTTAGACCTATATAAGTTCTTTAGTCTTCACATCATACTTTGATTCGGTTTGAGTTCTTGAACTTTGATCCTTGGTTGAATGCTTTTGTTGCTTACTACACTTAGTTAGTATAATAACAATTGTGTTTTGTCATCATTAAAATACGGGTGAGGGTCAACATCTACCTTTGTCTAAGTGTTTCCAAAACCTGAACCATTGTGCAGAGACCTTCGGGATCCAAACTCATCTTGAGTCATCAATTAACCAACTCTAATCTTAAGTAATTTAAGGCAATGATTGAACTTACTTAGAGGTAGAACTTTAGTACCTAAGTCCACAGGATTTTCTTCCATGGCAACCTTGTCCACATGGATGCATCCTTTCGTAACATTTTCCCGAATGAAATGATACCGAACATCCATAGCTTTGTCCTCTCATGGAACACTGGATTTTTACACAAGTGGAAAGCACTTTGACTATCTGAAAATACCACAACTTGCTCATCCAGTACCTTCAACTCTTCAGGCAACTCTTTGCACCATATAGCTTCCTTAATGGCCTCCGTAGCTGCTATGTACTCAGCCTCGGTTGTTAAGAGTGCTACCACTGGCTACAACTGAGCCTTCCAACTTACACAACATCCATTTAAGTTGAAGAAGTAGGAGGTAATCAATCTCCTTTTATCCCGGTCTGCTCCATAGTCTGAATCTACAAAACCTTCAAAGCAGATGGCATTACCCCTCTTCTCATACACCAGCTCTACTTCTGGGCTTCCCTTCAAATACCTCAGCAACCACTTCATCCTAAGTCAATGCTCCTTTCTGGGATTACTCATAAACCTGCAGAACACTCATTGCATGAGCAATGTCGGGTCTAGTGTTTCCCATAGTGTACATAACAGAACCAACAGCACTAGAGTAAAGGACTTTCTCCATTTCCTTCTTCTCTGCCTCCGATCTTGGACATTGATCGCTGGATAATTTGAAATGACTAGTAAGAGGAACCTTCGCTGGTTTGCTATCTTCCATAGAGAATTTAGATATCATCTTCTCTATGTAGGAAGTTTGAGAGATCTTCAATCTATTTCTCTCCCTTTCTCAGATGATACACATCCCAAGGATCTTTTATGCATGGCCAAGATCCTTCATCTCAAACTCCTCACTGAGTTGAGCCTTCAATTTATTTATCCTCTCCATGCTGCTCCCAACCAGCAATATGTCATCAACATAAATGAGGATGATCACCATTTCCTCAATCTTTTGCCCCTTATAGTACAAGCATAAATCATAGTAGCTCCTCATGAAACCCAAGTTGATTATAGAGAAATCAAACCTCTTGTTCCATTGCCGAGGTGATTGCTTCAGGACATAGAGAGACGTCTTCAATTTGCACACTAACTCTCTCTACCTTCCTTCCTCATAACCTTCGGGTTGTCTCGTGAAAATGGTCTCATCGAGATCTCCTTGTAAGAATGCTGTCTTCACATCTATTTGCTCAATTTCCTAATCAAATTGGACCACCAATGCTAACACTATCCGGATAGTCTTGTACTTCACAACTGGTGAGAATATTTCGGTGAAATCTATGCCCTCTTTTTGTGTGAACCCCTTCGCCACCAGCCTAGCTTTATACCGGACTTCATCCCCTGGAGTATTCCCTTCTTTGATCTTATAGAGCCATCTATAATCCATAACTCTTTGTTTTTCAAGTTTGGGCACCAACTCTCAAGAGTTGTTCTTCATCAAAGACTCAATTTCTTCCTCCATAGCCAGCTGCCACTTTGATGAATTCTTACACTCCATGGCATCCAAGTAAGTTTCTGGTTCAACCTCTCCTTCTTTCCAAGGAGCTGCTGCATCTGCAGCATTTGCAAACCCATATCTCAAGGGTGGTTTAACCACTCTCCTTTCTCGGTCTCTTATGAGCTGGTAGTCATTTACTGCATCAACCTCTTCTTGTTCAGCTTCTTCTTTAGTTTCTTGAGCATGGCCTTCATCTAAGGGCTCTACCTGGTCTAAACCCTCTTGCCTCTTTTGCTCTACCTGAACTGGGTTCTCCTTGATGCGATGCTCCACAAATTTCAGTTTGGTTTGCTCACTAGCCCATGCAGGGTTAGTTTTCTCCAAGTTGGGAAATAAAAATTCATTAAAGATAACATCCCTACTTATGATCAGTTTCATGCCCTTCTTTTCTAAGGACCACAACCTATATCCCTTAACCCCATCATCATATCCTAGAAATACACATTTTCTAGATCTAGGGTCAAGTTTATCCTCCTTTTCATGTGCATATGCTGCACACCCAAAAGTCCTAAGGTTGTTTAACTCAGGGAGTTTTCCACTCTACATCTCCATGGGAGTCTTGAGCTCTAAAGCTCTAGAGGGTGATCTATTTATCAAGTATGCAGCTGTAGCCACAGCTTCTCCCCAAAAATATTTTGGTAACCCGGATCCTATTAACATGCACCTAACCTTCTCCATAAGGGTTCTATTCATTCTTTCAGCAACTCCACTTTGCTGAGGGATTTCCACAACCGTCCTATATCTTAGAATACCATTTAACCTACAGAATTGATCAAGTTCTTGGTTAAAAATTTCTAAGCCATTATCGGTTCTTATCCCTTTAACTACTTTACCCATTTGAGTCTCCACCAGCCCTTTCCACACCACTAATTTATTGAAGGCATCCGATTTATTTCTAAGCAAATAAACCCACACTCTTCTTGAATATTCATCAATTAAAGACATAAAGTAAAAGTTACCTCCCTGTGTTGGTGTCCTTGCTGGTCCCCAAAGATCCGCATGAATGTAGTCAAGAATCTCTTTGGACTTGTGCACTCCGATGTTGAAGCTGACTCGGTGTTGCTTCCCAAGAATGCAACTCTCACAAAAATCTAGTTTTTCTACTTTGTCACCACTATGCCCTTTTCGCTCATGTGTCCCAAATGAGTGTGCCAAAGGGCTGCCTTGTCCATCTCAACCATCAAGCTTGCTGCTTGATCATTGATTTCTATCTCTCCGATCATCTCATAGAGTCCATCGTTTCTTGTTGCCTTGATCACTACCAAAGATCCCTTAGCCACCTTGATCTTTCCTCCTTTTACTTTGCATGTATACCCGATGGAATCTAGCTGCCCCAATGAGATCAAATTTCTCTTCAAATCTGGAAGATATCTTACATTTCATAGCAGCCTGGTCATTCCATCAAACATCCTCAATTGGATGTCTCATATGCTTCTCACTTGGCAAGAATTATCATTCCCCAAGAAGACCCTTCCATCATTGATCTCTTTAAAATTCTTGAACCATTCCTTGTGAGGGCACATATGATAAGTGCACCCAGAATCAAGAATCCACTTTTTGCTGCCTTGCCCCTTGCTCACACCCGAGCACAAAATAAGAACATCATCACCTTGCTGTTCTCCCATGGCAACCGAAGCCTCTCCATTGTTGGTATGGCTTCTCCTCTCATCCCATAGCCTCTTATTGTAATCTTTCTTGAAACGGCCCTCCTTGTTGCAGTAGAAGCGTCTCCTTCCTCTTCCAAGTCTTGTTTTGGAATGAGATCTCCCATGGCTCTCTCCTCTACCTTTGTCCCAGTAGTAGCCATTGTTGCTACTGCCATTACGAGTTGCTGGCCTTCCTCTTATGAACAACCTATCTCCACTTGATGTCTCCTTCATCTTGGCCTTGAAATCATGTACCCTTATGGCATTGATCACAATCTCCTTTGTCAAAGTATCCCTTCCATACTCAATGGCATTAATCAAGTTATCAAAGCAATCAGGAAGAGAATTTAACGAAATGACAGCCAATTGTTCATCAGGAAAAATAATGCTACAGCTATTCAAATCTTGAACTAGCTTATTAAAGACATCAAGTTATCTTGCAACTCTTTACTAGGGTCCATTTTAAAAGCAAAGATTCTTTTAAGAAGATAAATCTTGTTAGGAAGAGTTTTGGTAAGAAACAACTCATCTAGTTTCTTCTATATGACAGCCGGATCCTCCAAGTCTCCGCAGTCCCTTGTGACACAAACCGACATGTGCAAGAAAATGGTGCTGTAAGCCATCTTCTTCATCTCGGTCTGCTGGTCCTCCATGACACTTGCTGGAAAAGCATCATCTTCTCCAATAGCCAAGTCCACTTTCTATTGCATTAGAACAGCCTTGATCTTCCGCTTCCAAAGGGCAAAGTCTCCCTTTCCATCAAACTTCTCTACACAGAAATTTGAAGCCATCTTTTGCGGCCAAGATCCTAGATTTATGCACTACCCACAAATGCTTTCTTCAACCTCAAGAACACAGATCGAAGATGGATCTTAACACCGTTCTTGAATCAACCTTCAAGAACACGACTGGATCTTGATCTTTACACCGTTCTTGAATCACCTAAGAAGTTGATCTTCGAATCTTGGAGTCTTGGCTCCGTCACCTTCTTGTTCTTGCTCCGATACCCAGCTGTACAGCTCTAATACCACTATCCAAAGCTTTGATACCACTGTTGGAAATCACCTTGACAAGATGCCCAGATGGTGATCTTCCAAACACCCAAGTCTAGAATGACTTGTAGAAAGAAATACAGCAATTGAACACATGAACAGAAAATCAAAGAAAGAAAGAAGACAAGCAATTTGTTATCGAAGTTTAGCAATGTGCCTACATCCCCGTGAGTTCCTCTGAACTCTCTGCACTAAATCAAATGGTTCTTATAAGTTACAGTAATCCCCTTCAAGAAATTAAGTTCTTGAAGAAACAAGAAGAGAAGAAAGGAAGAAGATGAGAACTAACAATACTCTCTATCTAATCTAGACTTCTCCATCTTTTACAACCAGCCTCACTACAAAGAGTCCCTTTTATGTTTGTCACTCTTACACAATTCTCTCTATGTGTTTACAATTGATCTCACAATGTCACAAACTTGTGTGTTTCTAATATGTTGAAAAATGAGGGTAGGAAACCCCTTTTATAGCCTTTCACTTCTTGGACATTCTTGTGAATCAATGTCCTCCCTTTGATCATGATCTCCTATAAATCTTAGCCCTTTATCATTCTCCAAGTTGTGCTGTGCATTTTGGTGTTGCGCACACACACTTAAGAGGGTCCTAAAGCATGCTGCCTATGTGTGCAGCAATGTTCCTGGGCGGTGCAGTGCTAGGCGTGCGTGCTGTGACGCTGGTGCACACCTAATGGTGTGCATACTGGGCGTGCATGCTGCGCCCAGAGCTGATGACGCTCCCTTCTGCTGCTGTGCGCACACTCTTCTGCCTGTGTGCAGAAGTGCACACACTAGTGCGTATGGTCTTCCCTTGCTCCAAATTGATGCACACACATGTGTGCAATCTTCTAACTTGCTGAACTTTAGTCCTCCACCTTTGGTTTAGACTTTAACTATATTTGAGCCATGGTTGGACATGTGCAAACCTTAGACAAATACCAACATCAACAAATGTGTATAACTAAGTTCTTTTAAAAGAAAGGTAAGGATAAAATATTTTTAGGCTCATTAAGGTGAGTAAATGGGCTTTTGAAAGAAACAAGGCTCAAATTCTTTTTCAAGAAAAAGACTCAAACAGGTGACTAGTGATGAATATAGCAAGGTTAAGTTCGAAAGGCTCAAACGGTCCAAAAATGGCCTATATCATATCTTAAGTAATGTACATTCTAGGAATTCGCCTCAAGTGATTATTAAATAAGTTCTAGAGCTTGTCGAGACCGCAAAAGTATTCACAAAACAATCATACATAAAACTTCTCTAAATGTTTTAGACTAATCATACAATCTTACTACAAACTAGAGTCTCAAACCAAATGAAGATTGACACTTAAATTAATTTCAAATCGAAGCAAGATTTAACTACTTCTAAACGCTATATGCTATCTCAATTAGGCTCATATCATTGACATGTGAATTAACTCTAAGGCTAACATAAAGCATGCTAAAAACAAACAAAAAGGAAAATGACACCAAGCAGTTTAAAGAAAAATATGAAAAACAGGAATATGTTTCCTCCTTTCCATCGCCCCTAACTTAAAAAAAGCATTGTCCTCAATGTGAAAGAAAAAGTTAAGGAAACTCCCTTTGTAAACAGAAGTGCATAGAAGCTGAAAATTGTGCACCACCATTTGAACTGCTTCGTATATTTGTCCCTGAAAAAGAAATACGAAAGCAAAACTGGAAAACAGCAAAATAATAATAATAAACAAGAAAAATAAATATGAAAAACAAAACAAAAATAAATAAATAAATATGTTATGGGTTGTCTCCCATAAGCGCTAAGTTTTATGTATTCAGCCAGACACTGCACCACTCTCACTGCTGGCCTCATTGTGGTGCTGAAGATGAGGCTTCATACTTAGTGGCCTCAGTGCTAGTCTTTTGGCAAGGAATACTTAAAGTCCACCACATGTGGCTCGAGTGTTCTTGGTGTTGCTCATTTACTATCAACAGTAGGGTATTTGATTCCCGCATCCATGTGACTTCTCTTAAGCAACTCCTCAAAGTATGGTTGCCAAGATTTCTTCATAAATTCCTATGGCTTATCAAAAACATCAACAACATTAATGGCATGGAGATAAACTGAAGAATCATTGAATTCAAAATTATTAGGAATGAATTCCGAAGAGTTAAAATTATCTTTGATGTACTCATCCTCTTCATGTGGCTGCCATGAGACTCGAAAAACATTTACCTCTAGAATCCTATTTCCAAATGAGAATGTTATTAGGCCATTTCTATAATTAATGAGGGCATTGGAGGTGGCAAACAATGGTCTTCCAAGTATCAAAGGAATTTTTGACTCCGTGTTTACAGTAGAAAGAATATCTAAAACCAAAAAATCAACAAGATAGTAGAAATTATCAATTTGCAACAAAACATCTTCTACAATACCTCTTGGTTTTCTTACCGATCTATTCGCTAATTGAAGTACCATGGAGGTTGGTTTGATCTCATCTAGACTGAGCTGTAAGTACATCAAGTATGGCATGAGGTTCACACTAACACCCAAATCTAGCAATACTTGGCCACAAGATTTGTTTCGAATTTGGTAAGCCATCGTTGGACAGCCCAGATCTTTATATTTGGGTGGTGTCTTGTTGTTAATTACTGCACTTGCTTGCTCCATTAAGAATGTTGTCTTCTTAACATTGTGCCTCTTCTTGAGTGTGCATAGATCCTTGATGACTTTAGCATAGTTGGGAATCTGTTTTATGACATGAAGAAGAGGAAGAGGATGATTAATTTTAACATGCTGAAGTTGTTCAAGAATCTCACCTTTTAATGCTGTATTTATCTCCTTAGGTTTAAGGAGTGCTTGAGAGAAAGGCACCGGTGGAGAATAATCATCATAGGCCTTTTGTTCCTTGGGGGTTTTATCCTTGTTGCACACAGTGTTAGGATTCAGGATTGATGGTAGAGGGGGTCCATCAATTTTCTTACCGCTGCGAGTGATTATGGCATTAACCTCTCTAACATTTTGATTTTCAAGGTTGGAAGTTTGTGCCATATGTTATCCCCTTGGATTAGGTTGTGGCTGTGAAGGAAAATGACCTTGCTCTTGAATCGTCAAGAAACTAGTCAACTTGGTGAGTTGGCTCTTTATTACCTTTTGTTCCTCTTTGATCGCTTGTTGTTCCTCTAACAACCGTTGATTTATTTTTCCTTGATCTTCCACACTCTTGGCATGTAACTGCATAAATGACTTAAACATATCTTCCAAAGGTAAAGATTGTTAAGGTGCATTAGATGAGGTTGTTTCCGGTTGCCATTGGGTACTAGAATGGGCAGGGGGTTGCATATTGGATTTTCAACTAAAATTAGGGTGATTCTTCCAACCAGGATTGTAGGTGTTAGAGTAGGGTGAGTGTGGTTTCCCTAAGGGTATACCTATAGCATTACACTCTTCCTTCATCTCAAAATAAACTGGATAATCCTTAGGTAAATGATCTACCCCATTACACATGAAACAAAGCTCATAGGACTCTACCCTAGCAACCGGTTCAGGGGCCCTAGCATTTATGGTTTTTAAGGTTTCAATTTCCTTAGTTAGGGCCTCTAAACGGGTTTTAAGGTTATCCTCTTCCTTAAGTTGATAAATCCCAGCGGATTAGTTTTTCCTAGTGCTTTCCATGGCATTTGGTCATGTCTAAGTGTGGGCTTTTTCCTATAGGTCATCTAGGAAATCTATGGCTTGGTCGAGATCTTTTTGAAGAAAATCCCCATTGCACATCAATTCTATGAATTTTCTTTCCCTACTTAGAAGTCTATCATAGAAGTAGCTAACTACCCGCCAACTCTCATACTTGATAAAAGAATTCAACAAGTCCTTGAAACGTTCCCAAACTTGATAAAATGTTTCGCTCTCTTTTTGTGCAAAGTTTGAGATTTGTCTCTTGAGGTTTTTGGTCTTATGGGTTGGGAAGTGCTTTTGGAAGAAAACTCATATCATCTCATCCCAACTACCTATAGACCTAGGCCTTAACGAGTACAGCCAAATTTTGGCTTTTTCCTTAAGTAAAAAGGGGAAAAACCTAAGTTTGACGGTGTCTAACATATCAGCCCTACCTTGAAAGGTGGCTACCACACCCTCAAATTCCCTAATATGGATATAGGGGTTTTTATTCTCAAATCTATGGAAGGTTGGTAGCAATTAGATCATGCCCGGCTTAAAATCAGGTTGTTGAACATTAGGGGGGAACATGATACAAGATGGTGTGGCTGTTCAGCTAGGATGTAAGTAGTCTTTAAGTGTCCTAGCAACATTCTCATTGTTATTTTCGGCCATGTTAATAAAATCCTCTAAATTCTCACTTGGGTGTGAACTATGGTTAGATCTAAGCGAGGTTTCACTAATGGATGTGGAAGGAGAGTGTAACTCTATTTCAGGTCTTTTAATGAATCTACCTCACGAACCTCTCGGTCTAAGCATACACCAAAGGGATTAGACGGAAACAAATAAAACAGAAAAAAAATCAAAATAAAAATAAAATCAAAAAAATCAAAACGAAGAGCAAAGAATGATATTACCGTCTTATCTCAAAGTTGATAATCTTCCTTGGTTGTAAGCGCGTCTCCCCGACAACAGCGCCAAAATTTGATTACGCTCAAAAAGTTACGCAGTAGTTGTAGCACAGCTTTGGGGTGTCGATTCCACAGGGAAACAAGTTAACTATAAGGAAAAGTGTAAACTTTAATACGAAACGATAAAATCCAAATAAGTAAATCTGAGTTTTGATAGTAAAGTATTATGAGGAAATTGTGTATTTGTAATGAAGAATATAATAAGGAAACAACAAGGTTCCGGGAATCCTCCCTAGGTTCGTTGCCTTATTTCAATCTCGATTCAGTTGGTTTTATCTCGATTGCAAGTTTCACATCCCAAACAAGCAATCGGTGTATATTCAATTAAAGCAAATGTAAACCCTAATGTAATTGTTATGAAGTGTCTTTAATTTCGATTCAAGCACACATGACCTATCCTAGAGATTTATCAAGAAGTGACAATATATCTCAATTACAATATTGCAGTAATGGACAAACCTAAAAGATAAATCTATCGGACTAAATCACATCCAAACAACTTGACATAAGAAGAGTATGACTAGACTTATATAGAGAAGAAGCATGCAATCACCAGATTAAGAAAATCTAAAATAAGAAGAACACAAGGCACAGCTGTCACATGAACCTAAATTCTTCTCGTTTAATCAAAGAATACTCATAAACAATGTTTTGATAATAAATCCAAATCACAACTGAATTAAGAAAGGAAAATAAGAACAACTACACCTAGGGTTTCATTCCTTCGCCTTGCTTGGAGATTAGTTGGCCATAGGGGAGAGTGTGGCAGCCTCCATTGAGTTTTCCAGCCTTTTATTGATTCTTTAATGAATGATGAATGTCTAATATTAAACCCTAAGTGGTCTATTTATAATACATAAGGTCCAAGGGTGTTTTAGGGTTTAAAAAATCATTAAAACCCTAATTAAGTCGTAACTCGAAAACAGGGGTTCAAGCTCGCGTCGCGGCTCACACTAATCCAGGCCGTGGCTTAGCCTTTTCCTTGTTTTCTTCACTTTCTGGAGGCCGCGGCCCAGCCTAATCCAGGCCACGACACACATTGGTGCTCTTCTGGAGGCCTGACCTTTGTCTACTAAGACTGCCATAACTTTCTCTAGAAAAATCATTTTTACGAGCTATAAAATTCTCCAGAAAATAGACTTTCGGATCTTTCTAAGCATATATGGTTCATCTCCTGGTTCTTCTTGCATCAATACAGTTTAATTTGCAAAAATGATTGATTTGTACAGACAATTCTGGAAATTTAGTGAAACTCCTTTCCAAGTGCTTGTGAACCTTCACTCCGGTGTTCATCGAGTCATTGTGCTTCAAGCAATGATAGCTTTTCCATCTCTTTTGAACTTAAAGTACCTGAAAATGCATCGAAATATATCAATGGTCCAAGAATGACAATTTAGAGTTGTTAAGGTATAAAAGTACAATTTAAACCTAGATTAACCCTAAAATGCTAACAATTAAGTACTGTAAAGATGCATTTTATGACTCTCATCAAGAATCAAGGGAAAGGAACCACTAGAGGGCATAGCCAATGAGGGTTATTTGGAAGGGTTGTGGGATAAGTATTTTGGATATTCTAGTCAAATACATAGGTCCAAAATACAACTTTATGTGCTTATTAGGATTGCTAATGCCTTCAAACTTGCCAAGGTCAGGATCTTGAACTTAAGAGGCAGTTGCCCCTCAAGTGTGAGTCTCTATTTCAAGTAAATAGTCCTCAGTGCCTCGGGCTTTCTTCAAGATTATCTTATCTTCTCCATCTCATATCTGACTTGATTCAAATGTCTGGATTCATCCTTGGCGTATTCTTGGGAACCTTGGTTACTTCTAGAAACTTTTCTCTCTCACTGTCATTATAGTAGTCATTCTCATCCTTAACCACTATAATCTCTCTAGAAATCTATCTTGATTACCCATCAGTTTACCCATCATCTCCTCAAACTTGATCTTAGTACCATGATTTTCTCCCATGGTGGTGTCTTGAGTTACTCTCATTAGTTTTTATCCATCAACACTATTACGACCCATCCCAGATGGGCGTACCCAAGATAGAATCGTCACCTTTCAGCATTAAGCACAAAATTATATGCAACAATTCATAACTCAAAACATATTTATATTATATACACCTCAATTCATTCTTGAATAAATACAAAAAAATTTACACAAAACTAAACAAGTCCATGCATGTTTAAGTAAAAACTTAGTTACTATAAAAGAAAAGTGTTTTCTGAAGATGCCAACCATATGGACCCACCTAAACAGCAACATGTAGAACTTGTATCACAACACCCTTATCAGCCTTTCATCCTTCAACCTAAAATTTAATAAAGAGGAAGGGATGAGAGCTTTACACAGCTTAGTGGAGTCTCATTTTACTCAAAATACTTAATTTGTATACTTCAATTAATAATTTTATTTATAACTAATTTACAAGTCATTATATTTCATTTAATCATCATTTTTCAAATCATATAATATTTCTCAATTTCATTCATATACATATATCACTCATGATATCTTGTTCAACATTATCATTCCCATAAAATATAGATATCACTCATGATATCTAATTCAACATCATTCTTCTCATTACACATCACAGGATTTCACACGCATATTGATTTATCAACATCTTAATGAGAATATGAATGAATGCATATGATAATCTCCTTCTTTCTTTCCACATCTCATCACAAATCATTTTTTTTATTATCTCATCCATACCAATAACTCAAGGATGGCTATTTTCATCAATGTATGGGTATCTGTATCAGTCTCTGATACAGCTATTAGGGATGTCTCCCTATGTGTTGGCACTCTCACCTAAGGACCAATCATGGTTATGGCCCTCCTCAGACTACATCCTTCTTCTTCTGTGACCTTAGAATACATGTACAATCATATACAAGCAAGCACAAATATAACAAAATTATAATCAAATAGCTACCCCACAAAATTTCAAATCTATTATAACAATCTAGTCTATAGGATTTACACATCCTTGCAAGAATACAATTCAGAATAATTTATCATATATGATATACTCAATATTTTCATCAAATAATGTTATGAGAATTATATTTCACTTCATTCATTAAATTCATACTTATATTCTTTATTTATTCAGATTTATCATATTTAATAATATACCCTTTTATCTTTTCTCATTGATAATTCGTTTTAAGTTTTATCCACATTTCTTACTTTTTCTCCCTCACTAGAAGTAAAGTGAACTCACCTAAAAGTACCATGCATTATCCGTGAATCATTTCCTTACCTTTACCATTTTTTTTCTCAAAGTAGGGTTACTCGGACCTGCTTCTCCCACTGCATTTCCAGCTAATAAGAATATGCTTAACCATTATTATTATCTCATAACTTAGTTTTAAACCCTTATAACGGGTTATATGCATGTATGCATCTTCCAACTAGTCTCAAATTCAAAGTTTTAGTTTAGCTCTTTTCTTTTTATCTTTAATCAAACCAAACTCATTTAAGAAGAATATGAGGTTTTAAACTTTTAAAATTATGATTTCTATATGAAAAAGGACAACAATAAAAGATATTATCTTCCAAAAACTTTTGTTAGAAACTTCTTAAAATCAACTCTTTAACGTTCAAATTTAACAAACGTTTATGAAAACATCAAGTCTTTTGTATACTTCTCAAGAATTTTAGAGAAAGATAGAAAAGAGGGTTTCGAAAAAGATAAATTAATTTTTGAATGTGAAATGGCTACTTATAGTACTAAATACCCTTTCTAGTTGACTGGCATGCCTTAGTCGATTGTAGTCGATTGGTTCTTCCTAGTCAACTGGTAAGGTGCTTAGTCAACTGGGCCTTCTGACGCCATCCAAATTCCATTTTTTCTATCACTTTTATGCATTCTAACCTTTTTTTTTTAAATATATTTTGTATTCTTGTTTTAATTTTGCCTTAAACTTGAATTTTTAAATATATGTATGCATGATGATCATAAAATAAAGTAGTAGATTACCAAATTACCTCTACCCCAAGGGTAATGATCTTACATTTCTACCCACCATATAAAAATTTAATCCTTGAAACTTTCTTACAAATATCAGAAAAAATTCGAAGATATTGTTTTCTCAGGTTCCAATGTAATATCTTCAACATCTCTATTCAGCTAGAGCATTTGACCTAACGGAATAACTTTATTCTGTAAAACTTATTCTTTTGTATAAAAATTTTAGCACTTGCACAAAAGATAAGTCTTCCTGAATTTATACAGATTAACATGGAATCGACTGCGACTCATCAGTTATATATTTACGTAAAGTAGATACATGAAAACATTATGCAACTGAGCAAGTTCTAAAGATAATGTCAGTCTATAAGTCACCAGTCCAATTCTCTCAATAATTTCTTATGGCCTAATATATCGAGGACTCAACTTCCCTTTCTATCTCAAATGTAGTACTCATTTCTAAGAAGCAATCTTCAGATGTACCCAATCACCTACCTAAAACTCAAAAGGCCTTAATCTCTTGTCCACATAACTCTTTTTTCTACTATATGTTGATTTATGATGTTCTCCAATCAATTTGATCCTCTCAGTTGTTAAATCTATTAATTCTGGCCCAAAAATCTTCCTCTCTCCTACTTTTTCCCCACATACCAGAGTTTTACATCATCGATCATGCAAAGCTTCAAATGGAGCCATCCCGATACTAGCTTGGAAATGATTGTTATAGGCAAACTCTATAAGGGGTAAATAAGCATCACAAATTCCAAAAAAAAAAAAATTCATTACACATGCCCTCAGTATATCTTTTAATATTTGTATAATTCTTTCAGTCTGACCATCTATTTGGTGGTGAAAGGGAGTACTAAGTTGCAATTGAGTACCCATAACTTGTTGAAAAACTTTCAAAAACCAAGAAGTAAACCTAGCATCTCGATCCGAGAGAATACTCAATGGTAATCCATATAATTTCACTATCTCTGCGACATATAACTCAGTTAACTTATCAAGATTTTGTGTGGTTCGAATGGGAAGAAAATGAGAAGATTTTGATAACCGATCAACTATAACCCAAATGGCATCATGACTTGTTTAAGTATAGGGAAATTGTTGTGAGTTTTAAATTACTCGTAAGCGCACGAGTCGTTTGCAATATAGCGTTGTGCAAGTGCGAGGTCGAATCCACAGGGAATTGCGTTGTGAAATTATATTTTCAATCTAAACTAACTCTATTTTAACCTAGTTCCGAATTTTAAATGATATTTGCAAAATAAATTAAAACTATATTAAATTGATTTAAAAACTAATAATTAAAAGGCACTAAGGTTTCCGAATCCACCCCACCGAAGTTAAGCATACATGTTCTAAAAATATAGCCTATCAAAACATTCAATGAATCCAACTATAAGACAAAAAACAAAGAATATCCCAACTAAACCAAAAGCACCCGATGTATCCGCTCTTAACAAATCACAAAGGGAATCCAATTTAATCGAAAAGCATTCAATGTATCCATCAGATGAAACACAAAGAAAATCCAACAGACAATTTAAACTCAATCAATTATAAGATTAACTCAAATAATTGACAGAGCATTTATACTAAAAATTGTCAGATTTGTACAAGCAAATCTGAACTACTACGCCAAACAACGGCAGGGCTTCATCTTCAACCTTAGCTGAAGAGTTTAGCCACTCAAAACTATAAAACTATAATAACAAGTGCTAAACATTTAAACTAAAACAACTGAATATAAAGAAATAAATAAACAACTTTACATGGGAGAAATTCCACTCGCTGCCGGGCGGCGCTTCCCCTCGTGGTAGCAATGCCTTCGGGATCCACCAGAATGCTGACGGACGTCCACCGGTAAACACCAAAGTGGCTCAGGAATTGTACTCTGAATTATGAAGTTAGGTGGTGTTTAGATAGGGGAAGACCCGGACTAATGTGGCTTGCAAAAACGATGTGGGATACTGGCCCGAGTGCGCTCGATCGCAGTATGTTACGATCGATCGCAGATGCGCTCGATCGCGTGTCTGGTGCGCTCGATCGCGCTGGTGCGATGCACTGCAAACATTTCGATGTGGGAATGATGACCTTGCGCTCGATCATAGGCAGGTGCGCTCGATCGCACATCTCGTGCGATCGAGCGCAATGTCTCCAGAAGCTTCAAATCTCCTGAAATGCTTCATTTTCTCCACAAAGCTGTAAAAACACACAAAACACAAGAAAAACGTAAAATAAAGTAAAATACTACTAACTAAGAGCATAACAAACGTAAGTTAAGGGTCTAAAATATGCAATATTTAAGACTCATCAAATACCCCCAAACTTATATTTTGCTAGTCCCTTAGCAAAACAAAATAAAAGACTCAACGAAAAACAAAGAACATAAAGATAAAGTCATCACTCATGGTATCCAAAAATTTAAGGAGCACACATCACCATGATATTCATTCATAAGCAAGCTTAAAAAGGTAAACCCATCTTCTCAATGAATAGAAATGTTAAAATCTAATTACTTACAAAAGGCAGGATAAGGCATCACAAGCTTGAATCAGTGTAAGGTGAATTAGCATATAAAAATGAAGCTTCCAAGTAACTCTAATGTGTAAGGTCTCCATGTCTCAAGATTCACCGAATTTCCCATAAAAAATGAACGAAAAGGCATAGTCTTTTTTTTTTTTTTAATAAGGCACGGCTATGTTTAGTTCCCTTAAGCTTTCTAATTGACTCATGTAGCGAGTGTTGAGTCAATGACTCCCAAACCAGGTGGTTTTAGGGCATTAGGTGTAAAGACACCCCTAAGGACTTACTAACTCGAGTCAAAAAGGCTATGAAATTAAACCGACCTTAATATTACCAAGCAAAATTCCACCTTTTGACGTGAACACTCACTGCTTACTGAGGCAAGAGGTCCAGTTACTCAGCGAAAAGTTTATTGATAATTTTTTTTTTATATTTTCCTATGCCCAAGAGTTCATCCAATAAGTCATCCAGTTTCAGTTAAGATATGGAAAAATACACATTAAAATCACGTGTCATACCTCACATAATTTGTGCTAATGTGCTCGTGTTAGATTAGATCAAACATGTGAATTCTCAAAATGCCTAAAGTAAGTAACTAAATTTTAAAAATTTATCACCAGATCATGTGTTCAAAATGTTAAGCTCACCAATGACATCACATCACAGAAAATGTTTAGATCAACCAAAATTTCACGATAACATGAGCATGCATTTATCTCTATGACGAAAAGACAACAAATTAGGACAAAGTGTGTGATGTGTCTCCCATACCCCCAAACTTAAATTACACATTGACCCCAATGTGTGACTAATATGGAAAGAGCTGACCTAAGATATGGAGAACTATCTGGACTGGTATGGCTCATAGCATACCCCCAAACTTGAACTGAAGTACGCTTTGTCCCTGAAAAATAAAAACTGGAAAACAAAAAATACTGGAAACAAACATTAATCATAAAAATGTGAAATAATAAATAAACAAAAGAAAAGATAAGTTATGGGGTGCCTCCCATGAACGCTAAGTTTTACGTCTTCAGCCAGACTATCCCTAGAATACTACACTCAATCTGAGTAACTAGGATCCTCCAACAGTATCGTCTCAATGTCCGGACTCCTCAACTCTAAGAATGGTTTTAGCCTCTGTCCATTTACCTTGAAAGTATTACCATTCTTAGGATCCTCAATCTCAATGGCCCCATGAGGAAAAATCGATCGAATAATGAATGGGCCTGACCATCGGGATTTGAGCTTGCCTGGAAAAAGATGCAGGCGCGAATTATAAAGAAGAACTCTCTGACCCGGCTCAAAAGCTCGTCTCAAAATATTTTGGTCATGAGTCTTCTTCATTTGTGCTTTTTATGATCGGGCACACTCATATGCATCATTCCGCAGCTTCTCCAATTCATTGAGTTGGAGCTTACGTTGTGAGCCAGCCTTGGAAAGATTAAAATTTAGTTGCTTGACAGCCCAATACGCACGATGCTCTAATTCAACCGGAAGGTGACATGCCTTTCCGTATACAATGCGATAGGGAGACATGCCAATTGGCGTCTTGAAGGCTGTCCGATATGCCCACAGTGCATCCATCAATTGCAGAGACCAATCCTTTCTAGTAGGGTTCACAGTCTTTTCCAAAATATGTTTGATTTCGTGATTTGAAATTTCCACTTGACCACTCGTCTGTGGGTGATATGGGGTGGCAAATTTGTGCGTGATACAATACTTCTTCATCGACTGCTCAAAGATCTTGTTGCAAAAGTGCTTACCTCCATCACTTATGATTGCTCGAGGTGTACCAAAACGAGCAAAAATAGTGTCTTTCAAGAACTGGACCACAACTCTGTGGCCATTGGTTTTGCATGCAACGGCCTCCACCCACTTGGACAGATAGTCCACAGCAACTAGAATGTATAAGTAGCCAAAGGAGTTTGGGAATGGTCCCATGAAATCAATGCCCCACACATCAAAAATCTCAACAATCAGAATAGGGTTGAGGGGCATCATATTTCTCCTAGAAAGACTCCCTAGCTTTTGGCAACGCTCACAAGATATACAGTAGGTGTGAGAGTCCCGGAACAGGGTAGGCCAATAAAATCCATACTGCAAAATCTTTGCAGCGGTCTTTTTAGCACTAAAATGGCCTCCACATGCATGATCATGACAAAAGGCGATGACATTAGATTGGTCATGCTCAGGAATACACCGTCTAATGATCTGATCAGGACAATACTTGAACAGGTAAGGATCGTCCCAGAAAAAGTGTTTTACCATGGCCAAAAATTTTGATTTATCTTACCTCCCCCAATGCAAGCGCATGTGTCCGGTGACAAGATAGTTCACTATGTCAACAAACCATGGTGCGGGACTATGAGCAATGTGCATCAATTGCTCATCAGGAAAGGTCTCAGAAATGGGGGTGGCAGCCTCACTAAATTCCACTATCAATCTAGACAAATGGTCCGCCACCACATTTTCCAAACCTTTCTTATCCCGAATCTCAATGTCGAACTCTTGAAGTAGCAAGATCCATCGGATAAGACGAGATTTAGCATCTTTTTTAGAGAAAAGATACTTCAATGCAGCACGGTCCGAGTAGATAATGACTTTAGATCCTAACAAGTAGGATCTGAACTTGTCTAATGCAAAAACGACTGCAAGCAACTCCTTCTTAGTGGTAGAATAATTGAGTTGTGCGTCATTTAGAGTTTGACTTGCATAGTAGATAGCATGGGGAAATTTATCAACACATTGCCCCAAAACAGCTCCAACAGTATAGTCTGATGCGTCACACATAATCTCAAAAGGCATATCCCAGTTAGCTGGCTGAATAATGGGTGTGGACGTCAGAATTTTCTTCAGATCCCCAAATGCTTTCTTACAATCCTCATCAAATAGAAATGGGGCATCTTTTTGCAACAACTTGCACAAGGGCCTGGCGATCTTGCTGAAATTCTGGATAAATCGCCTATAGAAACCTGCATGGCCCAGAAAAGATCGAACCTCTTTCACCGTACGTGGGGGTGGAAGGCTGGAAATCAAATCCACCTTCTCTTTATCGACCTCAATCCCTCGATGAGATATGATATGCCCCAGTACAATTCCTTGCTTAACCATAAAATGGCACTTCTCCCAATTAAGCACCAGGTTCTTCTCCTTGCACCGTACCAAAACCAAAGAGAGACGGTGCAGGCACTCCTCAAATGTTGAATCGAAGATGGAGAAGTCGTCCATGAAAATCTCCAAGAACCGCTCTACCATGTCAGAGAATATACTAACCATGCACCGCTGAAAAGTGGCGGGTGCATTGCATAACCCAAAGGGCATGCGACGGTAGGCGAAGGTCCCAAAAGGACAGGTAAATGTCGTATTCTCCTGATCTTCGGGGTCCATGGGGACCTGGTTATATCCAGAATAACCATCCAAAAAGCAATAATACTCGTGCCCAGCCAAACACTCCACCATCTGATCAATAAATGGAAGTGGAAAGTGATCCTTCCTTGTGGCAATGTTCAGCTTACGGTAGTCTATACACACTCTCCACCCAGACTGCACACGAGTTGGCACCAACTCGTCGTCCTTATTCTTTACTACCGTTAACCCAGCTCGCTTGGGCACGACATGAATGGGGCTCACCCACTTGCTATCAGAGATGGGATAAATGATCCTTGCATCTAACAGCTTAATAACCTCTGCTCTCACAACCTCTTGTATAGCAGGGTTGAGCCTTCTTTGCGGCTCCCTCGATGGCTTAGCATCTTCCTCCAAGTGTATCCTGTGCATCACCATCGAGGGGCTGATTCCCTTAATATCCTCAATGGTCCAGCCGATAGCTTCCTTGTGCTCTCTTAAAACATCTAATAATTTCTCCTCTTGAGCCTCTCCCAAATCTGAAGCTATTATCACAGGCAAACAGTATGTTGGACCCAGGAACTTATACTTAAGATTATCCAGTAAAGGCTTAAGTTCCTTCTTTTGAGGTTCTGGTGACACCTTCTCCTCCTCCTCCTTGCTTTCTTGAGGATCAGACTCCAAAATGGCATTTACTTCCTCGAGTAACCTATCTAAACCCAAGTCCTCTCCAAAGTGAGCAAAGCATGCCTCCATGGGATCCTCAATGCTTGATTCATCCACAGAATCCTCAAGAATCTCCTCTATCAAGCATACATCTCTCATTTCATCATATTCCAGTGGTTGCCTAGTGATATCAAAAATGTTCAACTCCACTGTCATATTTCCGAAGGAGATCTTCATCACCCCTGTCCTACAATTGATTAGGGCGTTAGCCGTGGCTAAGAATGGTCGCCCTAGAATCACCAGTATTTGAATCCCTACATTCTGAACCGGCTCTGTGTCAAGCACAATAAAATCCACGGGGAAATAGAACTTATCCACTTTTATCAAAACGTCCTCAACTATCCCCCGTGGTCTTTTCACTGACCTGTCATCCAATTGAAGCGTCGTGGATGTGGGCTTCAATTCTCCTAACCCCAACTGCACATAGACTGAGTAGGGTAGAAGATTCACACTTGCCCCTAGATCCAAAAGGGCCCTCTCAATATGGCTGACTCCTATCGTGCAAGAGATGGTAGGACACCCCGGGTCCTTATACTTGATGGGTAGCTTACACTGAAGGATTGAACTGACCTGCTCGGTCAAAAATGCTTTTCTTTGGGACATTCGTCCTCCTCTTGATAGTGACCAAGTCCTTTAAAAACTTGGCATATGATGGCACTTGATGGATGGCATCCAAAAATGGGATATTGATATGGACTTGCTTGAATACCTCCAGAATTTCTTCATACTTCCCTCCTTTCTTGGGCGCCTATAATCTCTCGAGGTAGGGCGCTCTAGGTACAAACGACCTAGGAGGGTCTTTCTCAGTAGGTGTGGCTGTAGATGACTCAGCATCTCTCTTCTCTGTGTTGCCACTCCCTTGCCCTTGCTGCATAGCAGGGCTCTCTTCCACTCGATTGTCCACTTGTCTCCCAGACCTCAGTGTGACAATCGACTGTACTTGTTCCTCCCCGTGCGTAGGAGTTGATGAACTCTCAACCATAAATTGTCCTTTTGGGTTTTGCACGGGCTGACTAGGGAGCTTTCCTTTCTCTCTCTCACCCAAGTGACTTGCAATTTGCCCTATTTGACTCTCCAGCTTGGCAATTGCTTAGGTGTTTACCATTGTTGCACTCCTTACATCGCTCATATTTTGGTTAGTCGCCTTCATGAATTCCTTAAGGGTGTCCTCTAGCGACTGTGAAACTAGCGCTGGTGTTTGAGCGGGTGCATGGTAAGCAGGTGAAGGTGCTGGATGGGCAGAACGACCATGATTAGGAATTTGTGGGGCAAATCCGGGAGGATATTGATTTTGAGCATGATGAGAGGATCCTCCCTGATTCATTGGTTGGTTCTGCCTCCATGAAAAATTTGGGTGGTTCCGCCACCCTGGATTGTACGTCTCGGAGTACGATCCATTTGACTGCCTTCGAAAGTCATTGAAAGCATTTACTTGTTCCATAGGATACTTGGCACAAGCCGGCATTGATGGGCAATTCTGTGCTAGATGCATGGGACTAGCATAGATGGAACAGCTTTCAACATTGAATGTGTTGGCAGCATTGATGGATTGGCTCACAGTGAGAGCGTCAATCTTCTTGGTGAGGGCATCTAACTTTATCCTCAAATCACCGTCCTCTCTGACCTCATAGATTCCTCCCCTCTTAGGAGCACGAATGGACTTATCTCGACAGCTTGAAAAATCCCACTGCTGTGAGTTGTCGGACAACTTGTCCAACGCTATATATGCTTCGTCTCCCGTCAGACTCAAGAATGCCCCCCCATTCATAGACTCGATCATGCTACGGTTGGGTTGAGTCAACCCTTGGTAGAAGAATTGAACGAGTCTCCACTTCTCATATCCATGTGGAGGGCATCTGATCAGTAACTCTTTAAAGCGCTCCCAGCTTTCAAAGAACTTCTCATCCTCGTCCTGAGTGAAAGAGCTAATCTCCTTTCGGCACTCATTCACTCTAGACATTGGGAAAAACTTATGATAAAATTTGCTAAGCAGGTTTTCCCAAGATGTAATAGACCCGGACGTGTTGGAGTCCAACCACGCCCTAGCTCTATCGTGAAGGGACAAAGGGAAGAGTCGAAGATGGACTGACTCATCAGAGAAGTTCTGGAATTTGAATGTAGCACAAATGTCTTTGAACTTCTTCACATGACTATAAGGATTTTCAATATCTAAGCCATGGAATGAGGGTAGGAGTTGGATAACATGTGGCTTCAAATCAAAGTGTGTGGCATTGGTTGGTGGCAACACTATGCAGGAAGATGAGTTAGTCGCAACGGGTGCGAACAAATCCCTAAGGGATGTAGTGGAGTCCACGTTCCAAGCTCTAGGTTGCTCTATATGTTCAGGATGATTAAAATTTTCTCCCATCTCAACAGTCTCTCTCTCAACTAGTGCTCTTTTCTGCCTCCTAAGAGTTCTTTCTAAGTCGGGATCTAAATGTGTCAAATCTAAGTTCAAGGATCTCCGACCAAGCATACACTAACAGAAAAATAATGAGATACTAACCAGCAGAAGCAACAGAATAAAGCAAACACAAAACTCAAATTTTTTTTTTTAAAATTAAATTAACTAGTAGAAAAATAAAATCAATTCAGACAAAAAATTTTCACAAACCAAACAATTCCCCGGCAACGACGCCAAAAACTTGTTGTGAGTTTTAAATTACTCGCAAGCGCACGAGTCGTTTGTAATATAGCGTTGTGCAAGTGCGAGGTCGAATCCACAGGGAATTGCGTTGTGAAATTATATTTTCAATCTAAACTAACTCTATTTTAACCTAGTTCCGAATTTTAAATGATATTTGCAAAATAAATTAAAACTAAATTAAATTGATTTAAAAACTAATAAATAAAAGGCACTAAGGTTTCCGAATCCACCCCACCGAAGTTAAGCATACATGTTCTAAAAATATAGCCTATCAAAACATTCAATGAATCCAACTATAAGACAAAAAACAAAGAATATCCCAACTAAACCAAAAGCACCCGATGTATCCGCTCTTAACAAATCACAAAGGGAATCCAATTTAATCGAAAAACATTCAATGTATCCATCAGATGAAACACAAAGAAAATCCAACAGACAATTTAAACTCAATCAATTATAAGATTAACTCAAATAATTGACAGAACATTTATACTAAAAATTGTCAGATTTGTACAAGCAAATCTGAACTACTACGCCAAACAACAGCAGGGCTTCATCTTCAACCTTAGCTAAAGAGTCTAGCCACTCATAACTATAAAACTATAATAACAAGTGCTAAACATTTAAACTAAAACAACTAAATATAAAGAAATAAATAAACAACTTTACATGGGAGAAATTCCACTCGCTGCCGGGCGGCGCTTCCCCTCGTGGTAGCAATGCCTTCGGGATCCACCAGAATGCTGACGGACGTCCACCAGTAAACACCAAAGTGGCTCAGGAATTGTACTCTGAATTATGAAGTCAGGTGGTGTTTATATAGGGGAAGACCCAGACTAATGTGGCTTGCAAAAACGATGTGGGATACTGGCCCGAGTGCGCTCGATCGCAGTATGTTGCGCTCGATCGCGTGTCTGGTGCGCTCGATCGCGCTGGTGCGATGCACTGCAAACATTTCGATGTGGGACTGATGACCTTGCGCTCGATCATAGGCATGTGCGCTCGAGCGCAATGTCTCCAGAAGCTTCAAATCTCCTGAAATGCTTCATTTTCTCCACAAAGCTGTAAAAACACACAAAACACAAGAAAAACGTAAAATAAAGTAAAATACTACTAACTAAGAGCATAACAAATGTAAGTTAAGGGTCTAAAATATTCAATATTTAAGACTCATCAGAAATCATGTAACAAAATCCATAGTCACATTTTCCCAAGGCCACTCAGGCACGTGAAGATGTTGTAGTAAACCTATTGGATATCTATTCTCTGATTTCATGTTGACAATCCAAAAACCAAGAATTATATTCTACTAAATCTCTCTTTAACTTGGCCACCAATAATTTTGCTTCAGTCCCCTATATATTCTATTATTCCCTGGGTGCATTGAGTAAGTAGTGTCATGAGCCTCTCTTAAAATTTCCTGTCTCAACTTCATATCATTTGGAACATATATCGGCCTTCCCTTGATGATAATGAATAGTACAGTCATAATCACTAATTAATTCAATCCATCGTCTTTATCTCAAATTCAACTCCTTTTGAGTGGATAAATAAGTAAGACTCTTATGATATGTATACATCTCACAAGTAGCTCTATATAAATGGTGTCTTCATATTTTTAAAGCAAAAACTATAACAACCAACTCCAAATCATGGGTAGGATAGTTTCTCTCATGGGTTTTCAATTGTTTAGAAGCATATATGTTGTACGTTTATCTACCTAAATAAATAAGCAAATAATCATACAGTTTTACTTGCAAATGCACAAGGTCAATGGTAGCATAGTGTGCAAGTGTGAGATCATCTCCACAGGGATTGGTGAATTTTGATTTAGAATTAGTTTCACAGAGTAAAAATATATGGGAATAAATATTGAGTTTGGACAATAATGATAAAGACGTAGGGATTTAGTATCCACAACTAATCATGCTGCTCCAACAAAACAATATGCCAGTGCTCTACTCATGCTATGAATACCTACTGGTTGTCAACCTAAGGGCTTGGTCCACTCCTTAGGCTATAGATTTCCCTAAGCAACGAGTTAGGCCTAGTGTATACTCTAACTCTTTTCTCTCTTAAGGGATTCAGCATGGTGTATACTGAGTTGTTTCTTAAGTCTGTGGAAATCGACAACCACACGGGGCCTAGGGTTTGTTCCACTCCCGGTTTCCTATGTTGATTAACCCAAGAATCAGGCGTGGATATCTTTTATTACTATTGTTGAACCCAGGACTCGGTCATCTAAAGTGATTCAACTAACTGATTCATACCACATACATAAGTTGATCATACGCACACATATAAGGAACATAAATAAAAATAGGTATTAATCAAATTAAGAATCACAACATAAGTATTGCAAAGGCACCAATATTGAATTATTGGTTAAACATAATTAGGGCTTCAAACAAGCCCTTACTAGGGTTTAGTTACACATGCTTAGTAAACTAAACATCATAACCATAACTAAACTAGAACATAAAAATAAAACCCGAAGGATGCTGAGGAGACGAGTTGTCAATTCCTCTCCAAGGCTTACAACTTCAAGCTTAATTCCAAAGTATGTTTTCTATGCTTTACAAGACTATATATAGGGCTCTAAGGGTGTCTCAAAACCCTAATTTCCAATTTAAGGTCCAGAGACTTCTTTCCAATTCTGGCTCTACAGCCTCTGGTGCGTGTGCACTCGATTGTATAGGTCTGCACTCGAGTGCTTGTGTGCGGTCGAGCCTTCTGAGTGTGCACTCGATCACAAGGGAGGTGCGCTCGGCTTGCAAAATTTTACTTTTTATTCCTTAGAGCTCCAAAATGTCTTTTTTTTGTCAAAGCCCTATGGCAAACACATAAAACACGAAAATGAAGTAGAATTTACTAAAATAGATAAACAAAGAGTTTAACAAGCACAAATTAAGGGGCTTAAATATGACTATTTAAGCACTTATCACAACCCCAAACTTACATATTGCTAGTCCCTTAGCAATACAAAATGAAAGACTATATTAAAACAAATTTAAAGATAAATTCATTCTTTATGATATCCAAAAATTTAGGTTGCACATAAAACCATGACGACTGTTCATGAGTAAGCTTATAATAAAAACACATTTTTGCAATGAGTAAGGATTTTAAAAGTTCGTGTTACTTACCTAAGCTTGGTTTAAGGCATCACAAGTTTGATTTGGTGTGTGGTGAATTAGCACATAAAAGATGGAGCTTCCAAATAATTTTAATGTATAGTGTTTCGGTGTCCAAACCTTCATCGAATTCCTCATCAAATAGAACAAAAATGGCATAGTGTTTACTTCTTTCCTTTTTCTTTCATCATGAGATTTTTGCCATGTTGAGTTCCATTGAGCATTCTAATTGACCATTGTAACGAGTGTTTAGCCAATGACTCCCAAACCAGATGGTTTTAGGGAATTAGGTGAAAAGACACCCCTAAGGACTTACTAACTCGAGTCAAAAAGGCTACGGAACTAACAGGTCTCAATGCTTGCTTGCTTATTAAGTGAAATTCCCATCTTTTGATGTGAGCACTCACTGCTTACTGAGCAAGAGGTCCAGTTACTCAGTGAAAATTTCTATGATCATTAAATGCTTAATTCCCACCTTTTGACGTGAACACTCACTGCTTACTGAGGTAAGAGGTCCAGTTACTCAGTGGAAACTTTATTTAATGATTTGTTAGGAGCGTTTTATTTTTTTCTTTTTTGCATGATGGACATTTTTCTTTATTCTTCTATACCAAAGTGCTCATCTAAAAAGTTATCTGATTACAGTTAGGTCATGGAAACATATACATAAAAATTTTATGTCATACCCCACACAAATGCGTGCTAATGTGCTCGTGTCAGATTTAGATCAAACTTGTGAATTCCTTAAGTGCCTTGAGGTAGGTAACTAAACTTTTAAAAATTTCTATTACTAGACTATGTGTTCTAGATTTTAAGCTTACTAATGAAATTTCATCATGTTTGTTTTAAATCAACCACAATTTTCACACAAAGTGGTCATGCATTTATCTTTAAAACCAAAAATTTTTTGGGACATAGTGTGTGCATGTGTGTGCAAGTGTCTCTCTCTACCCCCAAACTTAATATAAACATTGTCCTCAATGTGGAAGTGTCATAGAAAGATCTAACCTAGAAGTTGCTGAGCTAGACTGCTGGCATGGCTCGTAGTACGCCCCTAAACTTGAACTTGATGCACGCACTGTGTTCTTGAAAAAGAAAAACAAACATTGTACCGAAAAACAAGAAATATAGAAAATAAATAGCTAAATAAACATAAACAAGAAAAGAACAATACTATAATAAAAAGGATATGCAGTGGGGTGCCTTCCATGAGCGCTAAGTTTTACGTCTTCAGCCAGACGGGGTATCCTCTCACTACTGGTCATCGAGTGGTGCAGTCGAAGAGGTACTGGGTGCAGGAGGTAGGCGGTCGAGGATGGCCTATAGCATCGCCTCCTGATTATGCCCAAAGTATAATACGGTAGTTATCGTATAACTTTGGGGTGTCAATTCCACAGGAAAACAAGTTAAGTACAAAAGGAAATGTGTAAACCTTAAAATGAACGATAAAAGTTAAACGAAAGATTTTTGGGTTTTGATAATGAGATAATGTAAGAAAAATTGCGTGAATGTAAATGAAATATAAATAAGAAATAACAAGGTTCCAGAAATCCTCCTTAGGTTCGTTCCCTATTTCCACTCTTGATTCAATTGATTTTATCTCGATTGCAAGTTTCACATCCCAAACAAGCAATCGGAATATATTCAATCTAGCACATTTATAACTCTAATATAATTGCTACAAATTACTCATTGATTTCAGTTCAAGCACACAAGACCGATCTTAAAGATTATCAAGAAACGACAATATATCACAATGAAAATATCGCAATAATGGACAATCAGTAAAATAAATCTACCGGAATCAATCACATCCAAACAACGTTAATGGAGGAGAAGGATGCAATTACCAGATTAAGAGAATCTAAAAGAAGAAGAATAAAAAGTGCATCTATCACATGAACTCAAATCCTTCTTACTTAATCATTGAATAATTCACAAACAATATTCAACAATAAATTCATACAACCGAATCAAGAAAAGGAAATAAGGAACAATAAATCCCTAAGGATTCATCCCTTTCCCTTGTATGAAGATTAGTTGGCCATGAAACTCAAAGTGGAAGAACAATATGGATGCTCTCCCCTTGATTTGGCCATGGAGTTCAAGTTGGAAGAACAATATGAATGCTCTCCCCCTTGATTTCCAGCCCTCAAGAAACTTAGAAATAAAATAGAAGAATGCTGAATTTGGATCCCTTGGATCCTCTCTTTTTTCTCTCCTCCTTTCTTGAAAATGAATGTTGGCTGCACACTCTTTAAGCATCTATTTATAGATCACAAGTAGTTAGGGGCATTTTGGTTCATAAAATGTCATTGTGCAGCCCTAGTTTGGTCTTGGACCGAGTGAGAGCTGGAAAGTGAGAGGTGCAACGCTGGAAAGTGAGAGTGCAGTGCTGGAAAGTGAGGGGCGCGGCGCTAGGTGGATGCTGATCTGAAGGCCTGACCTCTGTCTACTAAAACTGCCATAACTTTCTCTAGAAAACTCCTTTTTACGAACCGTAAAATTTTCCAGAAAATAGACTTCCGGATCTTTCTAAGAATATATGGTTCATCTCCTGGTTCTTCCTACATCAATACAGTTTAATCTGCAAAGATGATTGATCTGTACGGGAAATTCTGGCAATTTAGTAAGACTCCTTTAGTTTGTATGTAGAAGTGCACACACTAGTGTGCCTACCCTTACCTTGCTCCAAAGTGATGCACACCTTATGTGCAGTCCTTTAACTTACTGTACTTTATTAATCCAACCTTAGTTTAGACTTTAACCATCTTTGAATCATGTTTGGACATGTCTAAACCTTGGACAAATACGAGCACCGACACCCAAGATCTTTTGGCGCTTTAAACATGGATCGCTTTATCATCTCTTTTGTACTCAAAGCACCTGAAAATGCATCAAATTAAGTCAGTGATTTATGAATATCACTTTAGAGTTATTAACATGTAAAGTGCGATTACGACTGAGATCAACCTTAAAATGCTAATAATTAAGTATTGTTTAGATGCATTATATGACTCTCATCACCGCCTGTCGTGCGAACTGCGCCTCTAAACCATCTATCCACTGATGGATCAGCAGGGTCGCATCTCTGTCATCCCAATGAATGTCTGATAGCTCACAGCGAAAGGAGGACAACTCCTCTAGTAGGTGCTGGTACTCAGTGGACCCCATGTCTGGCTGGTCCTCCTCCCACGTAGGGCTCATTGCTGGGTGCTCAGCATCCATTGGATCATCCACCCCAGGCTCAGTAATTGAAATCTGCACTCGGGGTCCTTGAGGCATGTGGGACTGGCTGAGGCTCCACTGGGCCCTCCTAAAGAATGGGTGGTCACTCACCGATCCATCAATGGAAGAGCCTCTGATCCCCTTCTTCTTGAAGATGTGGCTGAGCAATAAAGGGGAAAATAGCCCCCATGCATTAGTCGTGGTGGTCTATCGATTATGTATATGGTCCCAGAACTTATGCATCTGGCTCCAAATGATGGCTGGTATGGAGTACCAGTGACCCCAATGAAAGGTATAGAGGGCCTGTAGGAACTGATCCCTCCTTTGAGTCTTGTGCCCCAAAGGGCACACATTGCGATGGAGGATGGAGTCCACAAACCAAAGGCGGGGAGGCAACTTTGACTGGCTCCCTGCATTGTTGTGCTGGTCCTCATACTGGCCCACACACATGTCCTTGATGATATGGGGCAGAAGGAATGGGTCTGGTTGCTCCTCCATATGGTTGTCCTCTGGAGGGGACTCATCACAGTAGTGGATGGCAGTGGCGATGTCTCTGGTGGTCAGCTCTATAAATCTGCCCTAGACTGAAGGGGATAAAATCTCTGGTCGGGTGCAGTCATAGGTTAGGTTCTCATAGAAGCTGACCACGAACCGAGTGTATGTCATGGAACAAACTAGCTTGAATAGCCGCTTGAGACCCCGGGCCTTGAACTCTTAGACCACCCATCTCATGGCGACCAAACTTTTGAAATCCTCATTGATATTAAAAGAGGTCTCGAACAGGATTTTGTGCTGCTCAAAACTCGATCGGGTGGAATGGGAGCGGCTACTGGAGGCTCGGGAACTGGAAGCCATGTGTTTAGAAAAGATTGTGCAGCTTTTGGTGTGATTACACTCGATCACAGTTGATGGTGTGCTCGATCGCACAGATTTGAGGTGAGCTCAATCACAAAGTACTATCGCTCGAGCGCACTTACTTAAACAATATGTCGAACAACTGATGTGCAATAAAAACTCGAAGTTGTAGAAAACCCACGAACTCGATCCTAACCCCCTGCAATTATGAAATAATACAACCAACATATGAGATAAATACATAATAGGCTAAAAATATAACTTAGAAACCTGTGTGTGATGGTGTGCAAGTAAGTAGAACAAAAATGGGTTTGCATACCATGTTGGAATTGGGGAATTTCAGGGGCGTGTGATGGGGTAAGGAGGATGGTCGTGCTTGTTGGGGGGTGATTCACGGTGGTAGGGTGGTGATGGAAGTGGAAGGGCAGTGGTTTGGAAGCAAAATACCATGCACGACTAGGGCAAGTGCTGATGAAGGTCATAAAATGCATCTTAACAGTACTTACTTGTTAGGATTTTAGGGTTGATCTAGGGTTGAATTACTTATTTATACCTTAACAACTCTAAAGTGTCATTCTTGGATCATTAATCTATTTCGATACATTTTCAGGTAATTTAAGTTCAAAAGAGATGGAAAAGCTATCATTGCTTGAAGCACAATGACTCGATGAACACCGAAGTGAAGGTTCACAAGCACTTGGAAAGAAGTTTCACTAAATTACCAGAATTGCCCATACAGATCAATCATTTTTTCAAATTACACTGTATTGATGCAAGAAGAACTAAAAGATGAGCCATATATGCTTATAAAGATCTAGAAGTATATTTTCTGGAGAATTTTACGGCTCGTAAAAATGATTTTTCTAGAGAAAGTTATGGCAGTTTTAGTAGACAAAGGTTAGGCCTCCAGAACAGCACCAGCCTAGCACCACGGCGTGGAGAAGAGGACGCCACACCGTCCAGAACACCACCATTCTACTCAAGCCTAGCACTACAGTGTGGAGAAGAGGGTGCCACACCATCCAGCACACCACCAATCTCGGACAAAGGCAGCGCTTAGGCGCGCACACAGTCTCTTGACCAAATTAGGGCTTCTAAATGACACTTTTGAGCCCAAAACACCCCTCAACCTTATGGTCTATATATAGATCCTTAAGGGTTTGAAGTTGTCATTCAATTAACCATTCTTCCAAGTCTCTTAAAGCTAGAAATCAAGAGGAGAACTCCTCATTCTTCATCAACCTTGAGCCCCATGGCCAACTAATCTCCAAGCAAGGCAAGGGGATGAATTCCTAGGTGTTGTTGTTCTTATTTTCCATTCTTGATTCAGTTGTAAAGATTTTTTGTTGAATATTGTTTATGATTTACTCTTTGATTAAGTAAGAATTAGAGACTTTACTCTTAATCCAGTGATTGCATCTTCCTCCTCCACATAAGTTTAGTCAAGCTCTTCTTATGTCAAGTTGTTTAGATGTGATTGATTTCGGTAAATTTATCTTATAGATTTTCCATTACTATGGTATTGTCATTAAGATATATTGTCTTTTATTGATAATCTATGAGATAGATCATGTGTGCTTGAATCGAAACTAAAGAGTGATTTGTAGCAATTACATTAGGGTTTATAAATGTGCTTGATTGAATATTTGTTGATTGCTTGTTTGGGATGTGAAACTTGCAATCGAGATAAAAACAATTGAATCAAGAGTGGAACAAGGAAACGAACCCAGGAAGGATTCTCGGAACCTTGTTGTTTCGTTTATATTCTCAATTATATTTACACAATTTTTCTCACAATAAATCATTATCAAAACTCATAGTCTTTCATTTGATCGTTATCGTTCGTGTCAAAGTTCACATTTTCTTTTGTAGTTCCCGTTTCCTCGTGGGATCGACACCTCATCTATACATAATAACTGTGTGATAGTTTGAGTGTAATCAAGTGCGACTGTGAGAGTGAGAGATGCACTAGAGCGTAATGTGAGGAAAATGAATGTTTGTGAGCTGAGTAAGAATAAAAACCCTCACGTGCCTTTTTTTCCCCGCGTGCGCTCAAGTGCATGGAATAGTGCACTTGATCACACATGTGTGCAAGTGTGTGGTGGGATGTGCTCATGTACTATGAAGCACCGTGAAGGTGCGCTCAAACACAAGGGAGGTGAGCTCAAGTGCAAGGCAGAAATTGCTGATACTGATAAAAAGATAAAAGGACCAAAATAATGAAACAACCAACGAGAGAAACTGTAATGATACAACCATACCGTACTGTAGTGGCCCCAGTACCACTAACCTTGATAGAGGCGTTCGAGCTATATTGTTATCAACGTCTGAACTATTCAAGCGCTCTCTATAGTAGCTTCAGTGCTACTCTCTTTAGAGGGGGCACTTAGAGCCCACCTCATGTGGCTCAAGTGCCCTCGACAGCTGCTTTATCTCCAATTGTTGTGCGAGTTGCAGAGCTTTATTGCTGTCCTTAATCACATCATCATCCTCTGGCTCAACATTCAATCTTGTGACATCATGTTTGAGGGTGGTCTCCAATTGATCAATGTGATGGACCTGGGAAACTTGCTCAACAACACCTTGTACCAAGCTTACATTAGAGCATTCATTATCATCTTTGTTTGATTTTAATATGTTAAATATTTTGAATTTTATCTCCTCATCAGTTTACCTTCATAGTGACAATGCCCCTTTTTACACTAGTATTTTTGTCAGCAGTTATCATAAAGGGTCTTCCTAAGATGATGGGTAGAGGTAATGGCATAGTGCATTCTTCCATATCTTGTACAATAAAATCAGCAGGTAAAATAAATTTACCTACTTTTACCAAAACATCCTCAAGAATACCTCTCGGTCGTTTGATGCTTCTGTCAGCCAGTTGCAAAGTGATGGAGGTTGGTTGAAGCTCCTTCAAACCTAGTGTCTCGAATACATTGTATGGCAGCAGATTGACACTCGCTCCAAGATCCAACAGTACATGCTCGAATAGTTGGTCATTTAGCCTGCAAGGAATAGTAAAACTACCCGGATCTTTTAGCTTTAGGGGTAGTTTTCTTAATAGTACAACACTTACCTCTTCAGTCAAGGCTACTGTCTCATGCTCTTGAAACTTCCTTTTATTAGTGCAACAATCTTTCAAAAATTTAGCATATGCAAGAATTTTTTTAATTCCATCTAATAAAGGAATGTTAATCTCCACTTTTCTTAAAATTTCAAAAATATCAAACAATTTAGTTTCTTTCTTAGGTTTTACTAACCTTTGAGGGAAGGGTCGTGGTGCATTTACCTTCTCCATCTCACTTACTTTAGATGTGGATGCTTTGTCTAGAGATGCTTGTGCAGGCTTATCGCTGCCTATGATCTTTCCACTTCTTAGGGTCATCACAGCATTCAATTGTTGGTATCCTCTTGGATTAGGCATTGGTTGGGTTGGAAGCTCTCCTTGCTTTCTGCTACTCAGTTCCTTGGCTAATTGCCTCATTTGTACCTCTAGTCCTTGAATGGCTTGATCATGTTTTGCAACGGTTTGTCTCATCTCAGTCCAAAATTATCTTGTTTCTTCCATAAATTGTTCATGTGAAGTCATCAGCTGTTGGTGTTGAGTTGCTAGTTACCTCACAAGACTTTCAAGGTCATTTTTCTTTGTTTCAGGAACTGAGTAGGCTGCTGGTTGGGAGTTTCTTTGCTATCCTTGACCGTTCTGATTGTTGCTCCATGAAAAGTTTGGGTGATTTCGCCATCCAGAGTTGTAGGTGTTTGCATACGGATTGTTCTTTGATGGATAGTTATTTGGTCCCACAAAGTTTTCTTGCTCGGAGATTGCAGATGAATACAAGGGACATGTATCAGTATTATGATCAAATTGGGAACATATCACACATACCTGGAGTGGTGTCATTGGTGGATTAGATGATGTATTCTAAGCGGCCATGGCTTTAACTAATAGATCTAGTTTCCTCTCCACAGCAACTATTTGGGTAGAAGATCCTCCATTTAGGTTTACCTCATACATACCTTTGCTCTTGGTTACATGTCTACCTCGAGAGGAGAACTACTGTGTATGTTCACTTAAGGTCTCGAAGAACTCCATGGCTTCTTCTCTACTTTTCTCTATTAGCACTCCTCCACAACCTGAATCCACAATACTTTTGTTAGTATCACTTAAACCCTCATAGAAAGCTTGTACCAGTTCATCCTAAGGTAGGTTATGATGTGGGAATTTGGGTAGCAACTTGTTGAAGTGTCTCCATGCCTCAAAGAACAGGTCTCTATCCTTTTGTTTGAAAGGCTGAATCTCCTTCCTCATTTGCCTCATCTTTTGGGCTGGGAAAAACTTTCTTAAGAATTTACTAGCCAACTCCTCCTAAGTGTGGATCAAAACTGCAGGCAATAAATTGTACCACAGTTTAAAATTATCTTTTAAGGAAAAAGGGAAGAGAATTAACCTGATTCCTTCTTGGTCTAAGCCTCGGATGTGCTGGAATTTGCGGAGATTGAAGAACTCTCAAAGGTGCAAGTGTGGATCCTCACTAGGTGTACTCCTAAAGTGAGTCAATGCACTCAGTATTTGCAGAGATATGTAGTAGTTGCCTTTCGCCTCGGGTTGATAAGCAATGCAAGATGGCTGATCGAGGTTCCGAGGGATGAAGGATTACTTCATTGGTTTTCGCTCAGGTGGTTGTTGATTGTCGATTTGTTCCGCCATTGGTGCTTCCTCCTCAATTTCTTCTTCTAACTCTTTGAGATTGTTTCTAAGCCTTTGGCGGATGGTCCACTCAAGCTTGGTGTCGAGGGGAAAGAACGTTGGATGACTAGATCGAAGCCCATGCATGAATCGGTAATAACGACTTCAGTGCAGCAGTTTAACACTACTGCCTGGGCAACTTTCTGCCTCAATTGCACTCGATTGCACAGAGGGGTGCGCTCCATCGCAAGTGGTGTAGAGAGTTTTGTTGGGGTCCCTAAAATAGACAATAGAAAGGAATTAGATTAGATTTTTGATGTAAAATAAAGATAAAAACAGAAACTTAAAAATTGATAAAAGTAACACAGAAAATAAATAAAAATTATTAAACTAAACAAAAAATAATTCTAAAAAGAAATTTAGTGCAATCCCCGACAACGGCACCAAAAACTTGTTGTACGTTTATCTACCTAAATAAATAAGCAAATAATCGTACATTTTTACTTGCACGTGCACAAGGTCAATGGTAGCATAGTGTGCAAGTTCGAGATCATCTCCACAGGGATTGGTGAATTTCAATTTAGAATTAGTTTCACAGAGTAAAAATATATGGGAATAAATATTGAGTTTGACAATAATGATAAAGACTTAGGGATTTGGTGTCCACCACTAATCATGCTACCCCAACAAAACAATATGCCAGTGCTCTACTCATGTTATGAATACCTACTGGTTGTCAACCTAAGGGCTTGGTCAACTCCTTAGGTTATGGATTTCCCTAAGCAACGAGTTAGGTATGGTGTATACTCTAACTCTTTTCTCTCTTAAGAGATTCAGCATGGTGTCTACTGAGTTGTTTCGTAAGAGAGCATAAGGTCTGTGGAAATCGACAACCACACGGGGCCTAGGGTTTGGTCCACTCCTAGTTTCCCATGTTGATTAACCCAAGAATCCGGCGTGGATATCTTTTGTTACTATTGTTGAACCTAGGACTCGGTCATCCAAATTGATTCAACTAACTGATCCATACCACATGCATAAGTTGATGAGACACACACATACGAGGAATGTAAATAAAAACAGGTATTAATCAAATTAAAAATCACAACATAAGTATTGCAAAGGCGCCAATATTGAATTATTGATTAAACATAATTAGGGCTTCAACCAAGCCCTTACTAGGGTTTAGTTACACATGCTCAGTAAACTAAACATCATAACCATAACTAAACTAGAATAGAAAAATAAAACCCGAAGGATGCTGAGGAGACGAGTCATCAATTCCTCTCCAAGGCTTACAACTTTAAGCTTAATTCCAAAGTATGTTTTCTTTGATTTTACAAGACTATATATAGGGCTCTAAGGGTGCCCCGAAACCCTAATTTCCATTTTAAGGTCCGGAGATATCTTTCCAATTTTGGCTCAGCCGTCTCTAGTGCGTGTGCGCTCAATCATATGGGTCTGCGCTCGAGCACATGTTGCACTTAAGTGATTGCCACCGATTCATGCACGGGCTTCGATCCAAGCATCCAACGTTCTTCCCCCTCGATACCGAGCTTGAGCGAACAATCTGACAAAGGCTTAGAGACAACTCGGAAGAGGTAGAAGAAGGAACTAAGGAAGAAGTACCAATGGCAGAATAGACCGACAATCAGCAACCACCTGAGCGGAGGCCGATGAAGCAATCCTTCATCCCACAGAACCTCAATCAACCATCATGCATTGCGTATCAACCTGAGGCGGAAGGAAACTACTACATATCTCCGCAGATACTCAGTGCACTAACTCACTTTAGGGGTACACTTAATGAGGACCCACACTTGCACCTCCGAGAGTCCTTCGATCTTTGCAAATTCCAACACATTCGAGACTTAGACCAAGAAGGAATAAGGTTAATTCTTTTCCCTTTTTCTTTAAAAGAGAATGCTAAACTGTGGTACAATTCTTTGCCTGCAGTTTCTATCCACACATGGGAGGAGTTGGCTAGCAAATTCTTAAGGAAGTTTTTCCCAGCCCAAAAGACGAGGCAAATGAGAAAGGAAATTTAGTCCTTCCAACAAAAGGATGGAGATCTATTTTTTGAGGCCTGGGGACACTTCAACGAGCTGCTACTCAAATGCCTACACCACAACCTACCTCAAGATGAACTGGTACAAGCTTTCTATGAAGGTTTGAGTGATACTAACAAAAATATTGTGGATTCAGGTTGTGGAGGAGTGCTGATGGAGAAAAGCAGTGAAGAAGCAATGGAACTCTTCGAAACCCTAAGTGAACACACTTAGCAGTTCTCCTCTCGAGAAAGACATGTAACCAAAAGTAATGGTATGTAGGAGGTAAATTTAAACGGAGGATCGTCTACTCAGATAGTTGCTATGGAGTGGAAACTAGACCTGTTGGTTAAAGCCATGAGTGCTCATAATGCCTCACCCAACCCACCAGCTACACCACTCCAGGTATGTGCTGTTTGATCCCAATTTGATCATAATACTGATGCGTGTCCTTTACATTCATCTGCAGATCATGAGCAAGCAAACTTTATGGGACCAAACAACTATCCGCCAAAGAATAATCCTTATGCAAACACTTATAACCCTGAATGGCAGAATCACCCGAATTTTTCTTGGAGCAACAAGAAAAAAAGTCAGGGCAGCTAAGAAACTTCCAACCTGCAACCCACTCAGCTCTCGAGACAAAGAGAAGTGACCTCGAAAGTCTTGTGAGGCAATTGGCAACTCAGCAGCAACAACTAATAACTTCACATGAACAGTTCATGGAAGAAACAAGGCAATTTTGGACTGAGATGAGACAAATCATTATGAAACATGATCAAGCCATTCAAGGATTAAAGATACAAATGGGGCAATTGGCCAAGGAACTAAGCAGTAGAAAACAAGGTGAGCTTCCTACCCATCCAATACCTAATCCAAGAGGACATCAACAATTGAATACTGTGACAACCCTCAGAAGTGGAAAGATCATAGGCATCGATGAGCCTGCACGAGCATCTCCAGCCAAAGCATCCACCTCTAAGGTAAGTGAGATAGAAAAGGTAAATGCACCTCCAACCTTCCCTCAAAGGTTAGTAAAGTCTAACAAAGAGACTAAACTGAGTGACATTTTTGAAACTTTGAAAAAGGTGGAAATAAACATTCCTTTATTAGATGCAATTAAACAAATTCCTGCATATGCTAAGTTTTTAAAAGATTGTTACACTAACAAAAGGAAGTTTCAGGAACATGAGACAGTAGCCCTGACTGAAGAGGTAAGTGTTGTGCTATTAAGAAAATTACCACCAAAACTAAAAGATCCAAGTAGTTTTACCATTTCTTGCAGGCTCAGTGACTAGCTATTCGAGTATGCACTATTAGATCTAAGAGCGAGTGTCAATCTGCTGCCATACAGTGTATTCGAGACACCAGGTATTGGGGAGCTTCAACCAACCTCCATCACTATGCAATTGGCTGACAAAAGCATCAAATGACGGAGAGGTATTCTTGAGGATGTTTTGGTAAGAGTAGGTAAATTTATTTTACCTGCTGATTTTATTGTCTTAGATATGGAAGAATGTCATATGCCATTTCCACTCCCCATCATCCTAGAAAGACCATTTATGATCACAGCCGACACAAATATTAGTGTAAAAGGGGCATTGTCACTATGAAAGTAAATGATGAGGAGATGAAATTCAAAATATTTAATACCTTAGAATCAACCACAAATGATAATGAATATTCTAATATAAGCTTATTGCAAGGTATTGTTGAGAAAGGTTCTCAAGTCCATCACACAGCTCTATTTGAGACCATCCCCACCTATGGTGATGCAAGATTGGACATTAGGCCAGTAGATGTCAATGTGATTAAAGACCTCGATAGAGCTGTGCACCTCGCCAAGAACACACCAAGGCCGCAAATAAGTATAACCCTCAAGTTAAAAATCCAGAACTTACTAATACTACTTTCCCCTCTTTTGCGGTCCAGGTACCAAGATTGGAGATGCAGCAGCTTTCAAGGGCACTGGAACCACCTGATGTGGGCTCTAGGTGCCCCCTGCAAAGAAAGTAGCACTGAAGCTACTACAGAGAGCGCTCGAGCAATTTTCACTTGCATAACATATAGCTCAAGCGCCTCTATCAAGATTAGTGGTACTGAGGCCACTACAAAATTGTATCGTTACTAATTTTCTCCTTGTTCATTTCTTTATTTTAAGTATTTTTATTATTAGCAATTTTCTGTCTTGCGATCGAGCACACCATGTGCGCTCGAGCGCCCTCTTGCCCTGCACTCCATTGCGCATGAGTGCATCACACTAAGCAGTTGCACACAAGTGCGATCGAGCGCACTTTACAAATGAGCTCGAGCCCACTTGGGGTAGAGAGGTCAGTGCATATTATAAACAGTTTCCCTTTTTCTCCCCTCATTTATGCTCAAGCACACGTCATCTATTTCTCTATCACACTCTCGCCCTCTCAAGCTCACACATCAATCATAGTACTCCAGCCATCTCAACCTCTTAGTCCATCTCATTTTCCGTCCAAACGTACCTCCCCATTCCATATTTTGTTTCCCTATTATCACCTCACACACCCACTCACCTTACTACACCCACAAGGAAGTTGAGCTCATGTTTGAAGCACATTCTCACAGCCTCGTGTTTTCGGTGCATAGAAATTGTTTGACATATTGTCTGAGTGAGAGTGATCGAGAGCTAAGAATTTGCGATCGGGCACTCATCAATTTGTGTGATCGAGTGCACCATCAGCTGCGCACGAGTGTAAACACCACAGAAGCTGCATTATTTTTCTCTGCACATGGCCTCCACATCCCAAGCTTCCAGCAGCCGCCACCAGGCATTCTAGCCCAGTTTCGAGCAGAGTGAAATATTGTTCGAGTCCACATTTAGTGTAGATGAGGACTTTAAGAGTTTGAACGCCACAAGATGAGTGGTCCAAGAGTTCAAGAACTGAGGTCTCAAGCGTTATTCAAGCCAGTCTGTTCAACGGCTTACACTAAATTTGTGGTCACCTTCTACGAGAACCTAACGTACGATTGCACTAGACCAAAGATTCTATCATCCTTAGTCTAGGGCAGATTCATAGAGGTGACCACCACAGACATCGCCACATCCCTCCACTGCTGTGATGAGTCCCCTTTGGAGGACAGCCATATGGAGGAGCAGCCGGACTTGTTTTCTCTGCCACACATCATCAAGGATGTTTGCGGGCCAGTATACGAACCGACACAGCAATGCGGGGAGCCATTCGAGGTTGCCTCCCCGTTTATGGTTCGTAGATTCCATCCTCCAGCGTAACGTGTGTCCTTTAGGGCATAAGACAGAGGAGGGATCAGTTCCTGCAGGCTCTCTATGCCGTTCTCTAGGGTCACTGGTACTCTATCCCAGTAGTCATATGGAGTCAGATACACAAGTTTTGGGACAGTGTACATAGCTATCAGACCACCAAGGCTAATACGTGGGGACTCTCGTTTCACTTCTTACTCAGCCATATATTCAAGAAGAAGGGGATTAGAGGCTCCTCTATAGATGGGCCAGTTAGCGATCATCTATTCTTTGGGAGAGCCTAGTGGAGCCTCAGCCAATCCCACATGCCTCGAGGACCCCGGGCACCGATTCTTGTTTCTGAGCTTGTGGCAGATGATCCTATGGATACCGAGCGCCCGATAGTGAGCCCTCTGAGGGAGGAGGACCATCCGGACATGGGACCTACTGAGTCCCAACACTTTCTAGCTGAGCTGTCCCTCTTTCGAGGTGAGATATCTACAGCTACATCACTAGTGCACCAGCACATAGATGGTTTGGAGGGATAGTTTGGACAGCAGGAGGCGATGCCACAGGCCATCCTCAATCGCCTACCTTCGGTACCTAGTACCTCTTCGACTGCACCACCTGATAATCAGCAGTGAGAGGATACTCCGTCTAGCTGAAGACGTATAACTTAGCGCTCATGGGAGGCATTCCAAAGCATATCCTTTTCATTATTGTATTTTTCTTTTAGTTATGTTTATATTTACATGTTTATTATCCATATTATTTTGTTTTCTGGCACAAAGTTTATTTTTCTTTTCAGGAACTTAGTGCGTGCATCCAGTTCAAGTTTGGGGGCATGTAAGAGCAAATCAAGCAATCTAGTTCTCTATCTCCCAGGTCAGATCTTTTCATACCACACACACATTGGGAAAAATGTGTATATTAAGTTTGGGGGTAGTGGGAGACACATGCACACACTTGAAAAGCATGCACACACTAGGTTTCAGTTTTTTTTCTAATTTTTTTAGAAAAGATAAATGCAGGTTCATTTTGTGATAAAAAATTTTGATTGATTTAAAAATATGATAAAACTTCATTAGTAAGCTTAAAATCTAGAAACACATATTCTTTTAAATAGGAATGTTAAAAGTTTAGTTACCTACCTCAAGGCACTTAAGAATTCATGAGTTTGATCCCGATCTAACACGAGAACATTAGCACGCATGCAGATTCATTTTGTGATAAAAAATTTTGATTGATTTAAAAATATGATAAAACTTCATTAGTAAGCTTAAAATCTAGAAACACGCATTCTTTTAAATAGGAATGTTAAAAGTTTAGTTACCTACCTCAAGGCACTTAAAAGTTTATTTCTTATATATATGTTTCCATGACCTAACTATAATCAGATACCTTTTTAAAAGAACACTTGGGCATAAGAAAAATAAAGAAAAATGTTCATCATGCAAAGAGAGAATAAAAAGCTTCTAATGATCATTAAAAACTTTATGCTGAGTAACTGGACCTCTTGCCTCAGTAAGCAGTGAGTGTTCACGTCAAAAGGTGGGAATATAGCATTTAATGATCATGATAAAAATTTTCACTGAGTAACTGGGCCTCTTACCTCAGTAAGAAGTGAGTGTTCACTTCAAAAGATGAAAATTTCACTTAGAAGCATTAAGACCTGTTAGTTCCGTAGCCTTTTTTACTTGAGTTAGTAAGTCCTTAGGGGTGTTTTTACACCTAATGCCCTAAAACTATATGGTTTAGGAGTCATTGGCTAAACACTCATTACAAGGGTCAATTAGAAAGCTTAATGGAACTCAACATGGCCAAAAAAATCTCATGATAAAAGAAAAGAAAAAGAAAAGAAGCAAGCATTATGCAATTTTTGTTCTTTTTGATAAGAAATTCGATGAAGGTTTGGGCACCGAAACACTATACATCAAAATTATTTGGAAGCCCCATCTTATATGTGCTAACTCATCACACACAAATCAAACTTGCGATGACTTAAGCCACCCTTAGGTAAGTAACATGAGCTTTTAAAGGCCCTTATTCAATACAAAAATGTGTTTTTATTATAAGCTTACTCATGAACGGTCATCATGGTTTTATGTGTAACCCAAATTTTTGGATATCATGAAAAATGCATATATCTTTAAATTTTGTTTTGATATAGTCTTTTTGTTCAAGTTTAGGGGTGTGATAAGTGCTTAAATAGTCATATTTAAGCCCCTGAATTTACGATTATTAGGCTCTTTATTTGTCTATTTTAGTTTATTCTATTTAATTTTCGTGTTTTATGTGTTTTTCACAGGGCTTAGGCAAAAAGATGACATTTTAGAGCTTTAAAGGATGAAAAGTAAAGTTCTGCAAATCCAGCAAGGTGTGCTCGAGCGCACCTCCCTTGTGATCGAGCGCAAAGCACATGAGCACACACTTAGAAGACTCGAGCGCACATCTGCGCTCGAGTGCACACACACCAGAGGCGGCAGAGCCAGATATGGAAAGAAATTAGGGTTTCAGGGCACCCTTAGGGCCCTATATATAGCCTTGTAAAACACAGAAACCAAACCTTTTGTTTTAGACTTGAAGTTGCAAGCTTAGGAGAGGAATTGACGACTCGTCTACCGAGTCTTCTTCGGGTTTTATTTTTTTGTTTTTGTTTTATTATGGTTATGATGTTTAGTTTAACTAGCATGTGTAACTAAACTCTTATAAGGCTCGATTGAAGCCCTAGTTATGCTTTTCCACATATATATTCATTGATTACCTTTGCCTATAGCCATGTTATAATGCTTAACTTGATTAATACCTGTTTGTATTTAAATTCCTCATATGTATGTGTCTGATCAACTTATGCATGTGGTATGGATAGGTTAGTTGAATCAATTTGGATGACCGAGTCCTGGGTTCAACAAAAGTAACAAAAGATATCCATACCGAATTCTTGGGTTAATCAACATGGGAAACCGGGAGCGGACCAAGCCCTAGGTCCCATGTGGTTTTCGATCTCCACAGCCTTTATGCTCTCTTAAGGAACAACTCAGTATACACCCATGCTGAATCTCTTAAGAGAGAAAAGAGTTAGAGTATGCACCATGCCTAACTCGTTGCTTAAGGAGATCAATAGCCTAAGGTGTGGACCAAGCCCTTAGGTTGGCAACCATCAGGTATTCATAATAAGGCTAAAACATTGGCACCTTACTTAGTGGGAAAGTGTAATTAGTGGTGGATATCACAGCCCTATGTCTTTATTATTATTAACTCACACCTCATTTTTATTTCTCTTTTTAATTTAGGAAAATAATTCTAAATCGAAATTCACCAATCCCTGTGGAAATCATCTTGCACTTGCACACTATGCTACCATTGACCTTGTGCACTTGCAAGTAAAACAAGTACGATTATTTACTTATTTATTTAGGTAGATAATCACACAATAGCTAGTGTGTCTGTGCGCTCAATCACAAGGGAGATGCGCTCGAGTGCACCTTGCTGGCTTGTAGAACTTTACTTTTTATTCTTTAGAGCTCCAAAATGTCTTCTTTTTGTCAAAGCCCTATGAAAAACACATAAAACACGAAAATGAAGTAGAATCTACTAAAATAGATAAACAAAGAGTCTAACAAGCACAAATTAAGGGGCTTAAATATGACTATTTAAGCACTTATCAATATGCCAATACCTTCCTATGTTGCATTAATACACAACCCAACAATTGATGTAATGCATCACTATATACCACAAAACCTTTAACTCCTAAAGGAAGTACTAACAACGAAGTAGTAGTCAACTTTTCTTTTAACAATTGAAAACTCTTCTCACATTCCTTCGACCATTCAAATCTTACTTCCTCTCTTGTTAGTCTAGTCAAAGGTGTTGCAATAATTAAAAAGTTTTGAATAAACCTTCTATAGTATCTTACTAATCCCAAGACACTCCGAATATTAGTCAAATTAGCAGGTCTCGCCCAATTCAAAACTGCTTCAACCTTTTGTGGATCTACTGCCACCCCTTCACCTAACACTACATGCCCCAAAAATGATACTTTATTCAACCAAAATTCACATTTAGAATACTTCGCATATAATTTCTCCTTTCTAAGAGATTCTAATACAATTTCTAAGTGTTTTGCATACACTTCCTCATTCATAAAATACACCAAAATGTCATCAATAAATACCACCAAAAATTTATCTAAGAAAGGTTTGAATATTCTATTCATTAAGTCCATAAAATGGACTAGAGCATTTATCAACCCAAATGGCATAACTAAAAACTCATGGTAACCATATCGAGTCCTAAAGATAGTTTTAGGAACATCTCCTTCCTTAATTCTCAACTGATGATACCTTAACCTCAAATCTATTTTGGAAAATAACTATGCTCCTTATTACTGTTCAAACAAATCATCAATTCTAGGTAAAGAATATTTATTTCTAACTGTTATCTTATTCAATTGTTTATAAGCAATACACAACTTTAAAGTCCCATCATTCTTCTTAACAAATAATATTGGGGCTCCCTAAGGTGATACACTAGGATAGATAAACTGTTTATCCAACAACTACTAAAGTTGTAGCTTAAAATTTTTCAATTCACCTGGTGCCATTCTATAAGGGGATATAGAAATTTGAGTAGAATTGAGAACTAAATCAATGGAAAATTCAATCTTTACTACGTGACAACTCAAATAATTCATCAGGAAACACATCTAGAAAATTTTTAACCATTGATATTTCATCTAACTTCATACCTCAGACTCAATCACAAAAGCTAGATAACCTTCACATCCTTTTCTCAACCATTTTCTAGTTGTCAAGGTAGAAATAAGATAATAAGAGAGTATTTTACGTTCTCCTTGAAAACTAAACTCCTTTTTCCTTAAGTATCCGAAAAATGATATTCTTTCTAAAACAATCTACCCATGCATGATGTGTAGAAAACCAATCCATTCCTAATATCATATTAAAATCCACCATATTTAAAGGTAATAAATTAACTTCAAATTCAATATTTATACTGCATCTCCAATAAAAAATTTTAATCACTACTCTATCTCCTATGGGAATCTCATCAACTATATCATTATTTAAGGATAAAATAGGTGTATCTACAGACATTATAAAAGGAACAGATACAAAATAATGAGTAACTCCTAGATCAATTAATATCTTAGCAGTTTTACCAAAGATAAAAATTTTACTTGTAACAACATCAGGTGTTGCCTGAGCATCTTGCTGAGTAAGAGCCTAAACTTGACCTCCCCTCTGCTGAGTCTGATTAGCACATCCTCTCTCTATCATTGTCCTTGACCTTGAGTTCCACCTCAAACACTTCCTAATCCACTACCTCGGCTTTGTTGACCTCTTTTTGAACCCAGGTGACAACTATGTCAATTGGTTTAGTTCTCAATGGATAATCCAAACTCCTATGTCCACTATGACCATAAACAAAACAACCTAGATTTTTTGCAACACAATCTTTAAAAAATGTCCAGTTAATCCACATTGATAACAAATTGGAATAGAGTAATCACGAGACAAGTGTCCTACTTGATTACACTTAAAACATGCCATAGTTTCCTTGCCTGATACATTATTATCACCTCCTCTACCTGCTACACTCCTTGCTCTACTATAATCTCCCATTGCAATAAATTGTTTTCCAAACCTAGAAGTTCTTCTTACTAAACTCTGAACAGCAGATGTCACTGACCCACTTTGTTGACTCTGAGCAACTAGTCCTTGAGTAAAAGAACGACTCTTTTGAGGAAGACACCCTCATTGCATCCCAATTCTTAAACTACCTCCTCTAACACCCTTAGATCTCTTCTCTTCTGTCATTCTCAGTGTTCTCTACACTCAAATATATCTTTCTCTACTTGAAGCGCCATGTCTACCAATGTAGCATAATTAGAATGCTTTAAATAAGAAAGTCGATAACAAATTTCAAAGTTCAATACATCCAGAAACTGTTTGCACTTCTTTTCTTCAGTATTCAACAATTCAAGAACAAACCTAGATAAATCCACAAATCTTCCATCATATTGGGATACATTCATCATATTTGTCTCAACTGAATGAAGTATCTTTCCTGTTGAGGCCTATATGTCTCAGGAAAATACTTAGCAAAGAACATTTTCTTAAACCTATTCCACATCAAAAGCTGATCTACATCCATACAAAGTCTAGGAAAAATATCATCCCACCAATTTGAAGCCTCACCCTACAACTAAAATGAAGTGAAGGTGTAGACACCCAATTTCGTTCCAAAATTTTTGAACGGACCACGCATGGGTTTCTATGATGAATCTTTCATCCTAGTGTGCTCGGACTTGGTAAATGAGGAAGTATGGATTTAATTAGGGAGTAGGAGCAATTGCAAGACCCTTTTGTTCAATCTGTTTAATGCACTTTGGGTTTAAATTAATTGGACCTTATTTGATTCAACTAATCCAAGACCAAAGTCTTCATTTAAGCTTTGACCCAATCCAAAACCCACTAAAGCCCATTGTTCTTTCTTAAGCCCAAATTTCAAGCCCAAGAAGACTTTTAATTTTCAAGGGTGAACTTCTAATTTCACCCTCCACTTGGTACTCCTTGATTGGTTCACTTTTCTCAAAGTAAAAGTTACATTTTTATAACAAAAAAGTTGTCTCTCTCCTTTCCCTATGTGGCTGGCCATAATAAGGAATTTTCACTCTTTCTTTTTGCTTTTTGAACTCACATCTCCCTCTTAGATTCCCTCATCTTTTTTTTACCAAATGCTACATTTTTTCCATAGAAAATAAAACTTATTTCAACTAAAAAGCAACAACAATGCACTTATAAAGTAGCTGATTTTTTCTCCCTCTTTGGAAAGCCATGTGTACCAAAGAGAAGGAGTTTCTCTTCTTCTCCCTTTGTTTAGTTAATTGAACATTACCTTATTAATCTTCCACCATTTCCTAAATGCTAAATAACACCTTTTACTACCCAAAAAAAAAAACACATTTTATACCCCAAAAACAACACCTAAAAAAAGCAGTTTTTTTTTTTAGAATGTGAAGTTTTTTTCTCCTTTCCTTTGCTTTGTAATTGCACACTTTTTCTCGCTAAGCTTTTCCACTTTATTATATATAAAAAACCAAAGAAAATTGTGTTTTTTCTACCCCATTTGTTCGTCGAAAGTAAAGAGAGTTTCTCCTTACCTTTTTTGCTTTCGCTTTTGCTTTATTGAAAACACTCCAAAATGTCCTTTCTTGTTCACCTTTTTGCAAACCTTCTTCTTCACTTTTTTTCACCTCAAAGAAACCCCTCCCTCTTCCCCATGATCAGCCACCTAAAAGTATTTTTCCTCTCACTTTTCACTTGGTTTACTCACACCTCACTTCTCTAGCCCCGCCTTTACACCCCAAAAGTGAAACATCTTTCTCATATCAAAAGTTGAAACTACTTTTCCCCCTCCCTATATGACCAGCCATGCACTTTATTTTCACCCATTATTTTGATTTTTTTAATCTCTTGGCCAGCCCTTACTCCTCCTATAAATACCCCCCCTTGCTAACACAAGAAAAACAACACAACACTAAGGCAAAGTAATGCAAAAAAGAGAGAAAGTTTAGAGAGAAAGAAAGAATTGAGAAAAGAGATAAAAAGAGAGAAGAGTAGGAAGATCAAAGAGAGGAATATAACAAAAGAGAAGAGAGTGTTCAAGAAAGGTGAGAAAAAAGCAAAGAGTGAAACACAAAAGAAGAACTAATGAGAGATCTTCATCATTTTCGTCCACCTTTTGTTTTTTGGTCCTCTAATCTTCATTGGAATCATTCTTCTAACTTACTAAGTCCACAAGAGCACAAGGATCTCCGAGGATAATTCCTGCGCGTGGAAATTTTTCTTAGCCAAAGAAGGTTAGTTAAGCTTCTACTTTTTACAAAATAAATTGTTAGCATGATTCATGTGTTTAAACCACCTTGAAAATAGACTAGATTAATTTGTCTCACTTTAAAAGTTTCGTCTCAAGATACTTACTAGTTTCTTAGCATTTTATTTTTCACTAGTTATATTTCTTTCTTTAGTTATCTACTAGTCATAATGTAGTCTCCCCATTAAATGCAATGTTAAGTTAACAGGAGTTTTAAATTTCTTTCCTTTAGTTTATTACCTTAATAATTTTTATGTTCTATAAGTTAGATGTTTTATTTCAAGTTTTCATTAATTACATGTGAACTTTAATTCTTTAAGAAGAATTTTGGGCCTCTTTGGTCCTTGTTAATTTTGGGGCCCCTTTGGCCCATTAAAATGGTTAGTAGTTACTAGTTACTAGTTATTTTGAATCACATTTTTAAGGTAGTTTAGTTTAAATCTATTTAGCTTAATTCCTATTTTTTTTTAACTTCTCTAGTTTAAAATGGCTTAGTTTAATTCATTCAATTTAGCATTCGAGTTCAATTCATCTAGTTTAAAATAATCCAGTCTCAATCCATCTAGTTTAACTTATATAATTAATCCACCTAATTTAAATGCACACACTTTAATTTACTTCTCATCCATACTTTGCAAGTAGTTTTAATATTTTTTTCTTCATTGTCAAAGCAATTTATTTCCTTTATATACTTACCTTTACCACATTACTTTAAAGTTAATATTTGGTGTTGCTTTGTTTGAATAAAAATTGTAAAATATGTGCTTTGTTTTATTAGTAGTGTATGATAATAATAATACTTGAATCAAAATTTCAATTAATTTCCTTAAAACACAAAGGGCTAGACTTCGGTCTAGGTAAGGGAGAGAGCTTTAAATCCTCACTCTTTTGCACCCAAATCTCTCAAGCTTTGGAATTTCTCATGTAGACTAATGACAACTGATTTGACCCCCTTCAAGGTCAAATAGCAGCTCCTTATCTGTCATCCTTGCTTTGTGCTTGGATGACAAATGACCCCTTGTCTAATACATTAAAAGCGCACCCATCACAGGAGCATTCTTACTACTTATAAAGGGTTTGTATTAGATTTGGTAGGTTTCACTCATTTCTATATGCCTACTCATCGTAATCCGTACCCTTACCATATCCACCTTCTTTTAGGGGAGTGATCTTGGGTAATGAGCCAGATGCATGGGTCTTAGGTGAAAAAGAGTGATACCTACAGAAGGCAACATTTTGCCTATGTGTAACTAGAAACACTCCAAATATATATTATATTTGTTTAGTCCATAATTCAGCCTCAGATGGGTTTTCATAATTCATAATGGATGAAGGTTTCAACTTAATAAATCGGGAAAAACTATCCCCATGCATCTCTTGAACAAAATCACCCACTCCTCTCTCGATATACTGTGTATTTAGAATTCTAACAAGATTTACTACAAGATCTGGACTCTACCTTGTCTGTTCATCCAACCTACGTTATAATTCCTCAACTCTACCTTCATCTTGATTTAGTCTATCAAGAGCCTGAGCAAGAGCTCCTCTCAATTCATCTCTCTCAACACCATAATCTTTCACTGTACCATTCGTAGTGCCAGGCAGATGTTGTGCAATTACCTACCTAATTTATTGAGCAAATAATTGAACTTTTTTACTTGCAAGTGCACAAGGTCAACAGTAGCATAGTGTGCAAATGCGAGATCATCTCCACAGGGATTGGTGAATTTCATTTTAGAATCATTTTCATAATGTAAAATGACAAAAATAAATATTGAGTTTAGATCGATAATGATAAGAACATAGGGTGTCAATATCCACCACTAATCATACTTTCCCAATAAATAATGTGCCAATGCTATAGCCCTACCATGAATGCCTAATGGTTGTCAACCTAAGGGCTTGGTCCGCTCCTTAAGCTATTGATCTCCTTAAGGAACGAGTTAAGCATGGTCTATACTCTAACTCTTTTCTCTCTTAAGGGATTCAACATAGAGTATACCGAGTTGTTCCTTATGAGAGCATAAGGTTTATGGAAATCGACAAACATACGAGACCTAGGGCATGTTGTATACTCCCAGTTTCCCATGTTGATTAACCTAAGAACCCGGTGTGGATTTCTTTTGTTACTATTGTCAGACCCAGGATTCGGCCATCCAAATTGATCTAACTAACTAATCTATACCACATGCATACGTTGATCAGACAAACACATATGAGGAATTCAATAAAACAGGCATTAATCAATTAAAGTATCATAACTATTGGGAAACCACCCTCAAGATGCCCAGGTGGTGATCTTCCAAACACCCAAGTCTAGAATGACTTGTAAAGAAAAGAAACATCAAACGAAGCAAGAAAGAACACAAGCAATTTGTTATCGAGGTTCGGTAATAGCCTACGTCCCTGTGAGTTCCTTCGAAATCTCTGCACTAAATCAATGGTTCTTACAATTATAGCAACACCTCTTCAAGAACACAATCTAATCTTGATCTTAATATCGTTCTTGAAGAATGAAAGAAGAGAAAAGAAAGTGATAAGGTCTTGAGTTACCCTGGAATTTTCCCCAAGAAAATTCCACTTACAAGTCCCTTGAATCCCCAATTTATACTACTCTCTCTCTAAATATCCAGCCTCTCTACAATGAGATCTCTCTTGTGTTTAGTGTCTTTGCACTCTCACACACCCATGTGTTCTATTTCACACACACTCACATGTCATCACATTTTATATCACACACCTCATTTTTACTTGTTGAGATTAAAGCTAGGTGACCCTTTATATAGTGCACCACTTTTTGAAGCTATCTTGAAGACAATCTCAACCTTTAGATCTTGTGGACCAATCAACCATAGCCCTTCATCAATCTTAAGTGATCTTGTGCATTTTGATCATGCCTCACACACCATTTAAAATGCTGAAACATAAGCATTAGGTGTGCCTCCAAGCCGCGGCCTAGAACAAGGCATGCCGCGGCCTAGAGAGGGTGGAAATTTCTTGTCATGCTTGAGGCCGTGGCCTAAGATGGCTAAGTCACGATGCACAGGGTCATGCCATGGGGTGCACACCTTGGGCCATGGCACACAGCCTCTCTCCCATCTCTTGGACTTCTTAGAGGGCGAGGCGCGCACACTTTGAGCCAATGCGCCAAGACCTGATGTTGAACCTTTTCAAACCTTGTTTAAACCTTGGACAAAATACCAACAATCTCTACCTTTGTCTAAGCATTTAAACCTGAACCCATTATGTAGAGAACTCGGGATCCAAACTCAACTTAAGTCACCATTCATCTGACTCCAATCCTAAGAAGTCCAAGGAAATGATTGAACTTACTTAGAGGTAGAACTTTGGTGCCTAAATCTGTGGGATTTTATTCTGTGGCTATCTTGTCCACATGAACGCATCCTTTCGTAACATTTTCCCAAATGAAATGATAACAAACATCCATATGCTTTGTCCTCTCATAGAACACCGGATTCCTACACAAGTGCCACGCACTTTGGCTATTCGAAGACACCACCACCTACTCTTTTAGGACCTTCAATGTTGTGCAATTATCCACCTAAATTAATGAGTAAATAATCAAACTTGTTTTACTTGCAAGTGCACAAGGTCAATGGTAGCATAGTGTGCAAGTGCGAGATCATTTCTACAGGGATTGGTGAATTTTGTTTTAGAAATAGTTTCTTAATAAAAGAAGATCAAAATAACTGTTGAATGTGAATTATAATAATGAGACATAGGGTTTTGATATCCACCACTAGTCATACTTTCCCAATGAGTAATAGATCAATGCACTAGCCTTCCTATGAATACCTAATGGTTGCCAACCTAAGGGCATGGTGTCTACTCCTTAAGCTATTAATTTCCATAAGCACCGAGTTAGGCATGGTATCTACTCTAACTCTTTTCTTTCTTAAGGGATTCAGCATGGTATCTACTGAGTTGTTCCTTAAGAAAGCACAAGATTTATGAAAATCGACAACCGCATGAGACCTAGGGCATATCTACTCCCGGTTTCCTATATTGATTAATCCAAGAATCCAGTGTGGATATCTTTTGTTACTATTGTTAGGCCCAGGACTCGGTCATCCAAATTGGTCTAACTAACTAATCCATGCCATATGCACATATTGATCAAACATACACATATGAGGAATGTAAATAAACACAGGCATTAATCAAGTTAAGCAGCATAATCAAGGCTATTGCAAAGATAATCAATGAATGTATATATGGGAAAGCATAACTTGGGCTTCAATCGATCCCTATAAAGAGTTAGTTAAACATGTTGTCTAAACATCATAGCATAAACTAAACATAAACTATAAAACTTAAAGAACACTATGGAGACGGGTTGTCAATCCTCTCCAAAGCTTACAACTCCAAGCTAAGCAAAAGATAAAAGAAATGATGTCCTTTGTGTGTGTTTACAGGTGTATTTATAGGGGTTGAATAACCCTAGAAGACTCAGGAAACCCTAAACTTCCTAAAACGTAAAACCTCCTTAATTTCCAAAATTGGTTATGCCGTTTTACTGTTCACCTTGTACATGTGCGCTCGATCGCATGCGTTGTGCGCTCGATTGCAAGGCTGCGCTCGATCCTTCTTGTGTGTGCACGAGTGCTTATGCGCTTGAATGCATCCAATAGTGCACTCGATCGCACTTTTGCCAGTAGCTGCTCCAGGATTTCCAGATTTCTTCCTTTAGGTGCAAAAAAATGCTTCTCTTTATCCAAGACCTTATAAAAACATGTGAAACACAGAAATGAAGTAAAATACTCTAAATTAACATAACTAAGGACTTAAAAAATGTAAATAAGGGGGCTTAAATATGAATATTTAAGCACCTATCACACCCCCAAACTTACATATTGCTAGTCCCTTAGCAATACAAAACTAAAAACTAAAATGAAAAATAACAACACACAAATAGATCTAATATCCATAGTGTCCACAAAAGTTTAGGTCTTCACATAAAATTATGATGCGCATTCATGAGCAAGCTTAACAAATATAAACATATCTTTGCAATGAATGAGCGTTTTGAATGAAAATCACTTTCATGAGGCAATTTAAGACATCACAATTTTGACTTTAGTGTGTGGTGAACTAGCACATAAAAGATTAAGTTTCCAAATAATTCTAATGTGTAGTGTTTCGATGTCTCAAGATTCACCAAATTTCCTATTATATATAATCAACAAAAATGGCATAGTTTTTCTTCTTTTTTTTTTTGTTTGTGAGATTTTTGCCAAGTTAGTTCCCTTAAGCCTTCTATTTGACTCATGTAGCGAGCATTTAGCCAATGACTCCCAAACCAGATGGTCTTAGGGAATTAGGTGTAAAGACACCCCTAAGGACTTTCTAACTCGAGTCAAAAAGGCTATGAAACTAACAGGTCTTAATGCTACCAACCAGAATTTCCACCTTTTGACGTGACACTTACTGCTTACTGAGGCAAGAGGACCAGTTACTCAGTGAAAAATTAGTTTACTGATCTTTAGGTGCATTTTTCTTTTTGAACAATAACAAATTTTTTATTTATTTATGCCAAAGCATTAATCTAACAGGTCATCTGGTTCACAGTCGAGCAAAAGAAACATATAAATCAAAATTACATGTCATACCCCGCACAACTATGTGTTAATGTGCTCGTGTTAGTTCAGGTCAAACTTATGAATCCTTAAATGCCTAAAAGTAAGTGATCTATGTTCAAAACTTAATTATTGGCCTATATATTCAAAGTATTAAGCTCACTTATGAAGTCAAATCATATTGTTTGTTTAGATCACCCAAAATTTTTAGAACAGAATGAACATGCATTTTTCTATAAAAACAACAAAAAAGAGGAACATAGTGTGTGTGTGAGTGTGTCCCCATATCCCCAAACTTAAATTCCACATTGTCCCCAATGTGTGAATAGCATCGAAGGAGCTGACCTGGGAGATGGAGAACTATATGGTTGGCATGGCTCGTAGCACGCCCCCAAACTTCAACTGGATGCACTCACTCCGTCCTTGAAAAAGAAAGACAAACAAACATAAAATGGAAAACAAGTAATAATAAATAGCTATAGAAAAGTAAATACTAACAATAAAATAAAATACTAAAAAGGATACACTTTGGGGTGCCTCCCATGAGCGCTAAGTTTAACGTCTTCAGCCAGACGGGGTATCCTCTCATTGTTGATCGTCGAGTGGTGCATTCGAAGAGGTACCGGGTGCCGGAGGTAAGTGATCAAGAATAGCCTTTAGCATCACCTCCTGTTGTGCAAACCATGCCTTCAAACCATCTATACACTGGTGCATGACTGATGTGGCTGTAGAGACCTCACCTTGGAAAGAGGACAACTCAGTGAAAAAGTGCTGGGACTCTGTGGGTCCTATGTCTGGATGGTCTTCCTCTCGCAATGGGCTAACTGCAGGGGTCTCTGTCTCCATATGATCCTCCTCAACCTTCTCAGCTGTAGGTGCAAGGGCTGGGAGTCCTCAAGGCATGTGCGAGAGGCTATGTGTCCACTGAGACTTCTCGAAGAAGGGATGCTCTCGCATTGGTCCATCGCTGGTGGTCCCCTTAATCTCTTTCATCTTGAAGATGTATGAGAGTAGGAATGGGAATGGGAGCCCCCATGCATTAGCCGTGGTGGTCTGACGGCCATGGATATGATCCCAGAATTTATGCAGCGGGCTCCATATAACACCTGGAAGAGAGTTCTAGTGACTTCTATGGAAGGCATACAACATCTGTAGAAACTAGTCTCTCCTCTGTGTCTTGTGCCCCAATGGACACACATTGCGCTGAAGGATAGTGTCTACAAGCCAAAGTCGTGGAGGCAACTTTGACCGACTCGCTGCGTTGTTATGTTTGTCGGCGTACTAGCCAGCGCACATATCCTCAATAATCATGGATAGGTCAAAAGAGTCCAGTTACTCCTCGATATCGGTGTCCTTTGGAGGGGACTCATCACAGCAATAAAGAATAACGGCTATGTCGGCACTAGTCACCTCGATGGATGTGCCCTGGACTGATGAAGTCAATACTCCTGGTCTGCTGCAGTCAAAAGATATGCTCTCATAGATTTGGACTACCAGCTGGGTGTAAGCAGTCGAGCAGACTGGTTTAAAAAGCCTCTTCAACCCCCAGTGCTTAAATGCTTGGACCGCCCATTGAGTGGCATCCATATGCTTGAAGACCTCATCGATGGTGAAAGTGGTCTTGAATAAGAGCTCTCTTTGCTCGAAGCTTGGCCGGGATGACTGGGCACGGTTGCTAGAGGCATGGGAGGTGGAAGCGGTTTGCTTTGACATGTCAATCCTAGTTTCTGTCAAATTTGCGATCGATCTCAAATATGATGCGCACGATCGCAATTGGACTATGTACTCAATCGCACACGGTCAGTCTTTTTCTAGAACAGCCTGGGGATGACAAAAGACCAAGCTATGGTCTTATGGATTCGAGATTATTTCTGACCTCCCGTAAACAGAATAACACCCAATCATACACAAGATACCACATATATATACTAAAAGTGTAAATAAAACATTAAAAATCTGTGTGTGTAAATAAAATGGATACCTTATGTATTAGAAGGGATGTGTAATGGGGAGAGGGATGTGGCAGTGCTTGATGGTGGTGATGGTGGTGTTGGTGGTGTGCCGGAGTCATTTGGTGGTGAGTGAGTGATGATTTAAAGAGAGTGAGAGTGATGTGTTGCGGAATGGAGAGGGCGAGTGCGTGAGTGTGAGTGAGTATGAAGAGAGTGTGAGTGAGTGAGGACGAAGAGTGAAGAGTTTAAGTCCATCACGTGACTGTCTGCCACGAATGCACTCATTCGCACTTGGAGTGCACTCGATCGCACTCTTGCGCTCGAGCACACTGAATGATTCACTCGATCGCAAAGTGGAATGCATGGACAAAATAACAACTCACCAAGGCTGGAATGATAAAACAATAACAATACAACCTTACCGTGTGTTAGTGGCCTCAGTACCACTTACCTTAATAGAGGTGCTTAAGCTTAATGGGTTGTAGAACATAACTTTCTCAAGCACTCTATATAGCAGCTTCAACATTCAGTCTTTTGGAAGGGAGTACTTAAAGCCCACTACAAGTGGCTTAAGTACTCTCGGTGCTGTTGTATAGCTATCATGCCTCAATTTGATCAGCTCATGGACCTGCAACTTCTTCATATCACCCAGTCTTGGATGCATAGGAGAGGCGTCAGGGAGGTGCACAGCTTCAAAGATGTCATCAGGAACGGTTTCGGATGCAGGCTCAATATATGATCTTTTGAAAGGCTAGGTTATTGTAGTCTCCAATGGATTAATGTGTTGGGCTTGAAAAACTTGCTTAGAAACACCTTGCATTAAGCGCACATTAGAACAATCCATATCATCTTTAGGTGAATTTAATGTGTTAAATATTTTAAATGCTATCTCCTCACCATTTACCTTCATAGTAACAATACCCTTTTTTACACAAATATTCGTATCAGCAATTATCATAAAAGGTCTTCCTAAAATTATAGGCAGAGGTAATGGCAAAAGACATTCTTCTATATCCAGTATAATAAAATTAGCAGGTAAAATAAATTTACCTACCCTTACCAAGACGTCTTCAAGAATACTTCTTGGTCTTTTGATGCTTCTGTCAGCCAGTTGCAAGGTAATGGAGGTTGGTTGAAGCTCCCCTAAACCTAGAGTCTTGAACACAGTGTAAGGCATCAGATTGACACTCGCCCCTAGATCCAATAATACATGCTCAAATAGCTGGTCACCTATCTTGTAGGGAATGGTAAAACTACCTGGATCTGTTAGTTTTGGTGGTAGTTTTCTTAATAGTACCGTACTTACCTCTTCTGCCAAAGCCACGGTCTCATGTTCCTGGAACTTCCTTTTGTTAGTGCAATAATCTTTCAGAAATTTAGTATATGCAGGAATTTGTTTAATGGCATCTAACAAAGGAATATTAATCTTTATCTTTCTCAAAGTTTCAAAAATATCAAGCAATTTATTTTCTTGCTTTGGCTTTACTAACCTTTGAGGAAAATGTGGTGCATTCCACTTCTCCATTGTACTTACCTGGGGTGTGGATGCTTTATCTGGAGATGCTTTTACCGGCTGATCAGCTCTTATGATCTTACCATTTCTTAGAGTTGTCACAGCATTCAGTTGCTGATGTCCTCTTAGATTAGGTATTGGTTGGGCTTGAAGCTCACCTTGCTTTCTTTCACTCAAATCCTTAGCCAGTTGCCCCATTTGAACCTCTAGTCTTTGAATGGCTTGTTCATATTTTGCAGTGGTTTGTCTTATCTCGGTCCAGAATTGCCTTTCCTCTGTCATGAACTATTCTTGTGAGGTCATCAGCTATTGTTGTTGAGTTGCCAATTGCCTCACAAGACTTTCTAGGTTACTTTCCTTTGATTCGGGAACTGAGTGAGCTGCTAGTTGGGAGTTCCTTTGCTACCCTTGACTATTCTGATTGTTGCTCCAAGAGAAATTGGGATGATTTCGCCATCCAGGGTTGTAAGTGTTTGCATACGGATTGTTCTTTGGCGGATAGTTGTTAGGTCCCATGTAATTTGCTTGTTTTAGATCTGCAGATGAATACAAAGGACACGTATCAGTATTATGATCAAATTGGGAACATATCGCGCATACCTGGAGTGGTGTAACTGGTAAGCTAGATGAGGCATTCTGAGCAGCCATGGCTTTAACCAATAGGTCTAGTTTCCTCTCCACAGCAGCTATTTGAGGAGAAGATCCTCCATTTAAATTTACCTCATACATACCCTTACTCTTGGTTACATGTCTACCTCGAGAGGAGAACTGCTGAGTGTGTTCACTTAGGGTTTCGAAGAGCTCCATGGCTTCTTTGCTGCTTTTCTCCATCAGCACTCCTCCACAACCTGAATCAACAATACTTTTGTTAGTATCCATCAAACCTTCATAAAATTCTTGTACCAGTTCATCTTGAGGTGGGTTGTGATGTGGGCATTTGAGTAGCAGCTCGTTGAAGTGTCCCCATGCTTCGAAGAAGAGGTCCACATCCTTTTGTTGGAAGGACTGAATCTCCTTCCTCATTTGCCTCGTCTTTTGGGCTGGAAAAAACTTCCTTAGAAATTTGCTAGCCAACTCCTCCCAAGTGTTGATAGAAACTGCAGGCAAAGAATTATACCATAATTTAGCATTATCTTTTAAGGAAAAAGGGAAAATAATTAACCTTATTCCTTTTTGGTCTAAGTCTTGGATGTGCTGGAACTTGCAAAGATCAAAAAATTTTCGAAGGTACAAGTGTGGATCCTCATTAGGTGTACCCCTAAAGTGAGTCAAGGCACTCAATATTTGCGGAGATATGTAGAAGTTGCCTTCTGCCTCAGGTTGATATGCAATACATGATGGTTGATCAAGGTTTCGTGGAATGAAGGATTGCTTCATTGGTACTCGTGTAGGTGGTTGCTGGTTTTCGAGCTGTTCCGCCATTGGTGATTCATTCTCAGATTCTTCTTCATTCTCCTTTAAGTTGTTCCTAAGCCTTTTTCGGATGGTCCGCTCAAGCTCGGGATTGAGGGGAAAGAATGTTGGATGTCGGTATCGAAGTCCGTGCATAAATCAGGTAAACCAGCTTCAGTGCAGTAGTTCAACTCTGCTGCTCGGGTAACTCTCTACCCTAATTATGCTCGATCGCACAAGAGGGTGTGCTCGATCGCAAGTATCACATAAAGTGTGATTAGGGTTTGGTGTGCCTGAAACAGAAAGGAAATTGATTAGGGTTTGATGAAAATAAAAATGAAGGTGAAAAACATAAACTAAAAATTATCAGAAAAATTAAAGTAAAATAGAATAATGATGATTAAACTAAACGAAAGTAATTCTAAAAGGAAATTTAGTGCAATCCCTGGAAATGGCGCCTAAAACTTGTTGTGCGATTATCCACCTAAATTAATGAGTAAATAATCAAACTTGTTTTACTTGCAAGTGCACAGGGTCAATGGTAGTATAATGTGCAAGTGCGAGATCATTTCCACAGGGATTGGTGAATTTCGTTTTAGAATTAGTTTCTTAATAAAAGAATATCAAAATAACTATTGAATGTGAATTAATAATTATGAGACATAGGGCTTTGATATCCACCAGTAGTCATACTTTCCCAATGAGTAATAGGTCAATGCACTAGCCTTCCTATGAATACCTAATGGTTGCCAACCTAAGGGCATGGTGTCTACTCCTTAAGCTATTGATTTCCCTAAGCACCGAGCTAGGCATGATATCTACTCTAACTCTTTTCTTTCTTAAAGGATTCAGTATGGTATCTACTGAGTTGTTCCTTAAGAAAGCATAAGATTTATGGAAATCGACAACTACATGAGACCTAGCGCATGGTATCTACTCTAGGTTTCCCATGTTGATTAAACCAAGAATCCAATGTGGATATCTTTTGTTACTATTGTTAAGCCTAGGACTTGGTCATCTAAATTGGTCTAACTAACTAATCCATGTCATATATTGATCAAACATACACATATGAGGAACGTAAATAAACACAGGCATTAATCAAGTTAAGCAGCATAATCAAGGCTATTGCAAAAATAATCAATGAATGTATATATGGGAAGGCATAAGTAAGGCTTCAATCGAGCCCTATAAAGAGTTAGTTACACATGCTCTCTAAGATAAACAACATAACATAAACTAAACATAAACTATAAAACCTGAAGAACACTGTGAAGACAAGTTGTCAATCCTCTCCAAAGCTTACAACTCCGAGCTAAGCAAAAGATAAAAGAAGTGATGTCCTTTGTGTGTGTTTACAAGTGTATTTATAGGGGTTGAATAACCTTAGAAGACTCAGGAATCCCTAAACTTCCTAAAACGTAAAACCTCCTCAATTTCCAAAACTGGTTCTGTTGTTTTACTATTCACACCCGTACATGTGTGCTCGATCACATGCGTTGGGTGCTCGATCGCAAGGCTGCACTCGATCCTTCTTGTGTGCGTACGAGCGCTTATGCACTCGATCGCACTTTTGCTAGTAGCTACTCTAGGATTTCCAGATTTCTTCCTTTAGGTGCAAAAAATGCTTTTTTTTTATCCAAGACCCTATAAAAACATTTGAAACACAGAAATGAAGTAAAATGGACTAAATTAACATAACTAAGGACTTAACAAATGTAAATAAGGGGGCTTAAATATGAATATTTAAGCACCGATCATTCAACTCTTCCAAGAACCCTTTGCACCACATAGCCTCCTTTATGGCTTCCGTAGCATGTTGAGCGATTATCTACCTAAATGAATATGCAAATAATCGAACTTGTTTTTCTTGCAAGTGCAAAAGGTCAATGGTAGCATAGTGTGCAAGTGCGAGATCATTTCCACAGGGATTGGTGAATTTCGTTTTAGAATTAGTTTCTTAATAAAAGAATATCAAAATAACTATTGAATGTGAATTAATAATTATGAGACATAGGGCTTTGATATCCACCAGTAGTCATACTTTCCCAATGAGTAATAGGTCAATGCACTAGCCTTCCTATGAATACCTAATGGTTGCCAACCTAAGGGCATGGTGTCTACTCCTTAAGCTATTGATTTCCCTAAGCCCCGAGCTAGGCATGATATCTACTCTAACTCTTTTCTTTCTTAAAGGATTCAGCATGGTATCTACTGAGTTGTTCCTTAAGAAAGCATAAGATTTATGGAAATCGACAACCACATGAGACCTAGTGCATGGTATCTACTCCGGGTTTTCCATGTTGATTAAACCCAGAATCCAGTGTGGATATCTTTTGTTACTATTGTTAAGCCTAGGACTTGGTCATCCAAATTGGTCTAACTAACTAATCCATGTCATATATTGATCAAACATACACATATGAGGAACGTAAATAAACACAGGCATTAATCAAGTTAAGCAGCATAATCAAGGCTATTGCAAAAATAATCAATGAATGTATATATAGGAAGGCATAAGTAAGGCTTCAATCGAGCCCTATAAAGAGTTAGTTACACATGCTCTCTAAGATAAACAACATAGCATAAACTAAACATAAACTATAAAACTTGAAGAACACTGTGAAGACAAGTTGTCAATCCTCTCCAGAGCTTACAACTCCGAGCTAAGCAAAAGATAAAAGAAGTGATGTCCTTTGTGTGTGTTTACAAGTGTATTTATAGGGGTTGAATAACCTTAGAAGACTCAGGAATCCCTAAACTTCCTAAAACGTAAAACCTCCTCAATTTTCAAAACTGGTTCTGTTGTTTTACTATTCACACCCGTACATGTGTGCTCGATCACATGCGTTGGGTGCTCGATCGCAAGGCTGCGCTCGATCCTTCTTGTGTGCGTATGAGCGCTTATGCACTCGATCGCACTCAATAGTGCGCTCGATCGCACTTTTGCTAGTAGCTACTCCAGGATTTCCAGATTTTTTCCTTTAGGTGCAAAAAATGCTTTTTTTTATCCAAGACCCTATAAAAACATTTGAAACACAGAAATGAAGTAAAATGGACTAAATTAACATAACTAAGGACTTAACAAATGTAAATAAGGGGGCTTAAATATGAATATTTAAGCACCGATCATTCAACTCTTCCAAGAACCCTTTGCACCACATAGCCTCCTTTATGGCTTCCGTAGCATGTTGAGCGATTATCTACCTAAATGAATATGCAAATAATCGAACTTGTTTTTCTTGCAAGTGCAAAAGGCCAATGGTAGCATAGTGTGCAAGTGCGAGATCATTTCCACAGGGATTGGTGAATTTCATTTTTAGAATCAATTTCTCAATATAAAAAGATAGAAATAACAGTTGAGTATGATTTAATAATAATAAGAACATAGGGCTTTGATATCCACCTCTAATTATACTTTCCCAATGAGTAATGTGTCAATGCACTAGCCTTGCTATGAATACCTAATGGTTGCCAACCTAAGGGCATGGTATCTACTCCTTAAGCTATTGATTTCCCTAAACATCGAGTTAGGCATGGTATCTACTCTAACTCTTTTCTTTCTTAAGGGATTCAGCATGGTATCTACTGAGTTGTTCCTTAAGAAAGCATAAGATTTATAGAAATCGACAACCACATGAGACCTAGGGCATGGTATCTACTCCTGGTTTCCCATGTTGATTAATACAAGAATCCGGTGTGGATATCTTTTGTTACTATTGTTAGGCCCAGGACTCGGTCATCCAAATTAGTCTAACAAACTAATCCATGCCATATGCACATATTGATCAGACATACACATATGAGGAATGTAAATAAACACAGGCATTAATCAAGTTAAGCAGCATAATCAAGGCTATTCCAAAGATAATCAATGAATGTATATATGGGAAAGCATAACTAGCGCTTCAATCGAGCCCTATAAAGAGTTAGTTCAACATGCTGTCTAAGATAAACATCATAGCATAAACTAAACATAAACTTATATATGGGAAAGCATAACTAGGGCTTCAATCGAGCCATATAAAGAGTTAGTTCAACATGCTGTCTAAGATAAACATCATAGCATAAACTAAACATAAACTATAAAACCCGAAGAACACTGTGGAGACCGGTTGTCAATCCTCTCCAAAGCTTACAACTCCGAGCCAAGCAAAAGATAAAAGAAGTGATGTCTTTTATGTGTGTTTACAGGTGTATTTATAGGGGTTGAATAACCCTATAAGACTCAGGAAACCCTAAACTTCCTAAGACATAAAACCTCCTCAATTTCCAAAATTGGTTCTGCCATTTTACTGTTCATGCCTGTACCTGTGCACTCGATCGCATCTGTTGTGCGCTCGATCGCAAGGCTGTGCTCGATCCTTCTTGTGTGCTCACGAGCGCTTATGCGCTCGATCGCACTTTTGCTAGTAGCTGCTCTAGGATTTCCAGATTTTTTCCTTTAGGTGCAAAAAATGCTTCTTTTTATCCAAGACCCTATAAAAATATGTGAAACACATAAATGAAGTAAAATGGACTAAATTAACATAACTAAGGACTTAACAAATGTAAATAAGGGCGCTTAAATATAAATATTTAAGCACTTATCATTCAACTCTTCCAAGAACCCTTTGCACCACATAGCCTCCTTTATGGCTTCAGTAGCATTTTGAGCGATTATCTACGTAAGTAAATGTGCAAATAACCGAACTTGTTTTTCTTGGAAGTGCACAAGGTCAATGGTAGCATAGACTGCAAGTGCGAGATCATTTCCACAGGGATTGGTGAATTTCGTTTTTAGATTCAATTTCTCAATATAAAAAGATAGAAATAACAGTTGTTTATGATTTAATAATAATAAGAACATAGGGCTCTGATATCCACCTCTAATTATAATTTCCCAATAAGTAATGTGTCAATGCACTAGCCTTGCCATGAATAATTAATGGTTGTCAACCTAAGGGTATGGTATCTACTCTTTAAGCTATTGATTTCCCTAAGCACCGAGTTAGGCATGGTATCTACTCTAACTCTTTTCTTTTTTAAAGGATTCAGCATGGTATCTACTGAGTTGTTCCTTAAGAAAGCATAAGATTTATGGAAATCGACAGCCATATCAGACCTAGGGCATGGTATCTACTCCCGGTTTCCCATGTTGATTAATCCAAGAATCCGGTGTGGATATCTTTTGTTATCATTGTTTGACCTAGGACTAGGTCATCCAAATTGGTCTAACTAACTAATCCATACAACATGCACATATTGATCAAACATACACATATGAGGAATTTAAATAAACACAGGCATTAATCAAGTTAAGCATCATAATCAAGGCTATTGCAAAGATAATCAATGAATGTATATATGGGAAAGCATAACTTGAGCTTCAATCGAGCCCTATAAAGAGTTAGTTACCCATGTTGTCTAAGATAAGCATCATAACATAAGCTAAACATAAAATATAAAACTCGGAGAATACTGTGGAGACGACTTGTCAATCCTCTCCAAAGCTTACAACTCCGAGCTAAGCAAAAGATAAAAGAAGGGATATCTTTTGTGTGTGTTTACAAGTGTATTTATAGGGGTTGAATAACCCTAGAAGACTCTGGAAACCCTAAAATTCCTAAAATACAAAACCTCCTCTATTTTCAAAACTAGTTCTGTCGTTTTACTGTTCACACCCGTACATGTACGCTCGATCGCATTCGTTGTGCGCTCGATCGCAAGGCTGTGCTCGATCTTTCTTTGTGTGCGCACAAGCACTTGTGCGCTCGATCGCACTTTAGCCAGCATCTGCTCTAGGATTTCCAGATTTCTTCCTTTAAGTGCCCAAGTTGCTGCTTTTTCTCTAAGACCCTGTAAAAACATGTGAAACACAGAAATGAAGTAAAATGTACTAAATTAACATAACTCTGGACTTAACAAATGTAAATAAAGGGGCTTAAATATGAATATTTAAGCACCTATCACACTCCCAAACTTACATATTGCTAGTCCCTTAGCAATACAAAACAAAAAAACTAAAATGAAAATTAACGACACAGATAAATCCAACATTCGTGATGTCCACAAAAGTTTAGGTCCCACACAAAACTATGATACGCATTCATGAGCAAGCTTAACAAATATAAACACATCTTTGCAATGAATAAGAGTTTTGAATGCAGATCACTTTCATGAGGCAGTTTAAGACATCACAAGTTTGACTTTAGTGTGTGGTGAACTAGCACATAACCGGTTAGGTTTCCAAATAATTCTAACGTGTAGTGTTTCAATGTCTTAAGATTCACCAAATTTCCTATTGGAACCAACAAAGATGGCATAGTTTTTCTTCTTTTCTTTTATTTGTGAGATTTTTGCCAAGTTTAGTTCCCTTAAGCTTTCTATTTGACTTATGTAGCGAGTGTTTAGCCAATGACTCCCAAACCAGATGGTTTTAGGGAATTAGGTGTAAAGACACCCCTAAGGACTTACTAACTCGAGTCAAAAAGGCTACGAAACTAACTGGTCTTAATGCTACCAATCGAAATTTCCACCTTTTGACGTGACACTCACTGCTTACTGAGGCAAGATGGCCAATTACTCTATGAAAATTTTCTTTTTAATGATCATTCTGAGCAAAGATTCTCACCTTTTGACGTGACACTCACTGCTTACTAAGGCAAGAGGGCCAGTTACTCGGTGGAAAGTTTGTTTAATGAGCATTAGGAGCATTTTTTTTTCTTTTGAGAAATAACAATTTTTTTTTCTATTTTCCTATGCCAAAGTGTTAATCTAACAGGTCATCCGGTTCACAGTCAAGCCAAAGAAACATACCAATTAAAATTACATGTTATACCCTACACAATTATGTGCTAATGTGCTCGTGTTAGTTTAGGTCAAACTTGTGAATCCTTAAATGCCTAAAAGTAAGTGATCTAGGTTTAAAACTTAATTATTGGCCCATATGTTCAAGGTGTTAAGCTCACTTATGAAGTCAAATCATATTTTTTGTTTAGATCACCCAAAATTTTATTGGGACAGAATGAACATGCATTAATCTATAAAAACAAAAATTGGGACATAGTGTGTGTGTGAGTGTGTTCCCATACCCCCAAACTTAAATCGCATATTGTCCTCAATGTGTGAGAAGCATTGAAGGATCTGACTTGGGAGATGGAGAACTCAATGGCTGGCATGGCTCGTAGCACGCCCCCAAACTTGAACTGGACGCACTGACAATGTCCTTGAAAAAGAAAAAAAACAAACATAAACTGGAAAACAAGTAATAATAAACAGATATAGTAAAGACTAATAATAAAATAAAATAATTAAAAGGATATGCTTTAGGGTGCCTCCAATGAGCGCTAAGTTTAACGTCTTCAGCCAGACGGGGTATCCTCTCACTGCTGATCGTCGGGTGGTACAGTCGAAGAGGTATCGGGTGTCGGAGGTAGGCGATCAAGGATGGCCTACAGTATCGCCTCTTGTCATGCAAACCGCTCCTCCAAACCATCGATGAGCTGGTGCACTAGTGATGTGGCTGCAAAAACCTCTCCTCGGAATGAGGATAACTCAACGAGAAAATGCTGGAACTCGGTAGGTCCCATGTCCGGATGGTCCTCCTCTTGCAATGGGCTGACTGCAGGGGTCTCTGTCTCCATATGATCCTCCGTAACTCTCTCGACTATAGTTACAGGAGCCAGGAGTCCTCGTGGCATGTGCGAGAGGTTATGTGTCCACTGAGCCTTCCCAAAGAAGGGATGCTTTCTTCTTGAGGATGTAAGAGAGTAGGAACGGGAATGGGAGTCCCCATGCATTGGCCGTGGTGGTCTGACGACCATGGACATGATCCAAAAATTTATGCAACTGGCTCCAAATAACAGTCGGGATAGAGAACCAGTGGCCTCTATGGAAGGCATACAATGTCTGTAGAAATTGGTCTCTCCTCTGTGTCTTGTGCCCCAATGCACACACATTTCGCTGGAGGATGGTGTCCACGAGCCAAAGTTGTGGAGGTAACTTTGATCGACTCGCTGCATTGTTGTGCCTATTAGGGTACTGTCCAGCGTATATATCCTCGATGATCGTAGTTAGGTCAAAAGATTTCGGTTGCTCCTTGATATTGGTGTCCTCCGGAGGGGACTCATCACAATAATGAAGAGAAGCGGCTATATCGGTACTAGTCACCTAGATGGATGTGCCCTGGACTAAGGAATTCAATACTCCTGGTCTGCTACAGTCAAAAGACAGGCTCTCATAGAACAGGACTACCAGCTGGGTGTACACAGTCGAGCAAACTGGTTTAAAAAGCCTCTTTAACCCCCAGTGTTTAAATACTTGGACCGCATGTTGAGTAAAATCCATGTGCTTGGAGACATCATCGATGGCAAAAGTGATCTTGAATAAGAGCTATCTTTGCTCGATGCTTGGCTGAGATGATTGGGCACGGCTGCTCGAAGCACGGGAGGTGAAGTGGATTATTTTGACATATGGATTCTAGTTTATGTCAAAATTACGATCGATCATGAATATGTGCGCTCAATTGCACACTGGACTTTGCGCTCGATCGCAAATGCCGTGCACTCGATCGCACATGGTCAGACTTTTTATCAAATAGCTTGTGGGTGATAGAAGACCAAGCTATGATCTTGTGGATCCGAGTTTGTTCCTAACCTCCTGTAAACATAATAGCAACCAATCACACACAAGATAACACAGATATATAATGAAAATGTAAATTAAATATTAAAATCTGTGTGTGAGAACAAAATGGGTTACCTTATATATAGAGTGAATTTGCAATGGGGAAGGGGACGTGGTAGTGACAGTGGGGTGGTGATGGTGGAAAGTGTGGTGGAGTGCCGAAGTCAAGAGTGTGAGATTGGTGGTTTGTAGAAGGGAGAGTGCGAGTGAGGGAGTGTGAGTGAGATATGAAGAGAGTGTGAGTGAAATGTTTAAATCCATCACGTGACTGTCTGCCACGAGTGCGCTCGATCGCACTTGGAGTGCACTCGATCGCACTTTTGCGCTGGAGCACACTGAATGATTCGCTCGATCGCAAGTAGTATGTTTGGACAAAATAAAAACTTACCAAGGCTGGAATGATAAAACAAGAACAATACAACCTTACCGTGCGTTAGTAGCCTCAGTACCACTAACCTTAATAGAGGTGCTTGAGCTATATGGGTAGTCGAATATGAATTGCTCAAGCACTCTCATGCTGCAATGCAACTTGTTTTGAAGGAAGCACTTAGAGTCCACCTCTTGTGGCTCCAGTGCTTGTATTTCAGCTGTATACTGTACAGATTGAAGTGCCAAGTTTTCATCTCTCGGAGGTAAGTTAATATCAAGGTATGGCTTGGCTCCGTGTCCATTTATCGTGAAGGGCTGATTTTCATTGGGACCACGGACCTCTAAAGCACCATGAGGGAAGACCTTGGTGACCTCATAAGGACCATACCATCGGGACTTGAGCTTGCCAGGGAACAGTCTTAACCTTGAGTCGTATAGCAATACCTTTTGTCCCACATAAAACTCCTTCCTAACTAGTTGTTTGTCATGACATGCTTTTGTCCGTTCTTTGTAGAGTTTGGCATTTTCATAAGCATCATACCTTAGTTCCTCTAGCTCATTTAAATGCAGCTCCCTCTTCTCACCTGCTTGTTTCATGTCAAAATTGAACTGTTTTATGGCCCAATATGCCTGTTGAGTGAAAAATATTGCATATTTTGGCCACTTAATTTACATTTATTAGCTTAGGAATTTTTTACTTTAGTTGTTTTCGTTTTTTTTCAGGTTTACAAGCACCAAGGAAGAAGTTTCACTAAATTGCCAGAATTTCCCATACAGATCAATAATCTTTGAAAATTAAATTGTATTGATGCAAGAAGAACTAAGAGATGAGCCATATATGCTTAGAAAGATCCGGAAGTCTATTTCCTAGAGAATTTATGGCTCGTAAAAATGATTTTTCTAGAGAAAGTTATGGCTATTTTAGTAGACAAAGGTCAGGCTGTGCGAGTTGTGCGGGATTTCAGCGTGAACAGAAGTTTTGAAGGGCATGTGAAGGCTTAAATCCCACATCCCACATCGGTTGGAAACACATTTCTATATCCCACATCCCACATCGGATTGGTAACACATTGCACTCATGGTATTTGCCTATATAAGACCCACTCCACCTCATCATTCAGGGTACAATTCCTAAGCCACTTTGGTGTTTACCGGTGGACGTCCGCTAGCATTCTGGTGGATCTCGAAGGCTTTGTCACCACGAGGGGAAGTGCCACCCGTCAGCGAGTTGAATTTCTCCCATGTAAAGTTATTTATTTATTTCTTTACATTTAGTTGTTTTAGTTTAAATGTTTAGCACTTTTATTATGAATTGTAGTTTCATAGTTATGAGTGGCTAGACTCTTCAGCTAAGGTTGAAGATGAAGCCCCGCCGTTGTTTTGCATAGTAGTTCAGATTTGCTTGTACAAATTTGACAATTTTTAGTATAAACGTTCTGTCAATTATTTGAGTTAATCTTATAATTGATTGAGTTTAAATTGTCTATTGGATATTCCTTGTGTTTCATCTGATGGATACATTGAATGCTTTTCGATTAAATTGGATTTCCTTTGTGATTTGTTGAGAGCGGATACATTGGATGCTTTTGGTTTAGTTGGGATATTCTTTGTTTTTTGTCTTATAGTTTGATTCATGGAATGTTTTGATAGGCTATATTTTTAGAACATATATGCTTAACTTCGATGGGGTGGATTTGGAAACCTCAGTGTTTTAATTATTAGTTTTTAGAAATCAATTTATTTTTATTTTAATTTCTTTTGCAAATTATCATCTGAAATTCGAAACTAGGTTAAGATAGAGTTAGTTTAGATTGAAAATATACTTTCACAACGCAATTCCCTGTGGATTCGACCTCGCACTTGCATAACGCTATACTGCAAACGACTCGTGCGCTTGCGAGTAATTTAAAACTCACAACAAGTTTTTGGCGCCATTGCCGAGGAGTTGTTTGGTTTGTGAAAATTAAATTTTTAGTCAGAATTGATTTTATTTTTCTACTAGTTAGTTAGCAATTTTTGTTGATTTTTCTTTTCATAATTTTATTTTATTTTATTTGTTTTTGTTTGCATTGGCCTATTAAAAAAATATTTTTTTAAAAAATGTGGATGAATCCAGCGTCGGTTTCACAGTCTTTAGGGGACACCATTAAGGAGTATATGAAAATGACTGGCCCGTCCATCAATGCTGCCAACACATTCAATGTTGATAGTTGTTCCATCTGTGCTAGTCCTATGCATTTAGCACAGAATTGTCCATCAATGCCGGCTTTTGCCGAGTATCCTATGGAACAAATGAATGCTTTCAATGAGTGTTGTTGGCAATCAAATGGATCTTACTCCGAAAGGTACAATCCAGGGTGGTGGGACCACTCTAATTTTTCATGGACGCAGAACCAACTGAGGAATCAGGGAGGAACCCCTTATCAAGCTCACACTCACTACACTCCAGAATTTCCTCCGCCAGGTCCAAGTTATAGTCACTCAGCCTATCCAGCACCATTACCTGCTTACCAAACTCTCATTCAAACACCAGTGCCAATTTCACAGTCACTTGAGGACACCCTTAAGGAGTACATGAAAATGACTAGCCAATCCATGAGCGAAGTAATGAGTGCAACAATAGAAAACACCCAAGCGATTGCCAAGCTAGAGAGTCAAATGGATCAAATCGCAAGTTATGTGGGTGAAGGAGAGAATGGAGAGTTCCCTAGTCAACCTGATCCTAACCCAAAGGAACAGTTTGCGGTGGGAAATTTATCAACTCCTATGCATTGGCAGGAACAAGTGCAATCAACTGTCCCATACTTGTCTGGGAGACAAGTGTACAATCAAGTGGAAGAGAACCCTGCTATGCACCAAGGGCAAGAAAGTGGCAACAATGAGAAGAGAGATGCTGAGCCATCTACAACCACTTGTATTATTAAGGATCTCTCTAGGTCATTTTTACCTAAAGCGCCTTACCTTGAGAGACTACAAGCGCCCAAGAAAGAAGGGAAGTCTGAGGACATTTTGGAGGCATGCTTTGCTCAATTTGAAGACGATTTGGATTTGGATAAGTTGTTTGAGCAAGCAAATGCTACTTTGGAGTCTACTCCTCAAAATATCAGGGAGACGGAGGAAACCACAACACTTGAACCCCCCAAGAAGGAACTTAAGCCTTTATCGGACAATCTTAAGTATAAGTTCCTAAGTCCAGCAGATTCTTTGCCTATAATTATAGCTTTAGATTTGGATGATGCTCTAGAGGAGAAATTATTGGACGTCTTAAGAGAGCATAAGGAAGCTATAGGCTGGACTATTGAGGATGTCAAAGGAATCAACCCCTCGTTGGTAATACACACGATACAGTTGGAGGAGAATGCCAAGCCATCGAGGGAGCCACAAAGAAGGCTCAACCCTGCTATGCAAGAGGTTGTGAGGGCAGAAGATATTAAGCTGTTAGAGGAAGGGATAATTTATCCCATCTCTGATAGTAAGTGGGTGAGCCTAATTCAAGTCGTGCCCAAACGTGCTGAATTGACGGTAGTAAATAAAGACGACGAGTTGGTTCCAACTCAAGTGCAGTCAAGATGGAGAAAGTGTATAGACTACCGTAAATTGAATGCTGCCACTAGGCCTGATCATTTTCCATTATCATTTATTGATCAGATGGTGGAGTGCTTAGTTGGGCATGTTTACTAATGTTGGGTCTGGCTGAAGACGTTAAACTTAGCGCTCATGGGAGGCACCCCACAGCTTATCCTTTCTGTTTATTTATTATTTCACATATTTATGATTAATGTTTGTCTCCAGTATTTTTTGTTTTCTAGTTTTTATTTTTCAGGGACAATGCGTACTTCAGTTCAAGTTTGGGGGTATGCTATGAGCTATACCAGTCCAGATAGTTCTCCATGTCTCAGGTCATCTCTTTCCATATTAGCCACACATTGGGGTCAATGTGTAATTTAAGTTTTGGGGTATGGGAGACACATCACACACTTTGTCCTAATTTTTTGTCTTTTCATAGTAAAGATAAATGCATGTTCATGTTCATCTAAAAATTTTGGTTGATCTGAAAAATTTTGATGTGATTTCATTGGTAAGCTTAAAACTTTGAACACATAATCTGATGATAGAGTTTAAACTTTAGTTACTTACTTTAGGCATTTTCGAGAATTCACATGTTTGATCTAATCTCACACGAGCACATTAGCACATATTTGTGTGAGGTATGACATGTGAGTTGAATGTATACATTTCCTTGTCTTAACTGAAATCGGATGACTTGTTGGATAAACACTTGGGCATAAAAAAATAATAAAAAAATAAAAAAAACTACTAATATTTATAATGATCATCATCAATAAACTTTCCACTGAATAACTGGACCTCTTGCCTCAGTAAGCAGTGAGTGTTCACGTCAAAAGGTGGGAATTTTATTCATAATGATCATTGCGAAACTTTCTGCTGAGTAACTGGATCTCTTGCCTCAGTAAGTAGTGAGTGTTCACCTCAAAAGGTGGAAATTTTGCTTAGTAGTATTAAGGCCAGTTTAATTTCGTAGCTTTTTTTACTCGAGTTAGTAAGTCCTTAGGGGTGTCTTTACACCTAATGCCCTAAAACCATCTGGTTTGGGAGTCATTGACTCAACACTCGCTACATGGGTCAATTAGAAAGCTTAAGGGAATTAAACATAGTAGAGCCTTATATATGTAAAAAAAAAAAAAAAAAAACCTACGCCTTCGTTGTTCTTTCCGATGAAAAATTTTGTGGATCTTGAGACTTGAATTACCTTGTACATTGAAGTTATTTGGAAACCTCATCTGTATATACTAATTCACTTTACACTGATTCAAGCTTGTGATGTCTTACCATGCCTCTTGTAAGTAATTAGGTTTTAAATTCTTATTCATTGTGAAGATGGGTTCGAATTATTTAAGCTTGCTCATGAATGAATCTCATGATTTTGAATGCTCCTTAAATTTTTGGATACCATGAATATTGAACTTATCTTTATAATCTATGTTGTTCATTTAGTTTTTTATTTTGTTTTGCTAAGGGACTAGCAAAATGTAAGTTTGGGGGTATTTGATGAGTGAAAAATATTGCATATTTTGGCCACTTAATTTAAATTTGTTAGCTTAGGAATTTGTTACTTTAAGTTGTTTTCGTTGTTTTTCAGGTTTACAAGCACCAAGGAAGGAGTTTCACTAAATTGCCAGAATTTCCCATACAGATCAATCATTTTTGAAAATTAAACTGTATTGATGCAAGAAGAACCAGGAGTTGAGCCATATATTCTTAGAAAGCTCCGGAAGTCTATTTTCTGGAGAATTTTACGGCTCGTAAAAATGATTTTTCTAGAGAAAGTTATGGCCGTTTTAGTAGACAAAGGTCAGGCTGTGCGGGCTGTGCGGGATTTCAGCGTGAACAGAAGTTTTGAAGGGCATGTGAAGGCTTAAATCCCACATCCCACATCGATTGGAAACACATTTCTATATCCCACATCCTACATCGGATTGGTAACACATTGTACTCATGGTATTTGCCTATATAAGACCCACTCCACCTCATCATTCAGGGTACAATTCCTGAGCCACTTTGGTGTTTACTGGTGGACATCCTCTAGCATTCTGGTGGATCTCGAAGGCTTTGTCACCACGAGGGGAAGCGCCGCCCGTCAGCGAGTGAAATTTCTCCCATGTAAAGTTATTTATTTATTTCTTTACATTTAGTTGTTTTAGTTTAAATGTTTAGCACTTTTATTATGAATTGTAGTTTCATAGTTATAAGTGGCTAGACTCTTCAACTAAGGTTGAAGATGAAGCCCCGCCGTTGTTTGGCGTAGTAGTTCAGATTTTCTTGTACAAATCTGACAATTTTTAGTATAAATGTTCTGTCAATTATTTGAGTTAATCTTATAATTGATTGAGTTTAAATTGTCTGTTGGATATTCCTTGTGTTTCATCTGATGGATACATTGAATGCTTTTCAATTAAATTGGATTTTCTTTGTGATTTGTTGAGAGCGGATACATTGGATGCTTTTGGTTTAGTTGGGATATTCTTTGTTTTTTGTCTTATAGTTGGATTCATGGAATGTTTTGATATGCTATATTTTTAGAACATATATGCTTAACTTCGGTGGGGTGGATTTGGAAACCTTAATGTTTTAATTATTAGTTTTTAAAAATCAATTTAGTTTAATTTTAATTTCTTTTGCAAATTATCATCTGAAATTCGGAACTAGGTTAAGATAGAGTTAGTTTAGATTGAAAATATACTTTCACAACGCAATTCCCTGTGGATTCGACCTCGCACTTGCACAATGCTATACTGCAAACGACTCGTGCGCTTGCGAGTAATTTAAAACTCACAACAATACCTGATGCTCTAATTCTACCGGGAGATGGCATGCTTTCCCAAAGACTAGGCGGTAAGGAAACATGCCAATTGGAGTCTTATAAGCTGTCTGATATGCCCATAGAGCATCATTTAGGCGCAAAGATCAATCCTTTCGATTAAGCTTCACTGTCCTCTCTAAGATTCCTTTGATCTCTCGGCTGCTTATCTCCACTTGGCCACTGGTATGAGGATGATATGGAGTGCTAACTTTATGAGTGATCCCATATTTCCGGAGTAGTTAGGCAAAAGAGCGATGATGAAAGTGGCTGCCCCCATCACTGATGATTGCTCTTGGAGTCCCAAACCGTGTAAAGATGTTAGTCTGTAGAAACTTTACAACTACTTTGTGATCGTTAGTTTTTGAGGGGATAGCCTCAACCCATTTGGACACATAATCCGCACCCACAAGAATATATAAATAACCAAAAGAGTTAGGAAATGGACCCATGAAATCTATGCCCCATACATCAAAAAGTTATACTATATGAATATTCTATAGGGGCATCCGATTTCGGGAAGAGATGTTACCTGTCCGCTGGAATCTATCACATGAGCTGCAAAAGGAGAAAGCATCTTTAAATATATTAGGCCAATAAAAACCAGATTGTAATACCTTAAGAGCTATTCGTTTTGCCCCAAAATGTCCTCTACAAGCAAACTGATGGCAATGTTGTAATAGGCTCAAGTGCTCATCTTCTGAGCACATCATCTGACGATTTGATCAGGGCAAAATTTGAAAAGGTAAGGGTCATCCCAATGGTAGTATCTAGACAGAGATATCAGCCACTTCTTTCCTTGTGTGGTCATTCCTGGGGGAAAAACCTTAGCAGTTAGTTAATTTACAATATCAGCATACCATGGGAGTTTTACCTCTAGTGCGAACAATTGTTCATTAGGGAAGTGCTCATTCAAAGGCAGCTCATTTTCGTTATTCTCATAAGGTATCCTAGACAAATGATCTGCAACCACATTCTCACTGCCTTTCTTGTATTTAATCTCCAAATCAAATTCTTGTAATAGGAGTACCCATCTGATTAACCTAGGTTTAGCATCTTTCTAAGAAAACAGATATCTCAAAGCAGCATGGTCAGTGAATACAATAACCTTAGAACCAATAAGATATGATCTAAACTTCTCCAAAGCAAAAATAACAGCTAACAATTCCTTTTCAGTAGTAGAATAATTAAGCTTAGCATCATTTAAAGTTCTAGAAGCATAGTAAATAGCATAAGGTACCTTATTGACTCTTTGTCCTAAAACAGCTCCCAAGGCGAAGTCACTGACATCACACATTAACTCGAATGGAAGACTCCAATCTGGTGCCATCATTATCGAGGCAGAAGTGAGAACATCCTTCAATGTGTTGAAAGCTTGCATACAGTCATCATTCCATTCAAATTTGGTATCTTTAGCTAACAACGCACAAAGAGGTCTTGAGATTTTGGAAAAATCCTTGATGAATCTTCTATAGAAACCGGCATGTCCAAGGAAACTTCTAATGCCCTTGACTGAGAAAGGAGGAGCAACCTTGAAATGATGCCTATTTTACCCTTGTCTACCTCAATACCTTTGTTGGAGATGGAGTGACCCAACACAATGCCTTGTTGAACCATAAAGTGATATTTCTCCCAATTTAACACTAAGTTGCTCTCTTTACATCTCTTTAGGACACTCTCTAAATAATTTAGGAATTCATCAAAATTAGAACCAAAGACACTGAAATCATCCATGATTACCTCAATGTACTTCTCCACCATATCGGAAAATATACTCATCACACACCTTTGAAAAGTGGCTAGTGCGTTGCATAAACCGAATGACATTCTTTGATAAGCAAATGTACCAAAGGGACATCTGAAGGTAGTCTTTTCTTGATCCTCAGGAGCTATGGCAATTTGGGTGTACCCACTGTACCCATCCAAGAAGCAGTAATAGCTGTAACCGGCTAATCTCTCTAACATCTGATCAATGACTGGCAGGGGGAAATGATCTTTTCTGGTCACTTTGTTTAGTCTCCGGTAATCAATACATACCCTCCAACCCATTGTTTTTCTTGTAGGTATGAGCTCCTCATTTTCATTTTTTACAACGGTAATTCCACTATTTTTAGGAACAACTTGGACTAGACTCACCCATTTACTGTCTGATATAGGGTAGATAATTCCAACATCTAGTAGCTTCAATACCTCAGCTTTTACTACCTCTTTCATGTGTGGGTTAAGCCTTCTTTGAGCATCTCGAGTGGGCCTTGCTTCATCTTTAAAGTAGATATTATGCATGCACTTGGCTGGACTTATCCCCTTAATGTCAGCAATGGTCCATCCAATGGCTGATCTATGCTCCCTAAAACTCTTAATAACTTCTCTTCTTCTCCACTACTTAGATTAGCAGCTACGATCATAGGTAAAGTCTTCTTTTCTCCCAAATAGGAATATGTTAAATGCTCGGGCAGCTGTTTTAATTCCAATTTTGGTGCCTAGGTAATGGATGGAAAAAGAGTAGTATTAGTAGGTATGAGAGTTTCAAATGGAGGAGTATACTTACTTAAGTGTTTTGAAGAGGCCTCAAGGAGGTGCACAGCTGCGATGATGTCATCATAAACATCTTCATATTTTTGCTCAATCTCCACCTCCGTGAAGCTATGGGTAATAGTAGTTTCCAATGGATCAATGTACTGGACCTGAAAAGCTTGCTCAACAAAACTTTGTATCATACATATATTAAAGCATTCCAAATCATCTTGAGGCAGTTTTAATTCATCAAATATTTTAAATTCTATTTTCTAACCATTGATCTTCATACTCACTATACCCTTTTTCACACAAATCTTAGTATCAGCAGTTCTCATGAAGGGTCTCCCTAATATGATGGGCAGGGGTAATGGTATAGAGCATTCCTCCATATCTAGCACAATGAAATCAGCGGGTAAAATGAACTCTCCTACCTTAACTAGGACATCCTCAAGAATACCCCTAGGTCTTTTGATACTTCTATCTGCCAATTACAAGGTAATAGAAGTCAGTTGTAGCTCCCCCAAACCTAAGGTTTTGAATCCCGTGTATGGTAGCAAGTTTACACCCGCTTCCAAATCTAGTAATGCTCTCTCAAACAGCTGATCACCTATCCTATAGGGAATAGTAAAACTACCCGGATCTTTCAGTTTTGGTGGGAGTTTTCTTAATAGCACAACTTACTTCTTCAGTTAAGGCTATAGTCTCATGTTCTTGAAACTTTCTCTTATGAGTGCAACAATATTTTAGAAACTTAGCATAAGCAGGTATTTGGTGAATTGCATCTAATAAAGGAATGTTAATTTCAACTTTCCGCAAGGTTTCAAAAATATTAGTCAATTTATTGTCTTTCTTTTGTTTTACTAACCTTTGCGGGAAGGGTTGTGCTTTCACCTTCTCCATCTCACTTACCTTTGATGTCGATGGTTTCTCTACAGATGCTCTTTCAGACTCATCAGACCCTATCACCTTGCCATTTCTCAAGGTTGTGATAGCTTTCAGTTGTTGATGCCCCCCAGGATTGGGTAGTGTTTGACCTGGAAGCTCACCTTGCTTTCTGCCACTTGGCTCTTTAGCCAGTTGTCCCATTTGTACCTCTAGCTGTTGGATGGCTTGTTCATGCTTTGTTGTGGTTTATCTCAGTTCAGTCTAGAATTGCCTTTCATCCACCATGAACTGATCTTGTGAGGTCATTAATTGTTGCTGCTGAGTGGCTAATTGTCTCACAAGACTTTCGAGGTCATTTTTCTTTGGTTCGGGAGTAGTATGGGCTGGTGGTTTGGAGTTTCATTTTTGCCCTTGCTGGTTAAGGGTATTTTGGTTGTTGTTCCAAGAGAAATATGGGTCGTTTCGCCATCCAGGGTTATAAATGTTTGCATATGGGCTGTTCTTTGGTGGATAGTTGTTAGGTCCCACGTAATTTGCTTGTTCTGGATCTGCAAATGAATACAAAGGACAAGTATCAGTATTATGATCAAATTGGGAACATATCGCATATACCTGGATTGGTGTAGCTGGTAGGTTAGATGAGGCATTCTAAACAGCCATGGCTTTAACCAACAGGTCTAGTTTCCTCTCTATAGCAGCTATCTGAGTAGCCGATCCTCCATTTAAATTTACCTCATACATACCCTTACTCTTGGTTACATGTCTACCTCGAGAGGAGAACTGCTGAGTGTGTTCACTTAGGGTTTCGAAGAGCTCCATAGCTTCTTCGCTGCTTTTCTCCATCAGCACTCCTCCACAACCTGAATCAACAATACTTTTGTTAGTATCACTCAAACCTTCACAAAAAGATTGTACCAGTTCATCTTGAGATAGGTTGTGATATGGGAATTAGAGTAGCAGCTCGTTGAAGTGTCCCCATGCTTCGAATAATAGGTCTCTATCCTTTTGTTGGAAGGACTGAATCTCCTTCCTCATTTGCCTCGTCTTTTGGGCTGAGAAAAACTTCCTTAGAAATTTGCTAGCCAACTCCTCCGAAGGAATTATAGCATAGTTTAGCATTTTCTTTTAAGAAAAAAGGGAACAGAATTAACCTTATTCCTTCTTGGTCTAAGCCTCGGATGTGCTGGAACTTGCAAAGATCGAAGAATTCTCGGAGGTGCAAGTGTGGATCCTTATTCGGTGTACCCCTAAAGTGAGTCAAAGCACTCAATATTTGGGGAGATATGTAATAGTTTCCTTCCACCTCAGGTTGATATGCAATACATGATGGCTGATCAAGATTCCGTGGAATGAAGGATTACTTCATCAGTATTCGTGCAGGTGGTTGCTGGTTTTCGAACTGTTCTGCCATTGGTGTTTCATTCTCAAATTTTTCTTCGTTCTCCTCGAAATTGTTTCTAAGCCTTTGTCGGATGGTCCGCTCAAGCTCGGGATCGAGGGGAAAGAATGTTGGATGTCAGGATCGAAGTCCGTGCATGAATCAGGTAAAACAGTTTTAGTGCAGTAGTTTAACACCGCTGCTCAGGTAACTCCCTGCCCTAATTGCGCTCGATCGCACAAGAGGGTGCGCTCGATCGCAAGTATCACAGAAAGTTCTGCTGATGTGCTTGAAACAGAAAAGAAGTCGATTAGATTTTATGAAAATAAAAATAAAGATGAAAAACATAAACTAAAATATTTTTAGATTTTTTGATAAAAATAAAGTAGAATAAAATAACAACTAATGATGATTAAACTAAACGAAAATAATTCTAAAAGGAAATTTAGTGCAATCCCCAGCACGGTGCCAAAAACTTGTTGAGCGATTATCTACGTAAATAAATATGCAAATAACAGAACTTGTTTTACTTGTAAGTGCACAAGGTCAATGGTAGCATAGTGTGCAAGTGGGAGATCATTTCCACAGGGATTGGTGAATTTCGTTTTTAGAATCAATTTCTTAATATGAAAAGATAGAAATAACAATTGAGTATGATTTAATAATAATAAGAACATAGGACTTTGATATCCACCTCTAATTATACTTTTCCAATGAGTAATGTGTCAATGCACTAGCCTTACCATGAATACCTAATGGTTGCCAACCTAAAGGCTTGGTATCTACTCCTTAAGCTATTGATTTCCCTAAGCACCGAGTTAGGCATGGTATTTACTCTAACTATTTTCTTTCTTAAGGGATTCAACATGGTATCTACTGAGTTGTTCCTTACGAAAGCATAAGATTTATGAATATCGACAACCACATGAGACCTAGGGCATGGTATCTACTCCCAGTTTTCCATGTTGATTAATTCAAGAATCTGGTGTGGATATCTTTTGTTACCATTGTTAGACCCAGGACTCGGTCATCCAAATTGGTCTAACTAACTAATCCATACCACATGCACATATTGATCAGACATACACATATGAGGAATTTAGATAAACATAGGCATTAATCAAGTTAAGCATTATAATCAAGGCTACTGCAAAGATAATCAATGAATGTATATATGGGAAAGTATAACTAGGGCTTCAATCGATCCCTATAAAGAGTTAGTTAAACATGCTGTCTAAGATAAGCATCATAATATAAACTAAACATAAAATATAAAACCCGAAGAATACTATGGAGACGGGTTGTCAATCCTCTCCAAAGCTTACAACTCCGAGCTAAGCAAAAGATAAAAGAAGGGATATCTTTTGTGTGTGTTTACAAGTGTATTTATAGGGGTTGAATAACCCTAGAAGACTTTGGAAACCCTAAACTTCCTAAAACGCAAAACCTCCTCTATTTCCAAAACTGGTTCTGTCATTTTACTGTTCACGCCCGTACATGTGCGCTCGATCGCATTCATTGTGCGCTCGATCCCAAGGCTACGCTCGATCTTTCTTTGTGTGAGCAAGAGCGCTTGTGCGCTCGATCGCAACAAATAGTGCACTTGATCGCACTTTAGCCAGCATATGCTCCCGGATTTTCAGATTTCTTCCTTTAAGTGCCAAAGTTGCTTCTTTTTCTCTAAGACCCTATAAAAACATGTGAAGCACAGAAATGAAGTAAAACGAACTAAATTAACATAACTATGGACTTAACAAATGTAAATAAAGGGGCTTAAATATGAATATTTAAGCACCTATCATAGCAGCTATGCACTTAGCCCCGATTGTTGAGAGTGCTACCACCGGCTGCAACTGAGCCTTCATATACCTCAGCAACCACTTCATCACAAGCCAAAGCTCCTTTATGGGATTACTCACAAATCTGTTGAAAACACCCATTACCTGAGAAATGTCGGGTATAGTGCTTACCATCATGACCATGACTGATGCAACCGCACTAGAGTAAGGGACCATTTCCATTTTCTTCTTCTCCTCATCTATTCCAGGACATTGTTCGCTGGAGAACTTGAAATGACCAGCAAGGGGAACCTTCACTGGTTTACCATCTTCTATAGAAAACTCATACAACACCTTTTCTATGTAGGAAGACTGAGAAACCTTCAACCCATTTCTCTCCCTTTCCCGAATTCTTCTCATCCCAAGGATCTTTTATGCAAGGCTAAGATCTTTCCTCTCGAACTCCTCACTGAGTTGAGATGTCAACCTTTCTATCCTCTCCATGCTGTTTCGAACCAACAACATATCATCGACACAGACGAGGATAATTACCACTTCATCCACCTTGTGTCCAGATGAGAAGGTTTATGTGAAATCTATGCCTTCTCTTTGCGTGAACCCCTTTGCTACCAGCCTAGCCTTATTCTGGACTTTATCCCCTAGAGGGTTCCCTTTTTTGATCTTGTAAGTGCACTTACAATCCATAACTCTCTGTTTTCCCGGAATGTTCACCAATTCCCAAAAGTTGTTCCTCCTCAAAGAATCCATTTCTTCCTCCATAGCTAGCTTCCATCTTGACGAATCCTTACATCCCATGGTATCAATGTAAGTCTCTGGTTTACTTATCCCTCCTTCTGTCCAAGGAGCTGCTATATTCGCAGCATCCGCAAAACCATATCTTGAAGATGGTCTAACCAGCCTTCTTTCCCGGTCCCTTGTGAGCTAATAGTCATTCTGACTTGCTGCATCAACCCTTTCTAGTTCAGCCTCCTCTGGAGCGTCTTAAGCTTGGCATTCATCAATGGGCTCTACCTGGTCTGAACCCTCTCGCTTTCCTTGCTCTACCTGAACTGAATATTCCTTGATGCTATGCTCCACAAATACCGAACTGGTTTACTTACTAGCCCCTATAGGGTTAGTTTTCTCCAAATAGGGAAATAAAAATTCATTAAAAATGTCATCCCTATTTATTATGAGTTTAAATCTTTTTTGCTCTAGGGACCACAACTTATACCCCTTAGCTCCTTCCCTATATCCTAGAAACACACATTTTTTAGATCCTAGGCTAAGTCTATCATCCTTTTGATGTGCAAATGCAGCACACCAAAAAGTTCTAAGGTTGTCCAACTCAGGGGGTTTCCCACTCAACATCTCCTCGGGAGTCTTGAGCTCTAAAGCTCTAGAGAGTGATCTATTAACTAAGTATGCAGCAGTAGACACCGCTTCCCCCAAAAAACATTTGGATAATCCAGATCCTATTAACATGCACCTAGCCTTTTCCATAAGGGCCTTATTCATCCTCTCAGCAACTCTATTTTGCTGAGGGGTTTTCACAACCTTTCTATGTCTTAGAATGCCATTTAACCTAAAGAATTGATCAAGTTCCTTGTTAAAAAATTCTAAGCAATTATCAGTTCTAACACCTTAACTACCTTGCCCTTTTGAGTCTCTTCCAGTCTTTTCCACACCACTAATTTATTCAAAGCATCTGATTTATTTTTAAGCAAATAAACCCAAACCTTTCTTGAATAATCATCAATTATAGACAGAAAATAAAGATTACTTCCTAGTGTTGGTGTTCTTCCTGGCCCCCAAAGATCCGCATGAATGTAGTCAAGAATGCCCTTAGACTTGTGCACTCTGATGTTGAAGCTGACCCGATGTTGTTTCCCAAGAACACAACATTCGTAGAAATCAAGTTCCTCTACTTTGTCACCACCAAGTAAACCATCCTTGCTAATAATTTACAAGCCCTTTTCACTCATGTGTCCCAAGTGATTGTGCCAAAGGGCTGCCTTATTCATCTCAGCCATTAAGCTTGCTGCTTGACCCTTGATCTCCGTGTCTCCAATAATCTCATAGAGACCATCCTTTATTGCTGCTTTGATCACTATCAAAGATCCCTTGGTTACCTTGATCTTTTCTCTCTCTGCCTTGTATGTGTACCACATGGAATCTAGCTGCCCTAATGAGATCAAATTTCTTCTCAAACCCGGAAGATATCTCATATTCCTCAGCTGTCTTGTCATTCCATCAAACATCCTCAACTGGATGTCTCTCGTGCCCCTCACTTGGTAAGAAGTATCATTCCCCAGGAAAACCTTTCCATCATTGGTTTTCTGGAAATTCTTGAACCAATCCGTGTGAGGACACATATGATGAGTTCACCCACTATCCAAGATCCATTTCCTGCTGCCTTCTTACCCCTTGCTCACACTTGAGCACATAACAAGAACATCATCATCTTGTTGTTCTCCCTTGGCAACCGAAGCCTTTCCATTCTTGGTATGGCTTCTTCCCTCATCCCTTATCATCTTTTTGCAATCTTTCTTGAAATGACCCTCCTTATGGCAGTAGAAGTATCTCTTCCCTCTAAATCTCAGTTTGGAGTGCGCTCTCTCATGGCTTTCTCCTTTACCTCAGTCCCGGTAGTAGCCATGTATGTTATTGTGTGCTCTCCCATGGCTTTTTCCTCTACTTCTGTCCTGGTAGTAGCCATTTACGTTATTGTGCACTCTCTTATGGCTTTCTCCTCTAGCTTTGTCCTGGTAGTAGCCATGTATGTTATTGTGCGCTCTTCCATGGCTTTCTCCTTTACCTCTGTCCTGGTAACAGCCATGTATGTTACCGCCATACCGAGTTGCTGGCCTTCCTTTAACGAACAGCCCTTCTCCACTTGATGCACTCCTCATCTTGGCATCAAGATTATCTTATAACTCTTTATTATGATCCATTTTAAAAGCAAAGATTCGTTTACGAAGATACCTCTTATTAGGGAGAGTCTTGGTAAGAAACAACTCATCTAGTTTCTTCCAAATTGTAACTGGATCTTCCAAATCTCCACACTCCCTTGTGACACTATCCAACATGTGCAAGAACATGGTGCTATATGTCATCTTCTTCGTCTCATTCCATTGGACCTCTGTGATACTTGATGGAAAAGCGTCATTTTCTCTAATAGCCAAGTCCATCTTCTGTTGCATAAGAACAGCCTTGATCTTTGTTGTGCGTTTATCTACCTAAATAAATATGTAAATAACCATACAGTTTTACTTGCAAGTGCACAAGATCAATAGTAGCATAGTGTGCAAGTGCGAGATCATTTCCACAGGGATTGGTAAATTTCCGTTTTAAAATCAGTTTCTCAATAAAAAGATAGAAATAACAATCGAATGTGATTTTAATAATAATAAGGACATAGGGCTTTGATATCCACCTCTAATTATACTTTCCCAACAAGTAATATGTCAATGCACTAGCCTTATCATGAATACCTAATGGTTGCCAACCTAAGGACATGGTATCTACTGCTTAAGCTATTAATTTCCCTAAGCACCGAGTTAGGCATTGGTATCTACTCTAACTCTTTTCTTTCTTAAGGGATTCATCATGGTATCTACTGAGTTGTTCCTTAAGAAAGCATAAGATTTACGAAAATCGACAACCACATGAGACCTAGGGCATGGTATCTACTCTCAGTTTCCTATGTTGATTAACCTAAGAATCCGGTGTGGATTTCTTTTGTTACTATTGTCAAACCCAGGACTCGGTCATCCAAATTGGTCTAACTAACTAATTCATACCACATGCACATATTGATCAGACATACACATATGAGGAATTTAAATAAACGCAGGGATTAATCAAGTTAAGCATCATAATCAAGGCTATTGTAAAGATAATCAATGAATATATATATGGGAAAGCATAACTAGGGCTTCAATCGAGCCCTATATAGAGTTAGTTACATATGCTATCTAAGATAAGCATTATAACATAAACTAAACATAAAATATAAAACCCGAAGAATACTGTGGAGATGGGTTGTCAATCCTCCCCAAGCTTACAACTCCGAGCTAAGCAAAAGATAAAAAAAAGGGCTATTTTTGTGTGTTTACAAGTGTATTTATAGGGTTTGAATAATCCTAGAAGATTTTGGAAACCCTAAACTTCCTAAAATGCAAAACCTCTTCTATTTCCAAAACTGGTTCTGTTGTTTTACTGTTCATGCCCGTACATGTACGCTCGACTCCATTCGTTGTGCGCTCGATCACAAGGCTGCGCTCGATCCTTCTTTGTGTGCGCACGAGCGCTACTACGCTCGATCGTACCAAATAGTGCGCTCGATTGCACTTTAGCCAGCAGCTGCTCCAGGATTTCCAGATTTCTTCCTTTAAGTTCCAAAGTTGCTTCTTTTTCTCCAAGACCCTATAAAAACATGTGAAACACAGAAATGAAGTAAAATGGACTAAATTAACATAACTATGGACTTAATAAATGTAAATAAAGGGGCTTAAATATGAATATTTAAGCATCTATCACACCCCCAAACTTACATATTGCTAGTCCCTTAGCAATACAAAACTAAAAACTAAAATGAAAAATAACGATACACAGATAAATCCAATATTCATGGTGTCCACAAAAGTTTAGGTCTCACACAAAACTATGATGTGCATTCATGAGCAAGCTTAACAAATATAAACACATCTTTATAATGAATAAGAGTTTTGAATGCAAGTCACTTTAATGAGGCAGTTTAAGACATCACAAGTTTGACTTTAGTGTGTGGTGAACTAGCACATAAAAGATTAAGTTTCCAAATAATTCTAACGTATAGTGTTTCGATGTCTCAATATTCACCAAATTTCCAGTTGGAACCCACGAAGATGGCATAATTTTTCTCTTTTTTTTTTATTTGTGAGATTTTTGCAAAGTTTAGTTCCTTTAAGCTTTCTATTTGACTCATGTAGCGAGCATTTAGCCAATAACTATCAAACCAGATGGTTTTAGGGCATTAGGTGTAAAGACACCCCTAAGGATTTACTAACTCGAGTCAAAAAAGCTATGAAACTAACTGGTCTCAATGCTACTAATCAGAATTTCCACTTTTTGACATGACACTCACTGCTTACTGAGGCAAGAGGGCCAGTTCCTCAGTGAAAAGTTCCTTTTAATGATCATTGTGAGCAAAAATTCTCACCTTTTGATGTGACACTCACTGCTTACTAAGGCAAGAGGGCCAGTTACTCGGTGGAAAGTTTGTTTAATAAGCATTAGGAGCACTTTTTTCTTTTGAGCAATAACAAATTTTTTTTTTTATTTTCCTATGCCAAAGTGTCAATCTAACAGGTCATCTGGTTCACAGTCAAGCCAAAGAAACATACCAATTAAAATTACATGTCATAGCCCACATAATTATATGCTAATGTGCTCGTGTTAGATTAGGTCAAACTTGTGAATCTTTAAATGCCTAAAAGTAAGTGATCTAGGTTCAAAACTTAATTATTGACCCATATGTTCAAGGTGTTAAGCTCACTTATGAAGTCAAATCATATTGTTTGTTTAGATCACCCAAAATTTTATTGGAATAGAATGAACATGCATTTATCTATAAAAACAAAAATTGGGACATAGTATATGTGTGAGTGTGTTCTTATACCCCCAAACTTAAATTGCACATTGTCCTCAATGTGTGAGAAGCATGGAAGGATCTGACCTGGGAGATAGAGAACTTAATGGCTGGCATGGCTTGTAGCACGCCCCCAAACTCGAACTGGATGCACTGACTATGTCCTTGAAAAAGAAAAACAAACATAAACTGGAAAACAAGTAATAATAAACAGATATAGAAAAGTAAATACTAAAAATAAAAGGAAATACTAAAAAAGATATGCTTTGGAGTGCCTCCCATGAGTGCTAAGTTTAATGTTTTAGCCAGACGAGGTATCCTTTCACTGCTGATCGCCAGGTTATGCAGTCGATGAGGTACCGGGTGCAGGAGGTGAAGGTTAATAGTTTAGGCATCCTAGCAAGTTGCTGTCCAATGTGCACTCGATCGCACTGTGAAGTGAGCCCGATCGCACTGGTGGCAGAAAGTGCGTACTCAGTGGCCTCAGTGCCACTGACTTAATAGAGGCGCTTGAGCTACACGTTTATCAAAGTCTGGACTGTTAAAGCACTCTCTATAGCAGCTTCAACATTTAGTCTTTCGGACAGGGCGTACTTAAAGTCCACTACATATGGCTCAGGTGCTTTTGTTGCTACTACATACTGGACAGTCTAGGGTGCTAAATCTTCATCTCTTGGTTGCACTGTAATTTCCAAGTGTGGTGTGACTTTGTGTCCATGTACCGTGAATGTCTGATTTCTTGCAGGCAACTGCAGCAATTCCAAGTTTGGTGCCTGGACAATAGATGAGAGAAAAGTAGTATTAGTACGCTCAAAAGTTTCAAATGGGGGAGTGAACTTACTTGGATGCTTTGGAGAGGCTTCAAGGAGGTGCACAGCTTCAATGATGTCACCTGTAATATCTTCAGATTCTGGCTTAGGCACCACATCCGAACTTGTGACGCTGTGGGCGAGGGTGGCCTCCAATGGATCAATGTGATGGACCTGAAAAATTTGCTCGACAACACTTTGCATCATACATTCATTAAAACATTCATCATCATTATCATCTTGGGGTAATTTCAACACATCAAATATCTTAAATTCTATTGTCTCACCATTTACCATCATACTTACAATACCCTTTTCACATTAATTATTGTATCAACAATTCTCATAAAGGGTCTTCCTAAGATGATGGGCAGAGGTAATGGCATAAGGCATTCTTCCATATCTAACACAATGAAGTTAGCAGGCAAGATAAACTCACCGACCTTTACCAAGGCATCCTCAAGTATACCTTTAGGTCTTTTGATGCTTCTATCTACCAATTGCAAAGTGATGGAGGTTGGTTGAACCTCCCCCAAACCTAGCTTTTTAACTACTGTGTATGGTAGTAAATTGACACTTGCTCCTAAATCCAATAGTGCACACTTAAAAAACTGGTCACCTATCCTGCAGGGAATGGTAGAACTACCCGGATCTTGTAGCTTTGGTGGTAGTTTTCTTAATAATACCCCATTTACCTCTTCAGTTGGAGCCACTGTTTCATGCTCTTGAAATTTTTTTTTGTTAGTGCAACACTCTTTTAAAAATTTAGCATAAGCAGGAATTTGTTTAATTGCATCTAATAAGGGAATGTTAATTTCTACTTTTCTCAAAGTTTCAAAAATATCAAACAATTTATCTTTCTTTGGCTTTACTAACCTTTGAGGGAAGGGTGGTGCATTCCACTTCTCCATTTCACTTACCTTGGATGTGGATAGCTTAGCAGGAAATGCTTGTGCTGGCTCATTAACACCTATAACCTTACCATTTCTGAGAGTTGTCATGGCATTTAGTTGCTGATGTCCTCTCGGATTAGGTATTGGTTGGGAAAGAAGCTCACCTTGCTTCCTTGCACTAAACTCTTTAGCCATTTACCCCATTTGAACTTCTAGTCTTTGGATTGTTTGCTCGTGCTTTGCAATTGTTTGTCTTTGCTCAGTTTGAATTTGCCTTCCATCTGCCATAAATTGTTGACATTATTAGTTGCCTTACCATACTCTCTAGGTCACTTGTCTTTGACTCTTGAGCTGGTTGGGCTGCTTGGTGGAAGTTCCTTTGTTGCCCTTGAAGATTCAGGGCATTTTGATTGTTACTTCATGAGAGGTTGGGGTGGTTTCGCCATCCAGGATTGTAGGTATTTGCATATGCACTATTTGGTCCTACATAGTTCACTTGCTCAGGATCTGTAGATGAATATAAATAACAAGTCTCAGTAGTGTGATCAAATTGAGAACATAAAGCATATACCTGGCATTTTGTGGCTTATGGACTCAGTGAGGCGTTCTGAGCAGTCATGGTATTTACAAGCATATCTAGCTTCCTCTCCATAGCAGCTATCTGAGTTGGAATTCCACCAATTAAGTTAACTTCATATATGCCCTTGCTCTTTACTCTTTGTCTCCCTCTGGATGAGAATTGATGAGTGTGCTCACTCAATGCCCCAAACAGCTCCATGGCTTCTTCACTACTTTTCTCCATCAGCACACCTCCACAACCTGAATCAGCAATACCTTTATTCATGTCATTTAGACCTTTGTAAAAGGCTAGTACCAGCTCATCTTAAGGTAGGTTGTGATGTGGACATTTGTGAAGCAGCTCATTAAAGTATCCCCGTGCCTCAAAGAAAATGTCTTCATCCCTCTGTTGGAAAGATTGAATCTTCTTCCTCAATTGTCTCATCTTTTGAGCTGGGAAGAACTTTCTTAGGAACTTGCTGGCCAACTCTTCCCAAGTGTGGAAAGAAACTGCAGGCAATGAATTGTACCACAGTTTAGCATTATCTTTTAAGGAAAAAGGGAAAAGAATTCACCTAATTCCTTCTTGGTCTAGGCCCTGGATATGCTGGAATTTGTAAAGATTAAAGAACTCTTGAAAGTGCAAATGTGGATCCTCATTAGGTGTACCCCTAAATTGAGTCAATGCACTCAATATTTGCGGAGATATGTAGTAGTTGCCTTCTGTCTCAAGTTGATATGCAATACATGATGGCTGATCAAGGTTTTGTGGGATGAAGGATTGCTTCATCGGTATTCGTGCAGGTGGTTGCCGGTTTTCGAGCTGTTCCATCATTGGTGCTTTGTTCTCGAATTCTTCTTCGTTCTCCTCGAAGTTGTTTCTAAGCCTTTGTCGGATGGTCCGCTCAAGCTCGGGATCGAGGGGAAAGAATGTTGGATGTCGGGATCGAAGTCCGTGCATGAATCGAGTAAAACAACTTTAGTGCAGCAGTTCAACACTGCTGCTCGGGTAACTCTCTACCCTAATGGCGCTCAATCGCAAGTGTCACAGAAAGTTCAACTGATGCCCTGAAACAGAAAAGAAATTGATTAGGGTTTGATGAAAATAAAAATAAAGATGATAAACATAAACTTAAAATTTAAGTAAAATAAAATAAGAAAAACGATGATTAAACTAAACGAAAGTAATTCTAAAAAGAAATTTAGCACAATCCCAGGTAATAGCGCCAAAAACTTGTTGTGCATTTATCTACCTAAATAAATATGTAAATAACTGTACAGTTTTACTTGCAAGTGCACAAAATCAATAGTAGCATAGTGTGCAAGTGCAAGATTATTTCCACAGGGATTGGCAAATTTCGGTTTTAAAATCAATTTCTCAATAAAAAGATAGAAATAACAATTGAATGTGATTTTAATAATAATAAGGACATAGAGCTTTGATATCCACCTCTAATTATACTTTCCCAACAAGTAATATGTCAATGCACTAGCCTTATCATGAATACCTAATGGTTGCCAACCTAAGGGCATGGTATCTACTCCCTAAGCTATTGATTTCTTTAAGCACCGAGTTAGGCATGGTATCTACTCTAACTCTTTTCTTTCTTAAGGGATTCAGCATGGTATCTACTGAGTTGTTCCTTAAGAAAGCATAAAATTTATGGAAATTGACAACCACATGAGACCTAGGGCATGGTATCTACTCCCGGTTTCCCATGTTTATTAACCCAAGAATCCGGTGTGGATTTCTTTTGTTACTATTGTCAGACCCAGGACTTAGTCATCCAAATTGGTCTAACTAACTAATCCATACCACATGCACATATTGATCAGACATACACATATAAAGAATTTAAATAAACACAAGCATTAATCAAGTTAAGCATCATAATCAAGGCTATTGCTATGGGCAAGCATAACTAAGGCTTTAATCGAGCCCTATATAGAGTTAGTTACACATGCTGTCTAAGATAAGCATTATAACATAAACTAAACATAAAATATAAAACCCGAAGAATACTGTGGAGATGGGTTATCAATCCTCTCAAAGCTTACAACTCTGAGCTAAGCAAAAGATAAAAAAAGATTTTTTTGTGTGTGTTTACAGGTGTATTTATAGGGTTTGAATAACCCTAGAAGACTCTAGAAACCCTAAACTTCCTAAAACACAAAACCTCCTCTATTTTCAAAATTGGTTTTGCCGTTTGACTGTTCACGCCCGTACATGTGCGCTCGATCGCATTCATTGTGCACTCGATCGCAAGGCTACGCTCGATCCTTCTTTGTATGTGCACGAGCATTGCTGCGCTCGATCGTACCAAATAGTGCGCTCGATCGCACTTTAGCCAGCAGCTGCTCCAGAATTTCCAGATTTCTTCCTTTAAGTGCCAAAGTTGCTTCTTTTTCTCCAAGACCCTATAAAAACATGTGAAACACAAAAATTAAGTAAAATAGACTAAATTAACATAACTATGGACTTAACAAATGTAAATAAAGGGGCTTAAATATGAATATTTAAGCATCTATCAATCTTTCGCTTCCAAAGGGCAAAATCTCCCTTTCCATCAAACTTCTCAATAATGAAGTTCGAACCCATCTTGCGGTGAAGATCCAAGATTTATGCAGCGCCCACAATTGCTTTCCAACTTCTTCTAAATCTCAAGAACATGATTAAAGATTGATCTCAATACCGTTCTTGAACCATCCTCAAGAACACGATCAGATCTTGATATCTACTCCGTTCTTAAATCACCTCAAAAACACGATTAGATATTAATCTCTACTTCGTTCTTGAATCACCTCAAGAACATGATCAGATATAGATCTCTACTCCGTTCTAGAATAACCCTAGAAGTTGACCTTTGATTCTTAGATTCTTGCTCCGATAACCTCCTGTTCTTTCTCTGATACCCGCTCTCTGATAAAAAATGGATTGTAATACCTTAAGAGTTGTTCTCTTGGCCCCAAAATGTCCTCCACAAACAAACTGATGGCAATGTTGTAATAGGCTCAAGTGCTGCTCTTCTGAGACACACCTTCTGATGATTTGATCAGGACAGAATTTGAATAGATAGGGATCATCCCAATGGTATTATCTAGACATAGATATCAGCCGCTTCTTTTCTTGACTGGTTATACCTAGAGGAAAAACCTTAGCAGTTAGATAATTGACAATATCAGCATACTATGGAAGTTTTACCTCTAGTGCGAATAATTGTTCACTGGGGAAGTTCTGATTCAAAGGTAGCTCATTTTTGTCATCCTCATAAGATAGCCTTCATAAGTGATCTACAACCACATTTTCACTTCCCTTCTTGTCTTTGATCACCAAGTCAAATTCTTGCAATAGGAGTACCCCTCTGATTAATCTAGGCTTTGCATCTTTCTTAGAAAATAAATATCTCAAGGCAGCATGATCAGTAAATACAATAACCTTAGAGCCAATCAAGTATGATCTAAACTTCTCTAAAGTAAAAATAACAGCTAACAATTCTTTTTCAGTAGTAGAATAGTTAAGCCAAGCATTATTTAAAGTTCATGAAGCATAATAAATAGTATGAGGTACCTTATTGACTCTCTGGCCTAAGACAACTCCCAAGGAGAAGTCACTAGCATCGCACATCAACTCAAATGGAAGATTCCAATCTGGTGCCATCGTTATTGGTGCAGAGGTGAGCACATCCTTCAATAGGTTGAAAGCTTTCATACAGTCATCAATCCATTAAAACTTGGTATCTTTAGCTAATAATGCACAGAGAGGTCTAGAGATCTTGAAGAAGTCTTTGATGAATCATCTGTAGAATTTAGCATGTCCAAGGAAACTTTTGACTCCCTTAACTGTTAGAGGAGGTGGTATCTTTGAAATGATGTCTATTTTAGCCTTGTCTACCTCAATACCTTTGTTGGAGATGGAATGACCCAACACAATGCCTTGTTAAACCATAAAGTGATATTACTCCCAATTCAGCACTAAGTTCCTCTCTTCACATCTCTTTAGGAAACTCTCTAGATGATTTAGGCATTCATCAAAATTAGACCCAAAAACACTAAAATCATCCATGAATACCTCAATGAATTTCTCCACTATGTCAGAAAATATGCTCATCATACATCTTTGAAAAGTGGCTGGTGCATTGCATAAGCTGAATGGCATCCTTCTATAAGCAAATGTACCGAAAGGACATATGAAGGTAGTCTTTTCTTGATCGTTAGGTGCTATATAAATCTGGTTGTAACCACTATACCCATCCAAGAAACAATAGTAGCTTTGGCCAGCTAATCTTTCTAACATCTGATCAATGAAGGGCAAGGGGAAGTGATATTTTCTAGTCACCTTGTTCAATCTTCTGTAATCAATACATACCCTCCAACCAGTTGTTATTCTTGTAGGTATGAGCTCTTCATCTTCATTCTTCACCACTGTGATCCCACTTTTTTTTGGTACAACTTGAACGGGACTTACTCATTTACTGTCTGAGATGGGGTAGATAATGCCAACGTCCAATATTTTCAACACCTCTGCCGTTACTACCTCTTTCATGTGTGGGTTAAGTCTTCTTTGAGCATCTCGAGTGGGCTTTGCTTTATCCTCAAGGTAGATATGATGCATGTACTTGGCTGGACTTATCCCCTTGATGTTAGCAATGGCCCATCCAATGGCAGATCTATGTTCCCTAAGAACTCTCAATAGTTTCTCCTCTTCCCCAACATTTAAATTGGCAGCAACAATCACCGATAAGGTCCTATTTTTTCCCAAATAGGCATAAGTTAAATGATTTAGTAGCTGCTTCAATTTCAAGCTTGGTACCTAAACAATAGAAGGAAGAAGAGTAGTATTAGTAGGTACTAGAGATTCAAATTGAGGGGCATACTTACTTGGATGTTTTGGAGAAGCCTCAAGTAGGTGCACAGTTTTAATGATGTCATCAGTAACATCTTTAAGTTCTTATTCAATATCCAATTTTGTAAGACCATGGGTAAGGGTAGTCTCCAATAGATCAATGTGATGGACCTGAAAAACTTGCTTAACAAAAGTTTGCATCACATACATTAAAACATTCCATATCATCTTGAGGTAATTTTAATACATCAAATACTTTGAACTCTATTTTCTCACCATTTACCTTTATACTTACTATACCCTTTTTCACGCAAATCTTTGTATCAGCAGTTCTTATGAAGGGTCTTCCTAAGATGATGGGCAGGGGTAATGGCATAGAGCATTCTTCCATATCTAACATAATAAAATCAATAGGTAAAATAAACTCATCTATCTTTACCAAGACATCCTCAAGTATACCTCTAGGTCTTTTGATGCTTCTATCTGCTAATTCTAAAGTGATGGAAGTCGGTTGAAGCTTCCCCAAATCTAGTGTTTCGAATACTATGTATGGTGGCAAATTTACACCCACTCCTAAGTCCAGTAATGCTAGCTCATATAGTTGATCATCTATCCTGCAGGAAATAGTGAAACTACCCAGATCTTTCAGTTTTGGTGGTAGTTTTCTTAATAGCACAACACTTACCTCTTCTGTTAAAGCTACTATCTCATGTTCCTAAAACTTCCTCTTATGAGTGCAACAATCTTTCATAAATTTAGCATAAGCAGGTATTTGTTGAATTGCATCTAATAAGGGAATATTTATTTCTACTTTCCGCAAAGTTTTAAAGATATCAAGTAGTTTATTTTCTTTCTTTTGTTTTACTAACCTTTGCGGGAAGGGTGGTGCATTCACTTTCTCTATCTTACTTACCTTTGATGCCAATGGTTTCTCTAGAGATACTTTTGCAGACTCATCGGTTCCTATGACCTTATCGTTTCTGAGAGTTGTGACAACCTTTAGTTGTTGGTGCCCCTTTGGGTTAGGTAGTGTTTGAGTAGGAAGCTCACCTTGCATTCTGCCACTCAGTTCTTTAGCCAATTGCCCCATTTGTACCTCTAACCTTTGAATAAATTGTTCATGTTTTGCAGTGGTTTATCTTAGCTCAGTTCGAAATTTCCTTTCACTTGCTATGAACTAATCTTGTGAAGTCATCAACTGTTGTTGTTGAGATACCAACTGTTGTTGCTGAGTTGCCAATTAGCTCACAAGACTCTCTAGGTCACTTTTATTTGATTTGGGAACTAAGTGGGCTGCTGGTTGGGAGTTCCTTTGCTGCCCTTGACTGTTCTGATTGTTGGTCCAAGAGAAGTTGGGGTGATTTCGCCATCCAGAATTGTAAGTGTTTGCATATGGATTGTTCTTTGACGGATAGTTGTATGGTCCTACATAATTTGCTTGCTCTGGATCTGCCGATGAATATAAAGGGTATGTCTCAGTATTATGATCAAAATGAGAACATATCGCACATACCTGGAGTGGTGAGGCTTGTGGACTAGGTAAGGCGTTCTGAGCAGTCATGGTTTTAACAAGCAGATCTAGTTTCCTCTCTACAGTAGCTATTTGGGTAGGGGATCCACCATTTAGAGTCACCTCATACATACCTTTGCTCTTGGATTCATGTTTACCTCTAGAGAAAAATTGCTAGGTGTGCTCACTTAATGTCTCGAATAGTTCCATGGCTTCTTCACTGCTCTTCTCAATCAGCACACCTCCACAACCTGAATCCACAAATACTTTTATTAGTATCACTCAAACCTTCATAAAAATCTTGTACCAGTTCATCCTGAGGGAGATTGTGATGTGGGCATTTGAGTAGCAGCTCATTGAAATGTCCCCATGCCTCAAAGAACAAGTCTCCATCCTTTTGTTGGAAAGACTGAATCTCCTTCCTCATTTGTCTCGTCTTTTGAGCTGGGAAAAACTTTCTTTGGAACTTGTTGGCCAACTCCTCCTAAGTGTGGATAGAAACTGCAGGTAATGAATTGTACCACAGTTTAGCATTATCTTTCAATGAAAAATGGGAAAGAATTAACCTAATTCCCTCTTGGTTTAGGCCCCGGATATGCTAGAACTTGTAGAGATCAAAGAACTCCCGAAGGTGTAAGTGTGGATCCTCAGCAGGTGTCCCCCTAAAATGAGTTAATGTACTGAGTATCTATGGAGATATGTAATAATTTCCTTCTGCCTCTGGTTGATAAGTAATGCATGATGTTGGTCGAGGTTCTGTGGAATGAAGGATTGCTTCATAGGTCTTCGCTTAGGTGGTTGTTGGTTTTCTAGCTGTTCTGCCATTGATGCTTCTTCCTTGAATTCTTCTTCTACCTCTTCAGAGTTGTCTCTAAGCCTTCGTCAAATAGTCTGCTCAAGCTCTATATCGAGGGGAAAGAAAGTGGGATGCCTGGATCGAAGCCCTTGCATGAATCAGCAAAAACCACTTCAGTGCAGCAATTCAACACTGCTGCTCGGGTAGCCTCTGCCTCAGATGCGCTCGATCGCAGCAAGGAATGCACTCGATCGTAGTGCCTCAGAGAACTTCAAGAAATAACACAAAAATAATTGATTAGGTTTTGATGAAACAGAATAAAACAAAGTAATAATAAAAATAACGATAAATGAAAAATAATCCTAAAAAGAAATTTAGCACAATCCCCGGCAACGGCGCCAAAAACTTGTGCAATTATCTACCTAATTTATTAAGCAAATAATCGAACTTGTTTTACTTCCAAGAGCACAAGGTCAACAGTAGCATAGTGCAAATGCGAGATCATCTCCACAAGGATTGGTGAATTTCGTTTTAGAATCAGTTTAACAATGTAAAATGAAATAAATAAATATTGAGTTTAGATAGATAATGATAAGAACATAGGGCTTCAATATCCACCACTAATCATACTTTCCTAATAAATAATGTGCCAATGCTATAGCCCTACCATGAATACCTAATGGTTGTTGATTACGCCCAAAGTATAACACGGTTATTGTAGTACGGCTTTGGGGTGTCGATTCCACAGGGAAACAAGTTAAGTACAAAGGAAAATGTGTAAACCTTAAAACGAACGATAAAAGTTAAACGAAAGATTTTTTTGGGTTTTGATAATGAGATAATGTAAGAAAAGTTGCGTAAACGTAAATAAAACATAAATAAGAAATAACAAGGTTCCGGGAATCCTCCTTAGGTTCGTTCTCTATTTCCACTCTTGATTCAATTGATTTTATCTCGATTGCAAGTTTCACATCCCAAACAAACAATCGGATTATATTCAATCAAGCACATTTATAACTCTAATATAATTGCTACAAATTACTCATTGATTTCGGTTCAAGCACACATGACCGATCTTAAAGATTATCAAGAAACGACAATATATCACAATGACAATATCGCAGTAATGGACAATCAGTAAAATAAATCTACCGGAATCAATCACATCCAAACAACCTCAATGGAGGAGAAGGATGCAATCATCGGATTAAGAGAATCTAAAAGAAGAAGAATAAAAAGTGCATCTATCACATGAACTCAAATCCTTCTTACTTAATCAATGAATAATTCATAAAACAATGTTCAACATTAAATCCGTACAACTGAATCAAGAAGGAAATAAGGAACAATAAATCCCTAAGGATTCATCCTTTTCCCTTGTGTGAAGACTAGTTGGCCATGGAAATCAAGGTGGAAGAACAATAAGGATGCTCTCTCCTTGATTTGGCCATGGAGTTCAAGGTGGAAGAACAATATAGATGCTCTCCCCCCTTGATTTCTAGCCCTCAAGAAACTTAAAAATAAAATGGAAGAATGCTGGATTTGGGATCCAAGATCCTCTCTGTTTTTCTCTCTTCCTAACTTCCTTGCTTCCTTTCTCTCTTGAATTATTTGAATCCCCCGGCTGCACACTCCTTAAGGAGGTATTTATAGATTACAAGTAGTAGCTAGGCGTATTTTGGTCTTGGAAAAATGGCACTTGCTCGCCTTAATCAGGTCAAGAGGCGAGTGGGCCGTGCTGTGCGTTTGGGCCTGCTGTGCTGGCCTGAACTGTTTCCACTAAAACTGCCATAACTTTCTCTAGAAAAATCCTTTTTATGAACCGTAATATTCTCCAGAAAATAGACTTCTGGATCTTTCTAAGAATATATGGCTCATCTCCTGGTTCTTCCTACATCAATACAGTTTAATCTGCAAAGATGATTGATCTGTACGGGAAATTCTGGCAATTCAGTGAAACTCCTTCAGCTTGTATGCAGAAGTGCACACACTAGTGTGCCTACCCTTAACTTGCTCCAAAGTGACGCACACACTTGTGTGCAGTCTTTTAACTTAATGTGCTTTACTATTCCAGCCTTGTTTTAGACTTTAACCATCTTTGAATTATGTTTGGACACATCTAAACCTTGGACAAAAACGAGCACCGACACGCAAGATCTTTTGGTGCTTTAAACATGGATCGTTTTATTATCTCTTCTGTACTCAAAGCACCTGAAAATGCATCGAATTAAGTCAATGATTTATGAATATCACTTTAGAGTTATCAACATGTAAAAGTGCGATTACGACCGAGATCAACCCTAAAATGTTAACAATTAAGTATTGTTTAGATGCATTTTATGACTCTCATTAGTTGTCAACCTACGAGCTTGGTCCGCTCCTTAAGCTATTGATCTCCCTAAGCAACGAGTTAGGAATGGTGTATACTCTAACTCTTTTCTCTCTTAAGGGATTCAACATAGTGTATACCGAGTTGTTCCTTACGAGAGCATAAGGTTTATGGAAATTGACAAACACACGAGACCTAGGGCAAGTTGTATACTCCCGGTTTCCTATGTTGATTAATCTAAGAACCAGGTGTGGATATCATTTGTTACTATTGTCAGACTCAGGATTCGATCATCCAAATTGATCTAACTAACTAATCAATACTACATGCATACATTGATCAGACAAACACATATGAGGAATTCAATAAAACAAGCATTAATCAATTAAAGCTTTATAACATGGCTATTTGCAAAGGCAACAATACTCATATATGGAAAAGCATAATTAGGGCTTCAGTCGAACCCTATTAAAAAGTTAGTTACACATGCTGATTATACTAAACATCATCAAATATAAACTAAGTAAAAAAGAATAAACCCAAAAAATATTGTGGAGAAGAGTCGTCAATTCCTCTCCAAAGCTTACAACTCAAAGCAAAATCTAAAGTGAAGTTTCTGTGTTTTACAAGCCTATATATAGGGTTCTAAGGACATCTCGAAACCCTAATTTTCAAAATAAGACCCGAAAAAATCTTTTCAAAACTGGCTCTACCGCCTCACTATGCGTGTGCGCTCGATCTCATGCTTTTGTGCTCGAGCGCATGGTTGTACTCGAGCGCATGGTTGTGCTCGAGCCTTCTATGTGTGCGCACGAGTACTTGTGCGCTCGATCACAACAACTTTGCGCTTGATCGCACTTGACTGCTTCTAGGACTTCAGATTTCTTCCTTAGATCTCCAAAATGCTACCTTTTCTTCAAGAACCTATAAAAAAACATAAAAACACAAAAATGAAGTAGAAACTACTAAAATATGTAAACAAAGAGCTTAACAACTATAAATTAAGGGGCTTAAATATGAATATTTAAGCACTTATCAGCGGACTATCTACATGTTCTCTCTCAGGAACTATAGAGTCATCTTCAACCTCCTCCATTCAAAACAAAAGGGGCTTTCCATGCCCTCTAATAGGAACATTATCCCTACCCAGATTACGTCCTACTACTCTAGCTCTAGGTCTACCACATCTACGCGGCATCCTCAGGCCTATAACAAAGAATTTATTTTAGAAATAATAACACCAAGTTCATGTAGTCTAAAGAACCTTAAGCCAAAAGCTCTGATACCAAAAATGTAATGACCCATCCCGAACGAGCCCCCAAAGATGGAATCGTTATCTTTCAGCATTAAGCGCATACTTATACCCAATAATTCATGACTCAAAACATATTTACATAATGTACATCTCAATTCATTCTTGAGGAAATACATAAAGTTTTACACAAAAGTAAACACGTCCATGCATGTTTAAGTACAAACTTGATTACAATAAAAGAAAAGTGTTTCTTGAGGATGCCGACCACATGGACCCACATAAACAGCCATGCGTAGAACCCATATCACAAAACTCTTATCAACCTTTCAGCCTTCAACCTGAAATTTAATAAAGAGGGAGGGGTGTGAGCTTTACACAACTCAGTGAAGTCCCAATTTACTCGAAGTACTTTATTTGTATATTTCAATTACTAATTTTATTTACAACTAATTTACAATTTATTATACTTCATTTAATTATCATTTTTCATATCATATCATATTTCTCAATTTCATTCAAATACAGATATCACTCATGATATCTAGTTCAACATCATTCTTCTCAGCAAAATATATCACTCATGATATTTAATTCAACATTATTCATCTCATTAACATCACAAGTATTCAAAATCATATTAGTTTATCAACATCTCAGTAAGAATATGAATGAATGCATATACATAATCTCTTTCTTTCATTCCACATCTCATCACAAATCATTTTTTTTTTATTATCTCATCCATACCAATAACTCAAGTATGGGTATTTTCATCAATCTATGGGTATCTCTATCAGTCTCTGATACAACAATTAAAGACGTCTCCCTAAATGCTGGCACTCTCACCCAAGGATCAAACATGGTTCTAGCCCTATTTGGACCATATCTTTCCTCTTTTGTGGTCCTACAATACATTTACAATCACATACAAGCAAGCACAAGGATAACAACATTATAATCAAATAGCTACCCCACAAAATTTCCAATTTATCATAACAATCCAGTCTATAGGATTCACACATCCTTCCAAGAATACAATCTATCATATATATTATATACTTAATCTGTTCATCAAATAAAGTCATTGAGAATTATATTTCACTTCATTCATTAAATTCATACTTATATTCTTTATTTCTTTAAATTTATAATATTTAAAAATATACCCTTTTATCTTTTCTCACTGATAATTCATTTTAAGTTTTATCCACATTTTTTACTTCTTCTAACTTGCTAAAGTAAAGTGAACTCACCTAGAAGCACCACGCACTATCGATGAACCATTTCCTTGTGTTTATCATTTTTTCTCAAAAAAGGGTTACTTGGACATGCTTCTCCCACTGTATTTCCACCAAACAAGAATATGCTTAACCAATATTATTATCTAATAACATAATTTTAAACCCTTATAATGGGTTATATGCATGACCAAATTAGTCTTAAATTCAAAGTTTTAGTTAAACTCTTTTCCTTTTATCTTTAATCAAATCCAAACTCATTTAAGAAGAATATGAGGTTTTAAGTTTTTTAAATCATGATTTCCATATAAAAAAGAACAAGAATAGAAGAGATTACCTTCATAAAAATTGTCAAAAACTTCTTGAAATCAACTCTTGAATGATCAAATTCAACAAACGTTTATGAAAACCTCAAGTCTTTCGTATACTTCTCAAGAGTTTTTGATAGATTTTTAGAGAGAATTTTTTAGAGACAAAAGAGAATTTTAAAGAAGATAAATTAATTTTTTTTAACATGAAATGGCTATTTATACCATTGCTAATTGTCCGGCATGCCTTAATCGACTACCCAGATGACTGGGACTTCCTAGTCTACTGCATAGTGTAGTCGACTAGTAAGGTTATTAATCGACTGCCTAGTTGACTAGGCCTTTTAACGCCCTCTAAAATCCATTTTTATCACTTTTATGCATTTTAACCTCTTTTTTTAATATATTTTTGAATTATTGTCTCAATATTGCCTCAAACTTGAATTTTTATATATATTTATGCATGATGATCATAAAATAAAGTAGTAGATTACCAAATTACCTCTACCCCAAGGGTAAGGATCTTACAAACATGACTCCAACCAACTTGCGATTAATCTTTGTGTTTAGACGCTATTGTTTTATCTATATGTTCAATCAAACCTAGGATAAGTAACTCTTCAAAAATTGTTTCAACTTCATTGCGTGTACGCATGATGTGAAGGGTTTTGGAAAACAAATTTTGAGAACGAGAAAAACTTTCGTTACTAAATCATTTAAGTTCATTAAAAAAAATTAATGGTCTGAATAATGATGAGAAAACATGATAGTGATGCATGCTAACTCCAATTTCTCAAGCAAGGTTAAATCAAACAAGGATAGGCATTGGATCCTTTTATTAACTCAATTGTAACTTCTAGACAAAGTACAGTCTAGTTGGTACAACATGACATAGGATACCTTATATACCTCCCAAGTTGGTAGCATTTCCTACAAGGTCAAACAATACTTGGCAATCCTTCGATGAGTGTCATTGATTGGACTTCAAGACCTTAGTTAGGTGGATGGATTATATGGGTTACACTTAGGTATCAAATAGATATCCGCATCCCAGTTCATCATCTCCAAGGGGTTTTCTATAGTAGAATCGATAGAGAAGTATGTGCAAGTGAGGTGAAAAACAATTAAATTAACTTATGAAGTCATGAAGATACGAGATGATACCTTGCCATCACTGCTTAACTTGTGATATAAGCATATCATTGTAAAGGACAAACCAAAGGGACAACTGAAATGGACAAACAAAAGGGAAAACTGAAGGAACAATCCGAAGGGACATAGCTTATTCGAGGTCTTTGGAGGATAATCATATGAAGAAGTCGCCACCTAATTTTTAAGGAACAAGAAATATATAGCCATTGGTCAATTGAGGACCGAGATTTGTGGTTTCGAAGATTGGGTACACAATAAGGAGGTCACAAGTGAGTGCTTTACTAATGCCTAGACCTTGAGGGGTCTAGCCCTTACTCTTGCATTTCAAATGGATTCTCTTTATGTCGATTAAATATTAACTTGATTATCTTTTGCTAATAAGTGATCAAATAAGAAAGTAATGAATATGAAAGCACACACAAGATATGATGATCATACAATGACAGTATAATCTATCCATAGCAATTAAGAGTGGGAGGAAAATAAATGCGACTACAAGGGAAATAGCAACCAAACATCTTGCTCTAAAATTACATCAAATCTAGGAAACTGATAAAATAAATTGCAAGGAAATAATTGAACTTAAAAGTGCCTAAACACGGCTTACATCCCCAAAAATTGCATAAACTTAAAGAAAGCTAGTAAATAAACCATCGAGGAGTGCAAAAAAGTAAACCATTCATCCTTAGCAATAATGACTTAAAGTAAACTCATTCATCCATCAACAAGTAATAATCAAGAGAGTATAACAACTTTTATGAATAATATCCCAAGTAAAATCATTCCAAGCAAGAAATTTAATAATCCAAACACTCATATGATCATAATACATGAATATAAGCATGTAATCAAACAAGATTTAAGTATATGTGAGCTAAACATGTGATAATCAGAAAAGGACAACAACTTGAACATACATTATTACCATAAAATAGTATGTTATCTCATCTCTATCAAACATGTTAACAAAGAGAACATCATAGAGAGCATAAAAAGCATGTAATACATCATACAAGCCATAATAATAAGATTTATCGGTCAAAACCCTAATTTAAACATGAAAACATGGAATAAATATAAAAATACAAAGACTTTAACATGTTCAACTTATCAAGACAATTATAGAAATATGAGAATAACAATTAGAGAATCAATCAAGCAAAGAGACATTTGAGAGAATGTAAATACATACCATCAAGCCATAAAGGCAATTAAAATAAAAGAGATATCAATGGATGATGAACTTTTATTATCATGTGAATTCTAGATGGCATTGGTATCATAAAGTTATGTTAAAATTCAAGTAAACATGCAAACATATCAAAAGAAACAAACCAAAAATAAAACAAGCAAAGAAGGGGGAAATAGATTTTGGTCACCACTTTTAAGTGGCGGGCAAGGTGAACCACCACTTAGTAGCTATTAGGATTTGTCTCAGAAAGTTGTGTCTAGTCTCATGTTTTTGATTTCAAACCCTAAGTTGACAAGTTTTGACTATAAAGAACAATCAAACAATCTTAAACAATAATATGTGAATTATAAAAAAAGATCAAACATGCGCTTAAACACTTAATAATTAATGGAAATCAAATCAAATATCAACATACTAATGTAGAGATATGAAAGAAAGTTTACTGGAGATTATACCTCAATTACATATAAAACTCTTGTAAAGATAGATGAATTACTTCTTTGGATCTTCCTTAAGTTGCTTTGCATGAAATTTGAAGGTAGAATAATCTTTTCCTTCATTTAAATTGGGTGGTTCTCTCCTTGAAAGCTCTCGAGTAGATATTGTTGCTTTGCGATTGATTGATCAACAAACCAGGCATTATTCGTCGCTTACCGTTATCAAAAGATTGATAAAAACATAAATAAAAGCCTTTTGATGAAGGTTCTTGGTAGGTTATTGAGTGAGGGTTGTGCTTTTGGTTTTATATGTTCATTTGGAGGCTAAGTAATATGTTTTGGTGAGGAGGCAAGCACAAATACGAAAATTGAAGTATTTAAGGTGAAAGTTTGTATGTAGGATTGCAAGAGCTGAAAAGATTAATGAGCCTCCTTTTTAGGGCTTCTAAGAGGGATATTTATAAGGTTGGGAATGTCATATTATGGTTAGAAATAATCTTTGGCCATCCTAGATAGAATGGACAAGTGTTTAATGACTTTCTAGTTCCTATTCTTGAACTAATTAGGAAACGAGGCAAATTCTGGATCCTGACTTGGAACGGGCTATGCACGCTCATACAAATGAGTTTTAGGTTGTTACTAGACTTACTACAAATACTCAAGAGTTTCTTTTGAAGCTCAACTGGTTTGACAGGCAAATACATTACGAACTGTAAATGGGAGACAAAATACAAAAACTAATTTGTTTAGAGCTATCTTGGAGCTGTTTCGATAAAAAAAAATTTAAGTTCTCACTCATCTCTTATCGAATCAAGGATTATAATATATCTTTGAAAATATAATTAAAAGTTCTATTGATATAAAGAAGGATAGATTCTTTTGAGATAAAATGTTATTAGGCTCGAAAGTCAGGTTCTCAAAACAATGAAAATAGGAATTTTGATAAAGATAATTGTTATAGATTAGAAATTAATTTATTCTCTTGTATTCATCAAACCTTAATATAGTAAAAAATTGAATGTACCATGGAATGAACATCAATTTCGTATGGAAACCCATCACCTTAGTTATTTCAATAGAGTTCCAAGAAGACAGATTATCATTTATTCAATGGTACAAAATTGAGTGTCTGCAGCCGTAGTGAATGACTCTAATCATCAGTGCACTCACTTCGTAGTGGGACTTCATTAGACCCCAATGAGTGACTTTAATAGGCCTCAGTGAGTGATTCTAATCAGTGCACTCACTTTGGTCTTAGGACTTCAGTTAGCCATAGTCAGTGACTCTAATCGATGGACTCACTTCAGTATTGATTTCATGAAAATGACAATGTGAGGCCTGTAATCGATGATAGTAGTATGCTCTACATGCCAATAGTATTTGATTTTTTGGCATGTTACTTGTAATTAATATTATTTATTTATTGATAATAAAATATTATTAGTTAAAATTATCTTATTTATCATATTTATTATAAATCACCGTATGTGCATTACATGATAAAGCCCATAGAATAAGAGCAACGGAAATAAGCACCATGATGAGATCATGTTAGTGAGATGTATTTTCTTAAGCTTTATTCTTAAATGTTCCTAATTATAGGATCACTAAGACAGACATTAGTGAATCTTGAGAGATTGGTGCATATTATGTTTCTTCAATGAGTTGAGGGTGATTGATCTCATGGTTACTAGTGTATGAGATAATAAAGCAAGTTATGTGGGGTACTTGTTAGAGAACAAGTACACTAAACTGACTTGACTAAGAATTCTAAATGGATATTTTACTGGCTGTCAATAGGAATTCTTACCTTGCAATTGTACAAGTGATCCTTGGAATTGAAGCACCATGGATATCTTGTATATGGATCATCATGATTTGATGCTACCTAAATTTGATTCTAATCATGGATCACAAAAAGGTAGAAATCGGGTATGCCAACTTATGTATGGAGGCATGTGAGTGTACAATAGAGGATCTATCACTCTCAATAAAAAGGGAGAGAATGTTTCATGTGATCTGATTCAGTCATAGCTTGGAAATTCCTTGGCCAAGGCGGGGTGAAAATTAGAAAAAGATTTTCTAATTTCACCGATCTAGATTTATATGATTAAATAATTAAGGCTTGACAGTAAATCCATGCCATAGGTTTAATCAGGGACATTGCATGATGGAAGGATTGAATTGTATGGTAACTAACAACGGAATGGTTCACATTAATTCATATTGTTTAGATAGTCATGACATACTGCTAGGTGTCAATCATGACTTGTAGAAGCCCTTAAGAATTAATTATAATTAATTCTTAATTAAAGGGAGAATTAAAAAGATTTTTAATTTTCATTAAAATTAAAAAATAGTTTTAGCTAATTTGATGATATCTAATTGTTACAATGTATTGCCAGCATAATATTGAACCCAAAGGGTAACACACAATTGGGCAATTGCAAGAATATGGAAAACTAGTGGGCTAAAAGAGAGAATTCTAAGAACTAATTAATCCAAAGGTTTAATAATAATTCTAGAAATCATAGAGCTTTTAGAAGTAAGGTCTTTATATAAATGTTCTATTTGATAGAAGCCCCCAATAATATTATTATTGTTGAAATTAGTTTCAAACACTTTTCTCTCTAGAAGGGCTGAATTTTTAGAGCTAGCACTCAGGGAATTTTCAGCCAGCCCTACCATTCTTCATCGCATGGTTTTTGACATCCTAAGGAAGAAGATCCTTGTTCTTGGTTGCTCGTGTGGATAAGCTTAGAGGTCAAACACTTGAACGGCTAGTGAATCTATTTCAAAGATCAACAAGAATCTCCATCAAAGGTAAAAAATCTCTAACCTTGTAGGGAAATATTATTTGGATTATCATTCTAATAGATTCATAGAGATTTATCTTGGGATTTAAGTTTATGGGAAAAAAGTTTTAATTTTCTGATGTATATTCTATGTATGTAGACTTACAATTGGTACACTTACATCGATCTTAACTTCTTAAAGGTGTCGAAGTGGGGCATTTCCTTGGATGTATATTTCAAATTATCTCAAGTGATAGTTGAAATTCTTTAGGAGTCACTTAGATTTTCCTACAAGGATATATGGCCTTCTCTCTTTCAATGTTTTTAAGAGTCTTGCTTTTAATGCCTATATTTAGAGGAAATGTGAGTTCATTTTACTCACACTTACTCATTCCTCCATTAGAACCCAATTTGAGAGTACTTCCTCAGTTCGAAGAACTTACTTCAGCCTTTTAATTCAGTCCCTAATTCATCAATATCCCTTGGTAAGCTTAGTGTTTTTTTTTTATATAATTTTTTGTATTTATCAAGTTTTCTTCTTGTATAAGTAGTGGTTGGTTAGTGGACTTAGAAAGAGATGATGAGACTAGAGAGAGCGTGAGTGTAGACATCGTATTTTGCACCCTTTGATAATCAACAATAGTTAGCTTTCTTATTCTTTGACAGAGATGATGGTTGGTGTACGTTATCGGGATGTATTCCTTGAAAAGTTGAGATATTTTCTATGGCTAAAAATGGATTTATTTGAAGAATAAAATTCACAAAATGATATTAAAGATAGAAAGGAAAAAAAATGTCAGTTTTCACTATTTTGAGGGTCTGTCTTAATAATTTTTTATCCCCAAATCTTTCAAACCTATAATTTTCCAGATCCATAAAACTTTTAATTAGCTTCCCAACGATAGCTTATAGGAATTTTTGTGATAAGGAAAATGTGAAAATTTAATCAAAGGAAAATCCATTAACTTGCAAGAGTAGGAGCTAGATCCACCGAGGTTATATAAACCAAACGGTGACTCCTCATGGATTATCCGCCGATAACTTTGTGTCATTGGCATGTCCTCGAAAATTATCCTTGGAGACGTTATTTCCTTTCAAATTGTCCTTTTCAATTTATCCTTTTGGAATTTCCACTTTCAGTTTGTCCTTTCAGAATTATCACTTTTAGTTTGTCCGCTTGAAATCGTCACTTTTAGAATTGACCCGCAAAAAGTGATAGAAAGATCAGACCTCCGAGTGGATATGCGACCAATGGAGCAATCTACATTATCCACAATGAGTGACTCCAAGATATCCAACTCTAGTAACTCTGTAGGAGGGCATTCACCCATGATGATTACCCTTGTCGTTACCAGAGAACCGATAATAAAAGAGTAAGAGGCTGATATGGTGATGGATTACGATATAGCCCATTACCAAGCCGAAAAGCAAATGTGTTCACTATCAGAGACAGATCTTGAAGATTTCAAGGTAGGATATTACATTCCCCTTGAATTTTCACTTCGTCTACCTAGTAATGGAGAGAAAACAAAGGTTGGGCTTGGGCCACCTTATGAGATTAATTGCCATATATATCACCTAAAAAGGGGTTTGAGGTTTCCCTTAGATCCAGACGTAGTGAAGATAGTAAACCATTTTTCATATCAGCTTCCTCTTAACTGTCACCAAATAAAGTTAGGTGCATTATCAATTTTCTTCTTTGCCTTTGGAAGCATGCTCTCGATGTGCAATACAAGGCCAACATCTTTGTTAAAAGTAAGAACTAAAATAAATTATGTCTTATTAATTCTTAATTGAATAGAATACAATTGGCCCAATATATATAGACTTATGAATACTGAGTCTACTAAGACTAGGAAATAACGATTAGACAAGATAAATATAATCTAAGCTTATTAGGAGACATATTAAGAATCCAATTAGGACTTGTAACACTCCCTCTCAAGTTGGAGTATACATATCATATGCACCTAACTTGCTACAAATAAATCAAACTCGAGAACCAGCCAATGGTTTAGTAAATAAATTTGCTAACTGATATGTTGACTTCACTTGTCTGGTACTAATCTCATTTTGTAAAAGCTTTTTCTCGAACAACATGACAATCAACTTCAGTATGCTTAGTTCTCTTATGAAACACTGGATTATTTACAATATGAATAACCACTTCATTTTCACACACCAAGCTCATAGGACTTGATTGGTTAATCCCAAATCTGCTAACAACTGTTTTAACCAAACCATCTCATAAGTAGTATGCGTCATTGCTCTATATTCGGACTCAGCACTCGATCTAGCAACCACAGGTTGCTTCTTTCTTTTCCATGATACTAAATTACCTCCAACAAATACATAATATCCAGTAGTGAATCTTTAATCAGATGGAGAGTCGACCTAGTTTGCATCAGTATAACCTTCAATTTGAGAATGACCATGATTTTGATAACGTAAACCACGACAAGAAGCACCCTTAAGATATCTCAAAACTCAAATAACAGCATCTTAATGACTAGTTCGTAGAGCATCGAGAAATTGACTAACCACACTTGTTGCAAATAAGAAATATCATGCTTAGTAACAGTCAAATAATTCAATTTTCCAACCAAACGCCTAAATTGCCCTAGATCAGATAATAATTCACCTTAATCAACTACAAGTTTTATGTTGGGATCCATAGGACTATCTATAGGCTTACACCCTAACATTCTAGTATCAATCAACAAATCAAGAACATATTTACACTGAGAGAAAGAAACATCATGACGAGATCTAGCAACCTCGATACCCAAGAAGTATCTCAACTATTCTAAATATTTTGTCTTAAATTTAGTACTCAAGAACTGTTTCAATGCTAGAATTCCTTCTTTATCATCTCCTGTGATCACAATATTATCCACATATACAATCAACAATATTTTACCTGCCCCACTGTATTTATAAAATACAGAATGATCTACACCACATTTGTTAAGGCCAAAATCAATCACTACTTCACTGAACTGACTAAACCACACCTGAAGAGACTGTTTCAATCCATATAGGGACTTCTTTAATCGATATACTAACCTAGACTCTCCTTGATCAACAAACCCGGGTGGTTGCTCCTTGTATACCTCTTCTTTCAAATCACCATTTAAAAATGCTTTTTTCACATCCAACTAATGTAGGGGCTAATGAAAAGTAGCTACTAGAGAGATGAATATATGAACAGATGTAATCTTAGCCACTAAAGAGAATGTCTTAGCATAGTCAATACCATATATCTGTGTATACCCTTTTGCTATTAGGCGAGCTTTTAATTTATCAATAGTACCATCAAGATTAACTTTTCTAGTATAGACCCAACGATAACCAACAATAGATTTCCCAAATGGAAGAGGAACCAACTCTCATGTATCATTAGTATTTAGGGCATGTATCTCTTCATCCATGACTACTTTCCACCCAAACTGAGACAAAGCTACTGTAACAGACTTGAGAATAGAGACAAAAGAGACCGAAACAACAAATAAAGCATATAAAGGAGATAAATGATCATAAGACGCTAAATTAGCTATCGGATAAGTAGTACATAAACATTTACCTTTGCAAAGAGCAATAGGAAGATCATCCTCGATGAAGAAGGAGGATCGAGATCTATCAACAAGGTAGTAATTAGTGGAGCAGCGGAGGCCGAAGGTCACAGATGACGAGAATAAACTTGCAATGGAAGAGTAGATGACGAAGAGACTAATGGAGGAAGATTTGACTATGTAAGGAGCATGGGAACAGATAATGGATAAGGAAATGAATCAGTCAGATCTGAGATTTAATGAGAATCGGAGTAATACAGAGTAGACTCAAAGAATGTAACATCAGCACAAACAAAATACGTTTGTAATGAGGGACTGTAACATCAATAAAATTTTTGTGTACGAGAATAACTTAAGAAAATACACTTTATAGATCAGGGATCAAGTTTGTCAACTCCTGGACGGAGCTAATGAACAAAATAAACGGATCCAAAGACACAATGAGGTAAGTGGAAGGTAACATCTTTAGGAAAGAGCACAGAGTGAGGGGTTTTTCCATCAAGAAGAGAGGATGGAATATGGTTGATTAAGCAACATGCAGTCATAATAACCTCACTCCAAAAGTTTTTATACTATCAAGAAGCAAAAGGAGCTTTTGTGGTTCAACTTTTCCACAAACAATGAGCACAAAATTCTAGTTGGTCTGCCTTTCTCCATCAAATATTGGAAGAGAAAATTACTCCTCATTGAGATGACCACTACCCTTTATAAGTATAATGGATTAGGATTACAAATTTTTTAACTCGCAGAAGAGGCTTCCTTCTCTTAACATCGAGGAGGATGAAGCTGTCAAGGCCATTCAAGCTGCTAAGTCAGTTTTCATGACCCGCGAGTTAACTGATGGGAGATTGTTGCATCAATAACATATGATTTTATCCTTTGATGGTAGTCTAATGCTAGTTTAATTTGCTTAATTAACTATTGAATTCTATTTTTTATCAATGGTCTTCTTTTTGCAGAGATAGTTTTTTAGAGGAATGAATTTCTAAAGAAGGTCAACAAACTCCCTATAGTGGTACTAACAAATAATGACTCTCTTTAGCCTACCGAATAGAGGGAGTATTCGACATAACACCTGGCTAAGGGAAGCACACTCAAGGGAGTCTCCAAGAACATAACATTATCTTTGGGGTTACGGCTTATCTCCAAAAACTTCTCCTTCTCTCACTACTCCCCCTCTGGTAATCAATGGGTCATTTGGATTTGAAACTTCTAGTGGTTTTAAGGGGAGAAGGTCACTAACTTGGCCCTCGGTGACAAGTATGTTGCAGCTCAACTCTTGCGAGAGGCCATCCTCTTGATAGATGAGGAGAAGATAGAAGCCTATATCCTTAAGATGTTGAACTCAATTCTGTTGTTGTTCGTTTAGAAGGTACAAAGTCCAATATTTAGTAAATTTGCTATCTATAATTATTTTTCTTCTTATCTAATTTAAGCTTTTTGTCTTGCAGATGAGTATACTCGTTGCTTTTTCCCAAGAATGCATTCTTCTTACAGACAAAGCCATTCTTAACTTTTGATCTAACAATGACAAGTTACGGGAAAAGTTGGGTGCAAAGAGGAAGAAGGTGAAGGTACTCCGGGCCTCAGAGTCAGCTCTATGGGTAGACCTTTTTTACTATGCCTATGCTGACTAAGGCCATCCAAAAAGAGAGAGTTCAAAAAGGCATGTAAGCAGGTCGTGGAAGATTATAAAGGTATTGTCTCAAACAAATGAGGAACTACTTGATAAGGCTGTTAAATACCTGGCCATGGACTTTAAGATGGCCAAGAAGTGACCCGACATCAATTGGTCCCTCTTAGTTATGCTTCATCTCAAAAGTGAGGGGATTGTGGCCTGTGGTTGAGGTAGGAAGAGTGAACCTAGCCTAGAGGTGAGCTCTAGAGTTCCTTGAGTGGAGGCTCTCGAGGATAGAGAGTAGGCTAGTTCTTATTTTTCATATTTTGGCCTTAGTGCCCCTTTTTGTAATTTTCATAATCTACTAATGGATGATTCCTTTGTCTTAGGCCTCTTATTTACTTGTCGATATTTGATTTAAATTTTTCTTTTCTTTCATTTTATTTATTTAAGTGTTGGACTTTGGTCTTTACACTTTGGTGAGTGGCTTTATTAAACCCTTACAAAGCACATCTGCATTGCTTTGACTTCAAGTTTAGATCGATGTCAATCTTCTAACACAAGGCTTCTGAGTCATCTCACTTAGGATTTTTTTGAAGTGTTGGATAACTTAATTGTTCATGGGTTTGGATAATCCAAGCTAAAGCATCTTCTTTGTGCTTTAGCTTTGGATTTTGAGTGAGATGGACCAAGACAAGGTTTTTTTATGGAACCTTCAATTTGGAATTTATAAGTATGTTTAATTCAGGTCAGAACATATCTATGCTGTTCTAACTTCATTGTCTAGCATCTGGTGCTTCAAAAGTGGTACACTTCTGCAGGGAAATTGACAATCTTCTTTGATTCATAGCTTCTCAAAGGTCTCTTACTTGATAACCTTCTTGATGTAGTATGGTCCCGCCCAGTTAAGTGCAAGCTTTTCAACATCATGAGGATCAAAGAACTCTTTCTTGCAACGTACCAAGTCTTTGAGTTTGATCATTCTTTCTTTGACTCTAGAGTTATAGTACTTAGTTGTTTTCTATTTGTATACCACTAGCTTCGGTAGTGCCTTATCTCAGACTCTTTCTATCAAATTATAATTCATCTTTAGTCCTTCACTATTATTATTAGTGTCAAAGAATTTTATCTAGATGGAAGGTTGTCCCACCTCAACAGGGACCATAACCTCGGATCCGAAAGCTAAAAAGAGAGGAGTTTCACTTGTCGGGGATTTGGGTATGGTTATGTAGGCCCATAGCGCAAGTGGTAGTTCTTTGACCCATAACCCCTAGGCGACCTCGAGCCTTTTCTTCATGGTCTATAGTTTGGTTCTATTTGTTACCTCAGCTTGTCTGTTGGTTTGAGGATATCCTATGGAAGCGAATCAATGGTCAATTTGTAAGTCCTTGAAGAAGTTCTAAAAGTAGGACTACTCTCAACACCACCACCTAGAGATTATCACATGATTAGAAGTAAGAGAACCAAAATGCTTTACTTGGTAGTGCCAAAACAAATTACACCACTCCACAATAGCCAGCGCCCTATCGAGTCATTCTCTTACATTCTCTACAACCTCTCTCTCATTACATCATGTATAATTTGGACCTTCAAAAACCAAATCCTTAAAACCACAATGATCAATGACATCTCTGAAAGTATGCATAAGAGATTCTACTCTTCCACATCTGCCTTGCTTTTCTCCAAAAATTATGATTTCGTTAAACTCTCTTATACATGGCAATGAAGATAGACCTTTTAACTGGCAAATTAAATCTCGTGAAAGATGCTTACAACTATCCATAAAATCATTATAAACACTAGCAAAATACTAAGAACGATCATCGACTTTGGTGATAATAACGTTGTTGATGCCAAAAATAGGTTGGGTTTATCCGAGTCTGATCGAGTTGGTCGCTGGAGTCAGATTTTGTCTAGTTCGCTTAAGTTTATGCTAGTTCGGGTTAGTCTGGTATGAGTTGGATTTAGGGTATTTGCAAAGGAAACAGACTCAAAGTGTTTTACTCCGAGAAGAGCCCTCTGATACTTAAGTCAGAGTCGGAGATGGGGAGAGAAAAGTAGTGAGAATGGTTATTAATGAATTACCATTAAACGACCCCATATTTATAGTGTTTGATTGAAATCCATATTCCCATTTTATCTTAATGATTGACATGTGTTACTTTTTTATAAAAGGATATATTTGACCCACATCATATGCCCCCACTCCTTTAAAGTTGGATAATGTCTAAAGAAGTAGAGGAATAAGTATCTAGACGTTTTAAAATGGGTTCTATTATGAAAGATCTACCTCGGTTCTCAACCTAGGGGGTCTAAAGAGTCCTTTATTAGAGGTGACCTGCTTTGGGCCTCGGTCTGTGGTGGTTTTTCATCTGGATCACTGATGAGAGTCAAAAAATGCATCTTAATAGTGTTTATTTGTTAGTATTTAGGGTTGATTTAGGGCTAGATTACACATTTATGCCTTAATAATTCTTAAGTGTCAATCTTGGTATATTGATTTATTTCGATGCATTTTTAGGTATTTTGGGTTTAAAAGAGATGGAAGAGCTAACGTTGATTAAAGCACGAAGAATCCATGCATGTTCACAAGCATTTGGAAAGGAGTTTCACTAAATTACTAGAATTGCCCGTACAGATCAGTCATTTTTGTAGATTAAACTGTATTGATTCAGGAAGAACAAGGAGATGAGCCATATGCTTGGAAAGATCTGGATGTCTATTTTTTGTAGAATTTTACGGCTCATAAATATGATTTTTCTAGAGAAAGTTATTGCAGTTTTAGTAGACAAAGGTCAGGTTGTGCATGATTTCAGCGTGACCAGTCATTTTTATGGATTAAACTGTATTTATTCAAGAAGAACCAGGAGATAAGCTATATATTCTTGGAAAGTTCCAGATTCTTATTTTTTCTGGATAATTTTATGGCTCATAAATATGATTTTACTAGAGAAAGTTATGACAGTTTTAGTAGACAAAACTCAGGCAAAACCGGGCCTGGATAGCAGCAGAAGTACACGACCTGAACAGAAACTCTAGGGTGACTTTTCTATCTACAAAGCCATCTCTATATAGCTATATATAGGAATTTAGACTTAGAGGACAGGGAGAGGAGAGTTTTTGAAGAGAGCTTCCATCTTCTTCTTCCTCAAGGTGATCAAGGATGAACTCCATGTCCAACTAAACTCTAAGTAAGGCGAAAGGATGAGTTTCTAGGTGTAGTTGTTCTTATTTCTATCTTTGATTCAGTTGTATGGATTGATTGTTAAATATTGTTTATGATTTACTCTTTGATTAAATAAGAAGGATTTTAATTTATGTGACAGTTGCAATTTATGTTCTTCTTCTCTTAGATTTTTTTAATCCGATGATCCCATTCTTCTTCTCCATATAAGTCTAGTCAAGCTTTTCTTATGTCAAAGTTGTTAGATGCAATTGATTTCGGTAGATCTATCTTATAGGTTTGTCTATTACTGCAGTATTATTATTGAAATATATTGTTGCTTCTTGATAATTTATAAGATAGATCTTGTGTGTTTGAATTGGAATTAATGAGTAATTTATAGCAATTACATTAGGGTATTTATGTGATTTGATTGAATATTTACCAATTGCTTGTTTGGGATGTGAAACTAGTAATAGAGATAAAACATTTGAGTCAAGATAGGAATAAGGCAACGAACTTAGGAAGGATTCTTGGAACCTTGTTATTTCTTTATTGAATTCTTCGTCATATTTTCACTACTCTCTTATATAATTTCATTCATAAAACTCAGATTTTCTTATTTGAACTTTATCGTTTAGTGTTAAGGTTTACATTTTCTCTTGTAGTTCGCTTTCCTCATGGGATCGACACCTCGGCTATACACAATAATCGCATGTTAGTTTGAGCGTTATTAATCACCCACCTCGAACTTCAATTTGCTTAGGTCTGAGGTGTTGGGATTTTGAAAAATGGGCACCCACCTCGGTCCTCAGCCTGTGTAGGTTCAAGGTTGTTCTTATTTTGGAAGAAAATGGACACCCACTTAGAATCTCGCCTTGTTTGGGTCCGAGATGGTTCTGAGACTTGATATAGTGGCTTATTACCATAAACCTCAAACCTTATGGGGTCGAGGTGGTTTTGAGTTTGGTACTCCCACCTCGGTCCTTGGACCTTAGTGGGTTGAGATTGTTTTGAGTTTGGTACTCCCACCTCAATCCTCAGACTTGCTTGAGTTTGGGCCACCACCTTGAACCTAAGCTTGTTTGGGTCTAAGGTGGTCTTAAGACTTGAGATGAGTGGCTCCTTACCTCGGACTTTAAGAGTCAAGGTGGTTTAGAGTTTAGCACTTCCACTTTGGTCTTTAGACCTTAAGGGACTGAGGTGGTTTTGAGTTTGGCACTCCCACTTCGGTCCTCGAACCTTAAGGGGCTGAGGTGGTTTTGAGTTTTGCATTCTTATCTTGGTCCTTCAACTTACTTGAGTTTGGGCCACCCACATCGGACCTCGGTCTATTTGGGTTTGAGGTGGTCTTGAGACTTGAGAAGAGTGGCTCCCCAACTCGAACCTCAGACCTTATAGGGCTAAAGTTATTTTGAGTTTAGCATTCCCACCTTAGTCTTTAGACCTTTAGGAGCCGAGGTGGTTTTTAGTTTTAAACTCCTTCTAAGTTCATCGAACTTGCTTGAAAATGGACACCCACCTTGAACCTGAGCCAGTTTGGGTCTGTTGACCGAGGTACTTGCTCACTTGTGTATTTTTTTAGGTCTTCTTATCATGTGTATTAATTGTGATGTGACTTTTGCATTACCCGATGAGTCCTTTTTTATTTTTTGACGTGACCTTTGAATTGTTCAATGCAATGGTTATAGTGTTCTAGGTGTCTTTTGGGCTTCCTAAAGTAATTAAAGATTTATATAAGGGTTATGAGGGGGAATTAACCCTCATAGACTCATTTCTCTCTAGCTTAGAAAATGCAGAGCCACCTCAGCCTTATCCTTCCCCCGCTCGTCCTTGTCTTTTACTTCCACCTCGTCTCTTCCTTTTAACTTGTCTTCGTCCTCGGCTCGTCCTAGCTCATCCTTATCCTCAACTCCAATCTAGCTCATTGTCGTCCTTCTTTCAGCTCATCCTCATCCTAGTAAAGCTCCTCGACTTCGGTTAGTACTTTCTTCATCCAAGTCACTTGTTGGTTTTTGTCTATTTTTTGTTAATAGATCTTTTTTATTCCTTTTTCATAATTTCTGGTTATTCTTTTGAGGATAGAGAGGCCCATCGACTCTATGATACTGGGGTATCTTCTTCTGAAAGGACCTCATCTAGCGAGAGTCTTAGTTATGGATCTGAGGAGGACCATGTCGATTCTATTTTAGAAATTGGGACTAATGCCCCTATTATAGAAGAGGTATGTGCTGAAATGTCACGGAACCATGACCACTTCTATTATGCTATTGAGTCATATATGTGCACTATCTCAATGAATTCTTTTTCGAATTTCCATCATAAGTATTGTATTCCTAATGATTTTGAGATTTAGCTTCCTATTTTTTAGGAGAAAACACATCACCTAATCAGTGGTGGATCACCCTATGAGATGTGTATTTATGAAGATTTCTTTAAGAGTGGGTTTTGCTTTCTTATGGATCAAGAAGTAGCTAAAGTGTTTAATTTTTTCAGCATCTCCCCTAACCGACTACCTCCAAATTCCATGAGGATGATTATCAGTTTTTTTTCATCAGTTATAGAAAGTATGGTAGGACTATACCTTTCTCGGTGATTTTTTTATGGAGCTTTTACCTCATTAAGAAGCTTGAAGACACCGGTTGGTATACATTGTCTTCGAGGGTCAGGAGAAAGATAGTGATCAAGAATCCATTATCTATCCATAGATAGAAGACGAGGTATTTTTTTTCGTCATGAGGAGCTATTCCCTGTCAAAAGGGACTAGAATATGACATCTTCAATTTTAATAGTGATCTTCTTATCATAACCAAGGTTGAGGATGATCTGATCAAACCTTGTCTTTCAACCCTATTTATGTCTCTGAGTTATTGAAGGAGGATGTCCTTGTTCAGTATGGTTTGAGCCAGGCTACTCCTGGTAGTTACTTTATACTTAAAAAATTTAATCTTTTTAGTTTTTCTAGTTGATTTAGTTTTATATTTCTTGATCTTTCTGTTATTGACATGTCTTTTTTTTTATTGAAGAGATAGTTGCATATAGGAATCGTCTTCTTCTCCTAGCGGCCGTGAAACAAAGGACTTCTACCAACCCTCCTCAGTCAGGTTCAGAGGCTCCTCCTCCTCCTCCTCCTCCCTCTTCTAGCCGAAGGAACAGGCCCACAGAAGATGGTAGTTTAGGTCTGGGGGACCAGACTTAGCTCTCTGCTGGTGGATCATCTACACCAAGCGATGGGAAGGGGCCTAATCCTTCGACTTTTGTTCCCCATAGCAAAGGCATCAATGGTTCGACTCCACAGGTTTTTCAAGGTTGTTGGTCTGTGTTGCCTTCTAACTCAGTGTTCTCTGACTTGAGCAATTTTATCAACTGATTTGAGGGTCTATCTTTCCTAAGGATGAGATTGAGATTCTTAAATATCGTCCTTAGGTCATGGTTGGGATCATGCGCCAATCTGCGTAGAAAGTATAACTCTTTTCATACTTATAATTATTTTATGCTTTTTTATCACTATCTGATTTACTCACTTTATTTCTTCAGGTGGGCATGTTCTAAGCCATAGTCCCTAAATTGTACCCTCGGGCAGTGGCAGAGGCTAATCATATCGCTAGGGAGAGGGATGACCTGAAGGCTCAATTGTGCTCTAGGATAGAGCAAGTCTCTGAGCTAAAAGAAGAGTGGTGCGGTTTTCCCAAGGATGTTAAGGTTTTACCTCAAAGCTCTAATCTATTAATGTCGAGATAGAGAGACTTAGAGCTAAGTTGGCCAGCTCTAATAAGGTGGCCATAAAAGAGTTCAAGCGGTCTTCGGTATTCAATGATCTAATCTATGAGAAGGACACTGAGGAGTATGTTATGGGCTTTGAGTAGGCCAAGGTATAGATGGCCAAGTGTTGTCCTTAGTTGGACTTGGACCAGGTACAGATCCATCTTTTGAACATTACATTATCCTCACAGAATGAGGGAGTAGATGGTAGTAGTACTGCCACCGAGGATGATTGTGCTCAGTCTCATTCTTAAGAGGTTGTGATCAGTATCACTGGCTCTGATGACCAGGTTGTGGCGGAGTATGCTGAGGATCTCATTAAGTGTTATGTGCTCGAGTTAGGGCTTCTCTTTCTGGAGCCTCAACTTTTTCAGGACTTTATGCTTGACTTGGGGTTTCTCTTTTTGGAACGCTAACTTCTTTTCTTTGGTATTTGTGATTTTCACTTCAGTCCTCGCTTTAGGGGGATGCCTGAGGTGAAGGTAATTTTGGACGCTTCACTTCGGTGCTCGATTATAGAGGTTATCCGAGGTGAAAGTTTTTTTGGATGCTTCACTTTAGTCCTTGGTTTTGGAGGTTGTCAAAAGTGAAAATTATTTTGAATGCTTCACTTTAGTCTTCGGTTGTGGAGGTTGTCAAAAGTTCTTATACGCAGCCATGGCTTGTTCAAGCTTTGATTGCTGAAAAGTAATGAAGATATGGAAATACTGACAAAATTCATTTTATTCATATAGTTGTAGTGCTTACAATGATTACTTGTCTCTTAGGTCAGTTTACATTCATGAGTCACTGGTGGAACTTCATCAAGTTCCCTAATTTCCATCTTCATGCTATGGGTGTACTATTCTAATGCGGTGCGAGCTTTCCTAGTTGATTGAGAACTTTCCCATGTTTTGAGGGTTTGAGACTTCTTTCTTATGGAGGACTAGCTCTCCAAGTCAGAATGTTCTTTGTTTCACTTTGGAGTTGCAATATCTGGTTGTCCTCTGTTGGTACATTGCGAGCTTTAGCAAAGCCTTGCCTTGGATCACTCAATTAAGTCCAAGCTTGCTTTTAGGCCTTTATTGTTGATGCTTGGGTTAAAGAACTAAACTCTGAGGGAGGGTTCTACCACCTCGATCGGGACCACAACTTCATACTCGAAGCTTAGGAAGAACAGTATTTCTCCCATCAGGGACCGGGGTGTGGTTCGGTAGGCTTATAATTCGTGTGGTAACTCTTTGACCCATAACCCTTGGGCATCTTTGAGTATCTTTTTCAATTTCTATAGTATGGTTTTGTTCATGACTTCAGCATGCCTATTGACTTGTGGGTATAGAACCGAAGTGGATCTATCTGAAGGTCTTGGTATAACTTTTTGAGTTATACTCCTTCAAATTGCTTTTCATTATCAATTACCAGCACTATTGAGATCCTGTATCGATATACCACTAACTTTAAAATGAAATATTTTGCTTTCTCTTCTCTTATCCTTGCAAGTGGCTCTACCTCTGCCTATCTGGTGAAAAAATTTGTTACCATGATAAGAAATTTCAGTTGTCCAGGTGCTCGAGGGAAATGTCCAAGTATGTCCACGCCCCACATTATGAATGTTACTAGGTTGGTAATGACAATTAGCAAATTTATGAGACAATGGGGAAAAATAGCAAAATTCTGACACTTGATGCATCTCTTGACAAAGTCTAAGGCTTCTTTCTAGAGTCTTGGCTAGTAATAACCTTCCTTGAGGAATTTATGGACTAGAGCTTGCCCAATCAAGTTATTCGCATCCCCTCATGGACCTCCCTTAGGGCATAATCTGCTTCTCGAGGTTTAAGGCACTTAAGGTAGGGTTGAGTGAGCAATCATCGATATAACAAATTTTCGATCATATATTAGCAAGCCACTCTAGATAAGAGTTTCCTAACTGATAGACGCTTAAATATTCATATTTAAGCCCCCTTATTTACACTTGTTAGATCCTTTATTACATTAATTTGGTATCTTTTACTCCATTTGTGTGTTTTACATGTTTTTATAGGGTCTTGGAGAAAAAGAAGCAGTTTTGGCACTTTAAGGAAGAAATCTAGAAGCCCTGGAGCACTTTCTGGACAAAGTGCGATTGAGCGCACATGAAGTGCGATCGAGCGCACATACGATCGTGCGCACACAGCTAGGATCGAGCGCAAATTGCGATCGAGCGCAAGGCCACATGCGATCGAGCGCAAAGATACGGGCGTGAACAGTAAACTGCAGAACCTTATTTTGGAAAATACAAGATTTTCGTTTTAGGAAAGTTTAGGACTCATGGGTCTATTAGGACTTCTCAAAGACCTATAAATACACTTGTAACTCACACACAAAAGGAGACCTTACAACCTTAGATAGAAAACACTTTTCTCTTTTGCTTTAGCTTGGAGAAGGAGACCGTGGAGCAGAATTGACGCCTCTTCTCTCGGGTTTCTTCTTTCCTTTTTATTTTATTATGTGTAATTAAATTCTTAGTAGGGCTTGGTTGAAGCTCTAATTATGTTTACTCAATAATTTAGTATTGGCGCCTTTGCGATATTTATGTTGTGTTGCTTAAACTTGATTAATACCTGCTTTTATTTAAATTCCTCATATGTATATGTCTGATCAATATGTGCATGTGGTATGGACTTGTTAGTTAGATCAATTTGGATGACCGAGTCCTGGGTCTAACATTAGTAACAAGGGATATCTTATCCGGATACCCGGGTTAATCAACATGGGAAACCAGGAGTAGATACCATGCCCTAGGTCTCATGTGGTTGTCGATTTCCATAGTACTTATGTTTTCTTAAGGAACAACTCAAGCAGATACCATGCTGAATCCCTTAAGGAAGAAAAGAGTTAGAGTAGATACCATGCCTAACTCGTTGCTTAGGGAAATCAATAGCTTAAGGAGTAGATACCATGCCCTTAGGTTGGCGACCAGTAGGTATACATGGCATGAATAAAGCATTGGCATACTATTATATTGTGGTAGCATAATTAGTGGTGGATATCAAGTCCCTACACCTTTATCCTTAGTATTTTATCTTTATTATTTCTCAACACTTTTATTATTTCTATCTTTTTATATTGCGAATATAATTCTAAACTGAACTTTACCAATCCCTGTGGAGATGATCTTGCATTCGCACACTATACTACACTGTTGACCTTGTGCACTTGCAAGTAAAACAAAGTACGATTATTCACTTATTTATTTAGGTATATTTTCGCACAACAAGTTTTTGGCGCCGTTGCCGGGGATTGTGCTAAATTTCTTTTTGGAATTATTTTTGTTAGTTTTTTTTATTATTATTTTAATTTATTCTATTTGATTATGTTCTGTTTTATTTTTTATTTTTATCAAAAATCAGATTTATTCCTTTTTTTCTGTTTTTGTTTAGGTGTGCAGAGGAGGAGTTTCTGTCCTCATTGCGATCGAGCGCACTACTCGGTGCGATCGATCGCAAGCCCAGAGCGATCGAGCGTAGAGGAACTGCGCTCGAGCGCAAAAGGTCCAGAGAGTACCCGAGCAACAGTACTAAAACTGCTGCACTGAAGCTTTTCAACTAATTCATTCAAAGGGAGAAGCACCAATGACAGAAGCTCAATATACTTGTCTAGATGCTATGGAGAGGAAGCTAGATATGCTCATATATGCCATGACTAGTCAAAACATATCACCTAGTCCGCGAGGCAAACCACTCCAGGTATGTGCTATATGTTCTCGTTTTGATCACACTACTAACACTTGCCCTTTGTATTCATACGCAGATCAAGCGCAAGCAAATTATGAGGGACCGCACAATGCATATACAAATACCTACAATCCTGGATGGAAGCACCACCCCAACCTCTCATGGAGCAATAATCACAATGCTTTAAATGTTCAAGGACAACACCAATACTTCCAACCAGCAGCCCAACCAGTGCCGGAATCAGGAAATAGTAACCTAGAGAGTCTTATGAGGCAACTGATGACTTCACAAGAACAGTTCATGATTGAGCAACGACAAATCAATACCAAGCATGAGCAAGCTATTCATATATTGGAAGTACAAATGGGAGAATTGGCTAAGGAGCTAAGTGAACAAAAGAAAGGTGTTGTTAAACAAGTCTTTCATGACCATCATATTGATCCCTTGGCAACCACCTTCACCCATTATTTCAAAGGATCAGATATTGAGCCAAAATCAGAAGATGTTACTAAAGACCTCATTGAAACTATGCACCTTCTAGAGGCCTTTCCAAAGCATCCAAGTAAGTACACCGATCCATTTGACCATCATGTGCCTACTAATATTATTTTCCCTTCTATTGTACAGGCACCTAACTTGGAATTCAAGCAGTTGTCAGAGCACTTACCATATGCTTATATGGGAGAGAATAAGACATTTCCTATGCTAGCTGCTGCCACTCGTAGTTTTGGGGAAAAATAAGGCTTGGTCCGGCTGAAGACGTTAAACTTAGCGCTCATGGGAGGCACCCCACAGCCTATCCTTTTATTTTTATTATTTTACGTATTTATTGTTATTTATTTATTTTAATTACTTCTTGTTTTCCCGTATTACGTTAGTTTTTCTTTTTTAGGGACAATGTGTGCATCCGTTCAAGTTTGGGGGTACGCTATGAGCCATGCCGACCTAGCTAGTTCTCCATCTCCCGGGTCAGCTCTTTCCTTGTTATTCACACATTGGGGACAATGTGTAATTTAAGTTTGGGGGTATGGGAGACACATTCACACACTACACTATGTCCTACATTTTTAGTTCTGTTGTTATTTTCATAGATAAATGCATGTTCATTCTGTCCAATAAACTTTTTTTTTGTTGTTTCTAAACAAAATGTTATGATTCGACTTCATCAGTGAGCTTAACACTTTGAGCATATAGGCCAATAAACAAGTTTTGAACCTAGATCACTGCCCTTTTGGCATTTAAGAATTCACAAGTTTAACTTGAGCTATCACGAGCACATTAGCACATAGCTGTGTGGGGTATGACATGTTATTTGGATTGGTATGTTTCTTTTGCTTGACTGTGAACTAAATGACCTATTAGATTGACATTTTGGCATATAAACATAGAAAAGATTGATTCGTACTCAAAAAGAAAAAAATGCTCCTAATGATCAATAAAAACAAATTTTCCGCTGAGTAACTGGCCCTCTTGCCTCAGTAAGCATTGAGTGTCACGTCAAAAGGTGGAAAATCTTAAGTGATCATTAAAAAAGGAATTTTTTCGCTGAGTAACTGGCCCTCTTGCCTCAGTAAGCATTGAGTGTCACGTCAAAAGGTGGAAAATTCTAAATGGTAGCATAAAAATCAGTTAGTTTCGTAGCCTTGTTGACTCGAGCTAGTAAGTCCTTAGGGGTGTCTTTACACCTAATGCCCTAAAACCATCTGGTTTGGGAGTCATTGGCCAAACGCTCGTTACACGAGTCATCAAGAAAGCTTAAGGGAACTAACTTGGCAAAAATCTCGCAAATAAAAGTCGGTGCCATATTTGTTGACTCTAAAAGGAAGTTTGGTGAATCTTGAGTCATCGAAACACTACCTGTTTGAATTTCTTGAAAATCCAACCTTTTATGTGCTAATCACCACACACCAAAGTCAAACTTGTGATATCTTAAAATACCTAGTGAATATGATTTATGTTCAAAACTCTTATTCATTGCAGATATATGTTTACACTTGTTAAGCTTGCTCATGAATGCGCATCATTGTTTTGTGTAAAATCTAGATTTTTTTATAGACACTATGAACATTGAATTTATCTATATTTCTGTTTTAGTTTTTAATTTAGTATTGCTAAGGGACTAGCAATATGTAAGTTTGGGGGTGTGATAGACGCTTAAATATTCATATTTAAGCCCCCTTATTTACACTTGTTAGATCCTTTATTACATTAATTTGGTATCTTTTACTCCATTTGTGTGTTTTACATGTTTTTATAGGGTCTTGGAGAAAAAGAAGCAGTTTTGGCACTTTAAGGAAGAAATCTAGAAGCCCTGGAGCACTTTCTGGACAAAGTGCGATTGAGCGCACATGAAGTGCGATCGAGCGCACATACGATCGTGCGCACACAGCTAGGATCGAGCGCAAATTGCGATCGAGCGCAAGGCCACATGCGATCGAGCGCAAAGATACGGGCGTGAACAGTAAACTGCAGAACCTTATTTTGGAAAATACAAGATTTTCGTTTTAGGAAAGTTTAGGACTCATGGGTCTATTAGGACTTCTCAAAGACCTATAAATACACTTGTAACTCACACACAAAAGGAGACCTTACAACCTTAGATAGAAAACACTTTTCTCTTTTGCTTTAGCTTGGAGAAGGAGACCGTGGAGCAGAATTGACGCCTCTTCTCTCGGGTTTCTTCTTTCCTTTTTATTTTATTATGTGTAATTAAATTCTTAGTAGGGCTTGGTTGAAGCTCTAATTATGTTTACTCAATAATTTAGTATTGGCGCCTTTGCGATATTTATGTTGTGTTGCTTAAACTTGATTAATACCTGCTTTTATTTAAATTCCTCATATGTATATGTCTGATCAATATGTGCATGTGGTATGGACTTGTTAGTTAGATCAATTTGGATGACCGAGTCCTGGGTCTAACATTAGTAACAAGGGATATCTTATCCGGATACCCGGGTTAATCAACATGGGAAACCAGGAGTAGATACCATGCCCTAGGTCTCATGTGGTTGTCGATTTCCATAGTACTTATGTTTTCTTAAGGAACAACTCAAGCAGATACCATGCTGAATCCCTTAAGGAAGAAAAGAGTTAGAGTAGATACCATGCCTAACTCGTTGCTTAGGGAAATCAATAGCTTAAGGAGTAGATACCATGCCCTTAGGTTGGCGACCAGTAGGTATACATGGCATGAATAAAGCATTGGCATACTATTATATTGTGGTAGCATAATTAGTGGTGGATATCAAGTCCCTACGCCTTTATCCTTAGTATTTTATCTTTATTATTTCTCAACACTTTTATTATTTCTATCTTTTTATATTGCGAATATAATTCTAAACTGAACTTTACCAATCCCTGTGGAGATGATCTTGCATTCGCACACTATACTACACTGTTGACCTTGTGCACTTGCAAGTAAAACAAAGTACGATTATTCACCTATTTATTTAGGTATATTTTCGCACAACACTAACCTCGACTCCTGATTCTGGTAGCTCAATATTCTTTAGGTATTTGATAATTGGGTCCATCCAACTTGGCCTATCGTTGATTTCCATTGTTTCATATTCTTCTACACTTGGGCATGGTAGGATTTCAACATACACTACTTTCAGGAGATCAAAGATCTTAGAGGATGTAAGTTGCACTAAGGTATCAACTTTGGCATTCTCTACCTTCGGCACTCGATTCATCATTATTTCTTTAAACATACTCATCAACTGCTTCATTTTACCTAGGTATTTGATCATTTATGCCCTTTTTTTCCTCGTTGTCTCTAATTACTTGACTTTCCACTAGCTGGGAGTCACTAAACACTTCCATGGCCTCTACTACTAGAGATCGAGCTAATTTTACTCCAGCTAAGAGGGCCTTGTATTTTGCCTCATTGTTCGACACTCTGAAGTCGAATTATAAGGTATACTCGATTATGAACTCTTCAAGGCTGACCAGGATGAGATCTGCACCATTCCTCAAGGCATTAGTGCAACCATCAACAAAGAGCTTCCAACTCTATAATTCTTGTTTTTCTTCAGTCTCTTGCTCCTTTATGGTTCTTTCAGGGAATGTGCACTCGATAATGAAGTCGAGAAGTACCTGGGCTTTGATTGCGGGAAGAAACTTACATCTGATTTTGAATTCTTCCAATTCGATAGACCACTTTACGAGTCATCATGAGAGGTAGGGTTTTTTTGGAGTATTTGCCTTAAAGGGTGATCTATTAAAACGTTGATGGGGTGTGACTGGAAGTATGGTCGTAGCTTTCAGGCTGATATGAAAATGGTGAATACAACTTTTCGAGGGGTTGGTATCGTGTTTCTGCATCTTGGAGCAATCAGTTGACATAATAAACTGGCCTTTGTTTCATATTCTCTTCCTTCACGAGGACTGAAGCTATAGTTATTTCGCTTGTAGCAAGTTATAGGTAGAGCTCTTCCCATTCCTTTGGCTTGGTGAGGAGCAGCAGAAAACTCAAGTACCTTTTCATTTTTTCAAACGAACTCTGGCATTCCTCTGTATGCTAAAAATCTGGAATCTTTTTTAACTCCTTGAGAGGAAAAACAGGCATTTTTCAACTATTGTAGACATGAATCAACCTAAGGTTGTGATTCGACCTGTAAGTTTTTGCACTTCTTTCACATTCTTTAGGGCTTCCATGTCTAAAACAACCTTGATCTTTTCGGGGTTTGCTTCTATTCCTCTCTAAGTGACTACAAAGCCAAGGAATTTACCTTAAGATACCTAAAGACATACTTCGAAGGGTTGATCTTCATTTAATGCTTCTTTAACACTGAGAAACATTATTCTATGTAAGCTATGTGGTTTGTTGTTTGCATGCTTAGCATATCATCAATATACACCTCTATGTTCCTTCCGATCTGATTCTTGAATAGCTTATTGACTAGTTTCTAATATGTTTTCCCAAAAAATTTTAGCCTGAATGGCATTACATTGTAATAGTAAAGATCTTTTTTTTTCTGTCATAGAGGTTGTATTTGGCTGATCTGGTTCATGCATCCTGATTTGGTTGTACCTAGAGTATGCATCCATGAAACTTAACATCTCATAGTTGGAGTTTACATATATTGATCGATCCTTGGCAAAGGAAAATTGTATTTTGGACAAACTTTGTTCAAGCTAGTGAAGTCGATGCAAATCTTCCACGTAAAGTTGGCTTTCTTTATCATTACCACGTTAGCCAGCCACTAAGGGTAGTCAATTTCTCTAATAAACTTGGCTTCGAGCAGCTTACTGACTTCAACGTTAATCGTTTGTTGCCTATCTAGTCAGAAAGCTCTCTTCTTCTATATGATTGGTTTCTTCTTGGGGTCAACATTCAAACGGTGCACCATTGTCTTTGGTTCAACTCCTACCATGTCCACTGCTGAACATGCGAACATGTCTCGATTTCTTTAAGAAACAGGATCAACCATGTTCGTAGCTCTCTTTCCAAACCTGCATTGATCTTTATTGCTTTCTCCGGTTCTTCTTCTATGAGGGGTGCTGTCACCCACTCCTCCATAGGACTTCCTCTTTGAGTCTTGGAGTCCTCTCTTACATCTTCTATCTGATGGATACCTGCCTTGTCTTTTCCTTAAGGGAGGCCAAGTAACAAGTCTAGGTTGCAGCTTGATTACCTTTGACCTCTCCTACACCGTTCTCTAGAAACTTCCTTTTCAAGTGATACGTTAAGACCACTGCTCTCAGGGTATTCATCTCTTATCGTCCAAAGATTCCATTGTACGAAAAAGGGAGTTCTATGACCAAGAAGGTACTCATAATAGTTGTTTGGCAAGGTAGGGAACTCACCATCACTAGTAATTCTATGCTTCTTTTTAGGTAGACCAACTCACCTGAGAATCCATACAGAGGGTAGTGTGTTGGTTTCAAACACTCCTTTGATATTTTTATCTTTTTGTAAGCATCATAGTACAATATATCTTGACATAACCTCTACAAAGATTTTTTCAACCACAAAATTTGAAATGACCAAGGTTACGAAAATTGCATCATCGTGTGGGACCTTTACTCCTTCAAGATCCTCGTCTGTAAAACGGATGGCTTGATCAACTCGGGTTTTCTTTGTTAGTCCCTCAACTGACCCAACAAAACGGGTGTAGGCGCTTCAAAAGTTAAAGGATTGTCCTTCGGAGGCTATCCCCTTAACATAGTTCAAATGATGGCTACTATAGGGGTATTTTCCTACTTCTTCTTTGGGGTTCATCATCTTCTATTGTTTTCCCTTCTGCTCAAACTCTGCCTTTGTTTACTTCTTTCTTTAAGTTTGGACTCCTTCTTGATTCTATCTTAACGAACTTCTTTAGGTATCCTCTTTGTAGCAGACCTTCAATTTCATTCTTCAGATGTCTGCATTCATCAGTGTCATGATTGTGGTCCTTGTGGAAGCAATAGAAGCGTCTCATATCTCTTTTTCCAACAGGTTCTTTATCTTTGCAGACTATTTGATGATATCTTGATTTGTTATTTCCATCAGAAGATCGGTCCTCATGGTATTAAGAGGAGTGTAGATCTGAAATCCCTGAGGAGCTCCCGAATTTCACCTCTTCGAACATCATTTTGGCCTCCTTTATTTTTTTCGCCCTTAGACTTATGCTCTTCGAGATCTTTCCTTTTCTTGTTTGTCAAGGTTTCTTCTCTTCTTTTTCAGAAAAGCTTAGTCTTCCTCCGCTATTATGAACTCGTCTGCCTTGGCCAAAAGAGCTGGCATGGTATGCAGCGAGTTTTTGGAGGGATAGTAGCTGAAGTCAAAGGCTTTGAGGCCATTGATGAAGGACATAACCACTACTTTTTGGTCCAAATCCCTCACTTGCACTATGACCGAAGTGAATCGTGAGATGTAATCACAAAAGGTCTCCTTCACATGTTGAGTTATATTCAACAAGCTCTCAAGAGTCCTTTTGATACCTCTATCAGTAAAGAAATGCATAACAAATTGCTCGCTGAGCTCGTTATAAAATTTTATAGATCCGAAAAGCAATATAAAGAACCATCTTCTCGCTATCTCTCATAGTGTTATTGGAAATGAAAGACATATAGCTACCTTTGAGTGGCCATTGAGAAACATTAGAGACTTAAAAGTCTTTAAGTGTTCTATGGGGCACTTCTTTCCCGTGTAAGGCTCTATGTGAGGCATTTTGAAATTTGGAGGCAATTTCTCGCCAATGAGTTCTTGGGAAAAGGGGTTGCCTATAGGTCTGATCTTTTCGATGATGTTTCCTCGAGTCACTTTTATAGAGAGTCTGATGCATTTATTCATTTCTTTTAGTTGCTTACTCACTTCGAACTTATTATACTCATGTTGTTTCTTAGATAAATAAGAGTTTAAGATAGACTCATCATCTCGGACCGAGCGTCAAAGGCCTTGTCAACTCAGTTATTCCCTTTCCAAAGGACGCCCCTGGCTTTTGTCTTGTGTAAGAGGTTCGTGTCTCCTGCCCAAAATTACCTCCACGGATCAAGCGTTTAAGTTTTAAGGTACTAACTTAGTGATCCTTTGGGAGGTATTGCCAGCTCGGATCGATGACTAACGGTGCTTGATTTTGCTCGGTTCAGACCAGCCGAGCCACATGGCCAACTCTTTGAGTCGGCGTTGGAGAGTAGTGTATATTGCTTTGCTGATAGGGGCGTTTGGATCCATCTCACGAGCTTCTCATTGAACCACATGGTTTTAGTGTGATTGAACTTGCTGGTTGGGAAGAGCCCGCTCTTCGTTTACCTTGGGTTGATTATGACTTTCTAAGGCACAATGAGGGTTTTGTCCTTCCATCAGAGGCAGTGGTGGTGGCAACTCGGATGGGTTGACCTCGGAGGTTGTCGGTACAATACTTTGTTATCCCGTTGTGTTTTTCTTGGGTGGCATTTTTCAACAGAAATATTTATATGTTTCCTATGGATGGATCAAATTGTGTTGAGGCCGAAAATAGGTCGGGTTTGTTTTAGTCGGATCGGGTTGGTCATTGGAGTCAGGTCTGATCTAGTCCGCTTGAGTGTACACTGGTTCAAGTTGTTCTAGTATGAGCCAGATTCGAGGAACCGAAAAAAAAAAAAAGCCGACACGAAGTGTTTTACTCCGAAAAGGACCCTCCGATGCTTAAGTCAACGTAGGAAGAGGGTAGAGAAAAGTAATGAGTGTTAGGGAAATTTCTGAGAATTTTTGTCAAAAAAGATTAAGAGAGAATAAGAGAAATGGCTTCAAGGCATGGCCTGATCGCTTTTTTTAAGGTTTAATTCGCCCCTCACCGATGCAATAAGGTTTTTGGAGAATTTCCTCCAAGATACAATGAAGTTTTGTTGTTGTTTTGCACTTTGCACTCATGAAAAACAACCCATAGCAGCTTCTAAGAGTTTATGGATGAAGAACACTTATGTTTGGAAATTTGCAAGATTTCTAAACATAAAAATATTATTTTTTTAGAGAAGGAAAAGGAGAATAAGAAAGAAAAATCTGACTTCTATAAATTATGACAGTAAAATACCATTTTATAATGTTTAATTAGTGTCTTTTCATAATAGACACTTTGGTTCAATAATAAACTGACTTAACTGAGTATCTCTGCTCAAAAGTAGTGTTTTCAGAGGCGAGGGCGTTGGGCGAGGCGTTTTGCCTCAATGAGGCGAGGTGTAAGCCCCAAAACGTTGGGGCGTAAGCCTTTTGAAATGTTGAGGCGTTTTGAATAAAATAATATTAATTAAATTATAAAAATATTAAAAAATTGAAATAATATAAATAATATAATTATCAATAAACTTTGCTAACTTAATACCTATGAATGAATATTTATCAAAATATTTTTACACAAATATCAAACAATTTGACGAAAATTTTAATCACATGATATTAGACGTACACTATCGTTTGTTGCATATGTATCCATCAATTTACACTATGGTCCTCCAACATAGTGGTTCCATTTGTAATGATATCCAATCAAAATGTTGAAATTTTAAAATTCTTACTTGAAAGACTGAAAATCCGGGTAAGTCTTTTGAATCTTTTGGGGCATTTCGAAATTTTAATAAAATAATATTAATTAATTAATTAGAATAATAAAATAAAAATAATTTTAATTAAGTAATTAATTAATTTTTACCAAAGTTTAATACTTTACTAACTTTCTATAGTATGATAATTATAATTTTATAAATATTAATATATATTTATATATAAATTATATGAATTATAACTTATATTTCTATATTGTTGTAATTTGTAAGTGATTAATTGAATAGTTTGTAATTATTATTAAACTAGATAACATGTATTATATATTTATGAAGTGTAATAATATCACAACAAAAATACTAGCTTAAAGGTTAATATCTATGATTATGACACTTTAGGTCATGGGTTCGAGCCTTAGGGAAAAAGACTTAAGGAGGGCTTATTAATACCTAAATTTTTAGGATCTCAATTAATGGGCTTCACAAGTGGGTTAATCAGCAGCCCAATAATGGTAGTAATCTTAACTTATATAGGGCCCAATACATAATATTGCAAAAAAGAAGAAAAATAGGTGCATTCCATAATCGAACTCGGGACGCCTCGAACCATTAGCAAGAATCATACCACTAGACCAAATGCCATTGTTGCTTTAGTTTTAAGAGAACCAATTTTATTTATTTTGAGGTTGCAGAAGCAAAAAAAAAAATTCATTGGGCTTACGCCCAAACACCCGGGGTGTAAAAGGCGTACGCCCCGGGTCTGGGCGAACGCCCCACCCGAAAAGGCGAACGCCCAATGTAAGTTACGCCCCTGGACTTTTTTTCGGGGTTTCGCCCTTGGGCAAGCCTCGGGAGCGCCCTAAACCCATTTTTTAATACACTGCTCAAAAGACACTCCAGTTCATGAGCAACTATCATTTAACATCCTGAAAACTTCAAATTTTGTGAACATTCAGTCGACTGAACAAGTAACAGAGAGTTTCTACCTTCTACTCAGTCGACTGAATGAGTCACAGAAAGTCTCTTCCTGATTATCCAGTCGATTAGACTGTTTCATTCAATCAACAATATCAACTCCCATAAGTGAAACTTAATTTTCATTTTTTTCTCCTATCCTTTGATTTTCGGTGTGAAAATATTTGCAAGTGAACAAAATCGCAACAAGTAGTAAAATTTTAAAGAAAAAAGTGTCGAACCCACAAAGACTAATTATGCTATTGAGTATTGAAATTTACCTAATTATTTACTATTTGGAAATAAAACCGAAATTTTAAAGACTTTACCACCTAAATCAAACTAAAATGCTTGACAAAGATAAATTAAAAGAAAAGAGAATAAAACTTAAGGTTGTAGAGATAATAAAAACAATCTAGAGCTTTTGATCTCACCTAGCTAATCCCACACAATTTATTATTCTTTCTTATAAAATTCCAATTTTTCAAGTAGATTAAAAATAAATCCCTTAATTATTCAATGTTTTATCTCGAATAAAATTAGAAATATCTCCACCTAATAATTCATCATATCTCTATGTAAATTAAATTATTTGAAGATTGATTAAGTTCTTTAATTTTTATTAATCTAAAATCACACTAATTGCGGTAAAGTATCTCTATCTTTCGATCAACTGATGGTGTTTAATCCTAAAAGCTTCTAATCACAAATTACATCTCGGTTTCATTATGATTCAATAAATCAAACAATAATTGGCCAGAAAATTGTAATCAATAAGATTAAGGATAACACTCAAGAAAAAAAAAGAAAAAAAAAACTTGAAATAAAAAAACTTGGAATTTAAATTGTGTGTTCAAAGCTAGACTACATCAAAGCCCTTGAAAAATAAAATTAGTTCATAACAAATCTGAAATCAACCATGTTCTTACTGGAATGCATCAAAAGAAAACTAAAGAGAAAAGAATAAAACTCTTTTGCTTGAAATAAGTTCATGAAGCATTCAAGATTGTTGAAAATCTCTGTTGGAAAATCACCTCAAGAGCCCAGGTTGTGATCTTTCCAAACCCTCAAATCTAGAATGATTTGTACTAAACGAGAATCAAACCATAAAAGAGAAAACACAAGCAATTGTTATCGAGGTTCGACAATTTGCCTACATCCTCGTGAGCTCCTCCGAGCTCTCTGCACTAAATCAATGGAGTTCTTACAATTACAGCAACATCCCTTCAAGAACCATTTGTTCTTGAAGAACGAGAGAAGAGAAAAGAAAGAGATAAGAACTAAGTGTTTCCCTTAATTAGTTCATAACAAATCTGAAATCAACCATGTTCTTATTGGAATGCATCAAAAGAAAACTAAAGAGAAAAGAATAAAACTCTTTTGCTTGAAATAAGTTCATGAAGCATTCAAGATTGTTGAAAATCTCTGTTGGAAAATCACCTCAAGAGCCCAGGTTGTGATCTTTCTAAACCCCCAAATCCAGAATGATTTGTACTAAACGAGAATCAAACCATAAAAGAGGAAACACAAGCAATTGTTATTGAGGTTCGGCAATTTGTCTACGTCCCCGTGAGCTCCTCCGAGCTCTCTACATTAAATCAATGGAGTTCTTACAATTATAGCAACATCCCTTCAAGAACCATTTGTTCTTGAAGAACAAGAGAAGAGAAAAGAAAGAGATAAGAACTAAGAGTTTCCCTGGAATTTTCCTCAAGAAAATTCCAATTACAAAGCCCTTGAACCCCTAATCCTTCTTGCACTCTCTCATTAGAAACACCTCTGAAGATTTGAGAGTCTTTCTCTCTAAACACCAGCCACTCTTGGAATGAAACCTCTTCTTTTGTTTCTTCTTGACACTTGTGTTTCATGTATGCCATGTGTTGTTATTATTGCTCCTAGATGACCATTTATATAGAGCAATAACTACCTAAACCAATCTTGAAGCCAATCTCAACCCTTAGATCTCAAGAACCAAAGACTCATGGCTGCTGAAGCTTCATTCTTCTCTCTTTTTAGTTCTTAGACAAAATCCCAACAAACTCTACCTTTGTCTAAGAAACTAAAACCCGAACCAATTGTGTAGAGAACTCATGATCCAAACTCAACATGAGCCACCATATCATCTTACTCTAATTCTAAGAAGTCCAAGGCAATGATTGAACTTGCTTAGAGGTAGAACTTTAGTGCCTAAATCTACAGGATTTTCTTCCGTGGCCACTTTGTCCACATGAATGCATCCTTCTGTAACATTTTCCCGAATAAAATGATACCGAACATCCATATGCTTTGTCCTCTCATGGAACACTGCATTCTTACACAAATGCAATGCACTTTGGCGATCCAAATACACAACCACCTGCTCTTTTAGGACCTTCAACTCTTCCAACAACCCTTTACACCACATAGCCTCCTTAATGGCTTCCATAACTACTATGTACTCTGCTTCAGTTGTTGAGAGTGCTACTACTGGCTGCAACTGAGCTTTCTAACTTATACAACATCCGTTTAAGTTGAAGAAGTATAAGGTAATTGATCTTCTCTTGTCCAGGTCTGCTGCATAGTCCGAATCAGTATAACCCTCTAGACAGATGGACTTACCCCTCTTCTCGTAAACAAGCTCCACATCTGAGCTTCCCTTCAAATATCTCAGCAACCACTTCATCCCAAGCCAATGCTCCTTTTTCGGGATTACTCATAAGCCTGCTGAGAACACTAATGGAATGAGAAATGTCAGGTCTAGTGCTTACCATTATGAACATGACTGATCCAACCGCACTAGAGTAAGGGACCTTTTCCATTTCCTTCTTCTTCTCATCTGATCTAGGACATTGATCGCTGGAGAACTTGAAATGACTAGCAAGGGGAATCTTTACTGGTTCACTATCTTCCATAGAAAACTTAGACACCATCTTTTCTATGTAGGAAGACTGAGAAACTTTCAATCTGTTTCTTTCCCTTTCCCAAATTATACTCATCCTAAGGATCTTTTGTGCATGACCAAGATCCTTCATCTCAAACTCCGAACTGAGCTGAGACTTCAACCTTTATATACTCTCCTTGCTATTACCAACCAGCAGCATATCATCAACATAGATGAGGATAATCACCATTTCTTCCACCTTGTGACCTTTTTAGTACAAGCACGAATCATAGTAACTCCTTATGAAACCCAAGCTAGTTACAAAGGAATCGAACCTCTTATTCCATTGTCGAGGTGATTGCTTCAGGCCATAGAGAGATTTCTTCAATTTGCACACCAAATCTCCCTGCCTTCCTTCCTCAAAGCCTTCGGGTTGCCTCATGTAGATGGTCTCATCAAGCTCTCCATGTAAGAACACTGTCTTCACATCCATTTGCTCGATCTCCCAATTAAATTAGACCACCATAGCTAACACTATCCTTATCGTCTTGTATTTCACAACCGGTAAGAAAATTTCTGTGAAATCTGTGCCTTCTATTTGTGTAAACCCCTTCGCCACCAACCTAGCCTTATACCGGAATTTATCCCCTAGAGTGTTTCTTTCTTTGATCTTGTAAATCCACTTACAATCCACAACTCTTTGTTTTTCTAATTTGGGCACCAATTCCAAAGAGTTGTTCTTCCTCAAAGAATGCATTTCCACCTCCATAGCTAGCTTCCATCTTGAAAAATCCTTACATCCCATGGCATCAATGTAAGTTTCTGGTTCATTTATCCTTCCTTCTAGGAGCTGCTACATTAACATCCACAAAACCATATCTCAAAGGTGGTCTGATCTGCCTCCTTTCCCGGTCCCTTGTGAGTTGATAATCATTCTGATTTGCTTCATCATCCCCTTCTAGTTCAGCCTCCTCTTGAGTGTCTTGAGCTTGGCCTTCATCAATGGGCTCTACCTGATCTGAACCCTCTTGCCTTCCTTGCTCTACCTGAACTGAATTTTCTTTGATGCTATGCTCCACATAAACCGGACTGGTTTGCTCACTATCCCCTGCAGGGTTAGTTTTCTCCAAATAAGGAAATAAAAGCTCATTAAAAATGACATCCCTACTTATTATGAGTTTAGATCCTTTTGGACCTAAGGACCACAACCTATACCCCTTAACCCCTTCACCATATCCTAGAAACACACATTTTCTAGATCTTGGACTAAGTTTATCATCCTTTTGATGTGCATACGCAGCACATCCAAAAGTCCTAAGGTTGCTTAACTCAGGGGGTTTTCTACTCCACATCTCCTCAGGAGTCTTAAGGTCCACAGCCCTAGAGGGTGATCTATTGACCAAATACGCAGTAGTAGACACAATTTCCCCTAAAAAACATTTGGGTAACCCAGAGCCTATAATCATGCACCTAACCTTATCCAAAAGGGTCCTGCTCATCCTCTCAGCAACTCTATTTTGTTGAGGGGTTTTTACAACCGTTCTATGTCTTAGAATCCCATTTAACTTATAGAAATTATCAAATTCCTTATTAAAAAATTCTAAGCCATTATCAGTTCTTAACTACCTTGCTCGTTTGAGTTTCTTCCAGCTTTTTCCACACCACAAATTTATTCAAAGCATCTAATTTATTTTTAAGCAAATAAACCCAAACCTTTCTAGAATAATCATCAATTAAAGAAATAAAGGAAAGATTACCTCCTTGTGTTGGTGTTCTTGTTGGTCCCCAAAAGATCAACATGAATGTAGTTAAGAATACCCTTTGATTTGTGCACTCCAGTGTTGAAGCTAACCCGATGTTGCTTCCCAAGAACATAACTCTCGCAGAAATCTAGTTTTTTCTACTTTGTCACCATCAAGTAAACCATCATTGCTGAGAACTTGTAGGCCCTTTTCGCTCATATGTCCCAAGCGATTGTGCCAAAGAACCACCTTATCAATATCAGCGATCAAGCTTGCTGCTTGATCCTTGATGTCCATCTCTCCAATCATCTAATAGAGACCGTCTTTTATTGCTTCTTTGATCACTACCAAAGATCCTTTGGTTACCTTGATCTTTCCTCCCTCTGCTTTGTATATGTAACCCATGGAATCTAGCTGCCCCAATGAGATCAAATTTCTTCTCAAATCTAGAAGATATCTTACATTCTGTAGCAACCTTATAACTCCATCAAACATCCTCAATTGGATGTCTCCCATGCCCCTCACTTGGCAAGAAGTATTGTTCCCCAAGAAAACCTTTCCCCTAGTGGTTTCCTTGAAATTCTTGAACCAATCTTGGTGAGGACACATATGATAAGTGCACTCGGAATCCAAGATCCATCTCTCACTGCTTTACCTTTCGCTCACATTTGAGAACACAACAAGAACATCATCATCTTGCTGTTCTCCCTTGGCAATCGAAGCCTATCCATTCTTGGTATGGCCTCTTCCTTTCTCATCCCTTAACATCTTCTTGCAATCTCTCTTGAAATGGCCCTCCTTATTACAGTAGTAGCATCGTGATAAGTGCTTAAATAGTCATATTTAAGCCCCTTAACTTATGCTTGTTAGGCTCTTTGTTTATTTATTTTAGTAAATTCTATTTCATTTTCATGTTTTATGTGTTTTTCACAGGGCTTTGACAAAAAGATGACATTTTGGAGCTCTAAGGAGTAAAAAGTAAAGTTCTGCAAACCAGCAAGGTGCGCTCGAGCGCACCTCCCTTGTGATTTAGTGCAAAGGCACACGAGCGCACTCGTAGAAGGCTCGAATGCACACATGCGCTCGAGCGCAGCCCGTATAAGCTCGAGCACACACACTCCAAAGCCAGCAGAGCCAGATATGGAAAGAAGTCTCTGGACCTCAAATAGGAAATTAGGGTTTCAGAGCACCCTTAGAGGCCTATATATAACCTTGTAAAACACAGAAACCATACCTTTTGTTTAAGACTTGAAGTTGCAAGCTTGGAGAGAAATTGATGACTCGTCTCCTTAGTTTTCTTCAGGTTTTATTTTTCTGTTTTTGTTTGATTATGGTTATAATGTTTAGTTCATCTAGCATGTGTAACTAAACTCTTATAAGGCTCGATTAAAGCCCTAATTATGCTTTTTCACATATATATTCATTGATTACCTTTGCCTATAGCCATGTTATAATGCTTAACTTGATTAATACCTGTTTGTATTTAAATTCTTGATATATGTATGTCTGATCAACTTATGCATGTGGTATGGATTTTTTAGTTGAATCAATTTGGATGACCGAGTCCTGCGTTCAACAATAGTAACAAAAGATATCCACACCAGATTCTTGGGTTAATCAACATGAGAAACCGAGAGCGAACCAAGCCCTAGGTCTCATGTAGGGTCCGATCTCCATAGTCCTCTATGCTCTCTTAAGGAACAACTCAGTATACACCCATGCTGAATCCCTTAAGAGAGAAAAGAGTTAGAGTATACACCATGCCTAACTCACTGCTTAGGGAGATCAATAGCCTAAGGTATGGACCAAGCCCTTAGTTTGGCAACCATTAGGTATTCATAATAAGGCTAGAGCATTGGTACCTTACTTAGTGGGAAAGTGTAATTAGTGGTGGATATCACAGCCCTATGTTCTTATTATTTTTCACTCACACTCAACATTTATCTCTTTTTTTACTTTGAGAAACTAATTTTAAATCGAAGTTTACCAATCCCTGTGGAAATGATCTCGCACTTGCACACTATGCTACCATTGACCTTGTGCACTCGCAAGTAAAACAAGTACGATTATTTGCACATTTATTTAGGTAGATAATCGCACAACAAGTTTTTGGCGCCGTTGCCGGGGATTGCGCTAAATTTCTTTTTAAAATTAATTTTTTCGTTTAGATTAATCATTGTTATTTCTTTTTTCATTTTATTCTATTTTTATCTCACGAAAATTTTAAAGTTTATGTTTTTATCTTTTTTTTTTCATTAAAACCCTAATCTAATTCCTCTTTGTTTTCTGTTTCAGGCACTCAAGGAGAGCTTTCTATGTTACTTGCGATCGAGCGCACCCTCTTGTGCGATCGAGCGCAATTGAGGCAGAGAGTTATCCGAGCAGTAGTGTTTGACTGTTACACTTAAGCGACTGCCACTGATTCATGCACGGGCTTCGATCCAAGCATCCAACGTTCTTCCCCCTCGATATCTAGCTTGAGCAAACGATCCAATAAAGGATTACAGACAACTTGAAATAGGTAGAAGAAGGAATTGAGGAAGAAGTACCAATGACAGAACAGATCGACAATCAGCAACCACCTGAGCGGAGGCCGATGAAGCAATCCTTCATCCCACGAAACCTCGATCAACCATCATGCATTGTGTATCAACCTGAGGCAGAAGGAAACTACTATATATCTCCGCAGATACTCAGTGCACTGACTCACTTAAAGGGTACACCTAATGAGGACCCACACTTGCACCTCCGAGAGTTCTTCGATCTTTGCAAGTTCCAGCACATCCGAGGCTTAGACCAAGAAGGAATAAGGTTAATTCTTTTCCCTTTTTCCTTAAAAGATAATGCTAAATTGTAGTACAATTCTTTGCCTACAGTTTCTATCCACACATGGGAGGAGTTGGCTAGCAAATTCTTAAAGAAGTTTTTCCCAGCCCAAAAGACGAGGCAAATGAGGAAGGAAATTCAGTCCTTCCAACAAAAGGATGGAGATCTATTCTTCGAGGCTTGGGGACACTTCAATGAGCTGCTACTCAAATGCTCGCATCACAACCTACCTCAGGATGAACTGGTACAAGCTTTCTATTAAGGTCTAAGTGACACTAACAAAAATATTGTGGATTTAGGTTGTGGAGGAGTGCTGATGGAGAAAAGCAGCGAAGAAGCGATGGAGCTCTTCGAAACCCTAAGTGAACACACTCAGCAGTTCTCCTCTCGAAGTAGGCATGTAATGAGGAGTAAGGGTATGTATGAGGTAAGCTTTAATGGAGGATCATCCACTCAGATAGCTACTGTGGAAAGGAAGCTAAACCTGTTTGTTAAAGCCATGGCTTCTCAGAATGCCTCACCTAACCCACCAGCTACATCACTCCAGGTATGTGCTATTTGTTCCCAATTTGATCATAATACTGATACATATCCCTTGTATTCATCTGCAGATCATTAGTAAACAAACTTTGTGGGACCAAACAACTATCCGCCGAAGAACAATCCTTATGCAAACACCTACAACCCTGGATGGCAGAATCACCCGAATTTTTCTTAGAGCAACAATCAGAACAATCAAGGACAGCAAAGAAACTTCCAACCAGCAGCCCATTCAGCTCCCGAAACAAAGAAGAGTGATCTCGAAAGTCTTGTAAGGAAATTGGCATCTCAGTAGCAACAACTAATGACTTCACAAGATCGGTTCATAGCAGATGAAAGGCAATTCTGGACTGAACTAAGGCAAACCACAGTAAAACATGAACAAGCCATCCAAAGGTTAGAGGTACAAATGGGACAATTGGCTAAAGAGCTGAGTGGCAAAAAGCAAAGTGAGATTCCAACACCTTAAGGGGCATCAACAACTGAAAGCTATCACGACCCTCAGAAATGGTAAGGTGATAGGGACCAATGAATCTGAAAAAGCATCTCTAGAGAAACCATCAGCATCAAAGGTAAGTGAGATGGAGAAGGTGAATGCACCACCCTTCCCGCAAAGGTTAGTGAAACAAAAGAAAGAAAATAAACTTCTTGATATTTTTGAAACATTGCGAAAAGTTGAAATAAACATTCCTTTGTTAGATGCAATTCAACAAATACCTGCCTATGCTAAATTCTTAAAAGATTGTTGCACTCATAAGAGAAAGTTTCAAGAGCATGAGACTATAGCCTTAACTAAAGAAGTAAGTGTTGTGCTATTAAGAAAACTCCCACCAAAACTGAAAGATCCGGGTAGTTTTACTATTCTCTATAGGATAGGTGAACAATTGTTTGAGCAAGCATTACTAGATTTAGGAGCGGGTGTAAATTTGCTACCATACACAGTATTTGAAACCCTAGGATTGGGGGAGCTACAACCAACTTCCATTACCTTGCAGTTGGTAGACAGAAGTATAAAAAGACCAAGGGGTATTCTTGAGGATGTCCTGGTAAATGTAGGTGAGTTCATTCTACCTGCTGATTTCATTGTGTTAGATATGGAGGAATTCCCTATGCCATTACCCTTACCCATCATTTTAGGAAGACCCTTCATGAGAACTGCCAATACAAAGATTTGTGTGAAAAAGGATATAGTAAGTATGAAGGTGAATGGTGAGAAAATAGAATTTAAAATATTTGATGCATTAAAATTACCTCAAGATGATATGGAATGCTTTAATGTATGTATGATGCACAATTTTGTTGAGCAAGCTTTTCAGGTCCAACATATCGATCCATTGGAGGCTACTATTACCCATAGCTTTACAACAGTGGATATTGAGTAAGAACCGAAAGATGTTACTAATGACATCATGAAAGTTGTGCACCTCCTTGAGGCTTCTCCAAAACATTCAAGTAAGTATGCTCCTCCATTTGAAACTCTCATACCTACTAATACTACTCTTCTTCCTTCTATTTTCCAGGCACCAACATTGGAATTAAAGCAGCTGCCCGAGCATCTAACTTACGCCTGCTTGGGAGAGAAAAAGACATTACCTGTGATTGTGGTTGCTATTTTGAGTATTGGAGAAGAAGACAAATTATTAAGAGTTCTTAGGGAGCATAGATCTGCCATTGGATGGACCATTACTGACATTAAGGGGATAAGTCCAGCCAAGTGCATGCATAGTATCTACTTTGAGGATGAAGCAAGGCCTACTCGAGATGCTCAAAGAAGACTTAACCCACACATGAAAGAGGTAGTAAAGGCCGAGGTATTAAAATTGCTAGATGTTTGCATTATCTACCCCATCTTAGACAGTAAATGGGTAAGTCCAGTCCAAGTTATTCCGAAAAAGAGTGGGATCAAAGTTGTGAAGAATGAGGACGAGGAGCTCATGCCTACAAGAAAGATAACTAGTTGGAGAGTATGTATTGACTACCGAAGATTGAACAAAGTAACCAGAAAATATCACTTCCCTTTGCCATTCATTGATCAGATGTTAAAGAGATTAGCTGGCCACAACAATTATTACTTCTTTGATGGATACAGTGGGTATAAGCAGATTATCATAGCACCCGAGGATCAAGAAAAGACTACGTTCACATGTCCTTTCAGCACATTTTCTTATCGAAGGATGTCATTCGGTTTATGCAACGCACCAGCCACTTTTCAAAGATGTATGATGAGCATATTTTTCGATATGGTGGAGAAATACATTGAGGTATTCATGGATGATTTCAGTGTCTTTGATTCTAATTTTGATGAATGCCTAAGTTATCTAGAAAGTGTCCTAAAGAGATGTGAAGAGAGCAACTTAGTGTTGAATTGGGAGAAATGTCACTTTATTGTCCAACAAGGCATTGTATTGGGTCATTCCATCTCCAACAAAGGCATTGAGGTAGACAAGGCTAAAATAGACATCATTTCAAAGCTATCTCCTCCTCTCACAGTCAAGGGTGTTAAACTTTTTCTCAGACATGCCTGTTTTTATAGATGATTCATCAAGGATTTCTCCAAGATCTCAAGACCTCTTCCTGCATTGTTAGCTAAAGATACCAAATTTGAATGGACTGATAACTATATGGCGGCTTTCAACACATTGAAGGATGTTCTAACCTCTGCCCCAATAATGATGGCACTAGATTGGAATCTTCCATTCGAATTGATGTGTGATGCTAATGATTTCTCCTTGGGAGCTGTCTTAGGTCAAAGAGTCAATAAGGTACCTTATGTTATTTATTATGCTTCTAGAACTTTAAATGATGCTCAACTTAACTATTCTACTATCGAAAAGGAATTGTTAGCTATTATTTTTGCTTTAGAGAATTTTAGATCATATCTTATTGGCTCTAAGGTTATTATTTTCACTGACCATGCTGCTTTGAGATATTTGTTTTCTAAGAAAGATGTAAAGCCTAGGTTAATCAGATGGGTACTCCTATTGCAAAAATTTGATTTGGAAATCAAAGACAAGAAATGCAGTGAGAATGTGGTTACAGATCATTTATCAAGGCTACCCTATGAGAATGACAAAAATTAGCTGCCCTTGAATGAGAACTTCCCTGATCAACAATTGTTCACACTAGAGATAAAACTTCCATGGTATGATGATTTTGTAAATTATCTAACTACTAAAGATTTTCCCCCAGGTATGACCACGCAAGGAAAGAAGTGGTTAATATCTATGTCTCGACACTACCATTGGGATGATCCCTACCTTTTCAAATTCTGTCCCAATTAGATTATCCGACAGTGTGTCTCGGAAGAGGAGCATTTGAGCTTATTACAACATTACCATTGGTTTGCTTATGGAGGACATTTTGGGGCCAAGAAAACAGCACTTAAGGTACTACAATCTGGTTTTTATTGGCTTGATTTGTTTAAAGATGCCTTCACATTTTGCAACACATGTGACAAATGCTAACGGACAGGTAACATCTCATCCCGAAATCAGATGCCCCTGCAAAATATCCATATAGTAGAACTTTTTGATGTATGGGGCATTGATTTCATGGGTCCATTCCCCAATTCCTTTAGTAATTTATATATTCTTGTGGGTGTGAATTATGTGTCTAAATGGGTCGAGGCTGTCCCCTCAAAGATTAATGATCATAAAGTGGTGTTAAAGTTTCTACAGGATAACATTTTTACCCGGTTCGAGACACCAAGAGCGATCATCAGTGACGGAGGTCGCCACTTCCATCATCATTCTTTTGTCATACTCATCAGAAAATATAGAATCAACCATAAGGTTGGCACCCCATATCACCCTCAGACTAGTGGCCAAGTGGAGATAAGTAACCGAGAAATTAAAAGCATCTTGGAGAGAACCATGAATCCTAGTCAGAAGGATTGGTCTTTACGACTCAATGATGCTCTGTGGGCATACAAGACAGCTTACAAGACACCAATTGGGATGTCTCCATACTGCTTCGTCTTTGGAAAAGCATTTCATCTACCCGTAGAGCTAGAACATCGAGCATATTGGGCCATTAAACAATTTAACTTTGATATGAAACAAGCGGGTGAGAAGAGGAGGCTGCATTTAAAAGAGCTAGAAGAATTACGGTATGATGCATATGAGAATGCCAAGCTTTACAAGGAAAGGGCAAAAGCCTATCATGATGAACAACTAGTGCGAAAAGAGTTTCACGTAGGACAAAGGGTACTACTCTACAATTCAAGATTAAGACTGTTCCCAGGCAAACTAAAGTCCCGTTGGGCTGGTCCGTATATGGTCACCAAGGTTTTTCCTCATGGGGCTTTGGAGATTCATAACTCCAATAGCAATCAAACATTTATAGTTAATTGACACTGAGTCAAACCATACCTCAACCTCACCATACCTCCTCGGGATGAGGACTTGACACTTCAAACTGCACAATATATAGCTAATCCACGGACACTTGAACCACTTGAATTCCCAGTTTCTGTCTCACATAACATCACTACTTGATGCATTGCGATCGAGCGCAGATACCCCTTGCGATCGAGCACATTTACACCACTACACTCCAATGCCTCCTGCACTCGGTACCTCTTTGATTGCACCACCTGATGACCAGCAGTGAGAAGAGACCCCGTCTGGCTGAAGACGTAAAACTTAGCGCTCATGGGAGGCACCCCAAAACATATCCTTTTCATTATAGTATTTTCATTCTATTAACATTTATGTTTATATTTAAATATTTATTATCCATATTTCTTGTTTTTTCGGCACAACGTTTATTTTTCTTTGTGAGGAACTTAGTGCGTGCATCCAGTTCAAGTTTGGGGGTGTGTACGAGCAATACAAGCAATCTCTTTCTCCATCTCCCAAGTCAGATCTTTTCATGCCACACACACATTGGGGACAATGTGTGTATTAAGTTTGGAGGTAGTGGGAGACACTGTTACATGCACACACTTGAAACACATGCACACCCTAGGTCCCAGTTTTTTTTAAAAGATAAATACATGCTCATTTTGTGTTAAAAATTTGGGTTGATTTAAAAATATGATAAAACTTCATTAGTAAGCTTAAAATCTAGAACAATAGTCTTTTAATAGGAATTTTAAAAGCTTAGTACCTACCTCAAGGCACTTAAGAACTGATGAGTTTGATTCAGATCTAACACGAGCACATTAGCACGCATTTGTGTAGGGTATGACATATAATTCTTATATATATATATATTTCCTTGACCTAACTGTAATTGGATAACTTGTTAAAAGAACCCTTTGGCATAAGAAAAATAAAGAAAAATGTCCATCATGCAAAAAGAGAATAAAAAGCTTCTAGATGATCATTAAAGAAAAACTTTCCACTGAGTAACTGGACCTCTTGCCTCAGTAAGGAGTGAGTGTTCATGTCAAAAGGCGGGAATTAAGCATTTAATGATCATAATAAAAATTTCCACTGAGTAATTGGGCCTCTTGCCTCAGTAAGCAGTGAGTGTTCACGTCAAAAGGTCAAAATTTCACTTGGAAGCATTAAGACTTGTTAGTTCCGTAGCCTTTTTTACTCGAGTTAGTAAGTCCTTAGGGGTGTCTTTACACCTAATGCCCTAAAACCATCTGGTTTGGGAGTCATTGGCTAAAAATCATTACAAGGGTCAATTAGAAAGCTTAATGGAACTCAACATGGCAAAAATCTCATGATAAAAGAAAAAGAAAAGAACTAAGCATTATGCCATTTTTGATCTTTTTGATAAGGAATTCGATAAAGGTTTGGGCACCGAAACACTATATATTAAAATTATTTGGAAGCCTCATCTTCTATGTGCTAATTCATCACACACAAATCAAACTTGCGATGCCTTAAGCCAACCTTAGGAAAGTAACATGAGCTTTTAAAATCCTTATTCATTGCAAAAATGTGTTTTTATTATAAGCTTACTCATAAAAGGTCATCATGGTTTTATGTGCAACCCAAATTTTTCAATCTCATGAAAAATTAATTTATCTTTAATTTTGTTTTGACATAGTCTTTCATTTTGTATTGCTAAGAGACTAGCAATATGTAAGTTTGGGGGTGTGATAAGTGCTTAAATAGTCATATTTAAGCCCCTTAACTTACACTTGTTAGGCCCTTTGTTTATCTATTTTAGTAGATTCTATTTCGTTTTCATGTTTTATGTGTTTTTCACAGGGCTTTGACAAAACGATGACATTTTGGAGCTTTAAGGAATAAAAAGTAAAGTTCTGCAAACCAGCAAGGTGCGCTCGAGCGCACCTCCCTTGTGATCGAGCACACAGGCACACGAGCGCACTCGTAGAAGGCTCGAGTGCACACACTCCAGAGGCGGCAGAGCCAGATATGAAAAGAAGTCTCCGGACCTCAAATAGGAAATTAAGGTTTCAGGGCACCCTTAGAGCCCTATATATAGCCTTGTAAAACACAGAAACCATACCTTTTGTTTGAGACTTTAAGTTGCAAGCTTGGAGAGGAATTGATGACTCGTCTCCTAAGTTTTCTTCGGGTTTTATTTTTTTGTTTTTGTTTGATTATGGTTATAATGTTTAGTTCATCTAGCGTGTGTAATTAAACTCTTATAGGGCTCGATTGAAGCTCTAATTATGCTTTTCCACATATATATTCATTGATTAACTTTTCCTATAGCCATGTTATAATGCTTAACTTGATTAATACCCGTTTGTATTTAAATTCCTCATATGTGTGTGTCTGATCAACTTATGCATGTGGTATGGATTTGTTAGTTGAATCAATTTGGATGACTGACTCCTGGGTTCAACAATAGTAACAAAAGATATCCACACCGGATTCTTGGGTTAATCAATATGGGAAACCGGGAGCGGACCAAGCCCTAGGTCCTATATGGTTGTCGATCTCCACAGCCCTCTATGCTATCTTAAGGAACAACTCAGTATACACCCATGCTGAATCCCTTAAGAGAGAAAAGAGTTAGAGTATACACTATGCCTAACTCGTTTCTTAGGGAGATCAATAGCCTAAGGTGTAGACCAAACCCTTAGGTTGGCAACCATTAGGTATTCATAATAAGGCTAGAGCATTGGTACCTTACTTAGTGGGAAACTGTAATTAGTGGTGGATATCACAGCCCTATGTTCTTATTATTATTAACTCACACTCAACATTTATCTCTCTTTTTACTTTGAGAAACTAATTCTGAATTGAAGTTTACCAATCCCTGTGGAAATGATCTCACACTTGCACACTATGCTACCATTGACCTTGTTCACTTGTAAGTAAAACAAGTACGATTATTTGCACATTTATTTATATAGATAATCGCACAATACATCGCTTTCCTCCAAACTTTGGTTTAGAATGCGATCTTCCAAGGCTCTGCCATCTACCCTTTGGTTTGTCCCGGTAGTTGCCATAGATGTTGCTACCATTCTGAGTTGCAGGCCATCCTCTAACGAATAGCTCTTCCCCACTTGATGCTTCCCTCATCTTGGCTTTGAAATCATGAGCCCTTATAGCATTAATCACAATTTATTTGGTTAGTGTATCTCTTCCATATTCAATTGCATTAATCAAACTTTCAAAACAATCAGGAAGAGAATTCAACAATATGACAGCCAATTGTTCATCCGGGAATGTTATACTACAACTAGCCAAATCTTGAACTAGTATATTAAAACATCAAGATTATCTTGCAACTCTTTATTAGGATCTATTTTAAAAGAAAAGATTCATTTTAGAAGATAGATTTTATTAGGGAGAGTCTTGGTAAGAAACAACTCATCTAGTTTCTTCCAAATGACAGCTGGATCTTCCGTATCTCCGCATTCCCTGGTCACACTATCCAACACATGTAGAAGGATGGTGTTGTACGCCATCTTCTTCATCTCGTTCCGCTTGAGCTCTATGACACTTGCGAAAAAATCATCATCTTCTCCAATTGCCAAGTCCTCCTTTTGTTGCATAAGAATCACTTTGATTTTCCGCTTCCAAAGGGCAAAGTCTCCCTTTCCATCAAACTTCTCAACAATGAAGTTTGAACCCATCTTACAAGAAAAATCCCAAGATTTATGTAGTACCCACAATTGCTTTCCAACCATCTTCTCTCCAACTTCTAAACCTCAAGAACCCAATCAGATCTTGATCCCAGCACCGTTCTTGAATCACCCAAGAAGTTTCCTTTGATTCTTGGAGCCTTGTTTTGATATCACTGTTGGAAAATCACCTCAAGAGCCCAGGTTGTGATCTTCCCAAATCCCCAAATCCAGAATGATTTGTACTTAATGAGAATCAAACCATAAAAGAGAAAACACAAGCAATTGTTATTGAGGTTTGATAATTTGCCTACATTCCCGTGAGCTTCTCTGAGCTCTATGCTTTAAATCAATGGAGTTCTTACAATTACAGTAACATCTCTTCAAGAACCATTTGTTCTTGAAGAACAAGAGAAGAGAAAAGAAAGAGATAAGAACTAAGTGTTTCCCTGGAATTTTCCCCAAGAAAATTCCAATTACAAAGCCCTTGAACCCCTAATCTTTCTTGCACTCTCTCACTAGAAACACCTCTGAAGATTTGAGAGTCTTTCTCTCTAAACACCAGCCACTCTTGGAATGAAACCTCTTCTTGTGTTTCTTATTGACACTTGTGTTTCATGTGTGTCATGTGTTGTTGTTATTGCTCCTAGATGACCCTTTATATAGAGCAATAACTACCTCAACCAATCTTGAAGCCAATCTCAACCCTTAGATCTCAAAAACCAAAGACTCGTGGCTCTCTAAGAGTCTAAGTGAACCTGTACGTTTTAACCAAGACCCATGCACCATCTGAAGAGTGCTGAAAAACATGTATCAGGCATGCCTTGCCCCACGGCTCAGAACAGGGCAGGCCACGGTGCACAACAAGGTGGTCTTTGCTGCTTTGCTGGAGGCCGCGATGCCGGGGAGGCTGTGCCACGGCGCACACTTGAAGGTTGCTCTCCTGGCTGCTGGTGGCCGCAATGCACACCACCTGTGCCACGGCGCCAGGCTACATCTGATGCTGTTGAAGCTTCATTCTTCTCTCTCTTTAGTTCTTAGACAAATTCCCAACAATCTCTCTTCATTGAGACTTGGCAACTGCCCTCTTCTCTTGTCTCTTTACAATTAATGTCTAGGAAAATTTTGAAGTATCCCCAATAAGAAAGCACCTTGCCATATATATAGGCAAACTCCTAGAAAAGAAAAGAAAAGTACAATAATAATACTCCTTCTAGGAAAAGGAAAGACACTGAAATGCGAAATACTTCTACTACTAGGAAAACATGAAATAGGAAAGTAACTAAAAGGACTATAACACAAAATAGGAAAAAGTGAGGCCTAGGAAAAGGAAAGACACTGAAATGGGAAATACTTCTACTACTAGGAAAACATGAAATAGGAAAGTAACTAAAAGGAAATATAACACAAAATAGGAAAAAGTGCGGCACAAGCAAATGATGTTGTGCACACATGCAATCTGGCATGGTGCGAGCTAGATATTGGATCAATGTGAAGGTTTTATGCGCAACGTCTTAGGCTTGTACACATTCTCAAGTTTCGTTCTTAAGCTGGTCCTAGTCCTGAACACAGTGGGTGTACATCCTGATTCGTACAACCATTAGGTGTTTTTAATCTTCTAGGTATATTAGTCTTCTTTTTCAATAAATCTTCTCATTCCTTCAAACACAATCAAATCAAATAAATAAAATAAAAAAAATAAAGGAAAACTAACAATTTTATTAAGTAAATGAGTAATAAAAATCATGTAAAAATCACACTTATCAAATTCCCTCAAACTTAAAATTTACTAGCCCTTAAGCAAAGAAAAAGATAAAAATAAAATAAAAACAAGAATTGGTTTAATTCATAAAATTTGTTGCCTCAAAGTTCGCCTAAAGTTTATAATCCGAATGAATCATTCAATATCACACAAGTCCAAAAGTTAATTCAAAACTCAATTCCACCTCATTATCAATCCTCTCATTCATGCATACCTACCATTTTTACTTTATTATTAGCTTCCTGAATGATTCTATGCAAACAAGAAAATATATAATGGATCTCTAGTTATGAAATTGATAATTCAAACTCTATAGGCTTACTTTTCAAATCACTATCCACTAATATAGAACAAAAATATTACCAATAATCAATAGGTCTTTATTAGGCTTGTAATGTAAGGCTAAGGTGAGGACTATAAAGAAAAGATAGGATTCAAACAAAGCAAGAGAACCTAATTTTGAACACAAACAAAACAAATAGAGCATACTCACTTCTAACATATACACTTCTTGTCAATCCTTTGAATCTCTCAAAAAACTTCTCTTTATCATTCTTTCAAAGATCCCCTTCCTATTTTTTTTTACACTTCCTAGCACCTTTTTGACTTTTCAAACCCCCAATCTTATGACTTTGATAACATAGGTTGTGATAAAATTTACTTGTAAACTTTCTACCTCTCACACCTTCCATGCTCTTCTAAATTTGTGTAAACTTAGTTCTCTTGGAAGGTAAGGAAATCAGTGTTTAAGCTCAAATAGGGTAGGGAATATGATGTTTTATAAAAAGAAAGAATATAAGGACAAAGCATAATTCAACAAAGCTCAAAGGGGTGACTAGGGATAAAGATAATAAATAGGTAAGCTTGAAAGGCTCAATCAATTTAAAGAATGCCTAAATCATTTCCCAAGTAATATTTTGTCTAGGATTTCACTTCGAGTGTCATCAAACAAGTTCTAGAGTTTGTTGAGACCATACAAATTTACAATATTCACATAAAATTTCTCTAGGTATGCAAAACAATTAATGATCATGATAACATGGGCTGAATATAGAAAATCTCAAATTAAGCAAAACCAAATCAAGGATTAACAAATAGACTTAAGAAAAAAAAATTTACCTAAAAATTATAATCAATTTCAACCATCCTCTTATCATAGGCCTTTTTATTCATCAAACCAAAAACAAAGAAATTCTTTTTTTTATTTCAAAATTTAATTTTTTTTAAACATAAACTCCCTTCCCCCTAACTTAGATAACACATTTTCCTTAACGAGAAATAAGAAGAAAAAAGAAAAAGATTGAGAAAAGGTAAGAAGTGCTCCCCTGATTTCCAATTGAATGTTGTCCTTGAAAGAGCAACCGTGTAACACATTGGAGAGCCCCCAAACTTATGCAAACCTACAAGATGAAAACAAAAACAAAAACAAAAACAAAAAGATTAAACAAAAATAAAAATTAAAGAGAAAGAAAACAAAAAAAATCTTGGGTTGCCTCCCAAAAAGCGCTATGTTTAAAGTCTACAGGTAGACATTCTCCAAATCATTATTTATGATTGACGAGATTGATGGAAAACTTTTACGTTCTAAATTCTCCATCCACATAAGGCTTTAACCTCTATCCATCAACCTTGAATGTTCCTTTTTGTCTCATGATGAACTTCAACCGCTACATATGGAAAAACACGAGTCACAACAAATGGTCTCGACCACCTAGATCGCAAATTTCCCGGAAAAAGTCGAAGTCTTGAATTGAGTAGTAAAACTTTCTACCCCAATTTCAAGTCCCTTCTCAAAATATGCTTATCATCCCTTAATTTATATTTGTCAGCTTAGGAATTTGTTACTTTGAGTTATTTTTTTTTCTTTGTTTTATAGGTTTACAAGCACTTGGAAAGGAGTTTCACTAAATTGCCAGAATTGCCCATACAGATCAGTCATTTTTGCGGATTAAACTGTAATGATTCAGGAAGAACCAAGAGATGAGCCATATATGCTTGGAAAGATCTAGATGTCTATTTTCTGGGGAATTTTATAGCTTATAAATATGATTTTTCTAGAGAAAGTTATGGTAGTTTTAGTAGACAAAGGTCAGGCTGTGCGTGATTTCAGCATGGGCAGAAGTTTTGAAGGGCATGTGAAGGCTTAAATCCCATATCCCACATTGGTTGGAAATGTATTCTATATCCCACATCCCACATTGGATTAGAAACACATTGCACTCATGGATTTCCCCTATAAAAGCCCCATTTCACTTCATCAAATGGGTGTGCAATCTGGAGGACTTCTACGAGCAATCTGGGGGATCTCCAAGGCTTTGCTACCAAGGGGGGGAAGTGTCGCACAACAGCTGTGAGTGAAATTTCTCTCAATATATAGTCAGTTTTAAATTATTTCTTTTGAGTTTAAAGTTTTATGTTTAACACTTTAATTATGAAATTTAGTTTCATAATCATGAGAGGCTGAAACCTTTATCTAAGGTTGAAGATGAAGCTTCACCATTGTTTGGCATAATATTTTCAGATGTGTTCGTACAATTTTGATATTTTTAGTATTAATGTTCTGTTTCAATTGTTTGAGTAAATCTTATGATTGATTGTGTTTAAATTGTTCAAATGGGATATTCTTTGTGTTTTATCTACCGGATACGACGGATCATCTAAAGTAAATTGGATATCCATTGTGATTCTAAAGGGACACATTGGATGATTTGGTTGAATTAGGGTATTCTCTATGACTTGTATAATAGTGGATTCGTGGAATTATTTGATAGATTACTTTTATACAGAACATGAAAATATATGCTTTATTTTGGTGGGGTGGATTCAGAAACCTTAGTATTTTTATCATTTCTTTCAACTCAATTTAGTTTAGTTTATATTCTTTGCAAAATACAATTCAAAATTCGGAACTAGGTTAAAATAGGTTTAGTTTAGATAAAAATATATTTTCACGATGCAATTCGCTGTGGATTCGACCTCGCATTTGCACACACTATATTGCAAACGACTCGTGCGCTTGCGAGTAATTTAAAACTCACAACAAGTTTTTGGCGCCGTTGCCGGGGAGTTGTTTTGTTTGTGAAAATTAAATTTTTATTTGAATTAATTTTATTTTTCTACTAGTTTAGTTAGCATTTTTGTTTTATTTTTCTTTTTGCAATTTTATTCTAGTTTATTTATTTCTAATTGCAATTACCCATTTGGTGAGTATTGTGTTTTATGTTTTTGCATTTATTTTATTTTATTTTTATTTGTTATTTGCATTTTATTCTGATAGTTAGTTATTTTATTGTTGTTTGGTTGGTGTATGCTTGGTCGGAGATCCCTGACTTAGAATCGATACCTTTAGATCCCAAAATAGAAAGAATTCTTAGGAGATAGAAGAGAGCAATAGTTGAAAGAGAGACAATTGAGATGGGGGACAATTTGAGGAATGCCAATCAACCGAAGAATGGAGAGCAACCTAGAGCTTGGAACGTGGACTCCACTACATCCCTAAGGGATTTATTCGCACCTGTTGCGAGTAACTCATCTTCTTGCATAGTGTTGCCACCAGCCAATGCTACCCATTTTGATTTAAAGCCATATGTCATCCAACTCCTACCCTCATTTCATGGCTTAGATCTTGAAAATCCTTACAGCCATGTGAAGAAGTTCAAAGATATTTGTGCCACATTCAAGTTCCAAAACTTCTCTAAGGAGTCAGTCCATCTTCGACTTTTCCCTTTTTCTCTTCACGATACAGCTAGGGCATGGTTGGATTCCAACACGCTCGGGTCTATTACATCTTGGAAAATCTGCTGAGTAAATTGTATAATAAGTTTTTCCCAATGTCTAAAGTGAATGAGTGCCAAAAGAAGATTAATTCTTTCACTCAAGAGGAGAATGAGAAGTTTTCTGAGAGTTAGGAGCGTTTCAAAGAGTTACTGATCAGATGCCCTCCACATTGATATGAGAAGTGGAGACTCGTTCAGTTCTTCTACCAAGGGTTGACTCAACCCAACCATAGCATGATCGAGTCTATGAATGGGGGGGAATTCTTAAGTCTGGCGGGGGATGAAGCATACAAAGCATTGGACAAGTTATCCGACAACTCATAGCAGTAGGAATTTTCAAGCTGTCGGGACAAGTCTATTCGTGCTCCTAAGAAAGGAGGCATCTATGAGACTAAGGAGGACACTGACTTGAGGAAAAAGATAGATGCTCTCACCAAGAAGATTGACGCTATCGTTGTGGGCCAGTCCATCAATGCTGCCAATACATTCAATGGTGATAGTTGTTCTATCTGTGCTAGTCCTATGCATTTAGCATAGAATTGTCCATCAATACCGGCTTTTGCTGAGTATCCCATGGAACAAGTGAACGCTTTCAATGACAATCGGAAGCAAGCAAATGGATCTTATTCTAAGATTTATAATCCAATGTGGTCAAACCACCCTAATGGATCTTACTCCGAGACTTACAATCTAGGGTGGTGGAACCACCCTAATTTTTCATGGAAGCAGAACCAACAAATGAATCAAGGAGGAGCCCCTCATCATACTCACAATCAATACCCTCCCAGATTTCCTCCACCAATTCCAAGTCATGGTCGTTCAGCCCATCCAGCACCATCACCTGCTTACCAAGCTCCCACTCAAGCGCCAGTGTCGGTTTAACAGTCTCTAGAGGACACCCTCAAAGAGTTCATGAAGATGACCGGCTAATCCATCAGCGAAGTAAGGAGTGTGATAATAGTAAACATCCAAGCGATTGCCAAGCTAGAGAGTTAAATGGGTCAAATCGCAAGTCACTTAGGTGAAAGAGAGAAGGGAAAGTTCCCCAGTCAACCTGTGCCCAACCCAAAGGGATAATTTATGGTTGAAAATTCATCAACTCCTACGCACGGGGAGGAACAAGTGCAATCGATTGTCACATTGAGGTCTGGGAGGCAAGTGAACAATCGAGTGGAAGAGAACCCTTCTATGCAGCAAGAGCAAGAAAGTGACAACAAAGAGAAGAGAGATGTTGAGCCATCTACAGCCACTCCTACTGTTAAGGATCCTCTTAGGTCGTTTGTACCTAAAGTGCCTTACCCTGAGAGATTACAAGCACCCAAGAAAGGAAGGAAGTATGAGGACATTATGGAGGTGTTCAAGCAAGTCCAAATCAATATCACATTTTTGGACGCCATCTAGCAAGTACTGTCGTATGCCAAGTTCTTAAAAGACTTGATCACTGTTAAGAGGAGGACAAATGTCTTGAAGATCGTATTTTTGATCGAGCAGGTTAGCTCAACACTTCAGTGCAAGCTGCCCATCAAGTATAAGGACCCGGAGTGTCCTACTATCTCTTGCACGATAGGAGTCAGCCAGATAGAGAGGGCTCTTTTGGATCTAGGAGCAAGTGTGAATCTTTTGCCCTACTCAGTCTATTTGCAGTTGGGATTAGGAGACCTGAAGCCCACATCCACGACACTTCAATTGGCTGACAGGTCTGTGAAAATACCATGGGGAGTAGTTGAGGACGTTTTGATAAAGGTGGATAAGTTTTATTTCCCCATGGATTTTATTGTGCTTGACACAGAGCTGGTTCAGAATGTGGGGATTCAGACACCGGTGATTCTAGGGTGACCATTCTTAGCCACGGCTAATACCCTGATAAATTGTAGAACAGGGGTGATGAAGATTTCCTTCAGAAATATGACAGTGGAGCTGAATATCTTTGATATCAGTAAGTAACCACTAGAATATGATGAAGTGAGAAATGTATACTTGATAGAGGAGATTATTGAGGAGACTATGGATGAATCAAGCATAGAAGACCCCCTGGAGGCATGCTTTGCTCAATTTGGAGAGGATTTGGATTTGGGCAAGTTACTTGAGCTAGTGAATGCCATTTTGGAGTCTGCTCCTCGAGAGAGCAGTGAGACGAAGGAGACCGCAGCATCTGAGCCCCCCAAGAAGGAACTTAAGCCTTTACCCAACAATCTTAAGTATAAGTTCCTAGGTTAAGCAGATTCTTTGCCTGTGATTATAGCTTCAGATTTGGTTGAGGCTTAAGAGGAGAAATTATTGGATGTTATAAGAGAGCACAAGGAAGCTATCAGCTCGACTATTGAGGATATCAAGGGAATCAGCCCCTTGGTGGTGATGCACAAGTTATATTTGGAGGAGAATGCCAAGCCATCGAGGGAGCCACAAAGAAGGCACAAACCAGCTATGCAAGAGGTTGTGAGGACTAAAGTGATAAAGCTGTTAGATGCAGGAATCATCTATCCAATCTCTGATAGCAAGTGGGTGAGCCCGATTCATATCGTGCCCAAGCGAGCTGGATTGACGGTAGTGAAAAATAAGGATGACGAGTTGGTGCCAACTCATGTTCAGTCAGGATAGAGAGTGTGTATAGACTTCCATAAGTTGAATGCCGCCACAAGGAATGATCATTTTCCACTCCCATTTATTGATCAGATGGTGGAGCACTTGGCTGGGCACGATTATTATTGCTTCTTAGATGGTTATTTTGGATATAACCAGGTCCCTGTGGACCCCGAAGATCAGGAGAAGACACGTTCACCTGTTCTTTTGGGACATTCACCCACCGTTGCATGCCCTTTGGGTTATGCAATGTACCCGCTACTTTTCAGCGGTGCATGGTCAGTATATTCTCTGACATGGTAGAGCGTTTCTTAAAGATTTTCATGGATGACTTCTTCACCTTCGGTTCATCATTTGAGGAGTGTCTGCACCGTCTCACTTTGGTTTTAGTGCAGTGCAAGAAGAAGAACCTGGTGCTTAACTGGGAGAAGTGTCATTTTATGGTCAAGCAAGGTATTGTACTAGGGCACGTCATATCTCATCAGGGGATTGAGGTCGACAAAGTGAAGGTGGACCTGATTTCCAACCTTCCAGCCCCACGTACGGTGAAGGAGGTTCGTTCTTTTCTGGGCAATATAGGATTCTACAGGTGATTTATCCAAGATTTTAGCAAGATTGCCAGGCCCTTGTGCAAGTTGTGAGTCGGGCTGAAGACGTTAAACTTAGCACTCATGGGAGGCACCCCACAATGTATCCTTTATTGTTTTTTATATTTCTTGTTACTGTTATTTTTAATATTTTTTGTTTTCCAGTACTACTTTAGTAATTGTTTTTCAGGGTCAACGCGTACTTCAGTTCAAGTTTGGGGGTATGCTATGAGACATGCCAGTCCAGCTAGCTCTCCATCTCCCAGGTCAGCTCTTTCCATATTATTCACACATTGGGGACAATGTGTAATTTAAGTTTGGGGGTATAGGAGACACATTCACAAACACTCTGTCCCGGTTTTTTTTATTTATTATTGAAAAGATAAATGCATGTTCATGATTGTTTTGAAATTTTGGTTGATCTAAACGAATACTGTGATGTGATGTCATTGGTGAGCTTCGTACAGATCAGCCATTTTGGAGGATTAAACTGTATTGATTCAGGAAGAACCAGGAGATGAACCATATATGTTTGGAAAGATCCGGATGTCTATTTTCTGGGGAATTTTACGGATCAATAAAATGATTTTTCTAGAGAAAGTTATGGCTGTTTTAGTAGACAAAGGTCAAAGAGCAAAAGCTGGAATCTGCAGTATCCCACATCGGATTGGAAACACATTGCACTTTTGATGTTTCCCTATAGAAGACCCTCTTCACTTCATATTTAGTGAGCAATCCAAGTGCCATTTTGGTGCAATTTGGAGGACTTCTACTAGCATTCTGGTGGATCTCCAAAGGCTTTGCTACCACGAGGGGAAGCGCCGCCCAACAGCGAGTGGAATTTCTCCAATGTATAGTCAGTTTTAATTTACTGCTTTTTTTTAATTTAATGTTTAGCACTTTTATTATGAACTCTAGTTTCATGATTATAAGTGGCTAAAATCATCAACTAAGGTTGAAGATGAAGCCTCGCCATTGTTTGGCATAATAGTTTCAGATTTGTTTATACAATTCTGATGTTTTTTTAGTATAAATGTTCTATCAATTATTTGAGTAAAATCTTATGATTGATTGTGTTTAAATTGTTCTGTTGGATATTCCGTGTGTTTCATCTGATGGATACATCAAAATGTTTTTGATTAAATTGGATTTCCTTTGTGATTTGTTAAAACGGGATACATTGGATGCTTTTGGTTTAATTGGGATATTTGTTGTTTTTTGTTTTAAGTTGGATTCATGGAATGTTTTGATAGGCTATTTTTAGAACATGAAGATATATGCTTAACTTTGGTGGGGTGGATTCAGAAACCTTAGTGTTTTTATCATTAGTTTTTAAATCAATTTAGTTTAAGTTTATATTTCTTTTGCAAAAATACAATTCAAAATTCGGTAGTAGGTTAAGATAAGGTTAGTTTAGATAAAATTATATTTTCACAACACAATTCCCTGTAGATTCGACCTTGCACTTGCACAACACTATATTGCAAACGACTCGTGCGCTTGCGAGTAATTTAAAACTCATAACAAGTTTTTGGCGCCGTTGCCGAGGAATTGTTTGTTGGTGAAATTTTTGTCTAAATTAATTTTATTTTTCTACTAGTTTAGTTAGCATTTTTGTTTTATTTTGTTTTAATTTTAATTTTAATTTTACTTTTAATTTTAAATCTATTTTTATTTTTTATTTTTTATTTTTTATTTTTATTTTTATTTTTATTTTTATTTAGTTTATTTTCAATTGCCCAAAAATAAAATAAAAAAAATATGGATGAATCCAGCGCCGGTTTCACAATCTTTAGAGGACACCCTCAAGGATTTCATGAAAATGACTGGCCAGTCCATCAATACAGCCAATACATTCAATGTTGATAGTTGTTCCACCTGTGCTAGTCCTATGCATTTAGCACAGAATTGTCCATCTACGCCGGCTTTTTCCAAGTATCCCATGCAACAAATGAACGCTTTCAATGACTATCAGTGGCAATCAAATGGATCTTACTCCGAGATGTACAATCCAGGGTGGTGGAACCACCCTAATTTTTCATGGAAGCAGAACCAACTGATAAATCAGGGAGGAGCCCCTCATCATGCTCACAATCAATACCCTCCTGGATTTCCTCAACCAGTTCCAAGTTATGGTTTCTCAGCCTATTCAGCACCATCACCCGCTTACCAAGCTCCCACCAAAGCGCCAGCGTCGGTTTCACAGTCATTGGAGGACGCCCTCAATGATTTCAGGAAGATGGTCGACCAATCCATAAGCGAAGTAAGGAGTGCGCAAATAGTAAACACCCAAGCGATTTCTAAGATAGAGAGTCAAATGGATCAAATCGTAAGTCACGTGGGTGAAGGGGAGAAGGGAAAGGTCCCCAGTCAACATGTGCCCAACCTGAAGGAACAGTTTGTGGTGGGAAATTCATCAACTCCTACGCATAGGCAAGAACAAGTGCAATCGATTGTCACATTGAGGTATGGAAGACAAGTGGACAATCAAGTGGAAGAGAACCCCGCTCTGCAGCAAGGGCAAGAAAGTGGCAACAAGGAGAAAATAGATATGCTGAGCCATCTATAGCCACACTTGCTATTAAGGATCTTCTTAGGTCGTGTGTACCTAAAGCGCCTTACCCTGAGAGATTACAAGTGCCTAAGAAAGAAGGGAAGTCTGAGGACATTTTGGAGGCATGCTTTGCTCAGTTTGGAGAGGATTTGGATTTGGATAAGTTACTTAAGCAAGCAAATGCCATTTTGGAGTCTGCTCCTCGGGAGAGCAGCGAGGCGAAGGAGACTGTGGATGAATCCCGCATTGAGGACCCCCTGGAGGCATGCTTTACTCAATTTGGAGAGGATTTGGATTTGGATAAAGTACTTGAGCAAGTGAATGCCATTTTGGAGTCTGCTCCTCGGGAGAGCAGTAAGACGGAGGAGACCACAACACTTGAACCCCCCAAGAAGGAACTTAAGCCTTTACCGGACAATCTTAAGTATAAGTTCCTAGGTCCAGCAGATTCTTTGCCTATGATTATAGCTTCAGATTTGGTTGATGCTCCAGAGGAGAAATTATTGGTCGTTTTAAGAGAGCATAAGGAAGCTATCGGCTGGACTATTGAGGATGTCAAGGGAATCAGCCCCTCGATGGTGATGCCCAAGTTAAGTTTGGAAGAGAATGTCAAGCCATCGAGGGAGCCATAAAGAAGGCTCAACCCAACTATGCAAGAGATTATGAGTATTGAAGTGATTAAGCTGTTTGATGCAGTGATCAATTATCCAATCTCTGTTAGCAAGTGGGTGAGCCTGATTCATGTTGTGCCCAAGCCGGTTGGAGTGACAGTAGTGAAGAATAAGGACAATGAGTTGGTGCCAACTTGTGTACAGTCAGGATGGAGAGTGAGTATAGACTACCGTAAGTTGACTGCTGCCACAAAGAATAATCATTTTCCACTCCCATTTATTGATTAGATGGTGGAGCGTTTAGCTGGGCATGATTACTAATGTTGGGTCTGGCTAAAGACGTTAAACTCAACACTCATGGGAGGTACCCCACAGCTTATCCTTTTTGTTTATTTATTATTTTACATATTTATGATTAATGTTTGTTTTCAGTATTTTTGTTTTTTAGTCATTATTTTTCAGGGATAACGCATACTTCAGTTCAAGTTTGGGGGTATGCTATGAGCCATACCCATCCAGCTAGTTCTCCATCTCCCAGGTTAGCTCTTTCCATATTATTCACACATTGGGATCAATGTGTAATTTAAGTTTGGGGGTATGGGAGACACATTACACACACTTTGTCCTAATTTGTTGTTGTTTTTCTTCAATTAAAAAAATAATAATAATAATAAGGTAAATGCATGCTCATGTTATTTTGAAATTTTAGTTGATCTAAACAAATATTGTGATGTGATTTCATTGGTGAGCTTAAAATTTTGAACACACGATTTGATGATAGATTTTTAAAACTTTGTTACTTACTTTGGGCATTTGAGAATTCACATGTTTGAGCCAATCTAGCATGAGCACATTAGCACATATTTGTGTGAGGTATGACATGCGATTTCAATGTGTATGTTTCCTTGACTTAACTGAAACTAGATGACTTGTGGGATTAGCACTTGGGCATAGAAAAGCAAAAAAAAAAAATAATAATAATAATAATAATAACAATAATAATAATGATCATCATCAATAAACTTTTCACTGAGTAACTGGACCTCTTGCCTCAGTAAGCAGTGAGTGTTCACGTTAAAAGGTAAGAATTTTATTCATAATGATCATTGCGAAACTTTCCGCTGAGTAACTGGACCTCTTGCCCCAGTAAGCAGTGAGTGTTCACGTCAAAAGGTAGAAATTTTGCTTGGTAGCATTAAGGCTAGTTTAGTTTTGTAGCCTTTTTTACTCGAGTTAGTAAGTCCATAGGGATGTCTTTACACATAATGCCCTAAAACCATCTGGTTTGGGAGTCATTGACTCAACACTCGCTACATGGGTCAATTAGAAAGCTTAAAGGAACTAATCATAGCAGAGCCTTATATAAAATAAAAAAAATGGGTAAAATAAAACTATGCCATCGTTGTTCATTCTGATGAGAAATCCTATGAATATTGAGACATGGAGACATTGTACATTGAAGTTATTTGGAAACCTCATCTATTTATGCTAATTCACTTTACACTGATTCAAGCTTGTGATGTCTTAGCCTGCCTCTTGTAAGTAATTAAGTTTTAAAATTCTTATTCATTGCGAAGATGAGTTATATTTTTTTAAGCTTGCTCATGAATGAATATCATGGTTTTGAGTGCTCCTTAAATTTTTGGATACCATGAGTGATGAACTTATCTTGATATTCTTTGTTTTTCATTTAGTTTTTTATTTTGTTTTGCTAAGGGACTAGCCAAATGTAAGTTTGGGGGTATTTGATGAGTGCCAAATATTGCATATTTTGGCCACTTAATTTACATTTGTTAGCTTAGGAATTTTTTACTTTGAGTTGTTTTTCGTTGTTTTACAGGTTTACAAGCTTGGAAAGGAATTTCACTAAATTGCCAGAATTGCTCGTACAGATTAGCCATTTTGGAGGATTAAACTGTATTGATTTAAGAAGAACCAGGAGATGAGCCATATATGGTTGGAAAGATCCGGATGTCTATTTTCTGGGGAATTTTACGGATCAATAAAATGATTTTTCTAGAGAAAGTTATGGCTGTTTTAGTAGACAAAGGTCAAAGAGCAAAAGCTGGAATCTGCAGTATCCCACATCGGATTGGAAACACATTGCACTTGTGATGTTTCCCTATATAAGCCCCTCTTCACTTCATCTTTAGTGAGCAATCCAAGTGCCATTTTGGTGCAATTTGGAGGACTTCTACTAGCATTCTGGTGGATTTCCAAAGGCTTTGCTACCACGAGGGGAAGCACCGCCCAACAGCGAGTGGAATTTCTCCCATATATAGTCAGTTTTAATTTACTGCTTTTTTTTAGTTTAATGTTTAGCACTTTTATTATGAACTCTAATTTCATGATTATGAGTGGCTAAAATCTTCAACTAAGGTTAAAGATGAAGCCTCGCCGTTGTTTGGCATAATAGTTTCAGATTTGTTTATACAATTCTGATGTTTTTTTAGTATAAATGTTCTATCCATTATTTGAGTAAAATCTTATGATTGATTGTGTTTAAATTGTTCTGTTGGATATTCCGTGTGTTTCATCTGATGGATACATCAAATTGTTTTTCATTAAATTGGATTTCCTTTGTGATTTGTTAAAAGTGGATACATTAGATGCTTTTGGTTTAATTGGGACATTTGTTGTTTTTTGTTTTAAGTTGGATTCATGGAATGTTTTGATAGGCTATTTTTAGAACATGAAGATATATGCTTAACTTTGGTGGGGTGAATTCAGAAACCTTAGTGTTTTTATCATTAGTTTTTAAATCAATTTAGTTTAAGTTTATATTTCTTTTGCAAAAATACAATTCAAAATTCGAAACTAGGTTAAGATAAGGTTAGTTTAGATAAAATTATATTTTCACAACACAATTCCCTGTGGATTCGACCTCGCACGTGCACAACACTATATTGCAAACGACTCTTGCACTTGCGAGTAATTTAAAACTCACAACAGTTACTTACTTTAGGCATTTGAGAATTCATATGTTTGATCTAATCTGATAGGAGCACATTAGCACAAAATAGTGTGAGGTATGACATGTGATTTTAATGTGTATGCTTCCATGACTTAACTGAAACTGGATGACTTGTTGGATAAACACTTTGGTATAGAAAAGTAAAAATAAAAATAAATAAATAAATTGCATAAAAGAGAAAAACGCTCATGATGATCATTAATAAACTTTCTACTGAGTAACTGGACCTCTTGCCTCAGTAAACAGTGAGTGTTCACGTCAAACTGTGGAAATTTTATTCGTAATGATCATTGAGAAACTTTCTGCTGAGTAACTGGACCTCTTGCCTCAGTAAGCAGTGAGTGTTCACGTCAAAAGGTGAGAATTTTGCTTGGTAGCATTAAGGCCAGTTTAGTTTCGTAGCCTTTTTTACTCTAGTTAGTAAGTCCTTAGGGGTGTCTTTACACCTAATGCCCTAAAACCATCTGGTTTGGGAGTCATTGACTCAACACTTGCTACATGGGTCAATTAGAAAGCTTAAGGGAACTAAGCATAGTAGAGCCTTATGATAAAAGAAAATAAAACTATGCCATCATTGTTCATTCTGATGAGAAATTTTTTGAATCTTGAGACATGGAGACATTGCACATTGAAGTTATTTGGAAGCCTTATCTTTATATGCTAATTCACTTTACACTGAGTCAGACTTGTGATGCCTTAGCCTACCTTTTGTAAGTAATTAGATTTTAAAATTCCTATTCATTGCAAAGATAGGTTTATATTTTAAGCTTGCCCATGAATGAATATCATGGTTTTGCGTGCTACTTAAATTTTTGGATACCATGAATGATGGGTTTATCTTTGTGTTCTTTATTTTTCATTTAGTTTTTTTATTTTGTTTTGCTAAGGGACTAGCAAAATGTAAGTTTGGGGGTATTTGATGAGTGCCAAATATTGTATATTTTTGCCCCTTAATTTAAATTTGTTAGCTTAGGAATTTGTTACTTTGAGTTGTTTTTTTTGTTGTTTTACAGGTTTACAAGAACTTGAAAAAAAGTTTCACTAAATTGCCAGAATTGCTCGTACAGATCAGTCATTTTTGTGGATTAAACTGTAATGATTCAAGAAGAACCAGGAGATGAGCTCTATATACTTGGAAAGATCGGGATGTCTATTTTCTGGGGAATTTTACGGCTCGTAAATATGATTTTTCTAGAGAAAGTTATGACAGTTTTAGTAGACAAATGTCAAGTTGTGCGTGATTTCAGCATGGGCAGAAGTTTTGAAGGGCATGTAAAGGCTTAAATCCCACATCGGATTGGAAACACATTGCACTCATGGAGTTCCCCTATAAAAGCCCCATTTCACTTCATCAAATGGGTGTACAATCCGGAGCACTTCTGCGAGCAATCTGGGGGATCTCCGAGGCATTACTACCAAAGGGGAGAAGAGCCACACAACAGCTGCGAGTGGAATTTCTCTCAATGTATAGTCAATTTTAATTTATTTCTTTTGAGTTTAAAGTTTTACGTTTAGCACTTTAATTATGAAATTTAGTTTCATAATTATAAGAGGCTAAAACCTTCATCTAAGGTTGAAGATGAAGCCTCGCCATTGTTTGGCATAATATTTTCAGATATGTTCGTACAATTCTTATATTTGTAGTGTTAATGTTCTGTTTTAATTGTTTGAGTAAATTATTATGACTGATTATGTTTAAATTGTTCAAATTAGATATTCCTTGTGTTTCATCTGCCGGATACGGCGGATCATCCAAAGTAAATTGGATATCCATTGTTATTCTAAAGGGATACATTGGATGATTTGGTTGAATTAGGGTGTTCGCTGTGATTTGTATAATGGTGGATTCATGGAATTATTTGATAGATTACTTTTATACAGAACATGAAAATATATGCTTTACTTTGGTGGGGTGAATTCAGAAACCTTAGTATTTTTATCATTTCTTTCAACTCAATTTAGTTTAGTTTATATTCTTTGCAAAATACAATTCAAAATTCGGAACTAGGTTAAAATAGGTTTAGTTTAGATAAAAATATATTTTCACGACGCAATTCCCTGTGGAGTCGACCTCGCACTTGCACACACTATATTGAAAACGACTCGTGCACTTGCGAGTAATTTAGAACTCACAACAATCCTCTCCTCACCTGCAACCATTAAATCAAAATTAAGTGTCTTTATCGCCCAATAAGCTCTACGTTCTATATCCATGGGTAAATGGCATGCTTTTCCATAAACTAACCAATAAGGTGACATTCCAATTGGTGTTTTAAATGCTGTCCTATAAGCCCATAATGCATCATCTAACCTTCATACCAAATCCTTTCGTGAGATACTAACGGTCTTCTCAAGTATGCGCTTAAAATCCCTATTGAACACCTCAACTTAGCCACTTGTTTGAGGATGATATAGTGTTGCCACATGATGAGTAACTCTATATTTAGTAAGTAAACCTTTAAATTGACGGTTGCAAAAATGCTTTCCACCATCACTAATTATCGCTCTTGGAGTGCCAAATCAGGAAAAGATATTTTTTCATAGAAAATTCACCACAACCTTAGTATCATTGGTCGGCAAAGGAGCAACTTCCACCCAGTTGGAGACGTAATCTACAGCTACCAAAATAAATTTGTTAGAATACAAAGATGGAAATGGACCCATGAAATCTATCCCCCAAACATCAAACAATTCAATCACTAAAATATTATTCAAAGGCATCTCATGTTTCCTAGAAATATTCCCTACCCGTTGACATGGATCATATAAATTAACAAAGTTAAAACAATATTTAAAAATAGAAGACCAATAAAACCCGGACTGCAAAATTTTTGCCATTATTTTTGCTCCACCAAAGTGGCCGCCCACTTCCAATGAGTGGAAATGTCGGAGTATGCTCTCCATCTCTTTTTCAGGTACACATCTCCTAATTATCTGATCTGCACAATGCCGGAATAGAAAAGGTTCCTCCCAAATATAGTACTTCAAGTCAGAGAAGAACTTATTCTTTTATTGATATGTCATCCCAGGAGGTAGAATTCGTGACACCAAGTAGTTGACTATGCCGGCATACCATGGAACAACATGTACAACCATTAAATGCTTATCCAAAAAATGTTTCATTAATTGACAATTACTGCTCATCATCCGCACCCTTAGGCTCAATCCGGGACAAGTGATCTGCCACCAAATTTTTTATACCCTTCTTGTCCTTGATCTCCAAATCAAATTCTTATAGAATAAAAATCCATCGAAGTAATCTTGGTTTAGCATCCTTCTTCGGAAACACGTACTTAACTCCGAACCTATCAAATAAGAACGAAATTTGTCGAAAGCAAAAACAGCCGCTAACAATTCTTTTTCAATAGTAGCATAATTAAGTTGAGCTTCCATTAAAGTCCTACTTGTATAATAAATAACAAGAAAAATTTTATCTTTTCTCTACCCTAAAACAGCCCCTATAACAAAATCATTAGCGTCACACATCAATTCAAAAGGAAAATTTCAATCTAGTGAAACAATTATAAGTGCTGAAATTAAATTCTTTTTCAATGTTTCAAAAGCATGCAAGCATTCATGAGAAAAATCAAGCAGTGTATCTTTAATCAAAAGATTGTAAAGAGGTTTGGTAATTTGATAAAAATCCTTAATGAACTGTCGATAAAACCCAACATGACCCAAGAAATTTCACATGCCCTTCATATTGGCCAGTGGTGGGAGTTTGTCAATAACATCTATTTTGGCTCTATCGACTTCGATTCCCTTGAAAGAAATTCAATGGCTAAGCACTATCCCTTCCTCGACCATAAAGTGGCATTTTTCCCAGTTTAAAACTAAATTAGTCTCCTCACATCGCTGCAAGACCAAAGACAAGTTAGATAAACAATTATCAAAAGAATAATAAAAAACCGAGAAGTCATCCATGAATACTTCTATAAATTTTTCCACAATATCAGAGAAAATTGACATCATGCATCTCTGGAACGTGGCTGGAGCATTGCAAAGACCAAAAGGCATCCTCCTATATGCAAAGTTTCATAAGGACACGTGAAAGTAGTCTTCTCTTGATCTTCGGGAGCAATTACGATTTGATTGTATCCAGAATTCCCATCTAGAAAATAATAGTAAGCATGGCCAACGAGTCTTTCTAACATTTGGTCGATAAAAGGAAGTGGAAAATGATATTTTCGAGTTGCATCATTAAGTCTTTGATAATCTATGCATACTCGCCATTCCGTGACTGTCCTTGTTGGTATAAGTTCATTGTTGTCATTCTTTACCACGGTTATTCCTCCTTTCTTTGGGACCACTTGAACCGGATCACCCATGCACTATCCGAGATTTATTAGATAATTCCAGCATCTAAGAGCTTCAATACTTCTTTATGCACTACTTCTTGCATTGATGGATTCAATCTCTGTTGTGGTTGAACCAGCGACTTGAAACTATCCTCCATTAAATTCTTTTGCATACAAATCGAAGGACTAATTCCCTTGATATCCGAGATTGTCCATCCCAAAGTCATCTTATGCTCCCTTAAAACTCTTAGCAACTTTTCTTCCTCTACATCACTTAAAGAACCATTAATGATAACCGAAAAAGTAGAGTCTTGGCCTAAGAAAGCATACCTCAAATTTAACAAAAGCGGTTTGAGCTCAAGTTTGAGTAGTTCCTTACTTGAAGGTATCAGCATGGATGAACCTAGCTCTTCCAATTTCAGCTTTATGGAAGGGTTAAAGGATGGTGTAACTTCCAAATAGCTTACACACTCCCTAACCTCTTCATTCTCGGATTCAAGAGTTGTAGAATGAGTAAGACACACCTCAAGTGGCAGCTTTGAAAATCCAGCCCTATAGGTCTCGGCCACCACTAAGTCTATGTCACTAATTTGAAAACAAGAGTGTACTTCGGAAGGAAAATCCATAGCCTTAAATACATCAAAAGTAACCTGCTCATCATCAACCCTCAAAATAAGTTTCCCTTGTTGGACATCAATTAAAGTTCTCCCCGTATCAAGAAAAGGTCACCCCAAAATCAAAGGTATTTCCTCATCCTCCTCCATATCTAGCACAATAAAATCCACCGAAAAAATAAACTTGCCCACCTTCACCAAAATGTCTTCAATGAGTCCTCGAGGGTGCTTGATAGACCTGTCTGCCAATTGTAAAGAGATCGTAGTAGGCTTTTCTTCTCCAAGACCTAACTTTCTGAAAACCGAAAAAGACATAAGATTAATACTTGCTCCTAAATCATATAAAGCTTTATCAAAACAAGAATTTCCTATAGTGCAAGGAATCATAAAACTCCCTGGATCTTTCAATTTAGGATGCAACTTTTTTTGTAAAATTGCACTACTCTCTTTGGTTAACATCACTGTCTCATGCTTTTCCAACTTCTACTTGTTTGATAAAATATCCTTAAAAAACTTAGCATATTTAGGCATTTTCTCTAAAGCTTCAATAAAAGGAATATTAATATGCAATTGCTTAAAAATACTAAGAAATTTAGAGAATTGATTATCTAACTTATTATTTTTTTTAAGTCTTTGAGGTAAAGGAATCGGTGGATCATAAATTGAAAGGGAATTAGTTTCAGATGTAAACTCCCAGGAATTCGTGGGTTTTGAAGCTTCTTTATTCTCTTTAGAATTTCCTTCTTGCTGGTTGGCACTTGATACTTCAATTCCTCCATATTTGGCTCCGACTCCACATGATTTTCAGCTTTATCTTACTCGGTACTTGCTCCTTATGGCTGCCCCATTGTCCTCCCACTTCTCAATGTTATTGCTTTGACATGTTCCTTAGGATTAGTAATGGTATTGCTCGGTAAAGTTCCTGCTGTCCTCTCTGTAAGAATGTTTGAAAGCTTACCAATTTGAGCCTCAAGGTTATGAATCGAAGCCAAATTGTTTTCGATCGCTAAATCTGTCTTTTGCATGTATTGCATGAACATCTCCTCGAGTATCAGCTTCTTGTTTTGCTATGGAAAATTTTGAGGTGGTCTAGCTGCCCCTTGATTGTTTCTCCACAAAAAATTGGGGTGATTTCTCCATCCGGGATTGAATGTGTTTGAATAAGGATTGTTTTGACATTGGAAATTGGACACGTAATTAGCTTGTTCAGAATTTAGTTGAGCAAAAAAAACTCCCCACTTGGCAATCGATACTTAAGTGATTTCCTACACAATAATCACACACAATAGTTTGAATAGCATTAACATTCATCTTACCTAGTTGTTCAGATAAAGTTGCCATTTGTTCCGCCAATGTGGTAATAGAATCAAGTTCAAAAACTCCAGCCACCTTTCTTGGCATTGCTCTCTCTGAAGGCCATTGATTGCTGTTGGATGCCAATTCCTCCAAAAGTTCATAAGTTGCTTCATGAGTTTTACTCATTAAAGCCACTCCAGCTGTTGCATCAACCCTGGACCTGTTTGTAGCTCCCAAACCATTGTAGAATGTTTGGACTTAAAGCCATGCCGGAAGTTCATGATGAGGACACTTTCGTAATAAATCTTTATACCTCTCCCATGCTTCATACAAAGATTCATTTTCAAATTGAGTGAATGTGGTAATATCATTCCTTAACTTTGATGTCTTGGCCACAAGGAAATACTTTGCCAAAAAAATTTGTGCTAACTCCTCCCAGGTAGTATTGACACCAGGCGGTAGAGAATTCAACCAGGCTTTCGTATTTTCTTTTAGTGAAAAAGGAAAAAGTCTCAAACGAATAGCATCATCTGTCACTCTATTGTGCTTGAAGGTGTTACAAATCTCTAGAAAATTTGTGAAATGAACATTAGGATCCTCTTATGACAGCCCCCAAAACTGAACAGTTTGCTATACCATTTGAATTATTACTGGCTTAATCTCAAAATTATTAGCTTGTATAGCCAGCCTCCTTATGCTAGATGTAACCCCATTAACTGAGGGTGTAGCATATTCCCTCAAAGCCCTATTCACCTCTCCATTCCAATGATCCGCCATAGTGATGGCAGGTGTGGTGACTTCTTGCTTCTTCTTTTTCTTGATTTGACGCAAAGTTCTCTCAATCTCGGGATCAAAAAGTGTAAACTCTAATGGTTTAGATCGGGACATACACTTCTAAATCCTGAAATAAAAAAAAATAAAAAGAAAAACTGAGATCTAGTCACCAATCTAAAAAAAATTAACTAAAAAATCCAATTTAATAACAATCTAGCTAGTATCAATATCAATTACAAATAATTAGTCATCAGCAGCGGTGCCAAAAACTTGGTGTGAAAATATTTGCCAGTAAACAAAATCGCAACAAGTAGTAAAGTTTTAAAGAAAAAAGTGTTGAACCTATAAGGACTAATTAGTCCTCAGCAGCGGTGCCAAAAACTTGGTGTGAAAATATTTGCCAGTGAACAAAATCGCAACAAGTAGTAAAGTTTTAAAGAAAAAAGTGTCGAACCTAGAAGGACTAATTATGCTACTGAGTATTGAAATTTACCAAATTCTTTACTATTTGGAAATAAAATCGAAATTTTAAGGACTTTACCACTTAAAATAAACTAAAGTGCTTGACAAAGATAAATTAAAAAAAAGAATAAAACTTAAGGTTGTAGAGATAATAAAAATATTCTAGAGCTTTCGCAACAAGTAGTAAAGTTTTAAAGAAAAAAAATATCGAACCTATAAGGACTAATTATCCTATTGAGTATTGAAATTTACCAAATTATTTACTATTTGGAAATAAAACCGAAATTTTAAAGACTTTGCCACTTAAATTAAACTAAACTGCTTGACAAAGATAAATTAAAAAAATAATAAAACTTAAGGTTGTAGAGATAATAAAAATAATCTAGAGTTTTTGATTTCACCTAGCTAATCCCACACAATTTATTATTCCTTGTTATAAAATTCCAATTTTTCAAGTTGATGAAAAATATATCCCTTAATTATTCAATGTTTTCTCTCGAATTACTTTAGAAATATCTCCACCTAATAATTCATCATATCTCTATGTAAATTAAATTATTTGAAGATTTATTAAGTTTTTTAGATTTTTATTAATCTAAAATCACAATAATTGCGGTAAAGTATCTCTATCTTTTGCTCAACTAATGGTGTTTAATCCTAAAAGTTTCTAATCACAAATTACCTCTCGGTTTCATTATGATTCAATAAATCAAACAATAATTGGCCAGAAAATTGTAAACAAGAAGATCAATGATAAACTCTTAACATAAAAACTTTAAAATAAAATATCTTGGAATTTAAATTGTGTGTTCAAAGCTAGACTACATCAAAGCTCTAGAAAAATAAAATTAGTTCATAACAAATCTAAAATCAACCATGTTCTTATTAGAAGCATCAAAAGAAAACTAAATAGAAGAGAATAAAACTCTTTTGCTTAAAATAAGATGATGAAGCATTTAAGATTGTTGAATATCTCTCTTCATTGAGACTTGGCAGCTGCCATCCTTCTCTTCTCTCTTTATTATTAATGTCCAGGAAAATCTGAAGTATCCCCACTAAGAGAGCACCCGACCATATATATAGGAAAACTCCTAGAAAAGAAAAAGAAAGTACAATAATACTACTCCTTCTAGGAAAATGAAAGACACTGAAATGAGAAATACTTCTACTACTAAGAAGATATGAAATAAGAAAGTAACTAAAAGGAAATATAATAAAAAAATAGGAAAAAGTTCGGCCTAGGAAAAGAAAAGACATTGAAATGGGAAATACTTCTACTACTAGGAAAACATGAAATAAGAAAATAATTAAAATGAAATATAACACAAAATAGGAAAAAGTGCGGCACAAGCAATTGATGTTGTGCTCGCATACAATCTGGCATGGTGCGGGCTAGATATTGGATCAATGTGAAGGTTTTGTGCGCAACATCGTAGGCTTGTACGCATTCTCAAATTTGGTTCCTAACCTATTCCTAGTCCTGAACACAGTGGGTGCACATCCTGACTCGTACAACTGTTAGGTGTTTTTAATCTTCTAGGCATATCAGTCTTCTTTATCAATAAACATTCTCATTCCTTCAAACACAAGGAAATCAAATCAAATAAATAAAAATCAAATCAAATCAAAAGAAATAAAGGAAAAATAACAATTTTAATAAGTAAATGAGTAATAAAAATCATGTAAAAATTACACTTATCAATTTTCTAAACATCTCAAACTTAAAACGAATTTTTTTTTGAAAATCATCAATAATCCCCCACCATTTTCAAAATAATTTAACTCGATAAAATTTTGAAAATCTTATCTTTTATCATTCATTGAAGTTCATGCCTAAATGAAGATGTCTTTTGGACTTGAATATTCACTGAGTGAAAATACATCATAGTTAAACAGAATATGTGATAGTATAATACTTTGGACCACAAATCCTATTTGTTTAACCGGACATGTCTCACATATGAGACTTCTCCTCATAGAATTTGCCAGAAAAATTGCTGACACTTTTGAAAGCCTTGTGTCAAGTATCTTATATCATGAGTGCTTTAGAGCCAAGCCCTTAAACTCAACAGAAGCGGCCACACTTCACACTCACTAAGTAAGCTTATCAAGTATGTTCCATAGCTTAACATACCAAAGAAAACTTTTATAAGCCTTATTAAGAACTTAAAGTTCACCCTTCACTTTATCACTATGGTTTCCAAACACCCTTCTCTTGGGATGAAATATTTACTATAGGTGTTTGTAATCACAACTGATGATGTACTTTGCCTCATTGAACTCAAAACTTATGGTCAGTAACTGTTGAGTCAGTGTTCCATCATGGGTGATTAATTGTATGGGCTTGATCCTCATCCCTTATAAATTTTAATCATTTGCTAGCTAGAAACTTGTTTAATGTCTATAATTTTTATATTTGGCTAAACGCCAAGGATAACTCATTGTAGTGCATTGAGTACATAATACCAATCACACTTACACTCAGACTCACCCCCACCACAAGTAATATTTTTCTATCACATATAATTACTTGAATTTGTCCACTTGTAATTCATTATCATGTTCAGTGTTGCCTTGGTGTGTATACCATTATACAATGCTCACTGTAGTATATATTCATATCACTAGTCCAGATGACATTATCAACCAAACTGGATTTTACCACAAGTAACTCCTTGAGATTCATATTCTTGTAAATTTCTACCACAAGAATACATCCGATTCTAAGTCAAGCACTAACCAAAACATACTAGAGGTTTTCCCAAGACTTATTTGAGAATTCACACTTGTCTTAAGCAATGCTTCAATATATATGTTTAACTCTTACATATATAACAACTCTAGAAAATACATAATTTTTCATTAACAAGATATAACATTTATAAATCATTATAAATTGAATTAAACATGAATTTCATTGAACTTTTGAAATTCTTCTAGTGATTTTTCATTCTTATATCGATTTCAGGAAATAACTTTAACTTAACCATAACATGATCTTTAACAAATATACCAAATAAATTTAATAATCAATAAAACAAACATAAATAATACTCTTATTATTAATTTTGTGTTTAAACATTCTTTCATTCACTTAAATATAATCTCATACATTTAAGCACTAACAAACACTCCTCCTTTAGACCTTATACATTCTTATCAACCTTACACAACAAACTCTTGTTGTGCTTTGCCCTTTTTCTTCAGTATTCGACAATCTTTCTTGTAGTGTCCTGGTTTCCCATTATAGAAGCAAGCACCCTTTGTCTTCTTGTTATTCTTGTCAGAATTGGTTGAGGGATTCTTTCTCTTGTGAGAATCGTGAGGTCAGGTCTTCCTCTACCGAATCAATATTGGAGAAGGCTTCTTCCTTTCATTCTTTTCGCAAATCCTCCTCAATTCAGAGATGATTACCTAACTCCTCAAGAGTCAGGTCTTCCTTTCAATGATTCAGACGATTCCTAAATTTTTTCCAAAGAGGAGGCAATTTGTCTATAATGGTTGTGACCATTATAGTCTCATTCATTTTTAATTTATGTTGAGAGAACTGATTTAGTATAGTTTTTATTTCACTAAACCGATCCATAATAGAACGAGTATCAACCATTTTGTAAGAGTTAAATTTTGTAATAATAAATCGCTTACTTGCAGCATCTTCCTTCATGTACCTTACTTGCAATGAATCCCATAACTCATTTGCAATCTTCACATTATGATAAGCATCAAACAAAGTATTGGAAATCACATTCAGAATATGACCTTTGCAGATATCGTCATCTTGATCCCATTTCTATCTATCACGAGTCTCGGCAATTGTCTTAGTTTCAGCATGTTCTAGTCTTGGTGTAGTGATAACTTAATACACTCGTAATGACATCAAAAGGAAGAACAGATTTTTTTACCAGCAATAAAAATCTCCTTCATCGAAATGCTCAAGCTTGTTGAAGTCCAGAGCCATATCTCTTATGGAACTCAACGAGGTAGTCATTTTGATAAACAAAATGAATTAAACCTTAAGATTGTTAGGGAAATTTCTAAGGGTTGTTTATCAAAATAATAAGAGAGAATAAGATAAATGGCTTCAAGGCACGACCACATCACTTTCCTTAAGGTTTAATTCACCCATCACCGGTGCAAAAAGGTTTTTGACAAATTTACTCCAAGATAAAATGAAGCTCTGTCGTTGTTCTGCACTTTGCACTAGTAAAAAATAACCCATAACAGCTTTTTTGAGTTTATGGATGAAGAACACTTATATTTGAAAATTTGCAGGATTTCTAAACATAAAAAAATTAGTGTTTTAGAGAATGAGAAGAAGAATAAAAAAGGAAAATCTAAATTCTGTAATAAACTAACTTAACTAAGTGTCTCTTCTCAAAAGATACTCCAGTTCACGAGCAACTGTCATTAAACATTCCAAAAGTTCAAATTTTTCGAATATTCAATCGACTGAATCATTTTTTCAGTCGATTGAACAAGTAACATGCCTTTCATTCAGTCGTCCGAACAGTAACATGTCTTCCATTTAGTCTAACTGAATGAATCACAAAAAGTCTCTTCCTAATTATTCAGTTGACTAGACTGATTCATTCAGTCAACTTTATCAACTCCCATGAGTCCTCAATTTTTCTTTTTCTTTTCTCCTTTCCTTTAATTTTCAAAAACATCTCAAACTTAAAATCAAGTTTATTTTAAAAATCATCAACAATGAGAATGGTTATTAATGAATTACAATTAAAAGGACTCATATTTATAGAGTTTGAGTGAAATCAAGATTACCGTTTTACCCTTATGATTGACAAATGTCAAGAGTACAATTCCAACTTCACTTGCATGTTTCGACATCAAACCCCCATACGTCCCCTCGAACCTCGATGAGGAATAGTACATCGAAATCATCTCTTTTTTTTTTTTTTTTTTTTTTGAGAGAACTACACATTTCTATTCAACTTAACTCAAGAAAAACCAGGATAGTTGGATTACCTGGAGTTTGATGTGAAGCTTGGATGCAAACCCCGATAGCATAGACAGACATGCAATTATAGCATAAAATGTTTAGGGTACATCATGACACAATCAGGATAGCGTAAGGGATAACGGGTATAATGATAATTAGTTTCACAACACATGAGAAACCCTCATCAAATCTAGCGAACAAGTAATTGGGAGATAAGGTGGACAGGCACTACCACCAGCGAACAAGGAGCACACGAACAGCCGGAGGTGTCCCAAGCCCTCGGGTGTTCCAGCTAATAATTTTCATGGCTCTCAGCATGGTTGGTCACCACTGCAAGCCATCATCGTTTTCTCATTAATTATCAACACCTGAAACCAATTCAGCCTTATCCGTAGGAGCATGTTTGTTCCCACCATCCATACCCACAGATACATCAGATGCAAGGAGAGCTTCCTTTTCCGCGTCCCATAAAAATTGGTAACTCTGCTAGAACCAGAGGGCAAGCCCGCCCGAGCCAGTTTCTTCCACGCACGCTTCAAAGGGATCTTTTCATCTTTGTTGGCTTTGCATCAACCCTCAATTTTCTTTGCAGCAAACACACAACAATCAGGCTAACTAGATTCATATCACTTGGGCCAAGATCAACTCCTCCCAACACTGATCCATTCGTAAATAACTTCAAAGGATCGAACCCAGTAATATCGAAGCCCAACTCATCATGACCCATATAATACTCCCCACGTGTCCCATATTCCACACTGATCTGCAGTCTTCATTGCCAATCATTTCTGACTTTATAAATGATTGATTCAAATCCAAAGACCATTTCTTCATGTATAACCTTTTTAATCCCAAACCACATATTCCTTGCATTTTTTTCATTACAAATTGCACCTCAACGTTTACTAAATAGGTTTACACTCTTAAAAGAAAAGCAAAATGAACAAAATAACTTTATCTATAAAACCTGTTCTTGTGGCTTTGGTTCAGGCATTTTTTTCAAACGGATCAAACATGAAGAATCGTAGGCAGCAACATGAAGACACTGCATTAGAAACACAAAATTACATCACAAGAGAAACGGTGGTGAACAAAATAATACATCAAACATAAACTACGAACCGATTTCTCACCCTTGTCATTAAGTTCTTTCTCCCATTCAAACAATTAAGATTTTTGGCTTCAACATTACCATTATGTAACTTCGATTCTATTGCCTCCATCCTCTTCGTCCGCTGAATCTTTTTTAAAAAATTTTTACCTCTCAAGGACAAGGGGGAACAATCGAAGAAAAAGAATTTGCTAGTGCCTCTCTGCCCCTTCTTCATCAGGTAACATTACAGTCAACAAGGAATACTTTACCCGGAGAGAGATCCTGCCATTCTCAGCAACTAATTTTGCCCCGGAAACAACCCAATAACCAGGGGTTTCTTGGGGTCCTCTAGCCATTTCCGTAGTATCGGCAAATTTTAGAAGTTTAGGGGCTTGAACAGGCACAGGAGGTCCCCCAGGGTAGACAGCAGAATTTATATTGACATCTGCTGGTCGTGGAGGTGGCTTATGAACCGTTGTAAAAGGATGACTGATTAGTGTTGAAATGAGTCCAGACTTCGGCGCTAGCCCTGGAGATCCATCCCACTCCGAAGGCTTAACCACCACAGCTCCCAGAACAGTCAAGAAGCGAAGACGTAAGAAGAGAATATTTTTGAACCCATGATTCTCGACCTGTAGCTGGGCTCCAGTTACTATGGAAAGATCCTCTCCAGACTCGACAGGTGCAGTGCAGACATGAGAGTAGTTCTTCCAATAAACTTTCTCATAATATCTACGATCATACAACTCTAAGCTTCCAATAGGGTCATCTTTGAGTTGGAAGATTTTAGGAAGAGAGGAAAGATGCTGCAAGTGGATGGCCAACCGGTTGCTTCTTCTCCCTTCTAGATAAAGCCGTAGGCCAGTTACTGGCCTCTTACCCACATCAACCTGTGATGGAATTGATAAACACCAAATTAAGAATTTTGGGGGAAAACAAAGTCACAAAGTAACTATTTACCTTTTACACTTGACTGAGGTAAAATACATGAAATACATTTATAGAACCACCTCCTATAAAGAAATGGCCTCTGAAAAGAGTCATTGCACTCTTGTGGATCTACATGTTTCCTATAACCATCTCTTAGTAGAAACAAACAAAAAAATTTATCCAAACTTTGTAAGGCCATTTCCTTTACAAAAAATAATCATCATACTTAACAGTCAAGTCTGAAACCATTCCGCAAACAAGGATATCGCATGGATATTCTATCAATATGATTGTATTCCAAAACTTTTACCCACTACATACTAACAATTTCTAGCTCACAACATTCTTTTTTATATTTAAGCCATTTGAAATTTAGAAAGAAAAAAAATATTTTCATGCAAAATATGTTCTATAACACAAATCATCTTTTGTACTGAATGTGAAATAGCTTTGAGAATGACATATCACATCATAGCCTTGACCATAGTTAAAATAGCCAGCTGTCTTGCCTATATAAGATGCAACGAGCCACAGCCTGATATGTTAGCATGGTGCGACTTCAGTAATATGGAGGAGTGTGCCATAGTCAGATGGTTTAAGGCATAATAAAAAGTTTACCAAATTTTCCATCTATAAAGTACAAATCAATTATACAATCACACATTCTTGCACTACGTAATGATATGCAACACAAGGCTCTTAGGTCTACCACTCTACCCTAACAAAAGGTAGGTAAGCTACTTGGAACAAGCAGCAATTATGAACAAAGGTTCTCTTAGTTGCTAACAGGGATCATGATCCTCTCCATTTGAAAATTGAAATAAAGTCAAGTTTATAGTGAGATTGAATATCACATCATCAAATGGAGAATATTCAAATTCAAATTTGTTATAGTGACATTAAATCTCACCATGAATTTGACCTCCATTTCAATTCTTAAATGGAGAGGATCGTGGTCCCATTAACACATTTCCCACACCTTGCATTAAAGATTTTGGATAGCAAAATCTTTTCCCATTGCATCAATTTTCGGTTTCATAATGCTCAAGAAATTCACACCAGATTTTGAAGCCCAAAGGTAATCTCTTCCCATTGGATCAATGTTTGGTTTCATAATGATCAAGACAATGTCACAACAGATTTTGAAGCCAAATGGTAGGACATCAACATGGTATGATTCTTTGGATTCGTTTGGTTGAGCTTAAATCCAGCTTTAAACCGGTGTTTACTTTTTAAAATTTGAAAAAAAAAACTTAGTCAAATCAAATCAAACAACCTATTAATTTAAACTTTAATTGTTGTTTAATGAGGTTTAATAAGGTTTGATTTGATTTGGCCAAGTTTTTTGCAAATTTTAAAAAGTAAGTAGGGGCTTAAAATTGGCTTTAAACTCAACCAAACGAATCCTTTGTCTAGCTCATAGACATGACTCTAACTTAAAAATATATGAGATGAAATCTGAATCATCAACATTCAGATCCAGCCAATGGAAAACCAATAAGATTCAACATGAAGAAACATTTTTTATGTCACATGAGGAGACACTTTACCGGAGTGGTATTTACATAAAGCTTGGGCCCCATGAAACTGAACTGCAAAGATGCATTGCTTTTCTGCTTCCGTTGTGGACCAAGAGGAAGTTCACTAAACACTGGTGCCCACTGCCTTGGAAGCTGAAACTCCAAAAATTGATGAAGTTCTTCAATTGGTGGTTTATCTGCAAGAACAATCACCAAAAGACAACTCTTTTTATTGTTGGCTATTTATGTGTACCAGCAATAGTCTGCAACAATACATAAATTTATAGAAAAGATGAGGCTGATGGAAAAAGGCTTTCTCATTGGGTCTTAACATCATTGCCAAGTATAAAAAGTACTGCAAAGGCGGAAAATTCATTTACTTCTTTTGAAATGTATAGAAATTTTTTCACTTTTTCTATTGTGCATCCATTATATTGCACAACTTGCCATTGATTTTTCTATTCCAAGCAGCTGTGTTCACTTGGCTTCGAAAAAAGGGATGTGATTTGAGGGCAATATCTGAAAGCATATATCTTACTTAAAAATCAGCAACAAAAAGGACAGTTTCCACCGAAGATTCAACATATTGTTTCAAAGATGGACTAAATTCTAGTAGTTAATGTTCTGAGTTTTAAAATACATTGCACAACACAATTGTACCAATTTCCACCAAAACAAAATCAAAATTCAACTGTGCAGCACAGGATTATTAATGTATTTTAATACAAATTCTAACAAAAATGCTGCAACAACCATATGGTGTGTGAATTCAACACACGGGATATTTCACCTGTTTATCATTCTCTTTATTAATCTATAATTCTTTTTCACTTATATGCTACAGCTGTTCATGCTCTCATGACACCCATTGTATCAACAATATTATAATCTAGCCATAAGCTTCATGTTTCCAAACCAAAAAATGAACTGTCTGAGGATAACTGATCAGACGCATTGAGAGTCATCAATAGTAAGATTTCAATCTTAAAACATTCAACCACATTAACATCTTATGTGCCTTATTTTCCATATATAATCATCACAGCCTAAAACAAAGAAACAGAAGAATTTAGGAAAGGAAATCTTTGTTTTCATGTCATTTCCCAATTAGTGTAATTAATCAGGTTTGGCTATCAGAATTTCTCAACAGATCCTAATCTTTCGGTTTGTACTAGACACATTAGAAGGTATAAACAAATTTATCGGCCAGAAATTTGTCCTTCTTTTATGAGAGTAGGAAAATCTATATGATTTGATTGCTTATTCATTGCTTGTTTCCCAATTAGCGTGATCGATCAGGTTTGGATATTAGAATTCCTTACAGACGCTAATCCTTTGGCTTGTACTACACATAAGAAGGTATAAACAAATTTCTTGGCCAGAAATTTGTCTCATGAGAGTAAGAACTATTTGATTTGATTGCTTGCTTCCCTATTCCCTAGGTTCCATTAGCATTAGGTGAGTAAGTCTATGCGAAAAACTCTTTTGTAGGGTGGTATTTGTTTTTTCTTTGCGCGGGGGGAGTTATGGCCTTGACAGTAGGAAAAGATTTAAATATCTATATTTCTTCTTCTTTCTTGAATGAGTATCAATCGACAGTAGGATAATTTTATTGTAAAATGAATGCTAGAAAGTTCAACGGTATAATATTCTCTAAGGCTTACGTCAAAAATTTATCACTCAGGCCAAATAATTTTAAGGCTTGATCTTCTTGGAATCCATAAGAACTAAAGACTGGATGTTTCTAAGATTATGGAGGGAGCAGGGAGCATACATTAAGTTCTTCCAAGGATATCTGGAACAGGTGATGCTATTTTCTGATGCAAGTTTAACTCATAGGTTGATTAAAGAAGATTGAGATACCGTTACTAGAGTTCCAACAATTTTGGATCATGGCATTAAATCATTTTACTGGAGCATGTAGATCTCTATTTTCCCTCAACATGTTGTAAGGGGGGATCCTCCAATCAGCTAATAAAGTGGCAAGAATAGATTCTTTCTTGTTACTTTCCTTTTAAACAATGCCTCATCCTTGTCTCTTGTTCTTTTCTCCCCTTAACAAAAGTTCTCTTCTTATACTCAACAACCTTTCAAAAATAATCAAAAGGAAAAGGCTAATGTTATATGGTGGAATCTTCTAATTCTTCTATGGCGTAAAAGGCTAATGTCATTTGCTTAATCTTATACATTTACTCAGGACTCTGGCCAAATCTTCCTCCTAAAACAACATTCGAAATAATATAGCTACAATGAAAGTCAGCATATTTCATTTCTGCAAAACATATAAAATTATTTTACAATGATTTATACTAGATAAGTTTACGGATGATCTTGTAAGCACACAGAAATAAGTAGGACTCAAGCTTAAATAGGAAAAAGAATAAAGAATTATATTCCAACATGGATCAACTACAGGAATTATTTTCCATTCACAAGTCAAGAACGTTATAAATCTTTTCTTCTTCTTCTTTTTTGGCCATAAAAGAATGTTATAAATTTACTTGGAGAGAACTCATTAAACATACCTTTTTCCGGATAAATCTTTAACCTTAGCAACCATACAATTAAATAACACTTACCAAACCAAAAATAAGAAGACAAATGTTCTTGTCAGGAGTATTCTTATAAGCATCAGCACTTCTAAACGGGCTAATGAAAACAGTGGAATGGTTTTTTTTTTTTTTTTTTTTGAAAGGATAGATGCTTGAAGAGATCTCAAAGAATGATAACATGAATTCAATTAACATGACTAAATAAGAGTACAGAAAAAGGCATTTTCGTGAAGATCATACAAATCTAATTTAATAAGGCATCATTAATCCAAACCCAATACTTCTGTAAGAAAACAATAGCTGTCTCCCACACCTTAAGAAATAAGCTGCAACAATCTAATTATGCTTTTAATAGTGTAATGCAACACAATATCTTTCTTTTCAATAAGTAACCCATAAACAAATCTAAAGGGCATGAAAACAGAGGAATACATTTTGCTTACATCGTAAATAGAGATTTATGGCATGGCTTAAGAATCCATTTCCTGGTACTCCATTCAAAAGAGAAGTAATTGGGATAAAAGACATTGAGATCACATCTGGCTCTAACTGAACGGTGTGTAGCCACTCGTTATGGGGTAGGTTTCTACTATCACTTCCACCTCTCCTCTTGCAAATGCTTATAATGTCCTGCGATAAAGTAACTAATGACTATCTAAACTAACACTGAGATAAGAAAATCCTTGAGATCTAAACCCACTTTAGCAGCAGACTTCCGCTAAGATGTCAAAGATAACATAATATTCGTAAAGCGCACCTCTTTATGTGCATAAGAACTTGATGGACTGTTGTTTGCAAACCTCAGCCTCTGTTCCCTGATTTCATGCTGAAACAAAAATGATTAGATAAGATAGATCAAAAGATGCTAAGAAGTAATTATGCCAAAGGCTTTTCCCCAAATAGTTTGCGGATGAATCAATTTTTTTAACCTAGAACCAACCACGATATTGACCAGATGACATGCATGCAGATCAGTGCAGACCAACAAGACTAGACTTACTCTTTCCTTTTTTCTTTTTTCTTTTTCCTTTTTTCTTTGCTAAGTGAAAGGGTACTGGGGGTGGTCAACCAATTATAGAGCAGACAGGAGGAGCCTAGAGGGGGTCCACATACACAGGGGACCCACATGTACTCCTTTAAGCCAAACTAGACCATGATCTATACAGTTACTAGGATCGCTATACCCCCTTCCAAACACGATCTAGATCCTACATTCCAATTCATGGTATATTCGCACACCAATCTACAAAATTGGCAATCCCAAATTTCTCCTAAACTCTAAATACCCATAATCACTTGCATAATTGCCCCCATAGTAAAAATATCCCATAACCCCCAATTGAAATGCCATACATCCATCCTTTCAATTTGTAACTCCATCATTCTCCACCACTTAGAGAAAACTCGACCTCAAGTTGAAAGTGATGAAGCATCATGTTGGAGTTTGTCTAAGGTTTAAACGAGAGAAGAAGATCAGCATGTTAAAGAACATATGCACACCAGGTCAGGCCGCGGCCTAGCTCTTTCCAAGCCGCGGCGCCCAGCATGGAGGAGGCTCAGCACTAGTGTGCGCCGCGGCTCAAACTCCCCCAAACTGCGGCGCCCAGAAAGGTGATAAGAGGAGGTGCTTCAGCCCTTCTTCAGGCCACGTCTTGCCCTGATCAAGGCCGCGGCTTGAAGGCACACATGATCCATTTGGTTCAGCCTTTTGTTAGGTGCGTGAGGCATGTTCAAAACGCACAACATCACTTAGGATTGATGGAGGGCCATGGTTAATTGGTCTTCAAGATCTAAGGGTGGATATTGACCCTCAAGATTGGTCAAGAAGTTGGTGTACTATATATATAGGGTCACCTAGCTTCAAAAGTCATAATAACATAAGTGTGAGGAATAACTTGTGATTGAAAGTGAGATCAATTGTAAGAGTGTAAAGACACTAAACTCAAGAGAGATTCTGTAGAGAGGCTGGTTGTTTAGAAAGAGATAGTAGAATAGAAAGGGATATAAGGGCTTGTAAGGAGAATTTTCTTGGGAAAATTCTAGGGTTAGTTCTTATCACTTTTTTCTTCTTCTTCATTTGTTCTTCAAGAACCTGTGAGTTCTTGAAAGGGTGTTGCTGATTGTAAAGAACTCCATTGATAATATAGTGCAGAGAGCTCAGAGGAGCTCACGGGAACGTAGGCATATTGCCGAACCTCGTCAACAAATTTCTTGTGTTCTTTTCTTTCTTGCTTTGATTGGTTGTTATTACTTTTCTTGTACAAGTCACTCTAGACTTGAGTGTTTGGAATATCACCTCCTGGGCATCATCGAAGGTGGTTTCCTAACAGTGGTATCAGAGCTTGCACAGCTGGGTATCGGAGCAAGAACAGAAGGTGACGGAGTCAAGACTCCAAGAATTCAAAGAACAAACTTCTTGGGTGATTCAAAAACAGAGTAAAGATCAAGATCAGATCGTGGCTTGGGATGAAGTGGCTGCTGAGGTACATGAAGGGAAGCCTAGATGTGGGGCTGGTTTATAAGAAGAGGGGTAAGTCCATCTACCTTGAGGGTTATGCTGATTCGGATTATGGAGCAGACCGGGATAAAAGGAGATCGATTACTTCTTACTTCTTACTTCTTCAACTTAAACGGATGTTGTGCAAGTTGGAAGGCTCAGTTGCAGCCGGTGGTAGCACTCTCAACAACCGAAGCTAAGTACATAGCGGTTACAGAAGCCATCAAGGAGGCTATGTGGTGCAAAGGGTTGCTGGAAGAGTTGAAGGTACTAGAGGAGCAGGTTGTGGTATATTCAGATAACCAAAGTGCATTGCATTTGTGCAAGAATCCGGTGTTCCATGAGAGGTCAAAGCACATGGATGTTCGGTACCATTTCATTCGGGAAAATGTTACGGAATGATGCATTCATGTGGACAAGGTGGCCACGGAAGAAACCCCTGCAGATTTAGGTACTAAAGTTCTACCTCTAAGCAAGTTCAATTATTGCCTTTGACTTTTTAGGATTGGAGTCGGTTGATATGATGATTCAATATGAGTTTAGATACTGAGTTCTTTGCACATGGGTTCTGGTTTAATCGCTTAGACAAGGTAAAGATTGTTGGAGTTTGTCTAAGGTTTAAACGGGAGAAGAAGATCAGCATGTTAAAGAATGTGTGCACACCAGGTCAGGCCGCGGCCCAGCTCTTTCCAGGCCGCAGCACCCAGCATGGAGGAGGCTCAGCACTAGTGTGCGCCGCGACTCAGACTCCCCCAGGCCACAACGCCCATAAAGGTGATAAGAGGAGGTGCTTCAGCCCTTCTTCAGGCCGCGGCTTGAAGGCACACATGGTCCATTTAGTTCAGCCTTTTGTTAAGTGCGTGAGCCATGTTCAAAACGCACAGCATCACTTAGGATTGATGGATGGCCATTGTTAATTGGCCTTCAAGATCTAAGGATCGATATTGACCCTCAAGATTGGTCAAGAAGTTGGTGTACTATATATATAGGGTCACGTAGCTTCAAAAGTCATAATAACATAAGTGTGAGGAATAACTTGGGATTGAAAGTGAGATTAATTGTAAGAGTGCAAAGACACTAAACTCAAGAGAGATTCTGTAGAGAGGCTAGTTGTTTAGAAAGAGAGAGTAGAATAGAAAGGGATATAAGGGCTTGTAAGAGGAATTTTCTTGGGAAAATTTCAAGGTTAGTTCTTATCACTTTCTTCTTCTTCATCTTCTTTTGTTCTTCAAGAACTTGTGAGTTCTTGGAAGGGTGTTGCTGATTGTAAAGAACTCCATTGATAACATAGTGCAGAGAGCTCGGAGGAGCTCACGGGGACGTAAGCATAATGCCGAACCTCGTCAACAAATTTCTTGTGTTCTTTTCTTTCTTGCTTTGATTGGTTGCTGTTACTTTTCTTATACAAGTCACTGTAGACTTAGGTGTTTGGAAGATCACCTCCTAGGCATCATCCAAGGTGGTTTCCCAACACATCAAGATATCTGATGCTTAGAGAAACAAAGCATAGTCATGAAATTCTTGAAAACTAAGGTCTCTACTAGGTGAAAAAAATTTAGCTGAGAATGTTAGTTGTGGAGGTGCTTAAAACCAAACAGGCAAGATAAAATCAACAATAGGAGCTTGCATGTCAACCATGACCTCAATTTTGTCTTCAATCTTTGCTTGAACTTGATCAGCATGTTTACTTGTACTTTGTACCCATCCGCTATCCAACCAGTACATCCTCGTTTCTAGCTTGGAATGTAGTTTGTATGACGAAATCAATATAAGAAAGAGTGGAGTAGCAGACACATGCATCATGCCCTCATTCATGCATTGGATTTGCTCGACCTGTTCACGAGGAACTGTTGCTAATGCAACCTCTTGATCAATTTCTTCATCTACAAGTGCCCTTTTTTTCTTCTCACCAACCACATAATCTTCAGTAGGACTTGATGTTTCCTGGCATGTACCAGCATCCACTCTACTATAGCCATATGAGGAAATACCCAAAAATTGAAGCTTCGAACGACCATTTTCAAGAACTCTTTCGACTAACATCATGACTCTTTTTTCACTGTTTTCTTTTTCCTTCTGATTGTGTTTCTTTTTTTTGCTAAATCAAAAATTTTAAAATACAGAAAATCACATAAAAAAACCTGTAATTTGTCACAAATTTGCTTGGTCAAAGGTCAAGCTCAGCTCGGTCAACAGCCTATTCCAGCGTCTTTAGGTCACTGGATTTTACAACCATGTATATAGGCAGAATGCAAGTTATATCATCTGGTCAGACTGTCCCATAAACTCTGAGAGGCGAGTTCTCATGAAAGCAGAGGGTGGCGAGTACAGAGTCTTCAAGGTGATGGCTAGGTCTCTGGTTTCTATAGATTGGTGAGCCCCGAAGAGAATGGTGGTGGCGGCCTTTGACAAGACTCACCGAAAACGGTAGATCTGTAGCAGGGTTAGTGGTGGCTTTCCTGGGTTTAGCGGTGATTTTCCTGCAAATAATCAGCCCATGAAGGGCGAAAATGAATACATCGAAGAGTTCTGATCCGGATGGTGTTTCCTAATTCCGATTAAGAGGGTTTCTGATGGCAGTAACTGAGGCGCGTGGATGCTATTCCGAGCGGAGGGACTTCTTGAGATTTAAAGGTTTTGGTCACCGGATGTTTCCGATCCTGATAGTGGTGGCGGTTGAGGCTAAAAGCGGCGGAGAGTGGCGGATCTAAAGTTGCAGTTGCTATTTTGATGCTTCATGTGATTTAGGTTTAAGGTTTGTTTGGCTCGATGGTAGCAATGGCGGGGAATCGAAGTTTGAGCTCTCATGCTACTTTGATGCAAAACAGTAGGAGACAAATCACATCACAGGAACAAGAAAATAGAACGTTCCAAACCACATGGAACCGCAACCCAATCACAAGGCGCAAAGAACACCGCAACCCAAATCACAAGGCATGAAAACAAACTCAATCACGGAGTTGTTTTGATTTCAATAAAAAAAATTGTTTTCATAATTCATAAACCAAGTAAAATACGACGTCTCTTTTATAAACTGTCTAGACCAATAAGGAAGCTAACTCAACTTAAATATAAATATATCTTCCTAAACTCTAAATACCCACAATCAATTACATAATTGCCCCCATAGTAAAAATATCCCATAACCTCCAATTGAAATACCATACATCCATCATTCAATGTGTACTCCACCATCATTCAGTTATCGAAATTTATGATTGTCGACTTAAGTAGATTTTAAAACTGATATTATCTTCTCAACTATTATTGTGCATACAACATCTTTATTCATAGTCATAGATACATCTTATTTCTTAATTTTACGCATGTGTTTATACATAACAAACCAACAAAATTTACCCCCATCATATAGCGTATTGAGTGCCTATCATACCATGCTCTCATTCTCATACCCATACAGTGAAAAACAATGTACCAAGCTTCTAGTAACTATGATCTGACCCAGTGCCTCCAAGCTTGCTAGTAATCACTGAAACCAAAAAATTAAGCAGGGAAAAAAATACTAGACTGAATGTGATATTACATTCACATGATTCCCAGAGTATGAAGAAGAGAACTGTTGGGACCATTTTTCCTTGGGCTCAGTGATCAGAATTCCAGAATTATACACATGAACTTACTAAGAAATGAGTAATTATGTAAAAGCATATGGATCACCTGGCCTAACATTAGTGCAAAACCAAGCAAGCATCAGTGGGAAGTGGGCATCTAAAAAATCTACCCAGCAATTTTCGTTCCAATCTATAGATTATTGACTGTAGAAATCCAGCACAAGTAAACTGCTTGGATAAGAAATGTGTCAAAAGAATAATGTTGCCAGCAAAGAAAACATTTCAAAAGTATATATATATATATATATATATATATACAAATATATATACATAAATTTATATATAACATATGTATTATATGTAGTTCTTATTTACCAGATCTAAATATTTGAAACTTTAATACTTACAAATAATATCAAATATCAACCTCTTGGCATAGATCAACTCTTTTAAGTTCTTCAAACCGGAAAAACAGTAGATAGTTATGATCAAATTTTATGAAAGCCTTGATGAGAAGAACCGCCAATAAGTTACAGTTTTCTAAAGCCAAAAGAAGAAACCATAAATAAAGACAGTCTGCAGCCTGATTCTTTCACTCAGAAATATGCCTCATCAAGTAGTGACTACATATCTTCAATGTTAAAATGCCCCTGGAAATGCTCACAAATTAAGTCAGCAAGAAGGCTCCTTATCTGCTCTTTCAAAGCAATGATTAAAGTCAATACTTAAATATCACTCCATTTATAGTGACATTCTGATTCTCAACTTGGTAGAACATTAGATAAATCAACATCAAAATTTTTCTTTTTCACTAATTTTTCTCTAAAGTTCACTTCCCCAAATCAAATTTATTGATAATACCCTTCAAAGAACTTCCAGTAACCTTCATCATACTATCAGCACAACATTCCAGATCAATGCTATGCTTTCCCAACCTAATTTCTCATTATCATGCATCCATGTCCAATTACTAAACTCCGAGGAGATTCCACCTCCTTGCCATAGCCATTTCTTAATAAATTTCAAGCAACAAGCATGCTTCCCTAAGAATATCAATATTATTGTCCAACAATAACAAGCAGAATTCCATAAGACATCGTGTATATTTTAATCAAAATGTAGTTCTGAAAGACAGGATGCAGCATTCTTCTAATCTTCCCTGAAGCGATGCTATATTGTCCATTGGCATCTAAAAACCTCTTATCTGCCATCTCTTTTAACCTTTTCTGTACATCAGCAGGTTGAAGATTAGAAGAATGCTGCTGTTTTACATAAATTACATCCTTCCCTCCCATCTTCACACCAACAATAATATGGGTACCATATGTCTCAATAAACCTGAAATGAAAAAATGCCATCAAAATTCCGTCATGGATCCTCACTTGAATGCATTACACATAAATATAAATGAATATAAAAAATAACAGTACTGAATTTTGAAAAAGTTACAATCACTTTTGAAAGCACCATTTACGATGTCACCGGATAGATATAGGTTTGCTTAAAATTATTTCAAAATAAACAGCATTTTAAGCACTCATTCACCGAAACACTAAATAGCTTAAAGCATCATCAATTAAAGCACCTGATTATAATTTGAAGTTTAAAATAAGCTTAGCCAAACCAAGCCATATTTAACTGCTATGAACAACAATTGAAGCAATCAAACTAAAATACAATAGGTGAAGCCCACACCTAACCCTGGAGGCATTATGAAAATTTCAAGTGCATATAGTAGCAGGATAAATGATTATGCATGCATTTTCAAAGGTATTAAATTTTTGAGTTGTATATACATTTCAACTTCTAGAGGCAATTTCCTAATTAAAGCAATGAATTTTAAGCTCTCTGGAGTATCTCTGGCTACAGCTACACCCAGCACACCCATGTAACATTTAGTATCTCTCTCTCTCGTACACTCAACCAACACTCTCTAGGACACCTCCGCACCCCACTCTCCTCCAACTAAGCTCACACCCCATGTATTGCTGACACCAACTTGTGTTTACATCGAAGCAACTGAGTAACCCGACCAAGCCCTAACAATTGCCACCGCCACAGGCCTATCCTTCTCTCTTTTTCAATTTTGCATATAAGCTCAACCTCTCGAAAAGACTTACGCATACCTCTTGCTTGAACCGAGTCATATGTTGTGTGTATATGCATTTATGTATGGGCTTTGGGTGTCCTTATCTTTATATATGTAAACCAACAATGAAATATGTTGTAGATATGCGAAATTAACATTTTCTAGCATGGATGGTGAAATTTATAATTATATCATTCTTTCTATGCTTAGCAAGTAATACCTATATATAACCCAGTTTGTGCTTTTTTAGATATACATGTATAAATGTGTATTTTGTGTATCTCTTTGTGTATGTATAGGCTAGTATCCTTGGTTCCTATATATAGAGCATCTTGATGGCTTCATTGTGGATTAAATTGTTGTTAGTTTGTGTTGTGTGATGGTGGTTGTGTAGTTAACTGATTGGGATGTTGATGTATTATGTGTATGATGGTTCTTAAGGTGAAAATTAGAAGGATGTGGTGATTTGGGTATACTTAAGTTATTTCTCAGAAAAGAGTAAATTGATAAATAGACTACTGACTTCACATGGTAATTGATTGTAAGGAGGTTTGTAATTGTTGGTTGGAGTGGATATACAAGAAGAATTATGAGGAGCTCTTAGTGGAATTCCGTTAAATTGATAAATGGTAGAAAATGGGGAAAAGAATATCTTTAAAATCCAGTATAGGTTTTAAATTCTTATAAAGTTTCGGAAAAATTGGTTTCAATGAGGATAAAAAAGCACCTATTATGGTTTGGGAGTAAATGGCATCGGAAAAATAACTTAACGGGAGATATTCACTCTATGAAATTAGATTGAGGGTATATAGGCTAAGATTCCATTATCAAGGGATATATAGCTAATTTGAATTATTTTAAAAATAAAAAAAATGGTTGATGAAACAAGTTGGTTAATAAAGGATATTTATTTCCTTTTGCTGCTTTGATAAAGAATGTTAAAGATTCGATGAAAATTATTTTGAATTCCTTAATATTGCTCTTGTGGAATAAAGGATGGGAAGAAGCTGACTTTATTAAACAGGAAAATAACAGGAAAATAAAAAATAAAATAAAAAAAAGAAAGATCTAAGGTTTGGGATAAAAGTTAAGTAAAAATAGTAGACTAAAACTCGTAATACTATAGGGCTAAGATGTTGGGGAGTTATGCAATAAATGGTCTAATAATAGTATTCGCTTGATAAATAGAGAAAGGAAAGGGATCATGTGATTTATTATGGCAATTACATTTTTAACACATTGGATAATAATATTTTAATTTTTTTGGAGGACTTAAGGTTTATTTGTTTATATTGGAAATAGATATATGTAGGAATATGATAGATTAATGATACATATGGGAAAAAAGATATGATTGGTTAGAAATATGTATGGGTGTATGCATACCTATACATACATACATGCAAATGCTTGGTATTGGGGACTAAGAATTCACAGCTATATATGGAAATAATAGGTGGATTTTTATGACCAAATGGAGGGAAGATAAGCTATTTGATTTTAGGAATGAAAAGAAATTATGTGCATGCTTTAATAGTATAACGAAACTTGATATAAAGAAATTATAAATTACTTTACTGCCACACTGTAACTCAAAAGGATATCCAATTGACTATTATGAGAGTCACATATATAGCACACAACATACACATCACCAAGCAATGTGGGATTAGACTTTCAAATGAAGAATAATCATGAAGCAAATGATGATAACATTAGGAGTTAATAGGAATTAAAATTTCATTTTCATGGAGACTTAGTGATTCTAAATAGGAAAAAATATATTTATTATATTAGGATGTTTGTAATTGTGGGATTTTTGTAATTATTCTTCTCTTGGGAATTAAATAGTACTCTTTTAGGAAATTTTGGTTTAGGAAATTAAATATTTATTAGGATTTGATTTGCTTTCCGATTTAGATTATGTTTGGTGCCAACATAAGAGCACCACTATTAGTTTAATTCAGACATTGATTACTAAATAAAGTATATTTTGTCTCATAATTTTTCCTCTCCCTGATCCTTCACCTTTGACCCCTATTTTCTCTAATTTCTCCTTCTCTCCTATCTCTATTATTCTTCTCCTCGATCCCTTTACTTCTTCTCTTTTGGTTACTTTGTTCTACATCAATTGGATCCACTTTCTCTAATATTAAGACCTCTATCTCAAAAAAAAAAAGAAAAAAAAAGGGGGAATTGCTACAGTATCATGAACAATACCTCGCTAGGGTGCTGTGAACAGTGTGAACGCTATATTGCCGTGAACAAAGCCAATGCGGAAAATCAGATTTTTTTTGGAAAAAAAAAAATCTGCAGCCTCTTATGAGGAATGGGATCAGTTGAGTTAAATAGACTTCTTTTTGTTAGAGTCCATCATATGCTATATCCAATTAGAGAAGACGTACTTCATCGGGTTTTTGTTCTGTTTGGGCATGTGGAGAAAATTGTTCTCTCTCAAAATTCAGTTGACCTTCAAGCTCTTGTGCAATATCACTTGCGACAAAATGCTATTTAGGCTAAACCAACATGTATTTCCTCACATCTGTGATAATAGTTGTCAGTTGGAGATTGAGTATCATTTGCCGAGGAAACCATATGTGCCCAACTTTGAATCAGTGTTCCTCATGCTAGAACTACTTGACAAGGTTTCCAAAGAGTAGAGAATCTCATCAATGTTTCTCACAAAAGTAGTTCCATTCCAAAGCACTCAAGTCAATATGAAATTATTAATGTTCAGCTCTAACTTGAGAAACAAGAAGATGAATAATCCAAGACCATTGACCTAGAGATGCCCAAGGATAAGCAAGAAGTCTTCATCGAGCAAGTTGAGACCATATGTTGCAAGCACGTCCAAGAAGAGGATGAGTACAAGATATGTGCGCACAACATTCTTTTATTGATTTTGTCCTCCATATTTTGTTTGAAGCTCCTCAACAACGCTTTGTGATATCAGTCTTATTTTTAATCAAGGATGCTACATCAAGATAGTTCGAAGACGTACCCATGCACCTTCAATGATCAAAGTTTTGATCTTACATCACTTCAAAACTCGAGGTCGAGTTTTTTTTTCAAGTAGGGTAGAATGATGCGAAACAAGAAAAAAGATGTTTATTAATTTAGGATTTTTTTAATTGTTGGTTTATTTTTTAATTATGCTCCTCTTAGGAATCAAATAGTAGTCTTAGGAAATTTAGTTTTAAGAAATTAAATATTTATTAGAAAATTTAGGTTTAGGAAATTAAATAATTATTAAGATTTGACTTACTTTCCCATTTAAATTATATTTGGTGCCTATATAAGAACACCTTTATTAGGGTTTTAATTTAGACATTGATTTTTGAATAAATTTTGATTATTTGTCTCATTATTTCAGCTCTCCTTAATACTTCACCTTTGCCCCCTATTTCCGCTTATTTCTTTTTCTCTCGGTTATTCTTCTCCTCAATCCCCTTATTTCTTCTCTTGGTACCTTGTTCTACATCACTTAGGACCTGACTGAACTACTTGGAGTCACGACTGTGGGACTTATGGGTATTAGTATTGGTTGAAAAAGATGAGTAAAATTTAAAAGTGACTAGATGGCTTCAAGTTCTGAAAAATATTATTTTTTTATAAGTAAAAATATATATAAAAGAAAGCACCAAGGGGGTGTAACTCATTCACAAAAGGACTATTTACACGATAGTATATCTATGAACTAAATTAACTCTTCTTCATGTACAAAAGAATTTCCCCTTAAACCAAAAACAAATGGTATTTAACCATCTACTTTAAATGGTATCAATTGAATTCTCTGCACCCTCAATAGCCCTACAATTTCTCTCTTTCAAACCATCCAAATTGATAGAGAGAGGAATCAAAGCAAAAACCTTCCTCATCTCCTTCGAAGCTCTAAAACTGCTCGAAGCCCAAATCTTATCTTGAATGGAGCCAACCATAACCCAAGTAATCCCCACTAAATTGTGAGCCATCTCCCAAAGTTACTTTGAAAAATAGCAACACAACATTAGGTGATTAACATTCTCGGCTGCTTCCAAACAAAGATAGCACCGATTAACTATCATTTTTCCTCTTTTTTGCAAATTATCGATGGTCAAAATTTGTCCCCAAGAAGCCTACCACGCAAAGTAAACCATAGAAATGGGAACCAAGGAACCTGAAACTTCTATGTTTTATCTCTATTTCATAGTTTTTTTTCAAGTTTTAAAATTTTCATGGGTTTCTACAGTTTTATAATACAAAAAAGGAAAAAAGAAACATACAAGATTTTATCCCTCCATGGCACGATTGCTTATACGAAGTATGTGGGATCATGAATAGGTGTAGACATAAGTGAGAGAACAAGTACTCTGATCATGTGAGTGCTTGCTGTTTTGTTATTTGCATAAAGGTGACCATTTAAATGGAAAAAAAATTGGTGCTAAACTATTACTTATCCAAAAAAATTGGTGCTAAACTATTTATTCATGGAGGTCATTGCTGTGGAAATGGTTTATTTGAGATACTTAATTTTTAAAAATGTATAATCTATATTTTAAGAGGATCATTTTTTAAAATTATGTTGTGAAATTGGTTTACAAGTTGAAACAAGTATTACTTTTTTAGAAACAAAATTTGTTTGAAATATAATGAGTCAAGCTTGATAGTTGATATTATGTTTTATAAATGCATTGGGCCTACAATTGAGAGGGTAAGGCTGGTTGTGCAACCCGTGTTAAACCCGCACCAATGGGAAAATAAAATGAGGGCATTATGGTTGGTAAACACAAGACCCAAGAGTATATAAATGTGGACGTCATGGTTCGTAAACCTAGGGCCTAACGATATATAAATGGAGGCGTTATGTATAGAGCTCACAAAATCCTGCCTTCAACAATCTGGATAGTGTTAACACTTGATTGAGATTATATGATTATGACGATGTTACACATATGTTGGTGATCTTGTGGATAGGCCATGGTGGAATGACTTGAGATTGACAAGATGGTTAATGATGTCTCGGTACTTTATTGGCCTTGTTTTCTATGAATATATTTTTTTTAAGTTGTTTACTGGAATTCTTTGATTTATCTTGGTTACTTTTAACCAGGATTTGACTTCAACAACTTGAGATAATGAAAAAGAATTCATTCTTGTTGTTTAACTTGGCCTGCCTCAATCCCATCTCTTTGAGTGTTTTCCTGGAAAGTGTTAGTCACTGGGCATCATAGCTCATGCTTATTATCTTTGCCCTCATGTCTGTTGGTGTGAGGTTCTTTACTTTGTTATTTCGTGGATTTTGTTGAGTGGGTGAGATCTGTTCTAGCATCTTTAGTCACTAGGGAATAGTTTGACATCTTCTTATTTTATCATGTCTTTTGTCAGATATGGATTTTGAAAGATGAACTTTGGTTGTAAACCAATCTTTTTCCTTTTGACTTATGGTGATGTATCTGGACCTTTCTGACACAAATTTTGAAAGTTTAGATGAAACTTGATGTACAAAACTCTTTTTCACTTGATGTGGTTATGACAAATTTTCAGGGAGACTTCGGTTTGATATGTGTTATCGAAATTTTTTTCTTAAATACTTTTACATTTAAAGCGTGGCGGAAGATTCTATTCTTGAAATATCTGACGGATGGCAAGGATAGGGTACGGCTTTGTTTGATAAGATTTTTGCTGAGAAAGTTAAAATAGGTTTCTTAATCACAACGCACTCAAGCGGGGTAATCTTTCTTGGGTACTGGTTGACACAATATACTACTATTATTCACTATAAACACTGTTTGGCGAATAAAGTTATCTATTCAGATTTCCATGCAAATTATAGAAAGAACAAAAAAAACAGCTTTTTATTATCAAGTTTGTAATCAAAACATCACTATCCCCATTAAAAATGTGATAATATAAGACATCTAATAGAATAATATTGTTCGAGAAAGCAATTCCTTGAAATATAGAATTCAAGGATAGGCAGCTTTTAGAACTGAGCTTGACAAGCATGTAGACAGTGACATCTTCAGGTGATTATAAGCAATCTAAGAAGACATAAAACTTCACCTTGCTAGTGCAGCAGGTTCCCATGATGATGGGACAGCTTTCTTTACATGATCACGGAGTACCATCTGGGATTTTTCTAGTGCAACCGTGTAGAGGCTGATGAATACCCCATCAAAAGCAAGGGTCTTAGTGTAGGCTGCATCTTTCTGCCAACAACCAGAGAATTCAAACATGGCATTGAAGAGGCCTGAAGGGATTTTTCCAGTCAAAGATATTTCTTGGTTGAACTGCTCTGCCATCTGGGGAGAAGAAGGGAGAGAAAGAAAAAAGAAAGAGAGAGACATCAAGACTCCCATGAATTCAAAGGGGAAAAAATTGTGCTCTTCACTATATTAACCTTATTGTTGAAAATGTGCATACATTAAACCCACAACACAGTCCCCTCAAACAAACCCAAGTTCTGTCTTGAGGACTATGTTCCAACGATCATAAAGTTCAGAAACTCTCATCAATGATAAGAATCAAATCTCAAACCCAACCTCAGGTCTCCAGCTCAATCCCCAATTGTTTTTGAAATATTTGAGAAAGAAAATTGTTCTCTCATAATAACTTGTGTTAACAAGAATATTGCTTTGATAGCATTATGCATAATACAGGTCAAGTACAGCTTCTAGTTTGATCACACGTACACAAATACCAAACCAACTAGTTTGATATTAATGCTAGATGATTTATCTAGTCATTGGTACCCCAACAGTGCAAAGAAAATAGTGCACATAGGCCATGTTTGGGTTGCCATTTAAGCTAACTTAAAGCAGGTTAGCTTAAAATGAAAACAAGGCAACTTGTTGTATTTTGCCTTGTTGTCATTTAAGCTAACTTAAGTTAGCTTAAATGACAACCCAAACATGGCCATAATGCATAATAATACTGGCACAAAACATCTTTTGTGGCAATGCAGGTAACTGAATTTGATTTCTTCCACTTACAGCCAGAGCAAGCACAGAAAGATCAACCCATATAAGATAACATAAATGGTTAAAAAAACAATTGTCAATTATTGCAAAGATTGACAAATTGCATAACAAAAGCAATCAAGGGGGAAGAAAATCATAAACTATGTAAAACAATTACCTGTTGATAAGAAAGAACATCAGACCTAAACCGTGTGCGCTCCCCTTTATAACATTTTATTGATCTAGATACGTTTGTGATAGAAATTCCACCGGGTAAAACAATCTCACGACCTCCATCTTCACCAATCTCAATCAACCAAGAATCCTTTGAATCTCCTTTACAGTACTTCAACCTTAGATCAATTGCTACATCGTATCCACGCCCAATTGACCCAATGGCAATCTCAGCTGCTTTTGGAGCTGGGACCCTAAGCGCCATTGCTCAGCACATAACGCTTTTTCACCACAACCAGAACACAACTCTATATGTAATTCAAGATAGGCGTAATTAGCTGAAATTGACCCAAATTCATACATTTTCCGCAGACAAACTAAATCCAACTCCACGTATACATCATGATAGCTCAAATTAACTATAAGTCATACAATTTTCACAAATGACTCTAAATCCAAAGTATACATAAAGTTCAGAAGACAAATATTTAACTCAAATTAAACTGAATTTCACGCCATTTCCGTAAAGAGAATAGACTAAACTTTATATCATGCATATTTAGCTCATTTGTTGGCATTTAGCACACATAAACCAAATCCTGACCGTACATACAACTCGAAAGCACGCATACTTGGCTAAAATTGACACAGGTGTGTCCAACAAACCTTTAACCTAACAAATAAGGCCTCATGAAATGGGTATGTCCAACCTAACATGGGCCTGCCCAACAAAAAATAACAAAATCCCTTATCAACTAAGCAAGGTGCAAGGTCCAAGCCCAAAGTGGAAGAAGATTTGGATACAACAGTCTATTAGATTTAGGCCCATCATAACAGGCCCAAACGATCTGCTTTTTGAGACTTTCTTAAGCCTAAATTGAAGTTCAAGATGTCATCTTTCCAACCCAACAAGTTTCAGCCCATTTGGAGATATGTGGAAGAAGATATGACTGTTTGAATTCTGCCAGTTGGGTCCTCCTGAAATTCCGGGATTGTATTCTTCTTTTGGCCTTTTCCTTGATTCCTTGCATGTTTTAGGGATTGTCTCCTTCCTTGTTTTTGGGATTGTTTCATTGCATGTTTTATGGATTGTTTCCTTGCATGTTTTAGGGATTGTTTGCTTGCATGTTTTATGCCTTGTTTTCTTGCTTGTCCTAAGCTTAGAGGGTTGTTTTAAGCTCTATAAATACTTGTGTTTGTAAGTTGAAAAATCAGACTTGAGTTTATAAATTGAAATCAGCCTTTGGCTTTTAGAAGAGAGTTTTCTCCTTCTTGTAATTCTGTATCTCTTTGGTATAATCCTTAGAGTGGTGAATTCATATAGTTCTGTATCCCTTGTGTTAACCCTTTGGGTGGTGATATTCTATATCCCTTTGGTGTTATCTCTTGGGTGGTGAACTCCTATCTTTCATTTTGTTGTTTGTTTGTTTAGTTTCCTTCAATTCTATTTAAATCCGGTATCAAATTGGTATCAGAGCTTTGGTTTCTCAAGTGTGATATCTAACACCTTGATTTCCATAGTTCTTGTTATTATGGCTGGTCGTGGTCGTCGTGGTCAAGCTATTCCAATAGCAGCTCCAGAAGCACCACCGCAAGGAGATCTGCGAGATATCAAGATGGAAGCCTTGAGGAGACAAGTGCAGCAACTTGAACAACGCCTAGAGCGTTATGGAACTTCTGAACATGGTGCCCCTCATCATGGCTCAGACGTTGAAGTTTCCAGCAATGATGGAGACGAAGTTAATCCTTTTCACCAAGCTCGTGGTCATGCCTCAAGTGACAGCACACCACCTCACCCCCGTGAGCTAAGAAAACATGTTTTTCGACGTGATTATGATGTCAAGGTGGACATTCCAGAATTTGAGGGAAGGATGCAACCAGATGATTTCATTGATTGGCTTACTACCGTTGAGCGAATCTTTGATTTCAAAGATGTCCCAGAAAATCGTAAAGTGAAAGTTGTTGCCATCAAGCTAAGGAAACATGCTTCAATCTGGTGGGAGAATTTGAAGAGGCAGCGAGAACGTGAAGGAAGAGTACGTATTACAACATGGGCAAAGATGATAAGAGAGCTAAAAAGAAAGTATTTACCTGACCACTACAAACAAGATGCTTTTATGAAATTTCATAATTTCAAGCAAAGGGAGTTGTCCGTGAAGGAGTATACAGCAAAGTTTGATCATCTAATGATTTGTTGTGATGTTGTTAAGCAAGAAAAGCAGTTGATAGCCCGCTATCTTGGTGGGTTACGTGTTGAAATCAGTGATGTGGTGCAGCTGCAACCATATTGGACTTATAATGATGTTTGCAAACTAGCTATGAAGGTGGAGAAGCAACAGAAAGAAAAACATGGCAGTTGTTTTCGATCCTTTATTCAAGATGGAGTTTCTAACCGTGGTAGTGGTTCCACTTCTAAAACCACGACCATACCCAAGGCAATCGCGGCCAAGCAAAGGAATGAAACTACATCAGGTTCAAATCATCCAATCATTTCCAATACAACTCGAAGGTGCTTCAAATGTCAATATTTTGGACATATTGCTTCTGATTGTCCAAATCGCAAAATGGTGTCTCTTGTGGAAGAAGACATGGAAATGGAAGGTGAGCATGATTTTTCACCAGAAACTAATGAACATGTTGCTGTGGAAGAAGAAATTACTTATGCTGATCAAGGGGAGGCTCTTGTGGTTCAAAGAAGCCTCAACGTAACCTATGTGGAAGATGAATGGTTGCAGAACAATATTTTTCATACTAGATACACTTCTCATGGAAAGGTATGTAACGTCATCATTGATGGAGGAGGTTGTGAAAATGTTGTGGCATCAACAATGGTGGAGAAACCGAAGTTAAAAACTGAAGATCATCCGGAACCTTACAAATTCCAGTGGCTTCGCAAAGGCAATGAAGTGAAGGTAAATAAAAGATGCTTGGTTGAATTTTCCATTGGCAAGAATTATAAAGATGCTGTAGTTTGTGACATAGTGCCTATGGATGCATATCATTTGTTGCTTGGTAGACCTTGGCAGTATGATAGAAAGACTAAGCATGAAGGTTTCAAAAATACTTATTCTTTTGAAAAGGATGGAGTTAAGGTCCTTTTGGTTCCTTTGAAAACGGTTCATGTTCCTAATCCTTCTTTTGGGGAGGGAACTAATTTGTCGACCAAATCTGGGGTTGAAAAAGCATTGATGGAGAATGGTGAAGGCTTTGCAATTGTGGTAAGGGAAGAGAAAGAACCAACAGAAATCCCCCCTTCTTTGATTCCATTCCTCATGGAATTTAGTGATGTTGTTCCAGAAGAAATTCCCCATGCCCTTCCACTTATGAGAGATATGCAGCATTGCATTGATCTTGTACTAGAATCTGTGTTGCCTAACAAACCAGCCTATCAATTGATCCTTAAGGAGCATGAAGTATTACAGAGACAAATTGAAGAGTTGATCGAAAAGGGGCTTGTTAGAGAGGGCATGAGCTACCTTATGCTTATGGAGTTTCAACAACCTTTAATGTCTCAGATCTTTCTCCTTACTTTGAGGATCAAGAAGACCCAGTGGACTTGGGGGCAAGTCTTCATCAACCGGGGGAGTCTGACACAGGTGTGTCCAACAAACCTTTAACCTAACAAATAAGGCCTCATGAAATGGGTATGTCCAACCTAACATGGGCCTGCCCAACAAAAAATAACAAAATCTCTTATCAACTAAGCAAGGTGCAAGGTCCAAGCCCAAAGTGGAAGAAGATTTGGATGCAACAGTCTATTAGATTTAGGCCCATCATAACAGGCCCAAACGATCTGATTTTTGAGACTTTCTTAAGCCTAAATTGAAGTTCAAGATGTCATCTTTCCAACCCAACAAGTTTCAGCCCATTTGGAGATGTGTGGAAGAAGATATGACTGTTTGAATTCTGCCAGTTGGGTCCTCCTGAAATTCCGGGATTGTATTCTTCTTTTGGCCTTTTCCTTGATTCCTTGCATGTTTTAGGGATTGTCTCCTTCCTTGTTTTTGGGATTGTTTCATTGCATGTTTTATGGATTGTTTCCTTGCATGTTTTAGGGAATGTTTGCTTGCATGTTTTATGCCTTGTTTTCTTGCTTGTCCTAAGCTTAGAGGATTGTTTTAAGCTCTATAAATACTTGTGTTTGTAAGTTGAAAAATCAGACTTGAGTTTATAAATTGAAATCAGCCTTTGGCTTTTAGAAGAGAGTTTTCTCCTTCTTGTAATTCTGTATCTCTTTGGTATAATCCTTAGAGTGGTGAATTCATATAGTTCTGTATCCCTTGTGTTAACCCTTTGGGTGGTGATATTCTATATCCCTTTGGTGTTATCTCTTGGGTGGTGAACTCCTATCTTTCATTTTGTTGTTTGTTTGTTTAGTTTCCTTCAATTCTATTTAAATCCGGTATCAAAAATTAACACAGCAAATAAAATGTTATTAAAAAATTAAATAAATATACAGATACAAACAATTTATACTGCTAAATATCCATATTCAGCTTAGATTGACCAAAATTCAACACAAAGGCAGATCAAAAAAGATCAGTGGAAGATAAAAACACACGTAATCAGCTCAGATTCATGAAACTTCCATACATTTTCTCGCTCCCGTAATAGAATATAACTTGAAGCGGTCTCTGCGAATCTTCAGGTAGACATAAAGATTGAGCTCAAAATCACAGTGAAATTCACACAAATTTAAGTGAGAGAGTAGGCTCCTTGATCGAAAATTTTTACAGTTTGAGCTACGCAAACTGCGAGATAGAATTCGATTCTCAAGAGAGAAAGTTAAAAGGGAAGATTAAAAAAATAGAGCAAGAGAGAGAAACCCTAAATCGAAGAGAGTTGTTGAAAATTTTGAGTAATTTTTTCGTTTGACAGAAAAAGAAGATTCTATTGACATGTGAGACTAAGACTTAACTGAGCTAATCGTCTGGTGGTCGTTTCAACGGGGAAGTTCTGATAACTTCGTAGGCTGTTAGGTAATCTTAAATGACAGCCATTTACGTGGGGTTTAACTTCCTGTTTATTTCTATTACCTTTTATAAAATACTAGTATATAAAAAAAAATAGGAAAAAGATAAATTTATCCCGAGATTTTACGATCAATTTGACTTTAAGTTTTATGAGTGTCAATTTACTCGTGAGAATTACAAAACGTACCAATTAACCCTTTCATCTATTTGAGACGTGATATGTTAATGACACTTACACGTGAATGACACGTCACAGAGGTATTTCTTCATTTCCTTCCAGCTCTACACAGGTACTAGGTTCGTTCAACAGATTCCATCTCTTCCTCAACTTCGTCTCAATCCCCTCTCAAATTCTTCTTAAATTTTTTTCAACATTGTGCGAAAAGTTGAGAATGAATGATTGCATTACCCCCATTTTTCTTTACATGCCTTACCAATCAGTATCCATGCAAAAAACTTGAAGAACAATATTAGGGATTTTTCTTATTTTGGATTCTGTGCAACATTATCTGCGAATGTGAATGTACGATTTCTACTTATTTGCTAATTTTTGGGAGAAATCTATGTTTATTGTTTGTTTAATCACTACTAGGGGTTACATTGAAGTTTGTTGCCACCTATAGGTTCACACCAATCAGTGCGAAAATGAGGGTATGCATAATTTTTGGGAGAAATCTAACATATTGCCCTCATTTTTGTTTATTTTCTTAAATATGGGTAAATCTATGGGAGAAATCTAACGTATTGCCCTCATTCTTGTTTATTTGCTTAAATTTGGGTAAATATATGTTTTTTCCTCTTTTGAACACTAGCAGTGGACTTACAGTTAGGATTTTTAGTGAATAACGTATTACATGTAGTCTCTGTATGTTGGTACTTGTCGATGCACTATTGTTGAGTTGTGTGTGGTGCAGTAATGGTTTGTTTGTGAATATTACATGTTTTTTTGCTATGTGGTCAATTGTTTGGTAAAGTAACGGGCTTTCAAACATTTTTATGAACTTTTGTAGTAATATCTGCTGGGTTTTACATTTGTGTGGTCCACCATAGAGGTTATTTTGTCTATACACCACAGAGAAAGTATGTGTTTGGGGTTATTTCATGTTTTGATAACTACGGCCCAAACAAGTTTTCAGAGCTTGAGATTAAAAGAATGTTTTTGGATATAGGTGTTCACCTTTAATTCGTTAATAAGTTTCATTATATGTTTTGTGGGGAGGACGTAGACAGGGATTTGAAAGTGTTAGATGGTGACAAATCTTGCATACATGTGTACAACAAGCTGAGTACTGGTAATATTAAAGAAGTTCATGTGTATGTGGAGCATGATTAGGTTACTATTGAGGATGATGAGAGGATGAATAATGCACCAGAAATTTCTTTCCTTTAAGATGTACCTATGAGGGAGGTATAAGATAATGCAGAGTTTTGGGGGAGGTTTGGGAGTAGATGATACACATAATGAAGGAGGTTTGGGAGTAAATGATACACATAATGAAGGAAGTTTGGGAGTAGATGATAGCATAATCAGGGAAGTTTTGGAGCAGAATCTACTGGTGGTTTAGACCAAGGCAAGAATGTTTATATGGATAGTGATTATAAGGAAGAGCTTGTGGTGGTGCATGCACCAATAACAGAAAGGTTTAATGAGTGGTTTGCCCAGCAAAGTATAGATTCAAATGGCACATATGCTGAGGCTGATAAAGCTTCTTCTAATGAGCTATCATCCCCAGTTGTTTCTGATGATGAACAAGATGGTGCATGAGCTAATGAACTAGAGCGTCGTAGGTACAACCATGCTAGGTACTTGGAGAAGGTGGAATTTAAACTTGGAGACACCTTTCCTCATATTGACAATATGGTTGAGGTAGTGATACACTACCAAATTTATAATGATTATGATTTGTACTTTATGAAAAAAGATTCAAGTAGGGTTCGAGCAGCTAGTGTTGATTGGTGCCCATTCATCATGTTTGATTCTAAGGCCAGAGGTGAACATTATGTTGTACTGAAAACCCTTTTCTTAGTACATCAATGTGCCAGGATCACTAAAAGTAGGATAATTAGCACAAAGTTTATGTCTAAAAGGTATGTTGAAACCATTAGAAGGGCTCCAAAGATAAAGCTTGGTGACTTCCAAGACACTGTAAGGTACGTAAGATATTGCCTTCAATATTTCTAGAAGTACTGCTTACAGGAGTAAAGTCAAGACTATTGTTAATTTACAAGGGCTACACAAAGAGCAGTATAAGAGACTATGGGATTATGCAGAGGAGTTAGGAAAACAAATCCTAGGAGCATAGTTAGGATGCAACTAGAAAAACTTTCACTTGAAGTGCAACCAACATTTAAGTCTTACTATGTATGTCTGAAGCCATGCAATGATGCATTCCTCAACTTGTGTAGGTCCATTATTGGCCTAGTTGCATGTCATTTGAAGGGTGCATACTAAAGCCAATCCATAGCAGTAGTTAGGATTGATCCCAACAATAATTTGTATCCACTAGCCTATGCAGTGGTTGAGTCTAAAAATAAGGAATCTTGGATGTGGTTTCTGGAGGTGCTGTTATCTAACATTGGAGAAGATTTTGAATGAGGGTGGACATTTATATCTGACCAATAGAAGGTTAGTTATTCATTCATTTGAAGTTTATAAATAATATAATGTATTTGTATGTCATTAATAATTTCATGAATTTGTTTGTTCTAGGGTTTGGTCTCCACTTTTGAAGCACTTGTCTCAAACATTGAGAATAGGTTTTGTCTCATGCATATGTATGGGAATCTTAACAAACTGTATAGGGGCAGGTAATAAAAGATTATTTATGGTAGGCAGCAACTACAACTACATTTGATCAGTGGAGCATTAGATGGGAGAGATTAAGAAGAATGAAGATAGAGCCTACACTTGGTTAATGGATAAGTCCATACAACTGTAATGACCCATCTCGGATGGGCCTTACCCAAGATGGAATCATCCCCTTTGAGCTCCGAGCCCTAACCTAAATGTCATGCACACTTCTTGACATACAATATAACTCACAATTTATCATGCTCAATCAAATAATTTCATGTACAATCATATTCATTCAACACAATTAATGCATTACTTCTTTGTATCCATATAATTTACAAACATTTAAATTCCTCATAAATATCATTTTTACAAGAAAAGTTTAGACTCAAAATGACTCTGAGGATGCCGCTTCTAAACCATACACACAATTTCAAACTATCAGCTCTCAACTAAAGCTTGTTCCCATTTTCAACTACCACCTAGGGGAAAATAAAACATAAAGAGGTGGTGAGCTTCAAAAAGCTCAATGAGTAACACATTACTCAAAGTACTCGATTTTTAGTTTCATTTACCAATTCATATTATACATTCAATTGATTAGCATAAGACTCTAAGTTGTTTCCATATGTTTTGAATTTTAATCCTTATATTTCTTATATATCTTCAAATCAAGGAAGGGTGCCCATCACATAATGGCATTATATACCATATTATAATCACAAACATATTTATATTACATTCATACACTCATCATACAATCCAGTCTTACAATTTCCACCTCACAAACAATCAACTAATAAGCACAATATCATCACATCACACAAATCAACATCATATGCCCTTCATTGGGCCAATCACACCATGTGCCCCTCATTGAGCCAATTACATCAATCATCATCAAACTCCAACAATCAACATCATATAGAATGCAATGCAATACATGATCTTATCTTAATTTATTTCAAATTTTAAACTTTCAGACCCAAGGTCCTATAATGTATTCAATTCATCTTATCCCTTTCATTTTATTGCCCCTCACTGGGCTAATCGTATCACATTACCCCTCACTAGGCTAATCATATCACAACAAGGATGTCTCCCCATGTACCGGTACGATTCTCATCATATATCATCGAATCCCCTTCACCCATTCTTGGGTCGGGTCCTACAATATCAACATTATCCTCATATCCCCTTCACCTATTTCCGGGTAGGGTCCTACCATTTTAGTTTCATCATCGATCCCCTTTCACCCCTCCTAGATAGGTCCTACAATTTTTTCAATGCACACAGATAATTTTCACACAAGCATAAAATCATATTCATGCAAATGCATACACATCACAAAACAAATCTCAAGCACAACCAATCACATCACTAAATTCTTCAAGCAAATAAGATTTCAACACATAAGTCATACTTATATTCATCTCTTGTATTTTCATACGTTAATCCATATGATATATATTCCTTAATCATTGTATTTATATACAATTTTAGCTTTCCACTTTCATTATTTAATTTCTCACACTTACTAAGAGTAAGGTGAACTCACCTTGCTATGAGATCCACAACTAGTCCCTAACTACTTCCTTTATCCTTCAAAGTTATTCATCACTTGAACCTAAAAGTAAATAACACTTAATCCCATCATTAACAATTACTGACATTTATTAAGCAACCCCAAAGTTATTTTTATGCTTTAACTATCATGCGTGCACTTTGCACGCACCCAAAAATCAAAATTTCAATTTTTTATGCCCTTTTTCTTTTCCTTTTCAAATTGTTGACTTTGGGTTTCAACAACACTTTAATATTATGAGTACTAGGGATTTTAAGGGTTGTCTAATCATGCTTCCAATGTATATGAAGACTAGAATTACTTTGGAAGGTTTTAATTAAAAAAATTGAAGGAAAAAACATTTTTTTCGAAAATCAACATGATATAGTCGATTGGGCACCTGATCCAGTCGACTACAAAAAGTTTAGAAACTTCATCCAGTCGACTGGACACCTAATCTGTTCGACTAGGTCCTTTGTGTCTAGCATAATTTCGGTCTAGAAGCTTCACCAAGTCGACTGGGCACCCGATCCAGTTGACTAAGTCCCCTATTTCTAACGATTTTTTTCATGAAAAATCATTTTTTTCCAAAATTTCCTCTTGATTTCTAAGGGACTTCTTAAATCTTTAAGACACAAGTTTCTTATAGTTTTATTTACAAAAACTAACATAATCTTCAAGCTTCAAAATCATGAACTTTGGTTTAAAAACTCATTTTCCATCAAAATAACCTAAACATTTCTCAAATTTCCACAAATAACTTCAAATCCATAAATCCAAACTCAAATCCTTAGTTTATAAGCATGCTTTAAGATTAAAGTTAGAGAAAAGTAGATTTTTACCTTGATTTTGAGCATTTTTCCCATTTTTTTCCTTATCTTTCTCTTCTTCTCCTTATTTTCTCTTCTTCTCTCTTTCTCTCTTTCTCTCCATCTCTCTAGAGACTTCCACACAAAAATCTAATATCTCCTCCCTTTTTATAGTCTCTCTTTTCCCATATTACAAGTTTATCCCTCCACTTCATATATTTCTACATCTCACCACATCATTCTTTAAAATTTCAGTTTTACTTAGTTTTTCTTACCATCCTTAATAAATTTTGTAATCCTCCCTTGACTTTTATTTTTATTATTTGACTCTTAGTTTATTTATTTATTTCCAAGTCCCACAAATTCAAATATGAATTAAATATCTTTTATTTTCAAATAAACACACCAATTCATGTAGAAATCACTCTTGCGTTTTAAAATAATTTAACTAAATACCAAACTTCACAATTCTCCCCATTAAAAAAAAAATTCATCCTCGAAATTCTTCTAGCTTAGGTCCGCAAATGAACAAGGTTTTTGTTTTCTTCATACCTATCTTATTAGCTGTTACATTCCATCAGTTCTCTCATCTTTCCAAAGTATCCTTATCTGAAGGTAAAACTTTGTTTCATCCAAAAAATTTTATTTGCGTCTCAACTATTTCCATCTTGTTATCATATTATCTCAATTTATTTATACTGACATAAAATTTACACACTATTTCAATCAACTTTACATGATTTAACTGAAGATCCAAACTTACACATCAAATAGTAATTTACACCTCTTGTAATCACCCTCTTTTAACTCTTATTACTTCATGCGATAAAATTCCGAAAATTTTCTCTTGGAATAACACCTCATCTGTTAGAAATTTCAAATTCAAATTTTTACATCATCCAATATTGTCTTTATATCTAACTCTTTCACATCTTTAACTTAATTTAGTTCCCCCAGTTCTTACTTACCATATAATTTTGCTCTTGTTCTTTTCTACTTGACATACATCCATAAAATAAGCCATTTACTAAAAGCTTACTTATTCTCAACATTTGAAATTTTAAACACTTCTTTTTCACCGAATAAAATACGATCATCGGGATTTATCAACCCTGTTATCCAAAATTTTAAGCTCAACTTAGCTTTAGTTAACATACGATTTTCTCAACCCATTAATATCACATATTTCATTTACTTTAGCATAACTCAATTAACAATCTCAAAACTCATCTTTCTATACACACACAATTTATAACATCTTCCCATAATTTTTATTTGTTCTATGGTTTATCTCTTTAAATTTTATGAATTTCTTAGCTCCCACTCAAAAATTTTCACCATTAATTTAATATCATAAATGTATTGAACTCCATATAGAATTGCTTCTCTTTATTTTTAAAGAGATAAAATTTAATTTATTTTTTCACCATCTCTCATGAGTTATCTTGAGTCATCGTTCTCATATAAGGTTAATAAACTCCATTACTTAATCTATTTCACCAATTTCTTTACCTATAGTTTCACAGCGATCCTAATAAACCTCTTCTCAAACTTTTGATCATACCTCAAGGTCATTGCTCTCCATCTCTTCTTGAAATCCCATCAGTTCACATATGCTCTCTTGATTAAATCTCCCATTCACTGCTCATAATTATATACTCCACATATCATATCATATTACTACTCATCTTGCCCACTTAATTCTCGCAAGAATTATCAGATAACCCTTTACTTAAAAACAATTAAGGTGTCTTCTATATTATTTCAATCATCTTCACCTTTTTCTTAAAGGCACGTCAAGTTAAACTTTTCATGTTATAGTTTTTCTTGAACCTTAATGCCATACTCCTTCATATACGCATCATCTTATTGCATTTAAAGTTCTCACTCATTCCATTTAAATCTTTAAGTCATCATAATCTTGTTAATTTTTTTTCATCATTATGATTACTGACATAATTGTCATTGCACTACTACTGGAGATTTCCAAAATATGTCTTTAATCACCAGTTAAACATTTTCCTCTCTAACATCTTACTATTCTACACTTCTCCCATCCACCCTCTTAATCCCACAAACAACACCATCCACTTTATTCAGTAAAAATTTTCGCTACTATTACCTAAACTCAATTACCCCTCCTTTTTATCCATGAAGATAAAAGGATTTTCATATAAGCTCTTTACTCTTTAACTCACCTTTGTCATCATTTAGTTCATTGAATCATATTATTACCATTTCTTTATTTACATCTACTTCTTTAGAAGCATTAAAATATTTACTTTACTCTTTTCAAGTTACTAATTATCACTCCTTATACTCATCACAATCTTATCATCACTAGTGATTCATATATCTTTCTGAATTTAGTTTACATAACTTTGCTCATTTTAAAATTTAAATCTTCTAGAAAACCATCCAATATATCACTTTCCACACCTCCCTTTATCAAATACTACTATTTCTTACACAGTTTATTCAAAATCCGAAAATCGTCAATAGCTTAAACATCATTGATAGTATCTTCATTACTATTTAACATACAAAGTCTATAGTCTTTACAAACCTTCGAAAATATTTTAACCTTTAGCTTTTGTTCATGCTTTAATATTCTTCTCCCAATGAATACAATTAGAAACAATTTCCCAAATTTCTTTAAAACTTCTCAAGTTCCTTTCAATTACTTATATAACTTCAAAATCACTAATATTTGGCCTCTCTAAATTAAATTACTCACTCATCATATACACATTCTTGAAAATTTTAAAATTCTCTTTACTCTATTTTAAACTCCACCTCATCTAGCCCTCCAAGTAAGATTCTAAGACTTACCTTGTTTTACAAATTTCGATTTTCTCCAACCATCTCCTTTACCAAACCATTCTCCAAATTTCATTTTTTCTAACATTCTTCAAAATTTCAGCAAACACATAAGCTAGGTACTTTATTCTCCACTATTTTATTAACTACATTAACAAAAAATTGTTAAATCTTTGTCACTAGACAAATAGTAAAAATCACATTTAGTGGTTTTCGATCAGAACTCTAACTTATCCAACAAATCCTTATCCAAATCTTCTTGATCTCACAACTAACCCTTACTTCTCTTCATGACAAAATTCTAACACTTTCATACCTCACTAAAGTCTTAATCTTCCATACTATATCCCATTAATACCTTTATTAAATTTATAAACTTTAAGATTAATCACACATCTCATGTCTTTACTAATCCCCATTCTTTCCTTCTTTTTAAACTATACCGAGATCAAATCATTCAGCAACTTCTATACTTTACATTATGTCAACTCATCAATTTCCATCTTTTACTAGCTTCATAGTTAATAGTTCTTAGATTATTCTCCAAATAGAGTAGAACTTTTAGACTTACATGTACCATTCTTTCGTCTAATTCCCTTTTAAAAGCTTTGATAAGAGTTCTAAGTTCTAGAGGAAATTCACCAATATCCTTTGATTTACACCTCATCGTATTTGGATTTGACTAAAATTCAACACATTATTCTTCTTACAATTTTATAAAAGAAATTTCATTCTCAATGATTTCAATTAAAATTTCATAACTCAACTCTCTACTATAATCACATACTTCAAATCAACTACACAATTTACTATAATTATTTCCATGAAATTTCTATTCAAGACAAGTATATATTTCTTTTATTATCTTTCTTAAAATTACAACTATCGCAAAATTTTTTGGTGTCATTAATCCAACGCCACCATTCCTTTACTCAAGTTCTTTTTTATTTTTACCTTAATCATTTTCAACATGATTTCTCTCACCACGTCAACTATTTATTCTATTCATTTATCTTGTTATTATTTTTTGCACTTGTTAATTCATCAAGGTTCCACCAGCATGTCAATCTCTCATCTTTATTTCACTTTTTATCCAAAAAAAATCAAGAATTATTATAATTCTTACAAAACTTCGGCATTACCTCCCCAAATTCTTGGACTATCCACATTTCCTAATGGCAAACACAACATCCACTTTTAAAAATATTTCAAACCTCATGTTATTATTTCAATTATCCTTCCATCTTGCCCATTCATCATAACCTTAATTACCTTTATCACCAAACACATACATTTATCATCTTATTTATTTATAACTTCATCTCGTTCAATTTTTTTGCAATCTTTTTAATAACTATTTCTCAAGCTCAACATTTACCATTTATTTTAGGAGTTCATCCTTAGCAATGTCTCTAACTCATTTAACTAGTATTTAACTATTAATTTATCAACGGGGTACACCATCAATATAAAACTTCTAAATAATTAAAAATCACTCATTCTTATTACTTTCCCACACTTTCATTATATAATTAACCACACCACAATACAATTCACATACATATGCATATGCATATAAATTTGAAAATCCACTATCTAGATAAAACTTTCGTATTCATCACTTTTCTTAAAAGCATTAGCAAAACAAATTTCACAAGTATAATAAAGTCATTACATATAGCACAACATCACAACCCATTCCAATATCAACTTTGATTTCCTAAACAACATCCTTTCTAACCTTACATGACCGACTCTTTACAAACACCCTATACACCATGCTCATGCAACTAGGGTCTACAGAACCTTAAGCCTATGCTTTGATATAAAAAGTATAACGACCAATCCTGGGTAGACCCTACCCGAGATAGATTCGTAACCTTTGAGCTCTGAGCCCTAACCTGAATGTCATGCACACTTCTTGACATACAATACAACTCACAATTTATCATGCTCAATCAAATAATTTTATGTATAATCATATTCATTCAATACAATTAATGCGTCACTTCTTTATATCCATATATTTTACAAACATTTAAATTTCCCATAAATATCATTTTTACAAGAAAAGTTTGAATCTCTGAAGATGCTGCTTCCAAACCATCCATACAATCTTAAACCATCAGCTCTCAACTAGAGTTTGCTCCCATTTTCAGCTACCACCTGGGGGAAATAAAACATAAAGAGGGGGTGAGCTTCAAAAAGCTCAGTAAGTAACATATTACTCAAAGTACTCGATTTTTAGTTTCGTTTACCAGTTCATGTTATACATTCAATTGATTAGCATAAGACTCTAAGTCATTTCCATATGTTTTGAATTTTAATCCTTATATTTCTTACATATCTTCAATTCAAGGAAGAGTAGCCATCACATAATGGCACTATACACCATATTATAATCATAATTATACACTTATCATACAGTCCAGTCTCACAATTTCCACCTCACAAACAATTAACCAATAAGCCCAATATAATCACATCACACAAATCAACATTATATGCCCTTCACTGGGTCAATCGCACCATGTACCTCTCATTGGGCCAATCACATCATGTGCCCCTCATTGGACCAATCACATCAATCATCATCAAATTCCAACATTCAACATCATATAAAATGCAATGCATGATCACATCTCAATTCATTTCAAAATTTAAAATTTCTTAACCATGGGCCTATAAAACATTTAATTCATCTCATCTCATTCATTTCATCTCCCCTTATTGGGCTAATTTTATCACATTGCCCCTCGGTAGGCTAATCATATCACAACGGGGACGTCTCCCCACGTACCAGTACGTTTCTCAACATATATCCTCGAATCCCCTTCACCCTTCCCAAACGGGGTCCTACTATATCAACATTATCCTTGGATCCATTTCACCCATTCCCAGGCGGGGTCTTACCATATCAACATTATCCTCGGATCCCCTTCACCCATTCTCGAGTGGGATCCTACCATTCCAACTCATCCTCAGTCCTCTTTTACCTCTCTTGGGTGGGTCCTACCATTTTCTCAATGCACCCAATTCATTTTCACAAACAAACCATAAAATCATATTCATATCACAAATAAATCTCAAGCACAACCAATCACATCATGAAATTCTTCAAGCATTTAAGATTTCAACATATAAGTCATATTTATGTTCATCTATTATATTTTTATACATTAATCCATATGATATATATTCCTTAATCATTGTATTTATATAAATTTTTAAATTTTTACTTTCATTATTTAATTCCTCATGCTTACTAAGAGTAAGGTGAACTCACCTCTTTACATGATCCTCAACTAGTCCCCAACTTATTCATTTGTCCTTCAAAGTTGTTCATCACTTGAACCTAGAAGTAAATAACAATTAATCCCATCATTATCAATTACTAATGTATACTAAGCAACCCCAAAGGTATTTGCATGCTTTAACTATCATGCATGCACTTCGCACGCACCCAAAAATTGAAATTTTAACATTTTATGCCCTTTTTTCCTTTCCTTTTCAAATTGTTGACTTTGGGTTTCAAAAACACTTTAATATTATGAGTACTAGGCATTTCAAGGGTTATTTAATCATGCTTCCAATGGATATGAATATTAGAATTACTTTTGAATGCTTTTACATTAAAAAAATTGAAGGAAAAACCATATTTTTTTGTTCAAAAATCAATATAATATAGTCGACTGGGCACCTGATCTAGTCGATTGCAAAGATTATAAAAACTTCATCCAATTGATTGGGCACCTGATCAAGTTGACTGGGCCCTCTGTGTCCAGCATAATTTCGGTCCAGAAGCTTCACCTAGTCGACAAAGCACCCGATCCAGTCGACTAAGTCCCCTATTTCCATCGATTTTCTTTACGAAGAATAATTTTTTTCTCCAAAATTTCCTCTTAAATTCCAATGGACTTCTCAAATCTTCAAGACACAATTTTCTTATAGTTTTATTTATAAAAGCTAACATTAGCCACAACAAAATTTGAGCTTCAAGTAGAGCTGGCAATCGGATGGGTCAGATTGGTTTTAGGTTTTGGTAAGGTCTAGTTCAAATTATTTCAGGCTCGAGTCATTCAGGTTACGAGTTATTTCAAGTTTAGGTCATTTTGGGTCTTAGATAGTTCGAGTCTTAGGTCATTCGGGTTAGGGTCATCTTGGGTCTCGATCGTTCGAGTTATGGGTCATCTCGGGTCGTTCGAGTTGACCTATTGGGTTGCAACATTTTTATTTAATTTGGGTTAACCTGCTAAGTGAAGAGCCCGGTACCTAAATAGAATATTTGAATTTCGGGGTTGTACTTCGACGAGTAAAAAGGTATACCTATTCGGTTTTGAGTGATAAATAATTCATAATTGGATTTTCAAACCTTTGAAACAAGTAATAAAGTATGATTTAAGTAGTAAAAACTTGATTTGAGAGAAATTCAAGAATTTTAAAGAGTTTTGGGGTAAGCCTTGAAAAAGTGTTAAGATGAGGAGTTATTATGCAATAAAGAGGAAGTTTGGGATACAAAAGAGTGAGAGAGAGAGAGAGAGAGAGAGAGAGAGAGAGAGAGAGACTAGCAATGCACTAGAATTCTCTAGAGAGTCCGAAGAGAGGAGAAAAAGAGAAGAGAAAAAGAAAGAAAAGAAGAAGAAAGAGAGGAAGATGAAGGAAAAGATGGAGGGTTTTTGGCAAAAACAAAAGTAAAGGCTTGTCTTTCCTTATTTTAATTCCAAACATATTTGTTAGACTAAAGTTGTGTTTTAGAGGTTTGAATTTGAAGATTTCTTAAGAAAAGTTTGAGATAAGGGTTTGGTTTAAAAAAATAGGTTTCTCTATAAAGTGTTGATTTAATGATTTTGAGTTCAATACTTCTCTTGGCTAGTGTTAATTTTTTTTTTTATTTAAAACCCTTAAGAACTTTTGTTTGATTTGATTTAGAAGTCCCATAGGAGACAAGAGGTTATATTGAAGAAAAATTGAGTTTTTGCCCTAAAATTTTCTGATTTCACGATAAGACAGTCGATTGTCCCGAGTGCATAGTCGACTATTGATTACACTCAAACTAATACGAGGTTATTTTGTATAGTTGAGGTGTCGATCCCATGAAGAAAAGTGAACTATAAGGAAAGTGTAAACCTTAACACGAACGATAAACTCCAAATGAGTAAATCTGAGTTTGATAATGAAATAATGTAAAGGAAATTGTGTAAATGTAATAAAGAATATAAATGAGAGAAAACGAGGTTCCGGGAATCCTCCCTAGGTTCATTGCCTTATTTCGATCTTGATTCAATTGTTTTTATCTCGATTACTAGCTTCACATCCCAAACAAGCAATCGACAAGTATTCAATCAAAGCATATGAAAACCCTAATGTAATTGCTATGAATCACTCATTGATTTCTATTCAAGCACACTTAACCTATCCTATAGATTTATTAAGAAACGACAATATATCTCAATGACAATATAGCAGTAATTGACAAATCTAAAAGATAAATCTACTGGAATCAATCACATCAAAACAACTTGACATAAGAAGAGCTTGACTAGACTTATATGGAGAAGAAGCATGCAATCACCGGATTAAGAAAATCTAAGATAAGAAGAACATAAAGTGCAGCTGTCACATGAACCTAAATTCTTCTTGTTTAATCAAATAGTAAATCATAAACTATGTTTTGACAATAAACCCAAACTACAATTGAATTAATAATGGAAAATAAGAACAACTACACCTAAAGATTCATCCCTTCGCTTTGCTTGGAGATTAGTTGGCCATGGAGTTCATGCTTGAACACTTTGACGAAGAGTATGGCAGCCTTCTTGTGTTTTCCAGCATTAATGATGTCTCTTTTATCAAACCCTAAGTGATCTATTTATAATAAAAAAGGTCCAAGGGTGTTTCTGGGTTTAAACCATCATTAAAGTCCTAATTAGGTTATGACATGGAGCAGGGGATTGTGTGCGCTCCGCGGCTCTGCCTTCCTTGTGCCACGGCTCTGCCTGATCTTTGGTGAGATAAGCTTCTGGGCGCCGTGGCCCTGCCTGGTCCATGCCGCGGCTCTGCCTGGTGCTGATACTGGCACATGCTCTGGGCGCTACGGCCCTGGCTAGTCCAGGCCATGGCTCTTGCTGATGCTTTCCTTGCTCTTTTGGGCATGGTTCTGGAGGCTGAGGCTTTTACTTCTTCAGGCCGCAACGCCTATACTTTAAGACTTGGTTTATCTTCATTTTGTTCTTCCGTAACCATGCCCTCACTTGAATGTGTATCAAAGCATCGTGCTTTATGCTATTTTAGCTTTCCATCTCTTTTGAACTCAAAGCACCTGAAAATGCTCCAAAATAAATCAATGATCCAAGAATATCACTTTAGATTTATTAGGGTATAAAGGTGTAATTCAAACCTCGATCAACCCTAAAATGCTAACAAATAAGTACTGTTATGATGCATTTTATGACTCTCATCATAACCCCTAACTAGCTTATTGCTAGTCCCTAGCAATTCAAGAGACAACAAGAAATGAATTCCATGGTAAGAATGAAAATAAAGTAGAGCAATGTTAGTGTTAAACCAAGAGTAATTCACTTTTTTTTTCTTAAAAATCTCAAATAACATACAACACATAGAATCCTTAAATATCACCCAAGTCCAAAAGTAATCCAAACATCAATCTTAAAATTGTTATCGACTTTTAACATCTATCTTACCACAATCCATTAATCCGAACACCTGGATGATTTTATGTATAACATTCATGAGTACAAGTTTTGGCCTTTAAAATATTTAATTTGCGTGACATCAATCACAAAAACAAACTCTATAGGCTCACTTTTCAAATCACTCTCCATTATTGTAGAAAAATCACACTACCGTGGATCAATAGGTCTTTAATAAGCTTGTAACGTTAGGCTAAGGTAAAGGTTAAGAAAGAACAGGAAGGTTTCAAAAAATAAAAGAACTTAATCTCTTAGTTTTAAACACAACCTACTTTAAGCACTGGATAACCTTACTTCAACACACAACTCTTTCAACCATTTTTTGAGCATTTTTCTCAATAAATCACCACTTTTTTTTTTTTTTTCTTCTTTCTTTGCCATAATTCACTGCATTTTTTTTTTTTAATTTTGGCATAAGACCATTCACCTTCTTTTTCATTTTTTTCTTTTCTGCAACCCCCAGCTTATCTCCTTTAATATACTTGGGTTATGGTAGTAATATTTTTCATATTTCCATCCTTACTCCTCTCAAGTTCTTCTCAACAAATGTGTATGACTAAGTTCTCTTAAAAGAAAGGTAAGGATAGAATATTTTTAGGCTCATAAAGGTAAGTAAATAGGTTATTGAAAGAAACGAGGCTCAAATTCTTTTTCAAGAAAAAGGCTCAAACAGGTGACTAGCGATAGATATAGCAAGGGTAAGTTTAAAAGGCTCAAACGGTCTAAAAATGGCCTATATCATATCCTAAGTAATGTGCATTCTAGGATTTTGCCTCAAGTGATTATAAAATAAGTTCTAGAGCTTATCGAGACCGCAAAAGTATTCACAAAACAATCACACATAAAACTTCTCTAAATGTTTTAGACTAATCATGCAATCTTACCGCAAACCAGAGTCTCAAACCAAATGAAGATTGATACTTAAATTATTCTCAAACCGAAGCAAGATTTAACTTCTTCTAATTGCTATATGCTATCTCAATTATGCTTATATCATTGACATGTGAATTACTTACAAGACTAACACAAAGCATGCTAAGAACAAACAAATAAAAAAAAAACGAATTAAAGTGAAAAAGAAAAGGGAGGTGACACCCAACAATTCAATGTATGCAATAAGAAATTTGTTTCCTTTCCTCCACCCCCAACTTAAAATAAGCATTGTTCTCAATGTAAAAGCAAAAGTTAAGGAAACTCCCTTTTTAACCAAAGGTGCGTGGAGCTGAAAGTTGTGCACGACCAATTGAACTGCTACGCATATTTGTCCCTAAAAAAAAATACGAAGGTTATACTGAAAAACAACAAAATATTAATAATAAACAAGAAAAAGAAATATAGATAAATAATAAAATTAAAGGATATGTTGTGGGGTGCCTCTCATAAGCGCTAAGTTTTATGTCTTTAGCTAGACACTGCACCACTCTCACTGCGGGCCTCATTGTGGTGCTAAAGATGAATACTCAGTGGCCTCAGTGCTAGTCTTTTGGCAATGAATACTTAAAGTCCACCACATGTGGCTCAAATGTTCTTGATGTTGCTCATTTAGTATCAGCAGTAGGGTATTTGATTTCCGCATCCATGTGACTTCTCTCAAGCAACTCCTCAAAGCATGGTTGCCAAGATTTCTTAATAAATCTCTGTGACTTATCAAAAACATCAACAACATTAACAGCATGGAGATAAATTGAAGAATTATCGAACTCAAAATTATTAGGAATGAATTCCGAAGAGTTAGAATTATCTTTAATGTACTCATCCTCTTCATGTGGCTGCCTTGAGACTCGAAAAACATTTACCTCTAGAGTCATATTTCCAAATGATAATGTTATTAGACCATTCCTACAATTAATGAGGGCATTGGCGGTGGCAAGGAATGGTCTTCCAAGTATCAAAGGAATTTTTGACTCTGTGTTCACAGTAGAAACGATATTTAAAACCAAAAAGTCAATAGGATAATAGAAATTATCAATTTGCAACAAAACATCTTCCACAATATCTCTTGGTTTTCTTACTGATCTATCCGCTAATTGAAGTACCATGGAGGTTCGTTTGATCTCACCTAGACCAAGCTGAAAGTACATGGAGTATGGCATGAGGTTCACACTAGCACCCAAATCTAGCAATGCTTGGCCACAAGATTTGTTTCCAATTTGGCAAGCCACCGTTGGACAGCCCAGATCTTTATATTTAGGTGGTGTCTTGCAGACAAATACTGCACTTGCTTGCTCCATTAAGAATGTCGTCTTCTTCACATTGTGCCTCCTCTTAAGTGCTCATAGATCCTTGATGACTTTAGCATAGTTGGGGATCTGTTTTATAACATAAAGAAGAGGGAGGTTAATTTTAACATGCTTAAGCTGTTCAAGGATCTCATATTTTAATGCTGAATTTCCCTCCTTAGGCTTAAAGAGTGCTTGAGGGAAAGGCACCGGTGGAGAATAATCATCATGGGCCTCTTGTTCCTTGGGGGCTTTATCCTTGTTACTCACGGTATTAGGAATCAAGTGTGATGGTAGAGTGGGACCATCAATTTTCTTACCATTGTGGGTGATTATGGCATTAACCTCTCTAACATTTTGATTTTCAGGATCGGAGGTTTGTGCTATATGTTGTCCCCTTGGATTAGGTTGTGGCTGTGAAGGAAAATGACCTTGCTCTTGAACCGTCAAGAAACTAGTCAACTTGGTGAGTTGACTCTTTATCACTTTTTGTTCCTCTTTGATCTCTTGTTGCTCCTCTAGCAACTATTGATTGATCTTGTCTTGCTCTTCCACAGTCTTGGCATGTACCTGCATAAATTATTTAAACATATCTTCTAAAGGTAAAGATTGTTCAAGTGCATTAGATGAGGTTGCTTCCGATTGCCATTGGGTATTAGAGTGGGGATGAGGTTGCATATCGGATCTCCAATGGGTGCTAGATTGGGCAAGAGGTTGCATATCGGATTTTTAACTAAAATTAGGGTGATTCTTCCAACAGGGATTGTAGGTGTTAGAGTAGGGTGAGTCTGGTTTCCTAAAGGGTATTCCTAAAGTATTACACTCTCCCTTCATCTCAAAATAGGTTGGACAATCCCTAGGCACATGATATACCCCATTACACATAAAGCAAGGTTCATGGGACTCTACCCTAGCAACAAATTCAGGGGCTATAGCATCCTTGGTTTTTAAGGCTTCAATTTCCTTAGTTAGGGCCTCTAAACTGGCTTTAAGGTTATCCTCTTCCTTAAGTTGATAAATTCTAGCGGGTTGATTTCTCCTAGTGCTTTCTATGGAATTTGGTCCTGTCCAAGTGTGGGCTTTTTCGATAGGTCATCTGGGAAATCTATGGCTTGATCTGGATCTTTTTAAAGAAAATCCCCATTGCACATCATTTTTATGAATTGTCTTTCCCTATTTAGAAGTCCATCATAGAAGTAGCTAACTACCCGCCAACTCTCATACCCGTGGTGTGGACAAGAATTCAACAGGTCCTTGAAACGTTCCCAAACTTGATATAAGGTTTCACTCTCCTTTTGTGCAAAGTTTGAGATTTGTCTCTTGAGGTTATTGGTCTTATGGGTTAGGAAGTGCTTTTGAAAGAAAACTCGTGTCATCTCATCCCAACTACCTATGGACCTAGGCCTTAACTAGTATAGCCAAACCTTGGCCTTTTCCTTAAGTGAAAAAGGGAAAAACCTAAGTTTGACGTTGTCTACCATATCAGCCCTACGTTGAAAAGTTGTTACTACTTCCACAAATTCCCTAATATGGATATTTGGTAGCAATTGGATCAGGCCCAACTTAAATTCAGGTTGTTGAACATTAGGGGGGAACATGATACAAGATGCTGTGGTCGTTCGACTAGGGCGCAAGTAGTCTTTAAGCGTCGTAGCAACATTTTCATTGTGATTTTTGGCCATGTTAACAAAATCCTCTAAATTCTCACTTGGGTGTGCACTATGGTTTGATCTAGGCGAGGTTTCACTAACAGACGTGAAAGGAGAGGGTAACTCTAATTCGGGTCTTTTAATGAATCTACCTCGTGAATCTCTCAGTCTATGCATACACCAAAGGGATTAGAGGGAAACAAATAAAACAAAAAAATAAAAATTTGAAAATCAAAACCAAGAGCAAAAAACGATATTACCGTCTCGTCTTAACGTTGACAATCTTCCTTATACTTTCAGCGTGTTTCCCCGGCAACGGCGCCAAAATTTGATTACGCTCAAATTAATACGCAATTATTGTGTATAGTTGAGGTGTTGATCCCATGAGGAAAAGCGAACTACAAGGAAAAGTGTAAACCTTATAATGAACAGTAAAATCCAAATGAGTAAATCTGAGTTTGATAATGAAATAATGTAAAGGAAATTGTGTAAATGTAATGAAGAATATAAATGAGAGATAACAAGGTTCCAGGAATCCTCCATAGGTTTGTTGCCTTATTCACATCTTGATTCAATTGTTTTTATCTCGATTACTAGTTTCACATCCTAAAAAGGCAATCGACAAGTATTCAATCAAAGCATATAAAAACCCTAATGTAATTGCTACGAATCACTCATTGATTTCGATTCAAGCACACTTGACTTATCCTATAGATTTATCAAGAAACAACAATATATCTTAATGACAATATCGTAGTAATGGACAAACCTAAAAGATAAATCTATCAGAATCAATCACATCCAAATAACTTGACATAAGAAGTGCTTGACTAGACTTATATTGAGAAGAAGCATGCAATCACCAGATTAAGAAAATCTAAGATAAGAAGAACATAAAGTGCAGTTGTCATATGAACCTAAATTCTTCTTATTTAATCAAAGAGTAAATCATAAACAATGTTTTGACAATAAATCCAAACTACAACTGAATCAATAATGGAAAATAAGAACAACTACACCTAGGGATTCATCCCTTCGCCTTGCTTGGAGATTAGTTAGCCATGGAGTTCATGCTTGAACACTTTGATGAAGAGTGTGGCAGTCTTCTTGTGTTTTGCAACCTTAATGATGTCTCTTTTATCAAACCCTAAGTGATTTATTTATAATACAAAAGGTCCACGGGTGTTTTTGGGTTTAAACCATCATTAAAGTCCTAATTAGGTTATGACACGGAGCAGGGGATCGTGTGCGCACCGCGGCTCTGCCTTCCTTCTACCGCGGCTCTGCCTGATCTTTGGTGAGATAAGCTTCTGGGCGCTGTGGCCCTGCCTGTTCCAGGCCGTAGCTCTGCCTGGTGCTGATGCTGGCACATGCTCTGGGCACCGCGGCTCTAGCTGATGCTTTCCTTGCTCTTTTGGGCATGGTTCTGGAGGCTGAGGCTTCAACTTCTTTAGGCCGCTGCACCCATACTTTAAGATTTAGTTTCTCTTCATTTTGTTCTTCCGTAACCATGCCCTCACTTGAATGTGTATCGAAGCGTCGTGCTTTAAGCTATGTTAGCTTTCCATCTCTTTTGAACTCAAAGTACCTGAAAATGCACCGAAATAAATCAATGATCCAAGAATATCACTTTAGAGTTATTAGGGTATAAAAGTGTAATTTGTTGTGAGTTTTAATTTACTCGCAAGCGCACGAGTCGTTTGCAGTATAGCGTGTGCAAGTGCGAGGTCGAATCCACAGGGAATTGCGTTGTGAAAATATATTTTCAATCTAAACTAACTCTATTTTAACCTAGTTCCAAATTTCAGAATGATATTGCAAAATAAATTAAAACTAAATTGATTTAAAAACTAATAATTAAAAACACTAAGATTTCCGAATCCACCCCACCGAAGTTAAGCATACATATTCTAAAAATATAGCCTATCAAAACATTCAATGAATCCAACTATAAGACAAAAAACAAAGAATATCCCAACTAAACCAAAAGCACCCAATGTATCCGCTTTTAACAAATTACAAAGGGAATCCAATTTAATCGAAAAGCATTCAATGTATCCATCAGATGAAACACAAAGAAAATCCAACAGACAATTTAAACTCAATCAATTATAAGATTAACTCAAATAATTGACAGAACATTTATACTAAAAATTGTCAGATTTGTACAAGCAAATCTGAACTACTACGCCAAACAACAGCGGGGCTTCATCTTCAACCTTAGCTGAAGAGTCTAGCCACTCATAACTATAAAGCTATAATAACAAGTGCTAAACATTTAAACTAAAACAACTGAATATAAAGAAATAAATAAACAACTTTACATGGGAGAAATTCTACTCGCTGCCGGGCGGCACTTCCCCTCGTGGTAGCAATGCCTTCGGGATCCACCAGAATGCTGACGGACGTCCACCGGTAAACACCAAAGTGGCTCAGGAATTGTACCCTGAATGATGAAGCCAGATGGTGCTAATATAGGGGAAGACCCAGAGTAATGTGGCTTGCAGAAACGATGTGGGATACTGGCCCGAGTACGCTCGATCGCAGAATGGTGCGATCGATCGCATGTGCGCTCGATCGCATGTCTGGTGCGCTCGATTGGGCTGTAAAGATTTCTGACCGATGTGGGATGATCACTTGCGATCGATCGCAGGTCTGTGCGCTCGAGCGCAGGTGCGATGCACTGCAAACATTTCGATGTGGGATTGAGGACCTTGCGCTCGATCATAGGCAGGTGCGCTCAAGCGCAGTGCGCTCGATCGCATATCTCGTGCGATCGATCGCAATGTCTCCAGAAGCTTCAAATCTCCTGAAATGCTTCATTTTCTCCACAAACCTGTAAAAATACACAAAACACAAGAAAAACGTAAAATAAAGTAAAATACTACTAACTAAGAGCATAACAAATATAAGTTAAGGGTCTAAAATATGCAATATTTAAGACTCATCAAATACCCCCAAACTTATATTTTGCTAGTCCCTTAGCAAAACAAAATAAAAGACTCAATGAAAAACAAAGAACATAAAAATAAAGTCATCACTCATGGTATCCAAAAATTTAAGGAGCACACATCACCATGATATTCATTCATGAGCAAGCTTAAAAAGGTAAACCCATCTTCGCAATGAATAAAAATGTTAAAATCTAATTACTTACAAAAGGCAGGATAAGGCATCACAAGCTTGAATCAGTGTAAGGTGAATTAGCATATAAAAATGAAGCTTCCAAGTAACTCTAATGTGTAAGGTCTCTATGTCTCAAGATTCACCGAATTTCCCATCAAAAATGAACGAAAAGGCATAGTTTTTATTTTATTCTCTTTTTTTTTTTAATAAGGCATGGCTATGTTTAGTTCCCTTAAGCTTTCTAATTGACCCATGTAGGGAGTGTTGAGTCAATGACTCCCAAACCAGGTGGTTTTAGGGCATTAGGTGTAAAGACACCCCTAAGGACTTACTAACTCGAGTCAAAAAGGCTACGAAATTAAACCGACCTTAATATTACCAAGCAAAATTCCACCTTTTGAAGTGAACACTCACTGCTTACTGAGCCAAGAGGTCCAGTTACTCAGCGAAAAGTTTATTGATAATAATTTTTTTTTTATGTATTTTCCTATGCCCAAGAGTTCATCCAACAAGTCATCCAGTTTCAGTTAAGATAAGGAAAAATACACATTAAAATCACGTGTCATACCTCACATAATTTGTGCTAATGTGCTCGTGTTAGATTAGATCAAACATGTGAATTCTCAAAATGCCTAAAGTAAGTAACTAAATTTTAAAAATTTATCACCAGATCATGTGTTCAAAATGTTAAGCTCACCAATGACATCACATCACAGAAAATGTTTAGATCAACTAAAATTTCACGATAACATAAGCATGTATTTATCTCTATGACGAAAAGACAACAAATTAGGACAAAGTGTGTGATGTGTCTCCCATACTCCCAAACTTAAATTACACATTGACCCCAATGTGTGACTAATATGGAAAGAGCTGACCTGAGATATGGAGAACTATCTGGACTGGTATGGCTTATAGCATACCCCCAAACTTGAACTGAAGTACGCTTTGTCCCTGAAAAATAAAAAACTGGAAAGCAAAAAAAATACTGGAAACAAACATTAATCATAAAAATGTGAAATAATAAATAAACGAAAGAAAAGATAAGCTGTGGGGTGCCTCCCATGAGCGCTAAGTTTTACGTCTTCAGCCAGATTCTCCCTAGAATACTACACTCAATCTGAGTAACTAGGATCCTCCAACAGTATCGTCTCAATGTCCGGACTCCTCAACTCTAAGAATGGTTTTAGCCTCTGTCCATTTACCTTGAAAGTATTACCATTCTTAGGATCCTCAATCTCGATGGCCCCATGAGGAAAAACCGATTGAATAATGAATGGGCCTGACCATCGGGATTTGAGCTTGCCTGGAAAAAGATGCAGGCGCGAATTATAAAGAAGAACTCTCTGACCCAGCTCAAAAGCTCGTCTCAAAATATTTTGGTCATGAGTCTTCTTCATTTGTGCTTTGTATGATCGGGCACACTCATATGCATCATTCCGCAGCTCCTCCAATTCATTGAGTTGGAGCTTCCGTTGTGAGCCAGCCTTGGAAAGATTAAAATTTAGTTGCTTGACAGCCTAATACGCACGATGCTCTAATTCAACCGGAAGGTGACATGCCTTTCCGTATACAATGCAATAGGGAGACATGCCAATTGGCGTCTTGAAGGCTGTCCGATATGCCCACAATGCATCCGTCAATCGCAGAGACCAATCCTTTCTAGTAGGGTTCACAGTCTTTTCCAAAATATGTTTGATCTCGCGATTTGAAATTTTCACTTGACCACTCGTCTGTGGGTGATATGGGGTGGCAACTTTGTGCGTGATACAATACTTCTTCATCAACTGCTCAAAGATCTTGTTGCAAAAGTGCTTACCTCCATCACTTATGATTGCTCGAGGCATACCAAAACGAGCAAAAATAGTGTCTTTCAAGAACTGGACCACAACTCTGTGGTCATTGGTCTTGCACGCAACGGCCTCCACCCACTTGGACAGATAGTCCACAGCAACTAGAATGTATAAGTAGCCAAAGGAGTTTGGGAATGGTCCCATGAAATTAATGCCCCACACATCAAAAATCTCAACAATCAGAATAGGGTTGAGGGGCATCATATTTCTCCTAGAAAGACTCTCTAGCTTTTGGCAACGCTCACAAGATATACAGTAGGTGTGAGAGTCCCGGAACAGGGTAGGCCAATAAAATCCACACTGTAAAATCTTTGCAGCGGTCTTTTTAGCACTAAAATGGCCTCCACATGCATGATCATGACAAAAGGCGATGACATTAGATTGGTCATGCTCGGGAATACATCGTCTAATGATCTGATCAGGACAATACTTGAACAGGTAAGGATCGTCCCAGAAAAAGTGTTTTACAATAGCCAAAAATTTTGATTTATCTTGCCTCCCCCAATGCAAGGGCATGTGTCCGGTGACAAGATAGTTCACTATGTCAGCAAACCATGGTGCGGGACTATGAGCAATGTGCATCAATTGCTCATCAGGAAAGGTCTCAGAATTGGGAGTGGCAGCCTCACTGAGTTCCACAATCAATCTAGACAAATGGTCCGCCACCACATTTTTCGAACCTTTCTTATCCCGAATCTCAATGTCGAACTCTTGAAGTATCAAGATCCATCGGATAAGATGAGATTTAGCATCTTTTTTAGAGAAAATATACTTCAATGCAGCATGGTCCGAGTAGATAATGACTTTAGATCCTAACAAGTAGGATCTGAACTTGTCTAATGCAAAAACGACTGCAAGCAACTCCTTCTCAGTGGTAGAATAATTGAGTTGTGCATCGTTTAGAGTTCGACTTGCATAATAGATAGCATGGGGAAGTTTATCAACACGTTTCCCCAAAACAACTCCAACAGCATAGTCTGATGCGTCACACATGATCTCAAAAGGCACATCCCAGTTAGGTGGCTGAATAATGGGTGTGGACGTCAGAATTTTCTTCAGATCCCCAAATGCTTTCTTACAATCCTCATCAAATAGAAATGGGGCATCTTTTTGCAACAACTTGCACAAGGGCCTGGCGATCTTGCTGAAATTCTGGATAAATCGCCTATAGAAACCTGCATGGTCTAGAAAAGATCGAACCTCTTTCACCGTACGTGGGGGTGGAAGGCTGGAAATCAAATCCACCTTCGCTTTGTCGACCTCAATCCCTCGATGAGATACGATATGCCCCAGTACAATTCCTTGCTTAACCATAAAATGGCACTTCTCCCAATTAAGCACCAGGTTCTTCTCCTTGCACCGTACCAAAACCAAAGAGAGACGGTGGTGTTGAACCAAAGATGGAGAAGTCGTCCATGAAAATCTCCAAGAACCGCTATACCATGTCAGAGAATATACTGACTATGCACCGCTGAAAAGTGGTGGGTGCATTGCATAACCCAAAGGGCATGCGACGGTAGGCGAAGGTCCCAAAAGGACAGGTAAATGTCGTCTTCTCTTGATCTTCGGGGTCCACAGGGACCTGGTTATATCCAAAATAACCATCCAAAAAGCAATAATACTCGTGCCTAGCCAAACGCTCCACCATCTGATCAATAAATGGAAGTGGAAAGTGATCCTTCCTTGTGGCAATGTTCAGCTTACGGTAGTCTATACACACTCTCCACCCAGACTGCACACGAGTTGGCACCAACTCGTCGTCCTTATTCTTTACTACCGTTAACCCAGCTCGCTTGGGCACGACATGAATGGGGCTCACCCACTTGCTATCAGAGATGGGATAAATGATCCCTGCATCTAGCAGCTTAATAACCTCTGCTCTCACAACCTCTTGCATAGCAGGGTTGAGTCTTCTTTGCGGCTCCCTCGATGGCTTAGCATCTTCCTCCAAGTGTATCCTGTGCATCACCACCGAGGGGCTGATTCCCTTAATATCTTCAATGGTCCAGCCGATAGCTTCCTTGTGCTCTCTTAAAACCTCTAACAATTTCTCCTCTTGAGCCTCTCCCAAATCTGAAGCTATTATCACAGGCAAACAGTATGCTGGACCCAGGAACTTATACTTAAGATTATCCGGTAAAGGCTTAAGTTCCTTCTTTTCAGGTTCTGGTGACACCTTCTCCTCTTCCTCTTTGCTTTCTTGAGGATTAGCCTCCAAAATGGCATTTACTTCCTCAAGTAACTTATCCAAAATGTCAGCCAATTGAAGCATCGTGGATGTGGGCTTCAATTCTCCTAACCCCAACTGCACATAGACTGAGTAGGGTAGAAGATTCACACTCGCTCCTAGATCCAAAAGGGCCCTCTCAATATAGCTGACGCCTATCGTGCAAGAGATGGTAGGATACCCCGGGTCCTTATACTTGATGGGTAGCTTGCACTGAAGGATTGAACTGACCTGCTTGGTCAAAAATGCCTTCTTTGGGACATTTGTCCTCCCCTTGATAGTGACCAAGTCCTTTAAAAACTTGGCATATGATGGCACTTGATGGATGGCATCTAAAAATGGGATATTGATTTGGACTTGCTTGAATACCTCCAGAATTTCCTCATACTGCCCTCCTTTCTTGGACGCCTGTAATCTCTCGGGGTAGGGCACTCTAGGTACAAACGACCTAGGAGGGTCTTTCTCAGTAGGTGTGGCTGTAGATGGCTCAGCATCTCTCTTCTCTGTGTTGCCACTCCCTAGCCCTTGCTGCATAGCAGAGCTCTCTTCCACTTGATTGTCCACTTGTCTCCCAGACCTCAGTGTGACAATCGACTGTACTTGTTCCTCCCCGTGCGTAGGAGTTGATGAACTCTCAACCATAAATTGTCCTTTTGGGTTTTGCACGGGCTGACTGGGGAACTTTCCTTTCTCTCTCTCACCCAAGTGACTTGCAATTTGCCCTATTTGACTCTCCAGCTTGGCAATTGCTTGGGTGTTTACCATTGTTGCACTCCTCACATCGCTCATATTTTGGCTAGTCGCTTTCATGAATTCCTTAAGGGTGTCCTCTAGCGACTGTGAAACTGGCGCTGGTGTTTGAGCAGGTGCATGGTAAGCAGGTGAAGGTGCTGGATGGGCAGAACGACCATGATTAGGAATTTGTGGGGCAAATCCGGGAGGATATTGATTTTGAGCATGATGAGAGGCTCCTCCCTGATTCATTGGTTGGTTCTGCCTCCATGAAAAATTTGGGTGGTTTCGCCACCCTGGATTGTATGTCTCGGAGTACGATCCATTTGACTGCCTTCGAAAATCATTGAAAGTATTTACTTGTTCCATAGGATACTCGGCATAAGCCGGCATTGATGGGCAATTCTGTGCTAGATGCATGGGACTAGCACAGATGGAACAGCTTTCAACATTGAATGTGTTGGCAGCATTGATGGATTGGCTCACAGTGAGAGCGTCAATCTTCTTGGTGAGGGCATCTAATTTTATCCTTAAATCAGTGTCTTCCCTGACCTCATAGATGCCTCCCCTCTTAGGAGCACGAATGGACTTATCTCTACAGCTTGAAAAATCCCACTGCTGTGAGTTGTCGGACAACTTGTCCAACGCCATGTATGCTTCGTCTCCTGTCAGACTCAAGAATGCCCCCCCATTTATAGACTCGATCATGCTACGGTTGGGTTGAGTCAACCCTTGGTAGAAGAATTGAACGAGTCTCCACTTCTCATATCCATTTGGAGGGCATCTGATCAGTAACTCTTTAAAGCGCTCCCAGCTTTCAAAGAACTTTTCATCCTCGTCCTGAGTGAAAGAGCTAATCTCCTTACGGCACTCATTCACTCTAGACATTGGGAAAAACTTATGGTAAAATTTGCTAAGCAGGTTTTCCCAAGATGTAATAGACCCGGACGTGTTGGAGTCCAACCACGCCCTAGCTCTATCGTGAAGGGAGAAAGGGAAGAGTCGAAGATGGACTGACTCCTCAGAGAAGTTCTGGAATTTGAATGTAGCACAAATGTCTTTGAATTTCTTCACATGACTATAAGGATTTTCAAGATCTAAGCCATGGAATGAGGGTAGGAGTTGGATAACATGTGGCTTCAAATCAAAGTGTGTGGCATTGGTTGGTGGCAACACTATGCAGGAAGATGAGTTAGTCACAACGGGTGCAAACAAATCCCTAAGGGATGTAGTGGAGTCCACGTTCCAAGCTCTAGGTTGCTCTACATGTTCAGGATGATTAAAATTTTCTCCCATCTCAACAGTCTCTCTCTCAACTAGTGCTCTTTTCTACCTCCTAAGAGTTCTTTCTAAGTCGGGATCTAAATGTGTCAAGTCTAAGTTCAAGGATCTCCGACCAAGCATACACCAACAGAAAAATAATGAGATACTAACCAGCAGAAGCAACAGAATAAAGCAAAAACAAAACTCAAAAATTTATTTTTTATTTTTTTAAAATTTTATTTTTATTTTTATTTTTTTAAAATTAAATTAACTAGTAGAAAAATAAAATCAATTCAGACAAAAAATTTTCACAAACCAAACAATTCCCCGGCAACGGCGCCAAAAACTTGTTGTGAGTTTTAATTTACTCGCAAGCGCACGAGTCGTTTGCAGTAAAGCGTGTGCAAGTGCGAGGTCGAATCCACAGGGAATTGCGTTGTGAAAATATATTTTCAATCTAAACTAACTCTATTTTAACCTAGTTCCAAATTTCAGAATGATATTGCAAAATAAATTAAAACTAAATTGATTTAAAAACTAATAATTAAAAACACTAAGATTTCCGAATCTACCCCACCGAAGTTAAGCATACATATTCTAAAAATATAGCCTATCAAAACATTCAATGAATCCAACTATAAGACAAAAAACAAAGAATATCCCAACTAAACCAAAAGCACCCAATGTATCCGCTTTTAACAAATTACAAAGGGAATCCAATTTAATCAAAAAACATTCAATGTATCCATCAGATGAAACACAAAGAAAATCCAACAGACAATTTAAACTCAATCAATTATAAGATTAACTCAAATAATTGACAGAACATTTATACTAAAAATTGTCAGATTTGTACAAGCAAATCTGAACTACTACGCCAAACAACGGCGGGGCTTCATCTTCAACCTTAGCTGAAGAGTCTAGCCACTCATAACTATAAAGCTATAATAACAAGTGCTAAACATTTAAACTAAAACAACTGAATATAAAGAAATAAATAAACAACTTTACATGGGAGAAATTCCACTCGCTGCCGGGCGGCGCTTCCCCTCGTGGTAGCAATGCCTTCAGGATCCACCAGAATGCTGACGGACGTCCACCGGTAAACACCAAAGTGGCTCAGGAATTGTACCCTGAATGATGAAGCCAGATGGTGCTTATATAGGGGAAGACCCGGAGTAATGTGGCTTGCAGAAACGATGTGGGATACTGGCCCGAGTGCGCTCGATCGCAGAATGGTGCGATCGATCGCATGTGCGCTTGATCGTATGTCTGGTGCGCTCGATTGCGCTGTAAAGATTTCTGACCGATGTGGGATGATCACTTTCGATCGATCGCAGGTCTGTGCGCTCGAGCGTAGGTGCAATGCACTGCAAACATTTCGATGTGGGATTGAGGACCTTGCACTCGATCATAGGCAAGTGCGCTCGAGCGCAGTGCGCTCGATCGCATATCTCGTGCGATCGATCGCAATGTCTCCAGAAGCTTCAAATCTCCTTAAATGCTTCATTTTCTCCACAAACCTGTAAAAATACACAAAACACAAGAAAAACGTAAAATAAAGTAAAATACTACTAACTAAGAGCATAACAAATATAAGTTAAGGGTTTAAAATATGCAATATTTAAGACTCATCATAATTCAAACCTCGATCAACCCTAAAATGCTAACAAATAAGTACTGTTACGATGCATTTTATGACTCTCATCAACTGTGAAACGCTATGGACCTTGGACAGTGAACTGTCCATCGCAAGCTTCTGGGTAGCCTCTAATCGACTACCCAACATGGATAATCGATTGTCTGAACCCCTGAACCTTTTTTTTCAGCCATGTTTTTCGAAAATAACTTATTTTCGAAACATATTTTCAAAAAAATGTTTCAATCCTAGTCTCCTCAAAAGTATTATAAACTTGATTTCATGATAAAGTTTTGAAGGATTGAGATTTGTTTTAAACCATTCTAGAACAAATTTTATAAAAGTTTTAAATGAAATGGAAAAAGGGGTTTGTAACTTAACCCCTAAAATTTGTATACTTGTCTAAATTCTATGATATGTTTGGGTGTATTAAATTGTATGTTTTTTGAGTAGTTAAACTATGTGTGTGTGTGTGTGTGTCTATATATATATATATATTAGGTATGATTGAAAGAAAATGCCAAAGCTAGGAGTAAACCCAAGGTTGAGACTTGACTCGACAAAGGTGAATTTCACCTTACTATTAGTAAGTGTTGTGAAATGTACAAATGAAAAATGAATTGTTATGAGTATATACATAAATAATTATGCAAATGTGAATAATGATGTTATAATAACTATATATATCTGATAAGAGATGGGAATGTACAAGATTTCAGCATGGAAATAACTTTATGTATTTTATGTTTGTAAGTTTATGATGTGTACAGTTGAAATGAGAAGAATTGACGATTTGTTGTGATTGGTGATATGAATGGTTAATGATTGCTTGCTTGCATATCCTTTCATTATAAATGAATTTTGCATTGTAACAATTGTTCGACAGTATGTTATTGAGGGGCGAGTGATGGGTGAGGCTGGTAGATCCTTTCCTATAAAGAGTGTAAGGGTACCGAAAGATATTGGATGTGCATGATCCAACCCGAAAATGGATTTAGGGGATCTGTTATGATATGATATGATGATTTGACGTAATGGTATGTGGGGAGACGTCCCCGTTTTGATGAGGTTAGCCTAGTGAGGGGCGATGTTATGATTTTGCATTTGCATTGCACTATATTGAGTAGCATAACATTTTATTGATGCATTGTGGTGATTAGCCCATGAGGGGCATGTGTTGAAATTTTGGCCGGTGAAGGGCATGATTTATCCATTGTTGTAAATTGAAAGATGTAAAAAATGATTATTGCTCATAAATGGTTAATCTATTGTGTGTGGATATGATTTGGATGAGGATAATACTGATAAATTAAGAATACTAGTATTGGTTGAATTGATGATTATTTCCTTTTTGTGATAAAAAATAGGGAAAGTAAATAAAAAGTTTATATATAAAAGTTGTACTATATTTGTAATTACAATAATGATCTATACAATAAGATCAGTAATTAATTAACTACTTTCGAAGCAATTACTTCTAGTAATGTGTTTCTCACTAAGCTTTTTAGCTCACCCTTTTATTTTTACTAACATTTCAGGAAAGCACTAGAAGTTTGTGGTCAAAGTTGAAAGGAGTCCTCGTTTACGGCATCCTCATCCTCATTGTCTAAGTTTAGTTATAGTTTAGTAATTGTAAAAGTATTCAATTTAGTTTTTATTTAGAAAGGTTTTCCCTCCTTATTGGAATCTTTTCGTAAAACTTTAAGAAACAATTTGTTGCATTGAAAACTTTCATGCATGTAAGGATTTGTATTGTACATTTTGATTTGATTGTAAAGGAATGTTATTTGATTTGAACGGTTTCTTTGTTTGCATCATGAGTCAAAGTGCTCAGTGTTGAAAGGTAATGGAGTTGTTCCGAGTAGGGTGCACTTAGGATGGGTCGTTACATTTTTTGTACCAGAGCTTTAGGTTTAAGGTTTTGTAGACTTTAGTTGCATAATGGGTGTTGCGTGGTGCATGGATGGTTATAGAAAGTCAATTGTGTAGAGTTCGAGATGATGTCGTTTAGGAGTTATAAAGAGTAATGGTTTGGGTTGGGGTAAAATCTCTTGAGATTGAAGTCGAGTTGACTTATGTGTGGATGTTGTGTGATTTTGATGTTACTTGGAATGACTTTGTTTTGTTTAGAATGACCTTGTAGTGTTTGTGAATTACTGTGATGAAGCCTTCGGTGAGAAATTATGAGTATGATTGCCTTATTGCGATGAAATGTTTTAATTAGTGTACTATATATATGTGTGTGTGTGTGTGTGAGTGTGAAAACATTAACGCGTGGTTTATTGTTTGATAAAATATTGAAAGGTAAATGTTTTAAGCTTGAAGTAAGTAAGTAAACTGCCAGGCACATTGTAATGCATTTATTGATAAGATGAAAGGAAGATAGGATAACTTAGTAAGGATAACAAGAAGTTGAGAGTATGATAAAGCTGATATGGGAACCGGTGGATTAATGTTCTATAAACTTTTTGTGAAGTATAATCATGAAAATAGTGAAGCTATTATTAATGTTCGAGATGGAATGGTTAGAAAGAAAAAGAAATTGAAATATAAGAAGGTGAGTTAGGAAGGAGATGAAAATCCAAGTTTCATAAGGAAAGATTAAGTACAAATCAAGGTGTTGTGTGCATATTCGAGAAGAAAGTTGGTAATTTGGAATGAACTATTCGTTTGAGAAGCAAAAGTGTGAAAATTATTAATGCAAGGACTACTTGCTACGAGAGTAAAAGATAGAAACACTCTTAGAAATTCTTGGGATGGAGAGTTATCTAAAGTGTATCTATGAGAGTTTTCTAAGTAAGAGAAATATGGATTGGATGTGGAGGACATAATATATAATATGAGGAATAAGTAGAAGATTCAATCTAGGAATGTATATAAAAGAATGAAAAGGTTCTAAGAGAATGGTAAATTTGGAGTATGATCAACACCAAAAGAAGAGCTTATATGGATAAAAATCAATGGAGAGTACAAGAAAAGAGTAAGGACAAAATACGTGAATTATTGAAGGTAACTAAGCGACGAAATTGGAATGGGTTACGAAGTTGGAATGGGGACTCTTAGAATGGTGTTTGTTAACTATAAATAAGAATAATTGGTTTATCATTGTACAAGTGTTATTATGGATTTGGTTTACTACATATTATTATTGTTAAAGAAAGATTAGTCAATCTGGAAATGCTATGAAAAATAAAGTGCTTAACAATTACTACTGTGATGAGTTATGTAAGAGTTATCGGTAAGCATACCTCAGTTAGTGGTGGGTAAGTTAAGGTTTAGAAGGAAACAATAAGTGAGAAAGTTGGGTTAAGACTAGGAGAAACGTTGGTGAAAGAGAGTAAATTATTAAGTGGAGCTTTTAACTTGAGAAATGCAAAAAAATTTGTGGATTATTGAGAAGTTGAAGTGTGTATGATTATTTCTTATTGAAGTTGAACTTGAAATTGTGAAGTAAACAAATTAAGGAGTTGAATAAGAACTAAGTTAAAGTGAATATAAAATTTTGATAACAATGTTAACGAATCCTAAGTACAGTATCTAATTGGAGAAGAAGTTACATTTTCTAATGATAAGAGAAAATGATAAGTTGGTAAAGGACCTTGTGAAGACATCTTGGAAGAAAGGCTCGATTTAAGGATTTTATCATGTTTGAAAACCTTGAAGTGTGAAGTCGAGATAAAAATTGAAGACTGAAAAAGGAGTATGAGATAGTAAAGTTTTGTCTTGGAAGCACAAAAGAAAGAAAGAAGATGTAAGAATAGAATAATTTTAAGTATTACTTTAGTTAAGAATTTGTGGTATGAGGGAATAATTGGGCGAATTGAAGGATTAAACGGAGGAGAAAGAATGAATTATAAGATAAGGGTGAGTAGTTGATAGAAGGGAGAGCACCGCTTAGTGAATAAAAGAGTTTCTAGCAAGATCAGATAGAGTTTATTAAAATAGTACGTTGGATCATTCTAGTGATGAGTTAGTTAGTTGGCAACATTTTAGAGGAAATTCAAGTTGATGATGCAGTAGAAGTTTATTTATCCACAAATTCTTAAAACGGTACGTTCAACTTTCTCAATTCAGCTGACGTCATTCTGTAGGGTGCTATTAAATATATGTGATAATCCTGGTATCACATCAATAGAGACTTTAATCTCCCTACTTGGAGGCAACCTAAACAACTCATCAAAAATTAATTTAGAATATTCTTTCATCACTATTTCCTTTTTATAATTCATGATATATGCCCAATACTCCTTAAAACCCTTCTTCAATCATCTCCTATTGGCCAGAGCAAAAATAAGATAGTTAAAAGTATCTCACGTCTATATCTTGAACCTTCTTTTTGGAATAATCAACCCAGACATAAAACATCGATAACCAATTATTTCTCAAAATAGATTATATTCGAAGATAATAAATCAACTTCAGATTTTCTGCCACTAGTACGAATCACACAATCCTTCATGAATATTCATGATTATCACTCTATCCCAAGTGAGAACTTTAACAAGGATATTTTGCAATCCAAGGACTAATAAATTCTTCAATAGAATTATATGAATACTGGATGCAAAAGAATGGGTTGCATCAAAGTCAACCAACACTGATATGTCCACCTTCTCCACACATAAAGTATTTCAAATTTTGAACATTCTGGGATAAACATCTTTTCTGAATATAATTAGAATAAACCTTTATATCCCAATCATACATCAGATTGCCACTTCCACTTGGTGGCATACTTACTTCCTCTACTATGACTTCCAGTTCTCATAATCTATCTCCCGAATCTAAGAGTCCCGCCAATAGTATTTTAAGATACATATGCATCAGATTATGTTTGCCTCTGATTCTGTTCTTCAGTTTTCCAGTAACAAGGAATGCCTCATTTAGGGTGGTATCTTACCCTGTACACTCATACTACCACTACCTTTATAACCTTTATATCTTAGTCTTTTTAACTACTTTTTCTTTTTCCCTTAAACTCCATCACATTTCTCTCGATCTGAAATAATATATCCACCAATCTAACATAATTCATATACCTCATGTAAGATAGTTTCGATCAAACCTTAAAACATAGTTCATCTTTGAATCTCTTACATTTCTTCTCCTCTTGGTCTACTATTTTTGGTATAACCATTGACAAAACCATAAATCTGCTTATCATATCGAGCCATAGTTAACCCATTTACCCCAAATAAATAATATCTCTATCTTGTTGGGTTCTAAAGGTCTAAGGAAAGTATTTATCAAGGAAGATATTCTTAAACCTATTTCAGGTTAAGGGTCGATCAATATTTTTACTTACCTGGAAAGAATATCCTTCCAACTTAAACAAAGTAAAGGTAACCGTCTATCTATCAGTTACTAGTAAAATACTAAATAATGTCTCTTGCATGTTTCTCCCGAAACTCAGGTGTAAAAGGGTTCATAGATCCTTTAAACAACAAAACATTTAGCTTAGTTATATCTCCCTGCATCTTATGCATAAATCCACTTTTCCCCCTTTTTAAGTGTCTACAATTACTAAATTAACAATATTAGGCACTGCTCTAGTCTGCTTATCAAGTCTATGCTATAAGTTATCCACTCGATCATCTGAGACATTCATCTTCTCAAAAGTATGAGTAAGAGCTTATCTTATCTTATCTCTTTTAACTTCAGATTCTCTCATACCTCGATTATATTACTAATATAAATCATATTATCAACACGTTCCCTTCTAGACACCACAGATTCAGACTCAACATTGACTTATCAAAAATATTTTGGGCCTACCACGCCCTCTCAAATCAACAATTCTAACTCTAGCTCTAGCGCGTCCACGTATCATCCTCAGACTACTCATTATAATTTACTTTAATCTTCCACTTTCTTACTTTTTATGCAGTCTACAGAATCATACAACCTAATGCTCTGATACCAAAATTGTAACGACCCATCCCAGGTTGGCCACCCCGAAATGGTGTCATCACATTTTGAAAATCCCAGCACGATCAATCCGTAAAATGCATGAAGAGTTACAAATAAATTTTTCATTTTATTTTCTTATTAGTCTGAGGATGATGACATGTACTCGGCTTACAGAAAATGATTTCTTCTGAACCTCAACTCATCAAACTATTTGCCAAGCCTGCTACCTGAAAATCATTGTACAATGAGGGTGAGCTTCACAAGCTCAGTGAATTAAATTTACTAAAAGTATTCCAAATTCCATAAATAATCCTTTAATATTTAATATTTTATTTTTTTTTACCTAACCTGATGACAACTTTCTACTATCATTTCCCATATCATAAGATTTATTCTCTATCAATCTCTTCTTCTCAATCATTGGTCCACCTTAAGACACTCAATTATCTCATAATTACCTCGTAATGAGGTTCACATCATAAAATATTCCATTTAAATAAGTCTTAATACCATAACTGTCTCTTTCTATGAGACTCAACCATTTATAATTAGATTCACCATAATGTCCCACATCTCAGCATTTCAATAATCTCATTATTATAGATGTCTCTTTTTATGAGACTTAACCATCTATAATTAAATTCACAATAATATGCCACATCTCAGCATGTCAATAATCTCATTATCATAGCTGTCTCTTTTTATGAGACTCAACCATCTTAAATTAAATTCACAATAATGTGCCACATCTCAGCATTTCAATAATCTCATCATTATAGATGTTTCTTTTTATGAGACTCAACCATCTATAATTAAATTCAATAAAAAAATGCCACATCTCAACATTTCAAATAATGCAGCAATAATTAAAAACAGATGCAAATGCATGAATGATTATGATGGGAACGTCTTCCCACCTGTCGACAGGTTGTTATTATCTTAGACCGGCTGCCCTCTCGGTTCTTTTATTCTCATCAGACTGGCTGCCTTCCCGGTTAATTCCAGCATATACCGGTTGTCACGGTTTTCACTTTTCATTCCAGCATATACCGGCTGTCACGGTTTTCACTTTTCATTCCAGCATATACCAACTGTCACGGTTATTTCATTAGACCGGCTGCCTTCCTGGTTCTTTCGGTTATATTATTAAATGCATATGCGCATGAACAATTATATGAAACAGTAATATAAAAACAATATAAAGATTCAAACCACTTAATTTGGCTATCCTGATTATCCACAAATTTTATATAACAAAGTTTCTTTAAAATTTCTTACATCCAATCATCCTGATTTTTATCAAATTATATAAAAATTCCACTAAATTCTTCTCTTCCAAAATCACATCAAATAATCAATTAAAGTCTGTCCAGATCCGCTAAATTTCATCTCAAATTGTCCATCAGAATTTATCAAGATCCACTAAAATTCATCTCAAATCATCTATCAAAATTTGACAAGATCCACTAAAATTCATCTCAATTCATCCATCAAAATTTGGCAAGATCCACTAAAATTTATCTCGTCATAATTCGTGTTAAAACATCAGTATGTCTCATCAATAATTTATTTATTGCTTTTATTCTCAAATAAACTTATAATTTCCAAAAATATTATTTCTCACCGAGAAATATTTCTACATGTCCAAATTTTCTATCATACCCATAAATCAATTTTTCATTTATCACCCAAGCATACTTAAATAATTAATTATAATAATATCACCAAATAATTGATTTTTTATTTAGACTACTAAAAGTAAATCCAACTCACCCCGTAGCATTTAAAGCTACTCGTAGGTCACCTTCTTGCTTTTCCCGGTTCTTCTCAGAAATTTCTCCCGTTGTAGATAGTCAACACCTGACATAATATTTGTATTAAATTTCTAATTATTTCTTAAATTCATCGTAAACCACTCCTTATGAAAATTCTCACTTTAAGCTCCGGAAATTTTATATATGCTAAAAATTCAAAAATAAATATTATACTATTACCTCATAATTACTGATAGCTTCTCATAATCCTCTATGAAATTCCGTAGAAAATCCATTCAAAATTTTGCTCTTTTGACTTTTCTTTGGGTCTCTAAATATTGTGAGAATACAAAAATTTGAAAGAAAGAAACTGAACAATTTCAGTTTCTACACATATATATATAGGAGCTTCAGCCCCCTACCTAACTTTCTACTTTCTAAAAAAAAATTCCACGTTTTTTTTTCTTCTTTTTGTTAGTCTTCAGCAGCCGCCCCCCTCCCACCTAACTCTTTCATCATTTTGTTTTGTCCCCTTTTTTTTTAAAAGACCTCCACTAAGTAATGGTGGAAGCACCATTTTTTTTTTATATATTCTTTCCTTCTTTTCCTTTACTTTTTCCTTTCTCTTTTTTTTTATTTATTCTTGTCTTTGGTCTGGGACATTCACGTCCCAGATTTTTTTTACTATTCGCCTTTTTTACTATTCGCGATTTACTTTTCACATTTTACTGTTCACGTTTTTTTTAAAGAATTATTTTATTCAATATTAATCCTTCGCATAAATATATTAATTAAAATTCATGATATATTTATTAAATTACTTCTTTACCCTTAATTCATGAATACGGGTATTACAGTAACAGAAATTCAAAGTTTATTGGGATTAGCTGGATATTATAGAATGTTTATCCAAAAATTTTCAATAATTGCAACACCTTTAACTACATTCACTAGAAAAGAGATAAAATTTGAATGGTTTGGGGAGTGTAAGGGGTTTCCAATTGTTAAAAGAGAAATTAACTAATGTTCTAGTATTAGTACTTCTTTTTGGAGATAAAGAATTTGTAGTGTAGAGTGATGCTTTACATTGGGGTTTGGGATGTTTATTGATGCAACATGGAAAGGTAGTAGCTTATGAATCTAAGCAATTGAAGAATCACGAGAGAAACTACCTTACCCATGACTTAGAGTTAGCTACCATAGTATTTGCATTGAAGATTTGGAGACATCATCTGTATGAAGGCACTTGTGAAATATATATTGACCATAAAAATCTTACATATTTACCTACCCAGATAGAATTGAATTTGAGATAGAGGTGATGGATGGAATTGATTAATGATTATGATTGTACAATTCATTACCATCTAAGAAAGGAAAATTTAGCAGCTGATGCTTTAAGTAGAAAATCCACGAGAAAATTAGTTGCTATAAAGAACCATAATGTGAATCTGATTGTAGAATTGAGAAGTATGAAGATAAAATTAAATATAAGTGGGAGAGAAGGATTGGTAGCAAACATGATAGTGCAATCATCCATTGTTGAACACCTTTTAGAAATTTAAGGTAAAGATGAGGAGATAGAAAAGATTAAGCAAGAAGTACTGAATGGGAAACAATCAGAATTTAGAATCAAAGAGTATGGTATAGTAGCATTGGGACATAGGATTTGTGTTCTAATGATGCTAAGTTAAGAAAAGAGATATTGAGAGAAGCGCATGATGTGATATACTCAATGGACCCAAGAAATAATAAAATGTATAAAGGATTGAAACAAAACTATTGGTGGTCAAGATTGAATACAAATGTAGCATATTATATTTCTAGATGTTTAGTTTATCAACAAGTGAAATAAAAAAATAAACATTTGACAGGATTATTACAATCTCTTCCTGTTCTTGAATGGCCATGGAAAAATGTGAGTATAGATTTTGTTACTAGATTTTCCCATACTTGGAGAGGTCATGATACTATATGGGTAATTGTAGATAAATTGTCTAAGTATTCTCATTTTCTTCTTATTAGAACTACTTGGAGTCTAGAAAAGTTAGCTGAACTATATGTAGTAGAGATCATAAAATTGCATAGAGTATCATTGAACATTGTGTCAAATCGAGATGCTAGATTTATATCTCGATTTTGGAGAGGTTTTCAGCAAGCCATGGATACTCAGTTATAGTTTAGTACTGCTTTTCATCCTCAAACAAATGGGCAGACTGAAACAGCTATTCAAAGACTAGAGGATATGTTGAGGGAAAGTGTGATGAGTTTCTTAGGGAGTTGGGATGTTTACTTACCTTTGATAGAATTTGTATATAATAATCAGTTTCAAACTAGTATTGGAATGGAACCATTTGAGGCATTGTATGGCAGGAGATGTATAACTCCTATATGCTGATAAAAAGTGGAAGAAAGAAAGATCTTTGGTACAAAATTGATAGAATTAACAATTGAAAGGATCAAATTGATTATAGAAAACCCTAGAGTAGCATAAAATAGATAGAAAAGTTATGCAGATAACAGAAAGAGACCTTTTGGATTTCAAATTGGTGATTGGGTTCATTTGAAAATATCTCCACGGAAAGGAGTATTGAGATTCAGGTAGAAAGGAAAGTTGAGTTCAAGGTATATTGGACCATACGAAATCATTTAGAGATTTGGATCAGTGGCTTACAGACTGGAGTTACCTCCAGAATTAAAACAGTTGCATAGTATTTTTCATGTTTTTGTTATATAAAAATATTTACCTAATGAATCCCATCAAATTCAATATCTATATGGAGATATTCAAGAAGACTTATTTTTTATACAAGTTCCAATCAAAGTTTTAGATACAAAAGAGCTGGTCTTACGTAATAAGGTCATTTCGCTAGTTTAAGTGTTGTGGCAGAATAGAGATTTTGCCAAAATCATGTGGGAATGTGAAGTGAGCATGAGAAAATAGTATCCCCAACTTTTTCATGATATAGATAATAAAATTTTGAGGACGAAATTTTTATATGGTGGTAGAATTGTAAGGCCCATACCCTTAATGTAAAGGTAAATTCGTAAATTGTAAAGTTATATTATAATTATTTTGCATACATGTGATTTGAAACTTGAGTTTGAAATAGTTTTTGAAGAAAAAATTTGAACACTACAGAAAAAGAGTTATAAAGTATACAAGAAGGAAACATATAAATTTTAATGTATAAAGGGAAGTACCAGTCGACTAGTAACCCAACCGGTTAACTAGTAGATCGACTAGTAAGGTGGTGGTCGACCGGTAAAGTGATTGTTGGGCAATTGACAAGTGACCTAATCAGTCGGCTGGTTAGTCGACTGGTAAGGAGTTGACCGATTGATCGGGCAGTTGATTGGTAACCTAGCCGATCGATCGGGCAGTCAACTGGTAAGACTATGGTAAATGACTGGTGAAAATTCAAAAATGGACTCGTAACTAACTAGTCGACTGGGTGATCAAACTGTCAATTAAAGTTTTTCATATATAAGGCTTTAAGATGTTTTAAAATTCATTTTCGTACATTTTAAACTTTATTTTCTCTCTCTACAACTCATTCTCTATATAGAAAATCTCTTAAACACTAAGATATTCAAGAATTTCACAATCATGTGTTAAATATAACTGATTCAAGAACGAATTTCAAGAAAAAATTTTGGAAAGGTAATTTCTTAATTTTGTTCTTCTATAGAAAGAATTTTGTTTTGAAAAATTTCATCCTAGTACTTTTCTCATAAAGGATTTGAGTTTTGATTAAAACTAAAAGAAAACGGAATTTAACGAAATTGTGAACTTAGAGTTATTTCATGCATACATATTCATGAATTTAACTTAGTATGGGGTTTAAATTAAATGATGAATAAGTAAGATTAATAAGTATATTCTGGTTAGGTGGAGGTGAACAATCTGGTGATATTGCTGAGAGGAATGCCAAATGCAAGGAGGTGATCCACAGATAGTACTAGTGCTACGTGGTGAGTTCATTTTACGGTTAGTAAGCTAGAATAAATAAAAATATGAATAAACTTGAAATAAATTGTATGGTAAGAAAAGTTATTGAAAATATTATGAATAGGTTGATTTAATGAAATACATGATATAAGTATTAATTGAATGATTTAAGAGAAATATGAATCTAATTGATGAATTAATTGAAAGTATGAAGTATATGATAAAGTGATGAGTATTGTATCTTTGAAGGGATAAGTAAATTTTTATGATAAATTGAGATTTTGTTTAAAGAAAATCATTTTATTTATATGATGAAATGCTATGTTTGCTTGTATGTGATTGTACATATGCATTGATAGGCCACAAGAGGGGGTGTGGTCCGGGGAGGATTAGAATCATGGCTGGTCTAGATGAAACATGTCGACATATGGGAAACATCCTCGACAACTGTACCAGAGACTTGTATAAATACCAAAAAATGGATGAAATTACCCATACTTGTGATAGTATGGATGAGATGTGATATGATGAGATGTGAAAAATAAAAAGAAATGATTATGATGAGATGTGGAAGTAAGAAAAGAAGATTATGCATTCATTTATTATTTATAATTATAAAGATGTTGAATACATCATAATGACTGTGAAATTGTGATGATATGATTATGATGAAAATGATGAGTATGATATCTGGAGTAATATCCACATGTTGAATAAAATACATGAATTATAATATGATAGGAAGAATGATGAATGATGATATGATATGAAAATTAATATATGAAAGGAAGTATTGAATTTTATATATATATATATATATATATATATATATATATTGTGATTAAAATATGATTAGAAGTATATAAATTGAGTACTTTTAGTAAATTGAATTCACTAAGCTTGTAAAGCTCATTCCCCATTATTTTAAATAAATTTCAGGTCACAGGTAGGACTGATAGATTCTTTGACTTGAGATTCAGAGTAAGTATCTAGGTAAGTCCTCGTGGTTGACATCCTCAGACAAGAAAATAGAAAAAAGAAAAGACAAGAAAGAAAAGAAAAGAAAAGAAAAGAAAAGAAAAGAGAAGAAAGAGAAGAAAGGAAAAAGTAAATAGTTGTAAATTAGTAAGAAATGTTGTACATGTACATGCATCAGTGTAAATTATTATATAAGTTTTGTAATGAAATTTTGTTTCTCCTCTGTAAAAGATTTGAGGCAAAAATTTGTGATTATATTTTAAGTTATAATGCAATAGTTTTTGCATATAAGTCGTGTTTGATTCTAAAAAGTGACAATACCGTCTCGAGTAGGGTCCACATAATGACCCATCTTGATTAGCCTACCCAAGAGGGTATCGTTACTATTTGAAATTTAAGCACGACATATACACACAACAATTGAAACATCATCAACTAAAATAATATTATAATATGTCCTCAACCTTTTTCAGAGGAGATATTACAACTCTCACATATAATATTCAGAAATATCTCAATATATACAATGCATGAACAAACAACTTTCTCAAATTTTTCTTCTCTTTCTTATTACAATTTGAGGATACTGACCATAGAGACATACTTAAACTACTCACTTTGAGTCTTAGCTCAATAGTTTACCAATCTTGCCCTCTGCTTGAATATTTAACAATGAGGAGTGAGCTTCACAAGCTCAGTGAATTCAATTTACTCAAAGTACTCAATTTGTATACTTCTAGTCATAATTCATATTTCAATCATAATCATAATTTTATGTCTTTTCATCTATCAATTCTCATATATATAATTCAAATCATTTATTAATCAACTCCATCCACCACCTCTACCTCAAATTTTACTCTCTTTCGGTAGGTAAGTATGTCAAACTCTTGTGATTAGTGAATATCTCACAAGTGGCTCCATATAGATGATGTCTCCAAATCTTCATAGCAAACACTATGGCAGTCAATTATAAGTTATGAGTCGGGTAATTTCTCTCATGATTATTCAATTGCCTAGAAGCATAGGCCACTACTTTCCCATGTTGCATCAACACACATTCGAACTCTTGATGCGACACATCAATATATACTATAAATCCTTCATCACTAGAAGGAAGCACCAATACCGGAGCAGTAGTCAACTTCTCTCTCAACAATTGAAAACTCTTCTTACACTCCTTAAACCATATAAATTTCACGTCTTTCTTGGTCAATCTAGTCAAAGGTACAATAATAATAGAAAAATTCTGAATGAATCTTCTATAATAACTAGCCAACCCCAAAAAGCTTCTAGTCTCTGTCACATTAGTTTGTCTCTCACAACTCAACACTATCTCTACCTTTGAGGGATCAACTACTATACCATCTCTAGATACTACATGCCCTAAAAAAGTTACTTCATTCAACCATAACTCACATTTAGAAAATTTTGCATACAGTCTCTCTCTCCTTAGAATCTCCAACACTACTTCTAAATGTTTCATATTGTCTTCCTTATTCTTGGAATACACTAGGATTTCATCAATAAACACAACCAAAAATGTATCAAGAAATGGTTTAAACACCCTATTCATCAAGTTCATGAATGTAGCTGGAGCATTAGTTAATCCAAATGGCATCACAAGAAGCTCGTGGTGATCATATCGTGTCCTAAAAGTAGTTTTAGGCATGTTTCCATCCTTTATCCTCAACTGGCGATAAGCTTATCTTAGGTCTATTTTAGAAAACACCTTCACTCATTGTATTTGCTCAAACAAATCATCTATCCTTGGTAAAGGATATTTGTTCTTAATGGTGATTTTATTCAGTTGTTTGTAATCTATATACAACCTCATTGTTCCATCTTTCTTCTTCACAAACAATACAGGGCTCTCTATGGTGACACATTAGGGCAAATAAATTATTTATCTAACAATTCTTGAAGCTTAACTTTCAAATCTCTCAACTCAATGAGTGCTATTGAAATTGGTATTGAACTCGAAATCACATCAATAGAAAACTTAATCTCCCTAGTAGGAGGTAAACCAGATAACTCATCAAAAAATACATCAGAATAGTCTTTCACCACTAAGATTTCTTCTAGCTTTCTACTCTTTTTTTATAGAATCCACCACATATGCTAAATACCCCTCATAGCCCTTTCTCAAGCATTTACTAGCAGTCAAGGAAAAAATAAGACAGTTTGAAAGTATCTTACATTCTCCCTGAAAGCTAAATTTCTCTTGTCGAAGTATTCTGAACACTACATTCTTTTTGAAACAATCAACCTAGGCATGATATGCCCAAAACCAATTCATCCCCAAAATCAAATTAAAATATATCATATTTAGAGGTAATAAATCAACTTCAAATTCTCTATCAGCCATACAAATCACACAACCCCGATAAACATTTCTGATTGCCACTCTATCCCTAGTGGAAACTTCAACAATAATATTATGCATCAAAGGACTAACACATACATCAATAGACTTCATACATATACTGATGCAAAAGAATTAGTTGCACTAGGATCAATCAATAATATAGCAGGTCTATTAAGAATATATATCGTACCTAACAACATCAGGAGTAGCTTGAGCATCCTATTGGGTCAATGCATAAACTATGTTCTCTCTAGGCTGTGTCTGACAACCTCTTCCTCTCTTAGCAATTGCTCCTTTACCAGAAGCTCTACCCTGCATACTCCCAGATCCATTTTTTCTCTCTAATTGTCCTCTCCTAACACCTCCAACATTCACCTTAACTAATCTCCCCAATGGACAATCTGCACTAATATGTCCATCCTCTCCGCATACAAAGCACATCAAAGTAGGACAATTTTGAGATAAATATCCTATCTGATTACATCTATAAAAAGATCTAGCCTCTCTATCAAATATAATACTACCACCTCCCCTAAGTGGTACACTCTCACCTCTACCAAACCCTCTAGCTACCATAGGTTGTTTCCTAAAGCTAAGGGTCCCACCAACAAAACTTTATACTACTGAAGTTATAGATCCAGCCTGCCTCTATTGAATCTGAATAATAGGTCATTGTGAAAACGAGTGCCCCCTTAGGGGTGGTCGTCCATCCTGAACATTTATACCACCACTTCTAGAACCCTCAAATCTAGTCATTTTCAGCCACTCTCTTTGTCCTTCAGACTCCACCATGTCTTTCTCAATCTAAAGTGATTTATCCACCAAAGTAGCATAATTCACATGCCTCATATATGAAATTTTATATTGTATTTCAAAGTGTAAACCATCTAGGAATCTCTTGCACTTCATCTCCTTTGTATTTACCAACTCAGACATAAACCTCGATAAAACCACAAATATACTGTCATATTGTGCCACAATCATCATGTTCTACCTCAAATGAATAAAATCTCTCTCCTGCAAGGCTCTAAAGGTATTTGGAAAATACTTGGAAAAAAATATCTCATTAAACCTGCTCCAGGTTAAGAGTTAATCTACATCTGCACTCAATCTAAGAAGAGTATCTTCCCACCATTTAGAGGCCGAGGCCTCACCCTCTAACTTAAACAAAGCAAAGGCAACCTTTTGCCTATCAATCATTAGCAACACACCAAATAAACGCTCAATGTGTTTCACCTACAACTCAGCCTCATAAGGATTATTAGATCCCCTAAAAGACCGGGGTTTCAATTTAATGAATCTAACAAAGTAGTCTCCCTGCATTTCATATCACAGCATTTACAACAACATCAGGTTTTGCCCTAACCTGCTCATTCAGTCGACGCTGTAGATTATCAGCTCTATCCTCTGCCTGATTCATCCTATCTAAAGCACGAACAAGAGCTTCTCATAACTCATCTCTTCCAACAACAGATTCTCTCACAGCTCCATTAGTACTAGGTGAACTACCAACATGTTCATTTTTAGGAACTACTGACTCAATATCCATCTCAACCTCTACCCTTCTAAACACCAGGGCCTACTACGCCCTCTCTGATTCATAACTCTACCTCTATGTCCATATGACATCCTCAACCTATGCATTAAGATATAATTTGTTTTAATCTTACACTTTATTAAGTTTTATGCAGTCTACAAAATCATAAAATCTAACGCTCTGATACCAAAATTGTAACGACCCATCCCGGGTTGGCCTACCCTGGGCGATATCATTATTGTTTAAAATCCAAGCACAATGCATAAATGCAACAATTGAAACATCATCAACTTAAATAATATTACATATAATATTTAGAAATATCTCAATATATACAATGCATGAACAAACAACTTTCTCAACTTTTTTTTTTTATCTTTCTTATTACAATTTGAGGATGCTGATCATGAGGACTTACTTAAAATACTCACTCTAAGTCTCAGCTCAATAGCTTACTAGTCTTGCTCACTGCTTGAAATTATTTAACAATGAGGAGTAAGCTTCATAAGGTCAGTGAATTCAATTTACTAGAAGTACTTTATTTGTATACTTCTAATCATAATTCATATTTCAATCATAATCATAATTTCATGTCTTTCATCTATCAATTCTCATATATATAATTTAAATCATTTATCAATCATTTCTATCATCATATACCTATCATTTCAAATTTCATCATATGTCTTTACTCAATTTCTAAACTATCATCTTCATGTCATTTTCATCATAATTACCTCATCATGAGATTCACATCATACAAACAGTCATTTATTGCCTATAATATTATATCTCTTTTCAATCATTTCCTTATCATAATTGTCTCATTATGAGACTCATCTTTCTATCATCACGTCACAATCATTTTGATGATTTAACAACTTAATAATAATTAAATAATTAAATAATGCATGTATCCACATCATCATTTCATCTCTTTCTTTCTTTCTCATCACATCATTTCATTTAATCATTTCATCATCATTTCATTTACCACTCCAGACTATCACCGTATGGGAAATACCAATCTCTAGTATATTATTTGGGAACATCTTCCCACATGTTGACATATTTCATCCAAACCAGCCATGGTTATGGTATTCCCTTTATGCATATGATCAACAACACGCAGGCAAGTATACCATCATACAAATCCACTATCTCTTTCATAATTCATTTAGTTATCATATATAAATATCAAATATTCTCTTTATATAATATACATCAACTTGTCAATCGTAACTTTTAAGAAATTCACTTCTTTCTTCAATATATATATATATATATATATATATATATATGTATTCCATCAGTTTCTATCAGCTTATCCTTTCAAAGATATAAGCTTATTAACTTATCATATATTTATTTTCAAACATATTATTTATTCATTTTTCTTATTTAATCATCCAATTATCAGATATCACATATATTTCATCAAATCAGTATATTCATAATATATTTCAATAATTAACTCATGTTATTATCAATTCATATTTCATGTAGATTTTCATATTGGTCTCGTTTACTAAAAGTAAATCAAACTCACATTATAGCACTTAAAACTACTCTTGGACAACTTCCTTTCCCTTTCTACTCCTTTCACCAATACACCCGATTACTTATCACCTCCACCTAATCATAATGGCTGTTTTCCCCTTACCAATTCTAATGTAAATTTAAGCCAACTTTGCTTAAAGTTGGGTTTCCAAACCTGACCAATATATTCATTAAATTTCTATCTTATTCTTCAATGTTCTATACCATGTACCTGGTTATATTTCATGTATGCATCTTGAACTTTTTTAAATTCAACTTTCAACAAAAATTCTTCCATTCTTGTTTGAATCCAAATTCAAAACTTCTTTCAAAAAAAGTAGAATAATAATCTCTAAACTTCAAAATTTCATTACTTTTACCTTTCAAAGCTTCTCTCCGAAAATCTTGAAATTCTTCCATAAATTCAACGATTTCAATACAAGATTGTTGAATCTTTCAATTTCAAAGTGATATAAGTGTTCATCAGTTTTTCTAGAGAGATAATAATCTTAGAGAGAGAAAATGAATTCGTAAACTATTTTCAAACATAAAAATTCCTTTTATACAAAATTCTCGGTCTGACTGGTAGACCTGTTCGACCTTTTCTGCTAAAATACCGATTGATTATCGACCGATCTGTCTTTCTGCTAACCGATTGACAATCGATCGACTCCTAGCCAATCGACTGATTTGGTCGACCAATCCTAAACCAACCGACCACCCATTCATTTGAAAATTACAAAATTACCATTATGCACTGTGCAGCCGATCGGTCCGCCCAACTAGTCGGCCGATCACCCTTGACCAGTCGACCATACCGTCGACTGATCCAACCTTTAATCTATAAAAAAATTTCTTACTTCTTTTCGAAAAAAGTTCTAACTCTTTCCTTCAATCTTTCAAAAATTTATGAATCTTTGTAAAATTTCCAACTCTTTTCAAATCATAATATTTAAAATCTTTCTTTTATAATTATTTCAAACTTAACTTTCAATTTCATTCAACACTTTCTTTCAAATTTCAAATTCAACTTCCTTTTCACATGTATGCATTTATAATTTCAATGTATATATATCAAATTACTTTTTTACCCTTATGTCAAGAGTACAAGTATCACAATCTACTTGGGATGGGTCGTTACAACCATATTGGATCCATGTCGGTAGAGTTTGTTGATTCTTGTGAGCATAGAAGGTTTTGTGTTACATAAAAGATACAATTACCATTATGATCAAGTGTTGAGGACTCCATTGGACCAAATTGACACTTGGATTAGTCTTTAGAACAATGTTTTAAAAATGTACACATAAATTTTAAAGTTATCTTAGCTTGAGAGTCATTTTTAAAAGATAAAACTATTTTCAAAATTAACCACAATTAATGTTGCCTAAGTGAGAAAATGTTATAGTTATTCCATTATGTGGGCTTACATTAATTAGGGCTTATTGGGTTTTGTCATAAAATGGACTGAGTATTGGTCTATTAAGGGAGACATAAAGGAATCCCAATAAAGTAATCTATTTATAGTGAGCTTAATACTGTAATGTGACTAATATGGGCTAGCTAGTGCAAGCTGTAATAGACCATTAGACCTTTGATAGGTGGGCCATTGGATTACTGATGAGAATGCAAAATGTCATATTTTTCTCCCTTAATGTTTAGTTTTTTTATACTCATTTGGTGCCTAAATGTACTCATTATTCTTATATTTTGATTTAGGATGCAAATGGAGGCGTTAAGTGCAAAAACGAAACTAATTGGGCGATTTCAAACAGTTTGACATCGCTTCGTAATATGGGAATAACTCTCTTGTCTGAGCTTCGATTTAGATGATTCAATATGCTAAGGAACGCCAAGAAAAAGCTCTACAACTTTCATGTTCTGAGCTTTGAGAGATACTAGCTGCATCAAGGTCGAAACTGGGCTTGGAGTTGCTGCACCTGCATTGTTATAGTTCTAGAAAGCCCCTTAGCCTGCATTTCTAATATGCTGATTTGATGCGGTTTATTTTATGAAGTTTTCAGATCTGGTGCACAAAAATTCATGCTAAAAACACCAGTTTTCTAGTTATATTAGGACTTTATTTTATTTTAAATATTTTCCTTAAATTAGTTAGATTTGGATATTGTTATTTTAGGATAATATTTAGAATATTTTAAGAGACCTTGTAGGGTTTCTGCTACTGAAAATAACGTGTATAAGAGGGGAAAATCATCATACTTGGGGGATGCCTCTTTCTCCCTCTTCTCTAACTTCTCATTCTAGTTTTCATCATGGCTCTGCGTGGCTAAACTTTTATAGTTGGTCGAAGGAAACGAAAGCCTCAAAATTAATAAAACTGTGAGATCTAATCTATTTTTTTTTTTTATTTTTTTCAATTTATGTTTTGAGTATCTAATGTTATTCTATCCCTATTTTCATGATTATCTCGTTTAATTACTAGGAGGCTTACTAATTTATTATTCGTTGCAATCTACTTCTATGTTAGATATCAAATCCGTAATTGTTTGATCCCTCTAATTTGTGAAGCAACTAAGATTTAATGATTTGCTGCATCAGAAATTATTAGATCATAGGAAGAACACTTGACTAAATTAAATGCAACCGCTTGTGCTTGTGTTGTTTAGCTTCATCGATATCTCTAATTCTTAAGGCTGCTACTAGATTAAACCTTTAGCGCATGTCTTGGGTTGTTTAGTAGTTAGGGTTAATTAGATCGCTTGTTTTCTAATTAATTGCGACTAAGGAGAGATAGGAAAATAGTTCCAACGGTGAATATTCAAAGTGTGAATTGATATATACTTGCATCGATGATCAGTTGTAAAATTTCGATGATGGATGTTGACTTAGACCAAGGTTTGTTCTTTTGATTGATTTCGATACTTCAATTTGAATTGTTCATTAGTTGTTTTTCTTAAAATTGTTTTCGTTATACTCAAATCCCCCCATCCTTGTTCACGTAGCATAAAACTAAGCTAGATACTCTCTGTGGGAATGATCCTTACTCACACTACTACATGTATTTTTAGGAGTATAGGTTTTATTTTTGGTTGCCTGCGATAGCACACCAAATTTTGGCGCCGTTGTCGGAGAGTGATTTTATTTGATTTTTTTTGCTTCTTGTGATCCTTATTTTGTTTTTGAAAATTAAAAAAAGGAAAGACAAAAGGAAAAAAAATCGAAATTTAATAGCCCCTTCACTTCTACCACGCTGAAATGGCACATAGTCTGACCTTTGTCTACTAAAACTGCCATAACTTTCTCTAGAAAAATCATATTTACGAGCCGTAAAATTCTCCCGAAAATAGACATCCGGATGATTGATCTTTGATTTGCAGTGCGATTCAGAAATAGAGAGAACTTTGCACAGGTTAAGGAGGGAAGCTTGGAGACATTCTGAAGAGAACGATCTAGCTCTTGATCCCCTATTTGCTAGCGATTTTGTTT